>OZ010584.1:47718656-47911156 GCA_963932145.1 Acanthosepion lycidas
TACTGAATAAAGTCCATTTTTTATGTATTTTTAAATGCTGGAGATTTTTTTATAGAAGGAAAAATCCATATTTTCAGTCTCTGAGTTTGATTAAAAAACAATTAATGTTCCTTTATTTATCATTTTTGTAGAAGATGAAATTGTATTACACAAATATGAATTGTCTGTTTGTCTTGACCACTGGAGTTTTTATGAACTCTACAGCAACCAAATTGAAGAAAGACAGAACATATTTATAAATTTATCTGCTTTTTTTTTTTCCCTGCTTTGTATACATTTCAACACTAGTGACAACTTCAGCTATGCATATTGATAACTTAATGAAACACATAATCAATAAATTTAGTTACTCTCAAAATTTCTGTTTGTATTATAAATTCAATTATAAAGTCTTAAAATTGAAACCAAAGGTAGATACTGTACCCACTTGGTCTATTCAAACCATTTGCTAATTGTTCTTAATTCTTATTTAAAACAAATTCTGACTTTTGGCTTAGCGTTGATAAAGGGGAAGAAGTTTTGCAAGTTATCCCGTTTCAGTCAATATTACTTATCTCCCTTGTTCTACATTTTTGAGAAATTATGAATTGCGGAGTTTTTGCTTATTTGAAAATGTGGATCACTGCAACTCAGAATTTTGGCTTACTTTACTTTATCAGAAATATTTAGTTTTTTTAAAAAAATTTGACACAATCTTTTGTCTTTATTTTGAAAATAAAATGTTTGGTTAAATTTGTGACTTGAGTAAAAATCTAAGATAAAGGCTAAAGCAATACATGGATATTTACATACAAATAAATCTGTCAATTCACTTTCAAATACAATTGATATCTTTATATATATATATATATATATATATATATATATATATATATATATATATATATATATATATGCGTGTGTGTGTGTATATGTGCATATATATACATGCGTGTGTGTGTGTGTGTGTATAAATATATATATTTATATATGTGTGTGTGTGTGTGTGTGTATATATATATATATATATATATATGCATGTGTGTATATATATATATATATATATATGCATGTGTGTATATGTATATATGCATGTGTGTATGTGTATATATATATATATATATATTTTTTTTTTTTTTCAAAGAATAATATTGTGAAAATTTTTGTAATTATACATATTTGTATTGGAGAAATATGATATATAAACAGTATAATGGTAGGTAATTGGATGAAAAAATGGATTTCATCAAACTAAAATAATGTTCATCTAGATGGAATTATATATAAGTAAGGTGGGCTGATAATATAAATCAAAAATCTGGTTATAATTATACATTAAAAGAAAACGTGGAATGTGTTATGACACTAAATTTTCAATTTCTGAAGTCTGATGTTGCTAGATGTAGAGCTTAGCTGACATCATCCAGCTGCCCTTTTGTTTTATCATTGTTGCTTTTAAATATTCTGTATTGTAGATTTGCTAAGAAAGGTGAAATGTTGTATAAAGCAATACAAATATTTACTGTGCAAGATTTCAGAAATCATTGAGCTTTCTTTACATTTTCACCTTAGTAAATTACTCTTTATTTTATTAAAAGTACAGTCAAAATTATGGTTAAACTCATTATGATTGAATGTGTTTTGTAAAAGATTCCTTTTCTCTTTATATATTCTTTCATTTAAATTCCTGAAAGTCTTACCTATGTATTTCTTGTGAGATTTATTACAGTTTAAGTTTCTGTTTTAGGTTTTTATTATTTTGTTTAGTATTAGAAATTTTATTGTAATTACTTTGAAATTAATAAAATTTCAAAGTAATTACAATAAAATTTCTATTAAGTTTAGATAAATTCTTTTTAGTTGTAATCACAATTTAGTTGGTTGTTTTTTGTTTAGTGGTATATCAACCTCTCCCATGAATTAGTTAATGTCAAAATCTAAATATTTTTAATTTATTTTTATTTTTTTGAGATAATAATATAAGCGCCCTTAAATAGAAGCTGATAATTATTCTGGCTTGAAGAGTTGACTTTCAATTCCAGTCAGGTTCATTATATTATGTGCAAATACTCTTGGGAAAATTATGAGTTCATGTTTTATGCCCAGCCATTGGTTAATTAGTAAAACTTGTATCACTAAAAGCATTATTATCTCAAAAAAAAAAAAAAAATTTTTACAATCTAAAAATATTTTCTGACTTTAAATAACCTGCAAAAGGTATCAAAACTAAAACTAGAAAACTAATCAATAAATATATAATTATTCTGAATTTTATGTTTTGTTATGTTAGGAACAGAAATTTATGAGATCATTTTTGTTGGTGGATTTTTCATGGATATTTAGTATTAGATCAGTTTAATATGATGTCATGGAAAGATAACATAGTTTGTTTATGATTCATTCTTTATTTATAATAAAGCTAAATAATACTGAATGTACAATAAAGCTTAAAAGGAACTTTGATATTTGTGAATAAAGTTACTGTAAAATAGATATTTCTTAATTATACATTTCACTTCTTTCATTTTTGTTTTAAAGGTTTTCAAGGTCTACTTTTCATGAATATATATAAATATAGATATAAGTGCGAATATAAACTAAATAATGAGATATTAGCAATTGCATATGTGCGATAACATGCATACACAAACGTAGGTATATATATATATATATATATATATATACATACTGGGCTTTCTTTAATAAAACTTCTCCTCTTTAAGATAGATAGGTGCCTAGTGCCCAAATGAAATGGTGAAAAATGTAAACTCTCTATTAGGTGTTTTCAGCAAGATAACTTTTAGTTTGACCCTTTAGCTTCCAGTATCAATTCCTCACAGTTGACTTTTACTAGCTCCTGCTTCCTCTAAACTTACAGACATGAACTAGCCTATTCCCCACATGAGGTAAAAGGATTTGTTTGATTATTCTATATATATATATATAGTACAGGTAATCGATCCATTGGTATATAATCCAGGTGGATCCTAGTAAAGGATAGCTAGAGGCTGACGAAAGCCGTTGAAGAATGGTTTGAAATAGTCTATTACGATGTTGAGGTAATTTTTGTTTTTTCACTGTAAAATATATATATATATATATATATATATATATATATATATTAATTGATTGATATATATATATATATATATGTGTGTGTGTGTGTGTGTGTGTATGTATTTGGGTAACAATTTTTAATTTATATATTTTTAACCATTTTCCTGGTTTTCTGTATATATTTAACTATACCTTCTTGGTGTTGTATTATTATTCAGTTTCAATTTTTCCTAATTGATTCATAGAAATATTTTCCCTATTAATATTTTACATAATGTCTTTAAATTACAGTAGATGGCATGTTACTCTTATGATGTTGCAACAGTTTTAGGAATTTATCAGATTTTCTACATTACACATTATTAGCCATGTTGCTAAAATTTCAAGAAAGATTTGTTGTCATAAAAAATTATAATTACAGAAAATGTGCACAAAGTTTACAAAGATAAATGTTTGGAATAAAAATTGAAAACAGTGTCATTCTAATAATGAGAAACTTATAAAAACAACATTAATGTGAAATGTGGGCACCATGTTTTCAAACTAGTTTTAAAAATCATTCATTGATTTTGTGAAAATTTCTAATTTCTTCATATGAAACAGACACACACCACATCCAGAATAGCAGTTTTATATTTGCTAGCAAACTACCAATATAAACCTTTCATCAAAACATCTTCACAAATTTTCAATCAAGTTAAGGTCAGGAAAAATCTGGACATTTCATCAAACAAGTGCCTTTGAAATTATTTCATTAAAATATTCACTAGTTATCTTTGAATGTGATAGAGAATTGTCATAGGTAAAAATAATCTTTATTCTGAAAACATTTGGTTGCTTATAGAAGGATGGTTCCACATACACTTAAAAAAAAAAAATCAGTGTATGCATGTGTTATTATTTTAACATTATCTTGTGATGGGTCCACTATTTTTTCACCTATAATCCCAACCTTAGAATATCATACTACCTATACCTTGTTGATGTGGAATTGGTTTCCAAAAATAGCAAATTAGGCTTTGCTCATTCCATTTGGACCATAAATTGTATTTGTTAGTGAAAATAATCATTGACAAATTTCCTTGTAGGTTGTAATTTGAAGGAGATTTAGTTATTGGTTTCATAAGTTTGGCCATGTGCTTTAGGACCTGACATCTTGTGCTTTTCAAAACTTCTTCAATGTCCCAATGTCTGCAAGTTTTACAAAGATAGAATTTTTTTTGACAAATATATAATTTTTATAAGTTCTCTTTTGGTACAAGATAGATTGGCATGATGAAATGTTTAAATTTGCCATGATCAGTCCTGTATTAGAGTCATTCAGGATCTTCATTGAAATTTCTTACACATCTCAGGGGTAGCTGCTCATAATTTTTGATCATTCTAATATTCAAAGCATCTTCACTCTGAAGTTATTACACTTTACTCCTTATTTGTCAATTCACATATAAAACCCATTCCAAAGCTTTAAACTCACAATGTAACTATTAATTAGAGATTTGAAAATTTAGAATATTTTATACAAAAGGCTACCATTTCTTTATATCTACACAAGTAAATGTTGCCATTATTCAGTAAATAAACCTTTAGATTTTAGTGATTGTTTATTTTTATATATCAATAAATTATATAATTGAAATCTCAGCAGTTTGTTGTTAACCCCTTACTGCCTTGCATTTATCGCTGACCTCTTTAAGATTATTTGAGAATTCAGGGATCATGGTCTGTACATTCCAGCATCCAAAGTCTTCTTTCTTTTCTTAATTAATGCAATGCTTGCAGTCCACAGCTAAGGCTACTTGTATTCTTAAGCACCACACATCTAGCAGAGCAGACACATGATGGTGGACTGGCACCCTATTAGATGGGAACTGTAGTCCAATGAGATGCAATAACCTCTCCCTTTGTCAAAAGTAACACTTGGAACCTTGCTCTTCTAATCAAGTACAGGCAGATGTGTTTTTATTGCCACTATTGAGGTGACAGTGGAGTGTCCTCTGTAGGGTGAAGACCTGGGCAGGATTTTATTGGAGATTGGCAGTTACCCATGTAGTCCAACTCTTCTCTCTATACCACCAATATTATTCAAGAGTAAGGCAGGGGCTTATACTGCTTGGTACAGGAATCACCACAGGAGTTGTCACAATAAGGTTAGACACAATGTCTTAGCAAATATGCCTCAAGGCTTACTTTTTAAGCATTTCCCATGATTAGGCCACAAGGTAGTTGAGATCTGAAATTAGTTTTCCATGTTTTAGCTGATCTGCTCTCCCAAATTGATCAATTTCTTCTACCTGAAAGTGAATTTCAGGTAGATGAAAACCCATCTTTATAAAGATAAAGCTACAATATAACTACAATTTCTAACTAGTAGTTCAATAATTATAATTTTCTATAACATATTTATTTAAATTTATAGTTAAACTATGTTAAAAAAAACAAACTTAACAGTTTACAAAATATGATAATTATAATTTACATCTTTCAATATATTACAGTATATATATTTAAATATATATTTATATTATATTTAGTACAACATTTTCATTACTAAAAAATATTATTACTACAGTTTGAGTTTAACTGAAATTCCCAAATCCCAAAACCAACAGAATCCAAAAGTTTTTCAGGTGCTAACATAACTTGTCACAAATAGAAAATTTCAGAAAGCAACATACCTGGAGTATGATTATTGTGTTATCATTACAAATAAAATGCTGACTTTTTCAGTTTTCATTATATTTAACTGTAATCAGAATCTATGTTTTGTTTTTATACACATTCTATACTTGTATGTACTGTAACATTTTAACCAAAACACAAAATTGTTGGTAGAAACTGATAGCTTACTGAATTTTCCTTCTCACAGTGATGTCATTGATGATGTATCCTCTCCCTCCAGTTTCTCACACCTGGTGTTGCATTTATATATTTTTTGTAAGTAGTGATCCTGTTTTTTTGTACACATATAAAAAACATTATTTATTTTATTTAAATATTATTTTTATGTGAAATCTTAATTTCACCACTTAAAAATCCAGGTGAGCATTACATGACAAGCATCATTACCTGTACCTGTATGTACACAAAATTTATTAAATTTTATATAAAACTACTTTCAGGGTATATGTTATTTATATAAAATTACCTTCAGGGTATACATATAAGCTGTATTATAAATGTAAAGGGATATTGTGTTTATACTTGGGTTCCATTCCCAAGCAGCCCCATTAGAAATTAAATAGTCTGTATTTCAAAATCTGAAAACCAAAGCACTTCTAGTCCCAAGAATTTGTGATAAAGGATTCTCAACCTGTACAATTACTACTACTATTACTACTTCTACTATTCCTAGTAGCAGTTTTAACTGATAAGCACTTGATTGATGGAAGAAGATGAATTTGGAATTCAAATGGAGAAGCTGTTGGAAGAAGATAGCTGCAATGTTCATCAAGTGAAAGATGATCTCTTTGCACGATTGACAGCACTACAGGGAAAGCCTTTGAGAGGAAATGGTGCAAGATACAGAATTGGTTTGCAGCAGGCTCAAATTGCTTAAAGCATGCTGAAATACTGCAGTGCAAACACCATCCTACTCAGGTAACACTGCAAACATTAGAGGAAATTTCCAGAAGACAGCCTTTTACAGTGCAAATGACTACAGGCTATAATGATGCCAAAGTATTCTGTCATCATTCAACACAGGCAACATCTATGAAGTGTATAAAAAGAACAATGCAAAACAATAAACAACCGGTACAATCCAGAAGAGATGAGATCATCAAAGATGAAAGTAAGCAGATGATGAAATGGGTGGGGCATTACTCCAAACTCTACTTCAGGAAAGACAGTAACTTGCACAGTGTCTTTGACACCATAGATTACATGCTCATTATGGAAGATTTGGATGCATTGACAATTGTTGAAAAGCTGAGTTCACCCACTGGGAAGATATTAGTTTTAAATAGTATTTCATCAGAAACTATCAGTGTGCAAACGAGATTCTGCTAAACAACCTGCTGGAACTACTGTGCTAATACTAGGCTAGGAGAAGGAAATGGTCTAACAAGTCACGAAAAGCAATAACCTTCTATAAGAACAAAAAAGAGAGAAACAACAGTTACAATTACAAGGGAACTCTGCTGTTGAGCATCATTGGAAAGACACAGATTACAAAAAATTAGCAAAAGGGTATATACCAAATTTCAGTGCAGTTTCAGGTTAAAACACTCTACGATATTTTCATTTCAACAGTTCCAAGAGAAATGTAGAAAGCAAAGACAACCAATATATATTACTTTCTGTTGACCTTATGAAGGTATTAACTTTGTGAACAGAGATGACGTGTTTAAAATCCTCACCAGAATTGCTTTGCTTCTGAATCTAGTTGTTTCATATGAATATAAAAGGGATCATTCAGTTTGACATACTGTGTTTGAAAGTTTTCAACATCTGCAGTGATTAAGAGTTTTCTGCCCACCCTGTTCAGCATATTCTTCAGTTATTCTATACTGTTTCTTGTCTCACTTGTGGAACTCTCTTCCAGCTACCTGCTTTCCAGTCAAGTATGATCTTCAAAAATTTAAATGCAATTTTAATGTGTTATTGTTCTTTCTCCTTAATAATGTTTCCTTTTTCTTATATTCTTTCACATTGAGTAACTCCCTGCATCATAATGGTTTTATGTCCTTGCTTGGGGGGGAATGATTAAAAAAAAAGAAAGAAAAGTAAATAAATATGCATTTGACACATCAACTGATAGTGTTTATTCTTTTTTACCACTGCCAACATGATTTCAGTCATGGTGCTTATTTGGAATAACACACTTATTATTTTTTCAAATAATAGCATTATTAATTTTTTTCCACTTATATAAAATTCCCAGTGGAATCTTTTTATTTGGAACATCATACTTATTTTATTATCTGAAAGATTATCACCAGTATAAACTATTCAAGATGGCAGTTGTATTTTATACAAAAGATTAGATCTACACCAGACTGGACTGAAAGCTGTTCATTCAGTCTGTCCCAACTGAGAACAAAATCCAGGGTTTTTGAGGTGCTCATCAGAGATATATTTGCACTGTGAGGAATAACTACAATGCCTTATTAACAATTTCTCCAGTGCTTTCCAGGATCTCAGCTTGAACATTAACCTGAAAAAGTGAAAGCTTGAAAATAGGATTAAGTATTGAGTAATTCTGTTATTACAAAGAGCTGCAGGTTGTCTATAAATTCACATATCTTGGCCCTGTCATCTTGGACAGACTCTACCTGGACCCAGAGATCAATGAAAAGATTAAGAGCCTGCATACTCATTAGACTAACCAAGAAAGAAAAGTGACCACAACTACTAAGAATTCAATTGACATCCCTCAGCACACAACTTTATGGCAATGAGACCTGAAGCCTCTACTACAGACAGAAGCATTGTTTAAAGGCTTTCCACCTTTTCATCCTGAAAATATCAAGTTGACCAGACCAAATCATCAGCACTAAAGTCCTCACTAGCACTCAGATATCAAACCTCTTCACACTGCATTGTCTCCACTGGTCAAAGTACATTCATTTTGATGATATCTGCAAAAAGAGACATGAAGTTACATCAAGATATGTTTAGATATCATAAACAATTGCTATCAATGAAGATGGTGACTATGTAGAGAGCTGTATTCAGGGAAAGAAAAAATAACAATTGCTGCTAAAGGAAAGTGCACTCAAAGAAAAGACCAATGCAACACTAGAGTAGTGTCTTCAAGAGAAAATCACTGCAGCCAAGATGGTTACACTATTGTAGCTCTTTACAGCCACAACAGACACTAATTGAATCAAAATTCACACAGTGCAGATTGAAACTGACAGATGCCACTAGGTTGATGACAACTGATAATTGTGGAAAGCAACATTTGAATTTATTTGGAGGGAGAGGTTTCCTAATCTAAATGACAGTACTAGACTCTATGATAAATTTTACAAATCATTTTGCAAGTAGTTTTCATTTTTTTTCTTTTTTAAAGGAATCTTGTCATATCAACTATGTTGAACCTAGGAACAGAATACAAATTGATGGCTTTAGTTGTATGTGAGAGTTTCATAGAAGTTTTTTATTCTTTAGCTTTTTTCTTCTTCTGAGTTGTTTCTGTTAAATCACTACAGTCTTTTAAAAAGTGTTGACTGCAGAGTAAGTGTAGTGGGAGGTGGGGTGGAAATGATGTAAACTAGTACATTGTTTGATTTGGCCTTATTTGTGTTTTCATAACACCATGATCAAAAATAAAACAAGCAGAAAAAAATGTTAGAAATTGATTAGTCTGCCATTTTGCAAGAAGAATAAAAGAGGTGATGAGCACATACCTACGGAAAGTTAATTACCAGGGCAACCAAACAAAAGTACACTTTCTCTTCTTATACAAGACAGACACACTATCAGGTTAAAGATTAGACAAATTTAATAACAATGCATAGACAATGACATTGATATAAAAACTAAATTAAGGTTAAGAACACAAACTACTCAAAAATAAAATATTGTTCTTGAAATAGCTTCTTTTTCAGAGAAATTAACTTATAACAAGTTTTGTAATTAAGAAGAGTTATTTTCATTTCTTTCTTTGATTTGTCTCATAGAAAGAAGAATTGTGTTAAAAGCAATTTATTCATATTTGTTGTATTGAAGTTAGAAGTTTTTTGGTGAATATTCCCTGAGTGTTCAGAGAAGCATCTTTGAATTTTCCTGGTACCATAACATTGAAGATACCTTGTTTTTTTTTAATCTTGGCTATCCATTGGTGAAATGAGTTCTTCATATTTATGCATTATAACTGGATCAGTATTCCTAGGAATTCCAAATTATTTCTAATAAATATTTGAAATCCTGGTTGATGATTTGTTAGTAAATGAGTGTTTGAGTCAGTTGATCAATTCTCTGTTATGTCCATGTTTCTGATCTTCAATTTTATACAGAATTTTGATTTGAATGATTTTTTTTTTTTTTTGTTGCTGTGGTAATTCTATGAAATATTTATTGCTTGGAGAGAAAGCATGACTATGTAACAACTCTCAAGTGAAGTTCTTATTGAGTTTATAGATGGAACATATTGAGAAGGAATTAGATTTTAAAATATGGTATCAAGTTACTAAGCATAACAAATTTTTGTTGATTGTTCTTTATCCAAAGAACATGTAATCTGTAAGCATATCTTTTTGAGTGGGACATGGCATTAAAGTAAAAAGATTTACTACAGTGACAAAGCAATGATTTCCAAATCTTAAAATATATAAAATGAGGATTGACGTCATACTTAAAACAAACAATTGAGCAATGCTTATAGAGTGGGTTTTAAAAATATATCTATATGAATAGGTATATTCATTCATATAGCCATTTTTATAGTCAAGGGTCAACTGATATCTATCTTACATATTCTTATGATAAGCACCGCCCCCCTTACAACAATCTCGTTCAGTAACCCTCTACCTTGAGTAGCTCTTGTACTGGGTGAACTATCAGTAAAAAAAAAACAAACTCAATGCTGAAAGTAAACCCTAGAAGTGTACTTTGATCTTTCTCCCACAGGCGAGATGTGGCAAGCCTCTCGCTGTTCTAACTTCCATGGAAAATGCTGAGATGAACTACATTACCTGGCCCTGCCAATTCAAACTTTCATGTCAAGGACACACCATGCTACTAACATGGTAGCAATCCACACACATTCCCTCCATATTCCATCAGCAAGAAGTAAGTTCCACTGTAACATTTTCTTCCTGTGAACCACTGCTCTGTGAAACTGACTCTCAAGAGGAGGTTTCTCCAATCTCTACAATCTTAACATGTTCAAGTTATCTTCCACTGCTAATGTAACCTTCTACTGTGAGTGGTCCCAGGCCTTGTAAAATAATAAAAAATTTAATTCAAAAGTAAAGTTTTTCATTGTTGATTGCATTTTTGGTCAGTGACTAAAGCAATAAGTATAAAGCTACATTATTCTTTTGGTCTTTTTAAAATTATCAACTAAAAAGTCTATCTGGATATCAGGTTTTGTAAAAGGCTTGATTTTGTAGAAAATGCAATGAAGATCAAACTAATCAAATCTTTTACTCATTTTAATTCATTTAACAATCACAAACAGTTATAATGGCTCCCTTTCCAACCAGAAATTCTTACTTTGCTCATCAATGGTTTCTTTAACCAGAGGTGTTTAATATTCACTTGATAGAAAGAAAATGCTTCCTTTCACACTTTTGCATATTATTTTGTTTTGAAAAAGATTGGAACTATTTGCAAACTGATGACAAATCATTCCTCAGTCTACCAGACATTAGTGAATTTAAAAACTTTGTTCTTTATTTGTTAGATTAATCAAAGTGTAATAAAAATGAACTGTGATATTACCTAAAAAATTGTAAAGTCCCATCATTTTATTCTAATGAAAAGCTTAAAGATTTAATTTAAAACATTATTGTTGGGTTGTACTTAAAAGAGCTGTTAATTAGTTCACTAATAACCAAATATTTCTCAAATGTTGCTTTAACAAGAAATCCTAAAAAAACTAGATAAAATAAATTCAAAACAAAACTATAACCTCCAGTTAAATTGATCTGCAAGGTGATATGCTTAACTAATTTAGAATTGATTAGAGCCTCTAATACATTGCCAAAAACAGGTAGAAGATTAATTGGTTGATAGTTCAAAGGATCAGACAGAGTTCTTAAAGATCGACTACAGAAGAGGATTTACAACAATATCTGTTATATATATAAGTGAATATACTTACCATTGAACAACATTTAAAGAAAACAATGACAAGTAGTATATTAAACATTATTTATTTTCACCTTCTCAATGATTCTGATGAGATGACATTGATGAATGAATGTACAATACATCACTGAGTCATGGTTGCCTGCAGCCTTCAGACATTATCAAGTGGGACAAGTGACAGTGGATGGACACAGTTCCTTACAAAATTGTATCCACACACCACCTCACTGTGGGACCAGGCAGGCAGGTATTGGAAAGTTTAGGGGCAAGAACAATCAAGGGATGTTAGAATCAGGGTTGGGTGAAGGATTTTGTTGCAGAGAAAGAATTTGCATTATTGCAATCTGTCATCCACATTTTTTTAGGAGACAAACACTAGTGAGTAATTACCAGTTGCAGATGGCAGAGGAATTTAGACTGGATTCAAAATTGTAATTGCCAGATTTTGCTTGGAATTTCTTTGACTTTTTTCAGATTGGATTAATAATTTGTGTCATATTTGATTAACTTTTTATTTATTCACTACCACAACTTGGTTCAGGAAAAATACATTACTGCTCCTTTCATATATAAACAGGAATAAAAAGTTATCCACCAATGAAGTTTACTCATGACCAGATTATACTACTCACATGTGGCTAAAAGGAACTTTCATGTATTTCATAAAGTAAGTTTATCTTTTGACATTTAAAGAGAGGCAGAAAACTTTTCTAAATTACTTGAAAAAAGAAAATTGCACTCAGGTGACTGAAACATTGTAAAAGTTAATATGTATATATGTAATACATAAGACTTACTTGGAATGAAGAAGAAGTTATGAAATAATTCCAGATGGAATGAAAATTAAAAACTTACGACTAAAGAAGATTCTCAAAAACCTGAGAATTGAAGAAAAAATAAGTAGTGTTGTTTTTTTCTTTTTGATAGTTCTGGACTTTTTCTTACCATTGTTCTGTGTTTGGTCATGAGTGTTTAATGCTAACAATTACCTTCCAGTCAGGTTTGAAAGGAAGACGCTAGAATAACTGCGGGTGGAATTGGGCTAAAAAATATTTCATCTTTAAATAAAGGAAAAATTCTTTTTTCAGCTGTATGCAAAAATGTGTGCTATCAGCATGGCTTTTTGACTTTTTGTTATCAAAAGTCTGAAGCCACAATAGACAGTTTTCCTTTGTTTTGGTCACAAATAAAACATAAATATCAGACAACTGTCATAGCAATCTTTAGTTTTTTAGATTTTAGAAGAAAGGATTGCTGATATTAGTCACAGACTGACTTCACTCCTAAAATTGGAGTGTATTTTCTCTCCTCTGTACTCCATATCCAAAAACTTAAGCTGAAAATAAAGTGAATAGTTAGAGAATCAGACTCACCATGTCCTTCAAGCAAATTTTAACTTTTTGTTTAAAGAAAAAAAAGAACAAACTACATTCTGTTTAGCCCTGTGTAAAGATTGGGTGGGGAGGAATAACAAATTTACTTTTGGGAATATTGTTTTCAATTTATTTGGTGATAAATTTGATACCCCATATTGATATAGAATTCAATCATTTTCATGATGAGAAGAAAGAGTTAGTTATGTATTTTAAAATGTTCTCAAGTAATATGCGACATTATTTCACTGAAGTCACAACTTCAAGATCATTTTTGAAACTTTCTTGAATATCATTCAGAAAAGTTAGTGATTTATTTTTTTATAGCAATGATAGACACCAATATTTATGCATAACACAGGATACATTTTTTTTTTAATTTTAAGATTTAATTTGCTAATATTTTATCTTCCTAAATACTTAAAGTTTTTAGGTTTATCCATATATTCATAATTTTAAAATACTTATAATTGAAAAAATCTACCTTGTTTCATACATTTCATTTTTACATAAGGTGAATTTAAAAATGTTACTGTCCCTTTTTTGTTTAAACAGTATTCTTGAATATATTACTTGCCTAAATTTCATGTACCTTTATATTTTCTTTAAAACATTGAACATAATTTTCATTTATTAAATATTAAATCAAAATTATCTGAAATTTTTTCTTATAGTAACTTTTTTGTTTTACTACCTAAACTGGAAAAAATTTCAACAAATCTTTGACAGTCAGGAATTTGACAAATTTACCAAAATGTAAAAAAATTGGATTGATACTGATCCAATCTTAATAAATCTTTCACCAGGTTTGCAAACAAACTTAGTGTGTAGTCATTGTCAATATTCTAATTAATTTAGTAAACTTTTTGGTTCTTATATAGAAAAAGGCATGTTAATTTTTTCTTTTTCTTACAGTTTGTAGGATTATTAAAGTCATTCATTATACAAGCTATCATTGTTCCTCAATGTTTAATAAAATTAATTTTATGTAATTTTTTTCCTCAATGTTAGTATGACCTTTATTTAATATAATTTTGACTATACATTATTGATTCTTTTATTAGCAACACTGAAAAAATGTCAAGTCATTGAACAATGTTTCAGTGTATTTTTGCATTGTTTAATTTTCTTATGAACTTGTAATACCAGAAATTTGTGAATGTAACTTACTAGTGTCTGTATTTATGTCTAGTCTTATTTCTGTGTATATTTTGATCCTTTAAAATCATTTGAAATAAACTATACAACACAAAAAAAAACATGTTATGCTAGGATGGTTTTTCTTAAGAGATTTAAACTTAATTTTGCTAGAACTATGAATTTTCAATTCCAAGAATGACTATATAAATTTACTTTATGTATAATTGTAAAGTGAAAATTTGCTTGAGAAAAATTGTGAAGAATTTATGAAACAGCTGAGAACTTGTCAGATATGGTAACATCAAAATGAATCTCTGTATATTGTAGTTTCTTATTGGGTTTAGCCTGTCCTCCAGTTCTTTCAGTCCCACTTTGACTATCTCTTGTCTCCCTGTTGTTTTTCCTGTTTTTTTTTTTTTTTCATTTAATATCTGTAGCTTCACTTTGAATATCATTAAGAGCTGCCAATTCAGGATGATTATTATTATTATTATTTTTTAGTTTGTTAGTTTTTTGTTTTTTTCTTTTAGGTAACGTAAGTATTATTACTATGAATTATTATTTTAGATATTCCTTTGATTATTAAGTCATTCGAAATAAGTTTTAAAAAATATTGTGATGTAAGTTAGTAGTATTGATGGGTTTGGGTAAAAATAAAAATAACTTGTACATTTTGTAAAGTTAAAACAAACTAAAACTTTAATATCTTTGCAATTTAAAATTTGTAGATTTCTTTTGATATTGATTGTGAAATTTTCTGTATATATCACAAGAATTATATAGCACTGGCCATTGTACACAAAGCTGCCTAGGTTGCCCAGCTAGTTTTAGGTTGGTGATTAGAGACCAACAGACATGGACATTTGGATGGTCATATAGCACAATGAGATTTAACGCAAATACAAATTTTGTTCACATAAAACTTGTCTTCTTCCAGAATTACTAACAAAATCACATCAGAATTTTGACTTTGCAACAAACCACTGGGTTTGTGTATCTATTATAATATATGTAGGCATATATATAATATATGTAGGCATACAAATCCATATGCATTTCTACACTCAATTAACAACAGATGATAGACACTGTTTTTTAAAATAAAAAACAATGGAAGTAACTTTGTATTGTGCATGAAAAATAGTTACTTCTATTTTACAGATTAGTTTTAATGTTTATCTTTAAAAAAGATCTAATAAAACAAAATAAGTCAATAACATTTGGGAAAAATATTCTATGAATTTTTTAGCATGCATTCAAAATAATTTATATAACCCTTCATAGATTCACAAGAATCATTAGGCTATATAAAAGCATGTGATCAAACATTTAAAGAAGATAGGTTTTAATGTTTTATTACAATTTTTTCTGATTAATTTATGACACTAAATTTACAGCTTTCAGTGTTCTTGTATGCACACAAAAAGGAACAGAATTAAAGCTAAACAGCCACATAAAACACACAACTCTCATATATGACACATTGATTTTATACATAACTTTTAGAATCTTATGGCAAGTCTTTCAAAGCAACATGCACTCACAACCACTGGGTGCATTGTTTTAATATCAATAGATCTTACAAGCAGCTTTCTTTGATCTTATGCAGTATATATATATATATATATATATATATATATATATATATATATATAATGTGTATGTATTTTGACAATTGCTTAAAGAGCAGAAAAAGTGTTAAGTAAAAGTTTCAGAATTTAATAAGAATATTAGAAACATCTATAACAATATTGTAATAACAGCACAAATAACTCATTTAATGTTTTAAGCTGTTTTAATTATTGATTTATAATAAACACTTCATATGACTGCATCACTAAATTTTGGGTTTCTTTAATACAGTTGAATGTTCAAATGATTCTGGTAAGTATCTCTTCAAGATAAAATTGGTTTTATTTTCAAAACTTTGAAAATTAGATTAGCATCACGGCTAATTTATAACATGAATGGTAGATCTTGTCCCACAGACATGCTCTCTCTCTCTCTCTCTCTCAGTAACAGGAAATAATGTTAGAAAAAACAGGTTAAAAGTTTATTTCAAATATTGATAAGTAATAAACAATTTTCAAAGAAAATAGCTTCTTTTTTTTAACCCAATGTCACCTGAAAACATTTCCTTTTTGGAACAAGTTTTTATTTTTTTTTTAACAGTTTAAAGTTGGTCAGGTAATTCTAAAGAGGTGAGAAATTTTGGTTTAGTCTGGAAATTTATAAATATTCTGATTTCAAAGTCTTGAATAAAATAATAAAGGGCAAATAAAATGATAATTATGCCAAAGATAATCAAAGTCCTTATATCAAATATTAATTCAAAGAATATAATTTATTTGCATGTTATCATTAAATTATTGCATTAGACTCTTGTTAAAACTGACTATGAAGGTGTACGGCATTATGCTATTTCTGCTTAAAGATAGTTTGCTTACATGCCAACTCATTCCCCATCAACTAATGTGCCATGTCAGTGACAAGACATTTTGTCTCGGCAGTGGGACAGGGTGCAAGAAGAAAGAGGTTCATACTTAGCATTAGTTTGAAGTGAACATAAATAGTGTCACAGTTAAAATTTGAATTTGGTTTTTATTGATTCTGTTTTTCTGTGTCAGTAACCATTATAGTATCTGTACCATTAACAAAGCAATTAATAAAGATGAATTTGTGAAAACTCTGAATATGATGTTATTCTCAGGATTAGTCAATAAACAAATCTTTTGCTATTAAAAATCATTCTCCCTTTTTGTAACCCTGTCTTGTGTAATATAATGGCTAATCTGAGTACTTAAATCTAGAGTTATAATATTTTCAAATACCTTTGTAGGTAAACTTATTTATATTTGTAATTGCTAATGACAAAATTATCCAATTCCTGGTGAGAGGAGGACGGAAAAAGGTTACTCTTTCTGTCAGTATTAATGATAGAGAGGAAAGAAAAAAAAAAAAAACCTGAACAAGATATTGAGAATTAATACATAAACTATTATAGAAGTAGTTTTCATCTAAGGATTATATTCGTTTATTATGGAATTGCTTGGTACTGAACCTGAGATTAGTACAGCCATACAATAAATGTTTGGTGCAATCAGATTACTTCTAGGCATTTTTCCAATTGAAATAAAACTTGCATAATAATTTTTGAGTCTATTTTAACTTTTTATTAAAAAAAATTAAAAAAATTGTACATTTAGGGAGAATAATAATTTGATGACACATTTCATTAAACACTAACAAACTTAAATTAAGCCATTTCCAAATTTGCTATCACTGAGTATTGTTATGCTACTAAAAAACAATTTTGCTACTATCAGAAATATTAACTTTCTTTCCTGTTAACTATTTTTGTAAAATAAAAATATTTCTATAACAAGTTTGGTAAACTACAATTTCACTCTTGTAATAAGAAATAAGCTCATTGGAGAGAAGAAATATAAAAGTGAAAATTCAAAGGTTGTTTATATTCAACTTAGATTTCCACAAGAAAGAAATTTAATACTTAAAAGAAAAAAGATAAAATCTTTTAATTAATAGTATAAGTATCATATACTGGTTTAAACACAGAAAATGGTGTGATATGAAAAGTAGTTCAAGTGTCACGATAGAATCTGGCAATTTTAAACTAGCTTTTAACTTTCACAAGATTCTTTATTCAACACGTTTGTATTTTGCTTTAGAAGATTTTATAAGTACAGTAATTTTTTTTTTATCTTTTCCAAAATATTTGATGTAGACTTACAATTATTATTCAAGATCTTTTTAATTCTGCCAATCAATTTTCTCTACTTTTTATAGACATAAAACAGTTGTTTGCCTCTGCTCTGATATTTTTGGTCTTGTTAGGCTGTCATAGTTTATAATTAATATTGTAACATTGAGGTAACAATTACCCTGTCCACAAGAACTTAATTAATGCATATATGAACCATCACTTTTTTTTGTTTCTTTCCCTGAAAATAAAAACGTTGCTTGTGAACAAATTGTTAAGCCTCCTGTTGTAATTTTTGTTTCAATAATCCAGTGAGACCCAGTAGTGAGAGAGATATACAAGTTAAGAATGTGGCACTAACTTAACAATTTTACTTATGGGTTACTAAATAAAATAGAAGCCAAATTATGATTACTATAATCATTATTGTTTGCATTATTGATTTTCTCTATATTTATTTTGACTTTTAATATTCCTCTTCCAAAATTAAATCTGTATAATAAAGAAAGAGACTCCATATTGCATATTAAATTTTTCTCAGCAATAATAGGTTACATTTTATCACAGTTTTTTTATAGTGTCATCTGCATATATCTGAATATATACAAAATGATAATTTTGTGCAAGTAATTTTGTATTGTATAAGTATTATTATTATTATTTTTGATGTTGCCTTCAAGTCCTGAGAGCAATTTATTGTTTTATTAATTTGTTTGTGAAGTTGTAGTGTCTTGATTTAATGTGCCAAGTGTTTTTTCCAAAGGTAATTCTTATTTATAATTAACATACCACCACCACCACCACCACCACCACCGATTAAGGAAAAAAATTCCATTATTCATTGATATGCATTTGAATTTGTTTAATCAAATAAAACAAAGCCATTTTGATTACCAAAGTTTTACAAGAAAGAAAAAGAAAATTGGGAGATACCATTTTTTTGCCCTTTGACTTATGAGATTTTTTTTTTGTCTTTTTATCAATAGTTTCTTTTGATTTTTGTTCTTGCCACAGAGTAAGCTTATTTTCAGGATATTACACAGACTGATGCCATTATCTTTGGTAATGTTGAGTAGCAAAGCAGATGTTCTTCAAAGTCAGACACTTTCAGAAAATCTATTTTGTAATAGATCTTTTCTTTTGCAATATTTTCATCCTCAAATGTGTATATGTGTTGGGGTTGCACAATGGCAGGCACTTGGTTGCTACATTAGTAAAAATTAATATTAAGTCAAAATAAAATTAAACAAAAAAATCAGTAGTCCTTTGCCATGCCTTACAAAAAAAGAAAAGAAAAGAAATATCTGAATATTGGAACTACTGCATATAATAATGAAAGTATCATTTTTTTTTTTTTTTTTTTACTTTTTGAAAGACAGTGGAAACTAAATCAGTTCCCATTGTGTGACTCCAACATATTTCTTTTGTTTTTTACTTTAGATAAGACACAAAAAGTTTACTTATCCCTTCCATTCACTTGTAGGCTCGACTTAAAATGGTTTTGCATCTGTTAACCAGGGAAAAGAACTGAACTATATACTTTCTTCCAGTCATGGGTGATATTGATTCCTGCATTATCAGGTTAGTGCACTGAAGAGAGAAAAAAATCCTTGCTTTCTTTCTTTTGTACTTTTTAGCAAATAAAATATTTGAGAAAATAGAAAGTACATTACTGTCATTGCTAGTTAATACTTCCTTTTGTATGATCTAAATTGTATATAGATATAGTGGCACACTTATATTAGGTCTTCTTTATTTCTCCTTTCCATATCCAGTAGTGACATACATATCAAGATAACTGCAGGTAGGACAAGATTCAGAGATTTCAGATTTTCACAGTGAAATAATTCTGTCGGTTCTGTTTACTGCTATTCTGGTTATTAAAGCCATTAAGGTACCTCAAGATATACAAGACAAAAATAGAACTACAGCAGGATTTATTTATATTGTATTTTCTAATAAGAAAGGAAGGATTTTTCTTTCTGGCATATATTAAAAACTAAATCTAAAAGGTTAATAGTTTGTTAGACATTCAACTAAAAACAAACAGAAATTCTTCAACATTTAGTGTGTTTGTTAGTTATTAGTCCTGTGATAGTTTTAGGTAAAAATATGTTTTGTAGTAATGAAAAAAAGAGCTACACTTAATTCAAATAAATTCTTTACAACATATTTTTTTAACATACTTAAATTGATAATTAAATAAGTAATGGGTTTCTAATTATAAAATATTTTGCTCATAAGGATTATATATAAAACATTGACAAAAGGCGGCATTTTGCTAATAAACTAGTTGTTTTCCTATTGTAGTGACATATTAGATGAAGTTTAGTATTTATCTACCAGTATAGATATTATTTTTTGTTTAAAACAACACTGTATGTATACAAAGCTACAGAGTGAAACAGTTAAAATAACTAGTTTTCTGTAACTATTTGACCAAACTTCATGAAACTAGTTTCATATCAGCCCACCATATACAGATTAGTTTAACTGTTTAATTAAAAGATAACACTTCATAATTCCACACTATTATTGTCCATCATGGACAATAATAGTGAGGGAAACATGGAAATTGTAGGATTAATTTTTTTTTTAAATATTTTTATTACTATCAGAAAATTTATGTGAACTAAGAATATTATTTATATCTAACTGTATGAAATTCAGATTTGTTCTTAATCATTGTAGCATTTTTGATGAAAATCATAAGTTACTTTTTTATAGAAATAAACAAGATATTAAAAATTTCCAGTGACTATATTTTACAACTAAAAGATAGAAATAAAATCTGATCAGAATATTTTGTATTTGTGTGGAAGTCCAGAGTAAAAAGAATTCTATCAGAATTCTATCAATCTATTTACGTTAGGTAAACAATAAAAGTTAGATGTGCTGTTATTACTGTTATTATAGTCATTGGTCACTGTTTTGGAATGGTTGGATACTGAAGAATCAAAGAAGTACACAATATCACCAACAGAAATTGATAGTTTAGCCTCTTTATACAAACATTTCTCTCCAGAAAGTCCATACCTGAAAACCAGATAATGTGAAAGAGAAAATTATTAAAATTATATAATTGCACATACAGAAAAGGAAATCTACTGTGGGTTAGTGTCTAGCAAGCTTGACAAAGTCACAATATTGACCTTGTGATAGATTGAGTTTCAACATTTTTTTCTAAATATTTACTATCATTTGCTAATGTTTAAAGAAACATTGTTACCACATAATGATTGTTGTCATTTGGTGCCAGTACATAAACTAAGTTCTTACATATATATATATATATATATATATATATATATATATATATATATATATATATATATATTATTATTATTATTATTATTATTATTATTATTATTATTATTCAATAAAAAAAATGTAATGTTTTCAACATACATTTTTTTTACTTTAGTTTTTATTGCATTTTTTTTTTGGTATCTCCCAATGTTATGCTTCATTGATTAATTTAGATAAAATAAACCTAACAGATTGATTCTAAGTGTTCTCTGTTTCACATGCATATTGCATTTAAATCCCTACTGTTTATTATGTAAGTCTTTCACTGCTATGTTTTTTTTTGTTTTTTTTTTTTTGCATGCAAAGTGCAAAGATTTATACAAGTATAGCTTTTAAATATAGACCAATAAAAACAAGTTTTGGTGGATGGATTTACAAACATAAGTGCATTAAAGAGACTAAAAAATAAGGAAAAGAAAGTCTAGTTGTGTTTTGAATAAATAATCTACTTTAAATGTATAATAAGATGAATCAGAATCTTTTCATTTATGCCCACACAGCACCATCCCTTCTTTGTTAGCTGCACATATCTCAGGCTTTACATAACTTAGTCAAAAATAATATATCTAGCAGATATTCTATTCCTTTTGTTTTTATTTCATCTTTCTTTTTAATCATTGAGATAGATGCACCCAGTCATTTCCCATCTACCATTGATTAAAACAACATCAGAATTCACTAAGAACTTTTATAACTGCGATTTTGAAATTATTTATTTTTTTGTCATTTTTTTGTTGTTGATTTTTTTAAATTGTTTTTCTTATAAAGTTCATCATGAAAAGAAAAAGAGCTGAACAGAAGGTCAGGCAATAATAGTAAATATGGCGAGAAGGACAGGCGTGATATTTTACATGGCAAAAAAGGAAATAAACAAAAAAAAACTTTTTTTTCTTGAAAGAAAATGGAATGAATATTTGTTCTTCTTAATTCAGACTGGACTAAAAGTGAGCAGTGTCCTATCTCCTCATACTTTTAGATATTTTGGGCTACACTGTCTGTAGTTATGTTTTATGCAATAGAAATACCAGATATGCAACAGTAGCAAAAAGATTAAAAACAAACAAACATAATGGAATCTGTAATAACAGCAAGGAGTTGGTTATTTTTTTTCAAAACATGTCCAACAGTTAAACTTGAACACCAGCAGTGACACATATAACAACGACTGATTGTTACAAGTCATCAACTCCAGAAACTTAAAAAAATGAAATATACAGAAGAAACAAAATTAAAAAAAAAAAAAAAAATATGTTAATGAAAAAGAATGTTATATTTTGTATCTGGCAAAGACATGCTTTGTGATGCATGTTACTATTTGTGTCAATGTCAGATACACACTGTTGCACATGTTATGCCAATGTTCATGAGGAGATAAATATTATTATTATTATTATTATTATTATTATTACACATGATACATAGTATGTGCCTTTCAGAGACACATTGCACACTTTTATAGAGTGTGTGTCTTTCTTTTTGAACATTACCTTTTTTCATGATGGACAACACATTACATGCTTGTGTGTCCTGCTGAAGACATGTGATAAAGTTAAAAAACTGTAATTGTTAGAAGCCAAAAAAAAAATGACATCAAGAAAAACAGTCCTACTGAGATGATAAAATCTTTGAAGAAAGTGTGTGTGTGTGTGTGTGTGTGTGTGTGTGTGTGTGTGTGTACACATATATTTGTTTAAATATGTCTAGGCCCAGCATTCTCCTAATATTAGCAAATAAATCCAAATTCAAGCAGATTTTGTCATTTTCTTTTAGGTGAGAAAATCAGTTCAGTAATTCCTTTTGAAAGCATTTTTCTTCTTTCCATGAAGTGAAATATTGTCCAATAAAAATACACAGAGAAAGACAAATTAAACTACTTATTTAAACCTAGGAGTTTGTTTCTTGCTGAATTCAAATGAATACTATTTTTTTTGTTTTTTATTTTCATAATTCCAACCTTGTTTTGTATTTTATCCTGCTTATATTTTTCAAAAATGAAAGTGATAAATTTCATTATTCAGAGTATAAAGGCTCTAAATGATTTCCATTAAGTTTGAAAACACTCTTAAATTTGCTTTTGAAACAAAACACAACTAGTAAATACATATATACATGCTTATATGTATACATATACACAAACATGCTTATATATATATATATATATATATATATATATATGCATATTAAACAACCTAATGTATAAGTACATGCTTGTACATATATGTAATAATGCTAAATGAATACACACACACACACACACACATATATTATATATATATATATATATATATATATATATATGTGCTTACTTTTACATACATATATGTGCATACACTCACACTATAATAATACTATATAGATAAACACGCATATGCATATTCATGTATCATTATACTTACTCTGAATATTTGTCTAACTGTAAAAAAAATACGCTAGGTAATATAATTATTATTACCTTTCAACATAGATAATAGGATGGCAGGATAAAATACTTGTGTATAGGTTGGAAATAATCATCCATACTTTTTGGAATTTGTTAATGCATGTTTTAAAATTTAGAGAGCTGGGATATTTTTTCTTTTTTTACCTCAATAACAATTGTGGACTTGTCAACAAGTAACAAGGTTAAGACTGTACAAAAATAAACCCGCAGCAAGGTGGGTGAGAAGCCAACACAGCATAAGGTGTGACTCATTTTAGGTAATAATCCAAGCTGTCATGGGTGAAGTGCGCCCATGTTTATAGCAGCCCTGGGCATGAGCCTCAAGGAATCAAGAGGCACAAGAGAGAAGCAGTCACTAAGAGCTGATACACAGACATTACAGACAATGAACACGTATCCCCACGTTGGGCTGAAGTTGAATCATAAGTTCCCTCAGGGTTTTGTGATGTTGAAAAGTCTGATTTTCTGGGACTGGTATCCAAAACTGAAAAAAGATTTATCAGAAAAAAATGTTGAAAAAATGTTTGCTTCAGTAAATATATGATAGAGTTAAGAAAAATATAAAATGAAAAACTGGTAGTATTAAATATTTAAATTCAAAATTAGTTTAATTAATGGAATGTATTATTGACTACATATTAACCATCTGCAAATATCTGAAGGGAAATTCAACTTATATATTTGTCTAATTTCTCATCGGTAAACATGTTTATTAGGGAATTTCTTTTATTTATAGTTGCCAAATAATAATAATCAGCATAAGGTATGTTCAGTAGACAATATTTTTACTGGAAGAACGACTCAATCTCTGTAAGTTTCATTAAAGAATACAAAGGTAAGATGCAAGAATTCTCTTACATTCTATTAGATATATACATCTAACAGTGTATAGCCTCTCACAAGTTTGGTTGTTGAGATTACTGGCAGCTCAGTAAGAGTATGTTGAATCCCCACCTATCTTCAATCAGTTTGAAGTAATTGTTATCTACCTCTGATAAAGCAGAATGCTTTGCTGAAAATCTCGACTCATCATGAGTATCTTTGTCTGATTTCCCCCTGAGAGTAGAATCTCTACTAAGTGATATGCACATAACTCAGTCCATGGTTTCTGCTATCATTTCTAAACTAGATCCCCACAAGGTATCCCTGCAATTGTCCTAAGGCAATGTGCTCTTGAACTGGCAGCTGTTCTTTCCAAATTCTATAACAAATGCCTTGCTGATTCTTGCTTGAAATCCTCTTCTGTAGTTCCTGTCTTTAAGAATTCTGGTGAAACTTCTGATCTCTTAACCTTCTACTTCTCTAGCAGAGTTCTAGAGGCTCAAATCATTTTTTGATTTGGTTGTGCCTCTCATTTCACATGACCTTCTTTCAGATAAACAATACGACTTTTGCTTCTCTTTGTCAACTGTTGATGTGTTAACAGTTATTATTGAATTTGTCTATCAAGCCTTATATAAGAATAGCAAGGATCAAACTTTAGATATCTCAAAAGCATCTGACAGGGTTTGGCATGCTGACATTTTTCACTAGCTCAAGAGTTATGCTGCTTCTAGCCAAATATTAGACTTAATCCAATCATACTTAAATCATGTAATAAATGTTATGTTGAATGGCCATGCACCCAGATCCTTTCACATTAATTCAGGGGTCACCCAGAGCTCTATTCTTACACCTACATTGTTTCTTATCTTCATCAACAACGTCCCTGACGTCATCAGTTCTCAACTCTGTACTTATGCTGATGACAAATATTTATTCCTGTCTTTGTCAGTCCTATTGGACTTATTAAGTAAAACTGACAGTTGTTCTTGAAAACAACTTCTAGTCTGTTGTTAACTGGGGCAAGGAATGGCTTCTAAACTCCAAGAGAACAACTTATTGCACCCTCTTTGTATCATGTTTTCCACTGACATGGAGTGGACTGATTATATTGAATCAATTACTAGGTCTGTTCATGCCAGAAAACTTTTTATAAATCTACCATTTGCCTGTGCATTGAATATTGCTGCCACATCTGGTTTGATGCTCTTGCAATATATTTTGAGATTCTCAATAAAATCCTAAGAATAGTCTGTAATGTTACCGCTTCTGACCTGGCATTTCAACTTCAGTCACTTTTCTACTGCTGTGATGTGGCTTTTCTATACATATTTTTGTGGCAATTTTTCTCATGAGCTCTTCTCCTTTGTACATTGATTATATGAATTTAAGCATACTACTAGATTGGCAGTTAGGTCTCATCATTTTATTGTTGAAATAGCTTTTGATGTAACCGTAAGTTCTATTCAAATAGTTTCTTTTCTTGCACTTCTCACTTGTGGAACTTTCTTTTGGTTTCTTACTTCCCAGTTGACACTGATCTTCAAAATTTTACATGCATTGTCAATCATTATCTTAGGTCTTCTTAAATCCTGTTCTTTTATTGTCATTTCTCCTCAATAAAGACTTATGATTCTCTCTCACCTGGTGTCTTAGTGGCATGGGGTGAAATGATTACAAAAAATCAGAATGTAACTGTATTTAATTCTATTAGATATATAGAGAAACCAGTTCCCAAAATCTGATCAAATGGCCACCCATCAGATTTTTGGTGGGGATGCCTTCTTGTTTGAGTTGTTAAATTTTGAGTAACCATTTATGCTAGTGGATCAGGCAAAAAATTGTAAAATATTGCATTTATAATTTAACATTTTTCATTAAAAATTTTTTTTTTAATTGTTTCTTTTGCAACTATTTTTTTTATTCCAAATACATGTTGTTCATGCAAAAAATATTTTTACTTTTCATGAATTTAATGATAACAAAAAAATCACCATAAAGATTATCCTGAAATATTTAATCAACAATTACTTTAGAAATTTTTAATGCAAAAAAGTAACACCTGTAATTTATCTTTCAATTCATAATACCATTTTGAAGAGCCAATTTTTGTGTTTCTTCACAAATATAATTTAACAGATTTTCATCAAAATAGGGATTGAGAAAATTTAAGGCAAAGATTTCATCACTGATATCAATTTTCCCATGTGGAAAATGTAGAAAGGCAGAATGTTAATGAGTCTATAATTCATTTTGTATCATCAATGAGCATTAAGAATGAGATTTGCCTTAATCCACTGAATAAGAGGATCAAAGAACTTTGTTTTATTGAATCATCATTTCATTGACAGACATATCAGATCATAAAATAAAACTTCTGTTTGATTAAGTAAAAAGTTGTTAAAGTCATTTTAATTTTCTTACATTTCAGCAATATTTCACTAACAACAAATTTCACTGAACTTTTAAAACTATAACCTTTCAATGGTAACTGAACTCCAAGAATAAGAAACAAAACAAATGACCTACTGTAAAAGTTCCCACAGGGACACTAATTAACTATGTAGTGAATGTATAAAAGTAAAAACAAAAGGGAACTCCTATCCAATATGCAACTGTGGATAAATATTTTCATTTAACATTCAATGTTCATGGTACAAATGCAAGAAGTCATGTTCAACATCTGTGCATTGAAAAGAGATTCTCAGTATAATCCCAACAAACTCGGAAAATTCTGGTGAGAATTATCAGAGTATAAAATCTGTTAAGGGTATAAATAGAGAATTTTTAACTTTTCAATAACCTGTCATTTCTTGAATATCATCAAAGTTATTATTTTTTTACAACAAACTTATATATTTTTGAGAAAAAAGATATGAAGAATTTTAAAAAATGTAAATCATTATTTGAGATAAAAAATACAAATTGATGAAAAACTTTTAAAACCATAACCCTGATTTTATCAATGATAATATTTTATATTTTTGTTTACATCTGATTTATTAGAATTATTGCTTTCTCTGTCTCCCCAGCATAGCAGAAGCAAAAAAAAAAAAAAACAAACAAACAAAAAGACACCACTGATTATCATGAAGCCAACAAATTTTCCTATATTTAGTAAACACCAATTTCAAATATTGTTTACATAATATATTATTTCAATATTTATATTTGATGGCATAAACTTTGGATATTTAGTAAATTTTTGTATCTGATCCTAAATAAACATCTAACATCAAGTGTTTTAAATCTCATACTTACAGTAAGTTTCGAGTACTGGGGTCTTTACACTGATTTTTGTTGGTTGACTCCGTCCCACTTTGGAGTCAGCATAAATGAAAACTATATATTGAGTATTCTCCCGCAAATTGTTAAATCGGAACTTTGTTTGGTTCTGAAATAGGAAAAAATTTTTTTATAAAACATATACATATTTATATCTAATATACAAGTATATACATTCTGGTAATTTTATGGTATTGTTAATGATCAATTAAATAGGGAATATATATATATATATATATATTCAGGGTGTTTGAATTTTGTTTTCATTCAGGGTGTGTGTGTGTGTGTGCAGATATGTGACGGATGTGTCATTTGGGTAGGTAAGACTGGCAGTTCCTACCCAAAGATTTTAAAAATTAAATATTTCTTATACATTGTAAGTAATTTAATGCACTAGATTCAATATATAATTCAATAAGTGATTATTATTTTCATCTTAGATATAATTCTTTCATGCCTTCCAACCTCTATATATGAAATAATTATTATAATGTCCATTTCATATGCCATGAACAGTGTTCTCATATTTGTTATAGCATGAAGAGTGTGTGCATGTGTTCAATAAAAAGAAAAGAAACAATTTTAATTGTTTTTTGTCTGATATGAAAAATGTGTAAATTTTTGTACAATTTTCATACCCCTTGTTATTAGTATTATATTTATTTTCAAAATATTTAAAATATTTTCTTATTAGGCTTTTGTTAATTTTAAATTAAATATTGGGACTTTTTTTACCAGTGTTTTTTTTTAGGGTTGTAAAGGTTTGTAGAAAGTTTTTTGTGGAAGCTGTATTCATTGATCATGCCTTAATTATTTAAATAAATAAAAAGTCCCACACAGGCATGTATTTTTGTATTTTTTTTTCTTATCACTTGAATTTCTTCCATTGGGCATAATATGAAATATTAAGATGGATGTAAATACATCTATTTCTTTTTTCTTTATCTATTTTTCTTTTCCTAATTTTGTTAGCATGTCTTTTATCGTCCACTCCCACAGTCACTTTTTCCTTTCAAGATATATATATTTCCTTTGAACACCTGCCACCAACCCCTACTGCCACCAATTTAATTTTAAAAGTTATCAATTACATGATGGTACATACTATTTCACCATATAAAAAGGATAACCAGTACCCGCAGTATATCGATGTAGGTTCTAATTACCCGGCACATATCTTGAAGCAGATACCTAAAGGTATTAATAATAGATTGTCCACTAATTCATCAAATAATATTTTTAACAAAAATAAAATAACCTATGAACAGGCTCTAAAGAATAGTGAACATAACAATGAATTAGAATATATTGATATAAAAGATGACCCTAGAACACAAAATAAACACAAAACCAGAAGTAGAAAAATATTATGGTTTAACCCCCACTAATTCAATGGTGAAAACCAACATAGGCAAAGTATTTTGTAGACTACTCAAACAGAATTTCCCATAAGCTAATATATTGTATAAAATCTTAAATAAAAACTATGGCAAATTAAGCTGTAGCTGTATGCCCAATGTGACTAGTTTAATTAACAGATACAATATGAGAAAAATTAAGGACAAACCATGTACGACCCCCCACCCCGCTCCCAAGTGTAATTGTAGGAATAAGAAAGCCTGCCCCCTCCAGGGAAAGTACCAGCAAGAGTGTGTGGTATACCAAGTAAAAATATATAAGGATAAACTAGGTAACACTGATAAAAATCCCAAGGTATATATAGGATCTACCCAAAATAATTTTAAAGCTCAATACTATAACCACTTTAGTAGTTTTAATAATGAAAAATACAAGCATAGCACCACGTTATCTACTTATGTATGGAAAATTAAACAAGTCAATAATAAAAGACCCCATTTTGAAATGAGAAATATTAAAGAAATGTCATAAGTATAGAGCGGGTAATAAATTTTGTTCACTATGCACAGAGGAAAAGTAAGCCATCGCTTTGTATAAAGAACCCGATAATTTGCTAAATCTAAAATCTGAAATCTTGTGTAAGTGTAGACATAGGAAATGCTGGTTACTAGAATAGGTTTGGTTTTCTTCTCTTTTTCTTTTTTTTGTTATTGTTTTTGTTATTGAATAAATATGAATTAATCACCCCTGTTGTTGAGTTACTGTTTTATTTATTTATTTATTTTTTTAGTCACATGGTCATGGTTGTTTTTATGTTGTAGCCTATATATATATATTCTGTTCCAATTTTACCTCTTTGGCCAGCGTACCCTGACAATCTGTGTAGGTGAAACCTAGGTAGGTTTTCCTGGCCTTTTAGGTTCATATATATATATATATATATATATATATATATATATATATATATATAAAATTATAAATTCAATCTTTGGTAAAAATAAATATTTGCCAAAAGAATCGCTAAATTAAAAGAGTGCACAATACAATTTTCATAAAATGAAAATGTAGGGCAAGTTAAGATATAAAATATCCAAAACACTGTCCTTTCTGCAACCAGAGTTTCTACAAAGATGGTTTTGTCAGGCAGTAAGTAATAACTTTCTGCCTGACAAAACCATCTTGATAGAAACTGTGATTGCAGAAAGGCCAGTGTTTTAGTTATATATATATATATATATATATATATATATATATATAAACATTTTCACAAAAATTACCTTCTAAGTAAGATCTTCAATAGAAGAAATATCAAAATAAGCTATTCCTGCACCAATAACCAATGTACAAAATTAACCTACTCTCATAATAACTACATTTTAAGTAAATTCCATGGGACTAACAATAAACCTGGTATGCCCCCCCCCCCATTGTACAAAGAGTGAAAACTGTCCAGTTGAAGGTAAATGCAGAGCTACTAAGGTAATATACCAAGCAACCATTTACCCCCAAAAAACTAAGTTAAATCACAATGTTTACATTGGATTTCCATGGGAGAATGGAAACAAAGACTTTACACCCATAGGCACTCTTTTACCAACTCAAAATTAACATATCAGACAGCTCTTTTCAAAATATTTTGGGAATTGAGGGAGAAAGGTCCGAACCCTCAAAAACTTATAGGTTTCGCTCATACTCTTAATAGTCTTAGGAATAAGTGTGACTTAGGTTTTGAAGAGAAAATGAGAATTATAAAATTCAATAATCAAAGCAAACTATTGAATCAAAGGATGGAATTAGTTTCAAAATGTTGTCACAGAGTAAGTTTAAATATAAATTAAATTATAATATTTGTGATCTTACTCTATTTCTTTATTATCTAACCCTTCTAATGTTATACATATTACTGTAGTTATTTCTATATTTTGCTTTTTCCATATCAATCCTATGTTGTAACCTTCCCTTTCCTTTGTTTAATTTTTCTTTATCCTTTTAATATTTAAAAAGATTTTTTGCTTTTTTTATATATTCTGGGCATTGTTGATATTCTTAATAATTTAACTTTAAAATTTTAAATGATTAACTTAACTATTTTTATTTTTACTTTTAATTGTTATTTTTTCTGAATATAAACTATCTAAAAATGATTTATTGTTAATCTTAATATATTTTATTTGTAAGCTTATTTTGGTAATTTTGTGTGGTAAGATTTTTCTGTTATATAATTAATAGTTTCATATTATAAAATTTCTTTTTTTTCAGCTTCCCTTAGTATCACTTCATCTTTCTTATAATCACAACTTGGGGTGTTAAGGTTGATATTTGGGTTGAATTGTTGTAACTTCTTTCCATTTAAGGAGGACAAAATCTACCCTCCCTCTACCACCACTTGAGCAGTTTGTGTTATATGCTATGTTATGGGTTGGCTATGTATCAATTTTTTCAACTGTGCTTTTTAAATATTAAATTTTAAATCTCTAGTTCCAATACTGAATACAGTCCACCATTTTAGTTGAACAAGTCTAATGCATTGATGTTAGTTGAAATAATCTATACTCATAAGTTAATTTTGGATTTCTTTCTTATGTAATATATATATATATATATATATATATATATATATATATATATATATATATATATATATATGTGTGTGTGTGTGTGTGTGTGTGTGTGTGAGAGAGAGAGAGAGAGAGAGAGAGAGAAATATATAGTATATACAGTTAAATATTGAAATATTGAAATAACCACTTTGATATTTCAGCTAGAAATCCAAGAGTATACATGAAACCCAAGAATTTTAGAATGGATTTTTTATTAATCCAACAGATTTTTATCACTTTAAATATTATTTTTAGCAGATAGTTGGATTTGAGTATTTATTTATTTATTCAACACCATTTATTTATTAAACAGTATATCTATTTTTTCTACCAGTCTGAATGTTTGAGAAATCTTATTAAAGAAAAACTTGCACTCTCTGGCAGGAATTGAACATGCACCCCTCTGAGCAGAGGGAGCTACCATTTAGCTCAGCATGCCTTACCAACATGGCCACAAGGTACAGTCAGTCAGATGAGGCCAAATTTTGTGATTTCAAGCAAAATTCCTCCTGTCATAGATCTCTGAGTTTTTCATATCTGCATACTTTCATATGCAAAATTATACAAAGCGAATAATGATTTTGTGGAAATAATCAAAGATGCCCCCATTCCATCCAACCAGATGGTGAGCTTGGATGTGGTGGGTTTGTTCACCAAGGTGCCGATAGAGGAGGCACTCTCGGTAGTCAGAGACAGATTGGCCTCTGACTCATCCCTAGGAGAACGAACCAGTATTCCAATAGATAATCTGATGGAGATGTTGACTTTCTGTACACAAACACTTAGGAATGGGATCACAAATATATTGACAGGATGAGGGCTTAACAATGGGCTCACCATTATCACCAACAATGGCAAATATATACATGGAATACTTTGAGGAAATGGCATAAGAATCTAACTCTATGGCTAAAGTACATTGATGACACCTTCATACTCTAGCCACACCAGGAAGATGTTGTGTGAACTCAATAAGACCTTCAATACAGTTCACAATGGAGAAAGAGACTACCAACACCCTCCCGTTCCTAAATGTTCTAATATCTTGAACAGAGCATGGATTCAAGACATCCATATGCTACAAACTGACATTCATCAGGCAGTACCTCAATTTCAACTACCATCATCCATACAGCATAAAGAAAGGGATCATTCACTGCTTACAGCAAAAGTCATAAGTGGTGACTCAGAAACATTAGATAAAGAATTGATCGGTATAAGCAGTACCCTACAATGTAACAACTACACTGGGTACATGGTAGCAGCCCCAATAAACTGAGATAGGTGGATACAAGAGGAAGACAACAACACACAGAAAACAGTCAGCCTGCCTTATGTGAAGGGGTTATCAGAGAAAATACAAAGGAACTGCGGTCCATATAACATCAGGACAACCTTTAAAAGCTTGACGACACTTCGCAGATATCTCTCCCGAGTAAGATCCCCCATAGAGGAGAACATGACTAAAGACTGTGTGTATGCTATCCTGTGCAGCTGTGCAAAGAAATATAAAGGGGAAACAGGCCACACCCTTAAGGTAAGGCTTTAAGAACATCAAAAAGCTGTAACACAAGGGAAAGTGGAAAAATCAGGTGTGGCTGACCACATATGGATAGAAGAGGGAAATTACCACCCTCTGTGGGATCAGGTTGAAATCATAGACAAAGAACATCATTGGAAAATTCGTAAACTTAAGGAATCAGCACATATGCAAGGCCACAAAAATCTCCTGAGCTGACCAAGTATAGAAATGAATACAATATGGGAACCAGTAATAAGGAGTGCCAGAGAAAAGCAATGATAACAGAAAAAATCGTGATATGAGCACTGGTAAAAATGGTTACTGAAGACATTAGGTTTATAATACCCACAAATTCATACACAGATGTCCATAAGGACACATGGCACATTGGATAAAGGTGTTGGTTAAATCCAGTGACAAGACCCAAAGAGTGTGAATTCAATAGTGGGTTAAGGTGGTGGAGAACTTGGAGAGTAGAATTAACAGGAGATAACTGATAACTGACATCCATCAGACATGGCATGTGGAACTAGGACAGTCTACTCCAGCGAGTGAAATAAAGGGTTCAGTTCGACATTCCAACCACCTGAAGAAGGCTGGAGCATACAATGGCCGAAACATTGTGATAAATATGGTAGTCCGAATAATGTAAATATTGTACATAATACCTCATCTCAGAAATATAGACAGACACTACAAAGAGAATTTTAGAGATAATTTTTTTTTTTATTAATCTGACACATCATTATAACTTTAAATGTTATTTTTTATTGCATAATTATATTTGAGTAGGTGCTCCATTTGTGAACCCCTAAATATATAAACACACACACATATTTATATCTAATGTATCTTAGATCACTGAATATTTATTAAAAAGTGAAGACAATGGGAAATAATAAAAAAGCAGTGTACAACTATTCCTAGTCTGTCATGCCAATTTTTATATTTTTTTAAGTGCATTACTTTTGATAAATTTAACAATCTTATTTCTTTTCTTCAAAAAAAGCAACATTTGCTGTTTTTTTCTATATTTTTTATGAATTTGTTTTGAACTGCAATAATAAATGATGTGTTTCCCTTTTCGGGTGTCCTCTGCTAAACTATATCTATGTTTTTTATTTGTGATAATTTCTTAATTTCCATTTTTAAAATCTCAGGAGATTTTTTTCTTTCCCTATTTTCCTTTCTTTGCTTAACTTGTTCTCTGTTCCTTCATTTGTTGCCTTTTTATTTGTTATTTTAATATCACAAGTGTTTGTCATGATCTCTTGGTCTATCCTTCATACTAATGTATTATTATAAACAACAAACAGTATTTAAAGCAACAACAACAAATTTTTATTTTATCATAAGTATTATCAATAAATAACCAATTTCTGTATTCATCTTCACTTACAGCAGGCATGGTTGCATTCACAACAACCTCTGTGCAGTTAGAGTTGAGTCCCAACACAATGGGAGGTTCCTTGTCAGCAACATTATCGCCCACCATAACCAAATGTACCAAGTAACGAATGATTGGGTAATATGAAACTGGCCGTTTCCATAAGACTTCTATGCTAATGCCATTATTAGTGTGAAGCAGGTAGGTCGGCTTAGCAGGGCGCCCTGGTGGTAATGGCTCTAAAACAGATAATTAAATTTTTAAAACCATACATGTTATCAAAACAATGGGAGATGACTTTAAAAAACACAAAGCAAATTTGAGCTTGAAGAGAAAGTAGTAAAATAAATACCACTGTTTCTTGCAAAAATGTCACCGAATGTTAACATCATGATCTTCAGCTGTCCAAAAGTGGTTCTTTTTATTTCAGCAAGTACTTATATATACAATAGATATTGCAGAATTGGCTATTTTTATTGTCTGGGAATCACAAACAGTAGAAATGAACAAGTTTATAGTTGAACATAAAATTTTATTGACATTTCTCTGTTAGGAATATGTGAGACTAAAAATGTAATTTTGCATTCATTTACTTCAGAGAGAAAGAGAGAGAAAGTGAGAGTATACACAGCATTAAGAAGTGTTGAGTAATTCTGTTATAAAAAAAATAAATGTCTATCTGAACTACTGATGATGTTGGAGACTACACTTCATATTGCAAGCTTGCATGATATTCCAGAACTTTCAAAATAAAATTTGGTTCATATTTTGAAATATATATTTTAGATTAAAAAAATTAACTTAAATCTTATATTTATAAATTATCTGGAAAGAAACATTTTAGCTGAAAAGTTTGAAGCTGATTAACACTAAGAAAACTCTTAAAAGGCTTGAAAAAAGAAATATTAAAGTATAATGTACTTACCTCCAATTGGACAGTCAATCTCTACAGAGCCCTTAACAACTATATCTTCACAAGGGGGTGTTGTGAAGTTGGTGCTTACCAGGGCGCCTTGCTGACCGTCCAGATTAACTGCTGAAACATCCACCTGGTACTGACAATCATAAATCAGGTGGTATAATTCAAAATTAGTATTCTGAAGAAAAAGAGAAATTTTAGAAATAAGACAGATGATAACACTTGTGATTTTGATATGATCAGCAAAACAAAAAATTAGCAATAGAACTTCAAGAGTGGTGGATAGAAATTATAAATAACAATCACTCAAGTTACTTTTAACAACATCTAACATCACTGAGTAAAAAAACAAAAAAACAAAGATTCGCTAAAAATGAGCATACATGATGAAAAAATACCCCAAACTTAATAAAAAGAGGAAATAAAGAAAAAAGTTTTTTTTTTATTATGAAATTATTTTTTTAATCCTTCTTAGAACTTTATACACCAAAGTAATTTGTTTATTGGAAATATTAAATTTAATCTCTTAGCTTGGAATTAAAATTAAAATAAAAGCTTCAAGAAAGATTTTTCTTTTTTAAAATGAATTTCATGCATTTACCTTTCATATTGTTTTTTTGGAGATGCCTAAATAATAGTATTTTTAAAAAATGTAACTTTTTGGATGGTTTGAAATATAACATTTGTGGCATAATAAACTTCTTTTTGTTAGTCATATTAAGAATAAAAAAATAATACATAATAAATATTATATAAATAAAAAATATAGATGAAAAACTGTGTGACTATATCAACTCAGGTTTAATCCAAGTCTTTAACACTCTCAAGGAAATCTGTTGCAAAAAGTAAAAAGTTGAAAATGTATTCCAAAAATCAATGCTGAAGAAGAAAATTTCTAATGTAAGTGTACATATCAATATAGTTTCATTTTATATATATAAAATACACTCAAATTTGCATGTTATCATGTGTTAGTGCCATCTTTGCCTAAAATGTACAATTACATACAATCAAATATGTTTATATTCCAACACAGATAGAAATTCTAAGCAGGATACTTATAATGCATCATCTAATAAATATTAGACAAAGTTTTACTGACCCGTGAGAAAGCTTCTTGTTTTTCATCCATTGTCAGAAGCTTCCAGTTTTTACTGTGTTTTTGACAGTTGTCTGTACTTTGCCAATAAATCAAATATTTACTAATTTTGTGGCCTTTGCCTGGAGCTGAAAAAAAAAACAAACAAAACAAAAAACATTATCCATCTTTAAATCCCAATTTGTAATCATTAAAACGTGTCTTTAAAGAGTTATTTTTGTGTATATTGAAGCATTTATATAAATGAACATTTAGATAAACTAGAAGTTTATACTGCATAACAAAGAAAGAATAAATAACAAATATTAATTAAGACAGAACAGATCATAAGTGAATTAAATTGATTATGTATTAAAGCAGAATAATAAAGCATCAAGAAACAATGTTAATTTGAAATAAACCCCTCAGAAAGAAACAACTAAAAAACAAATTAATTAAATCATAAAAGAATCTTTTTGGGAATTAACAAATAAATTATTTCTTGAGAAAAAATAAATAATGAATAATTTCCAAAAATAAATGAATATGAAACTTAAAAATATTAAAGAATTTTAAAAATAGGATTCATGATTTATATGTGATTAATTTACAAATTGTAAACAATGAATAAAACTAAAAAAGATAAGTATATAAAATAAATACAATTTTGAATACAAAATATTGATTAATTATAAATGATTCATGCAATAGTATTTATAGAGAAAATTTGAAACAGTGTAAATGACCAAAGAGGACTTTAAGGACTTAAAAACAGAATGAAAAATAAAATAAAATTTCTTAATGAATAAATTAAAAGTCAGTTGAATTTATTCTTATAAAACAGGATAATTTATGAATTCTAAATTTTCACTGCAATATTAATTCTAATTTTAATTCTTTCATAAATGATATTGCAATGGTATTTTTAAGAAAGGGAATAAACAAACAATATATGTGATTTTCCTGATGGAGTAGTCAGTGAGGAGCATAAGACAAACTAGTTAAATGTTTATGAATGAAATTGACAATAGAATATTTCATGTGTCTGATTATAGAATTACTTGTGAAGATATATGAAATTCTAAACTAAAAGTAAAGATAAAAAGCCAGATAAGAAATGAATTACAAAAATGAACAAGTAATGATTGGATCCTAAAACTTTATGAACTTATTCTTTGCAATATTTAGAGATCAAAAACTATTTTTTTATTATTTTACACTGATTCCAATAACAGGCCATACTGAATATTAATTTGCTTATTTCATTTTCAAATTTGATAGCAACAATTATTGAAAAAGAAAGAAAAATGGATTCCATTCCTTACCTATATTCCAGTATACTTGTGCTTTTAGATTTCCTTTATGGAAGTAGGGTGTTCCTACTGTCAAATTTTGAACTTTAATATTGTGCTGACTCCGAATATGAAGGGCATCCACTGCTTTTGGTTTAGGACCAGGAAACGAAAAAGAACCAAAGATGAAAGTCAGACAAGTCATAATATTTGTACATGTGTGCTTGTGTGTGTGAGAGAGAAAGAGTTTGTATATATACAGAAAGGGTTGCTAAAACGATTTCAGCCTGACCAAGATGATCTCAAATTCCTGATATTTGTTCATTTGGTTAGATTTTGTGATTTGGGTTAAGCTGAGAACTTTTCAGTACCACTTGAATTTCATTTTTGATAAAAGCCAATTGAATATTAGCCAATATAAAAAGCTAATATTAGAAATTTAGGCTTTCACTAATAAAGATAACTTTCAGTAATTTCATATATTTTCAGTTTATTGTCTTTGTCATTGTTATTTTCAACATATTTTAATTGATATATTCTTTGAGCTTTTTCAATTGAGAACATAAGAAGTGGAGAAGGAAAAATATGAAGTAATTTCTAGAAAATAGATGCAATAAACAAAAATGAATGCAACAAATAAATAAAAGTTTAGCCATCTTTATCATTTTTAACTCATCTATCTCCAAATAAACCACTTGTAGGCTATGTAGTTTTGTTGATGCGTTTTCCCATTTTAAATGTGTGAGATTAGATAAAATATCATAACAGAACTCAGATAAATAATATTTTATGTTGATAAAGCACAGCAGTGAGGTCTTTGGGGAGGACTGAACTCACTAGTAATGACTCATGGGACTAAGTGCTCTATAGCAAGTATCCAAATACATACCATAATATTTATATACTTACGATCTGTGACCATGTGCATTGATTCTTTAGTGCTTCTGTAGCGTTTTTTTCCAACTTGTATTATTGCTTGTATCTATGAAACAAGAGACAAATGGTTTTGTGATTTGAAAAGAAATAACTTCATTCTGAAAGGATAAGGAAATCTTTTAAAAATAATTCTTAAATTAGACTAGAATTAAATTTCACTGTATCAGTTCATTAGTTTTGTTTTGATTACATTTTGAAAAATATAATTTAAATATCTTAAGTTTTTCTAATTTCGAATATACAGGGTTATTCAAAAAGAATGAACTGATTTCATAACACATTGCTTCAGTTCTCAAGCATTGTCATGGAATAAGTCAGTGACCATTTGAAAGAGTTTTCTAAGTTTTGAATGGCTGCCACAGAGGCACTGTAGTCGCATTGTCTCTCCGGCAACATTCAGTTGTTTGTTTACCCCTGGAATGGCAAGTCCTCAGCAAAAGACATTTTGTGTTCTTGATTTTGCGAAAACAAATATGGTTGTTATAGTGCAGCGTGATTTTTGAAGACAATTCAACATTAATCTGCTTTCTCCTAAGAACATTCAATGGTGGTTTAAACAGTTTCAAGAGAATGGGCATCTGTGTAAAGGAAAAAGTCCAGGATGACCAAGAGTTTCAGAGGAACAAGTCGTATGCTCTGTTTGAGGGGAGTCTCTGGAAGTTCACAAATCGCGCTTGTTGCGATGTTGAGCAGGTGCTGTTAACCCCGCAAGCAGAAAAATTACATAGGGTAATACGATTGAAGCAAGGACAACAAAAGTGAGGATTTCAAAATCTAAGCCAAATTTTATTTAATAGTCTGGCAAAAGTATGTACTTGAAATTTGGAGTTGTTCAGACATGAAATCGGAGAGTGCCAGTCGAAGGATCGTTTGTTTTGGTTCAGGGCGGCAGCTCAGAAGCAGGAAGATGGAAAATGCTGTATCTGATGTCCAGATTGATCCTTGGATGTTCACCACGTCGGCGTTCACGAAGAGAGACAATCATAGTAGGCAGTGCCAAGGTAACCTGTTCGTCCTTAAGAGGGCGGTCACATATGAATGTGGTTTGGTTGTCCTTAGAAGGACTATCACATATGAAGGTGGTTTAGTAATCCTTAGAAGGACTATTGCATATGAATGTGATTTAGTAGTCCTTAGAAGGACTATCACATATGAAGGTGGTTTAGTAATCCTTAGAAGAACTATTGCATATGAATGTGGTTTAGTAGTCCTTAGAAGGACTATCACATATGAAGGTGGTTTAGTAATCCTTAGAAGGACTATTGCATATGAATGTGGTTTGCACTGCTGCTGCTGCTGAGTCCGGCTACTAGACTGGGAGCAGCTGGTTTTCACTGTTGCTAGGTTTGGTTTCTTCAGTGGTCAGCGATGAGTGTCGGCCAGGTGAAAGTGAGAGGGGGAGCATGTCGCTCTACCCCAGAGCCATCTTATTTGGCGGAAGAAATCGGCTGTTTTTATTTCAGCTGCAGTTAGCATCATTGGCTGGTTAACAATATCTTTTGGTTGTCGACTAAAAATTGACTTCCACATTTTGACTGTACACATGGGGGTTTCATTTGGACACCATGTGTTTATAAATTAGTTTTTGGTCATTTTTTTTAGTTGTGTATGTTTATGTTTCATTTTATTTTGCTTTTTTGTGTTTCAATTTCTGAAAATGCTGAGTCAGCGGAAATTAACGGCATTCAGGCTGTTTTCTGTGGTAATGGTTTCAGACATTTGAGCAGCTGGCAGTAACTTCCAGCCGGGTGCGATAAGCTAGCAATGAGCTTACGATCTCTCAATCCACTATCTGGCATGTGCTAAGAAGATATCTACATGTGTGATTTTTTTTTGTGGGGATACATAAAAGATCTCATTTATGTTCCACTGCTATGCACTAACCTCAATGATCTTAAACATTGAATAACAACAGCAATCAACTCAGTGGATCATGATATGCTGATATGCATCTGGGAGGAATTCTCTTATCACATTGATGTTGCCTGTGTTGCAGGTGGTGGCCATATTGGATATTTGTAAAGCAGGAAATAAAAGTTGATTGTGAGTAAAATACTTGTGATTTGGCTAGAGTTTTCTATTGCTTTTCTTTATTAAAACATTGTGTAATGAAATCAGTTCATTCTCTTTATTATATAAACCTATATACCTCTTGACAATAACAAAATATCTAATAAAACACTTTTGTTTTAAGATAAAAACACTTTTGTTTTAAGAAACAAATTTGCATGAATTAGCAATAAATTAATACAAAACATACCCACTTCTCATATACAATTCTGAAAATTTACAAATTTTGTTAAATCCCTTTTCTTTTTAGAATTAAAAATAAAGAAGGTTTTATTCAACAAACTAGAATTTAATTTTTAAGGACTGAAAATATTTACTGATATTTGTTGCTTTGTTTTATTTTCTAACCAAACCCACTTTTCATAAGAAATAGTTTAAAAAGTGATTATAGAATTCGTGTTCCATGTTAATCCTCTTTGTCCCATACAGAAGTTTAATAAGACCAGTTTTTCTTAAACTCAAAAATTGAAAAAACAAACATTTTATTTAAGAATATTATTCAATTTGTCTACCCACTGAAAAGACAAAATGATGGATCATCAAAACAAGTAGGAAATAACATTTCTTGTAAATTTAATTTTTATGTTGGATCAGAAAGTGAAAAAGAACATGTTTTCTAATTATTCATCTAATTTGCTCTTAAAGCCTTTTTTATTTAAAGTTTTCAATTTGACTGAGAATTTAATAAATGTCAGAAGTTTTTTCTATTTATTCTTTCATGTGCCTTCTTGGCCTCAAGTTTTCAACTGATTTCAAATGGAACAACAACATTGAATCAATAGCTGCATATATTGCTAGGAAAGTCAGTATATTGTGTTGAGCCAGAAGACTTTTCTCATCAGAGTCCATCTTGCACATCTACAAATCTACCATTTGTCCGTGCATTGAATACTGTTGCTATATCTAGTCTGGCATCCCAGCTGTTCATCTCGAGGTTCTTGACAAAATCCAGAGAATGATCTGCAATGTAACTGATCCTGACTAGGCATCTTGACTTCAGTCTCTTTCTCACAGATGTGATTTGGCTTCCCTCTGTCTTTTCTACAAATATTTTCATGACAATTGCTCTGAAAAACTTTTTCCCTGATGCCCTGACTACATGAACTTACGTGTGCTACTAGATTGACATCTAGGTCTCACCTTTTTACTGTTGAAATAGTTAAATGTAACCGACATTTCTATTCCAACAATTTCTTTTCTTGCACTTCCTGACAGTGGAACTCCCTTCCATTTACTTGCTTCCCTGATAACTGCAATCTTCAAAAATTTAAATGTCATGTCAATTACCATCTTCTATGGTTTTGAACACCATTCATCTTTTATCTTCCCTCAATCCTCCCAATACTCAGTCTTTTCTCTCACTTTCACTCTCTGTAAACCCCTGTGTACTAATAGCACTCCTGCCTTGCTTGAGATGAAATGATTAAAAGAAAAAATGTTTAGTTTTCTTGTACAATAAAGTGTTTTCATGATTCAACACCTCTTAGTCTTCAGGTCTGAAACACCCACAAAGCAAAACAAACACTAGTAGATTATCTCAAACTACACACTGGAACAAACCTTTCAAAATGAAACAGTCCTGGCTAAAATAGGATATATGGTAAGTATTAAAAAAGTCTCTGAGTGAGTTATGCCTGAGGGTTTTGGCAAAGATCATGCTTCTTTGAGCATTGTGGTCTTGCAATACAGAATAACAAGCTAAGAAATGTACCAAATAACAGAAACCACCTCACTTGAGGAATACCAACAGCTGCAACAACCAAAATGGATAGCACATGTAACATGAAGAGAAAATAATGACATAATCAAGAGGTTGATGTTCCACATTACTTCAAATAAAAAGGTTAGGGAAGAAACACTCATCAATAATGGAAAGTGTTATAAAATCTATTGAACTTAAACCTATTTCCATGAATAATTATTTTAAAAATTTCATTTGAAATAAGTACTGGCTGCTAAGTCAATGAATGCCAAATGCTTCCTTGTAAGGAAACAATATTACCATTACCATATATAACTAAGATACAAACAGTGATATACTACATAGAAACAAAATCATGAAACAATAACCCTACAAAATATGAAAGCAATACTGAATTAATAATTTACTTACCTGTACTAAATATTGTGTACCAGGTTGTAAATCTTTCAGAGTCAAGCTATGTCGATCCTGTAAAAGAAAGGAAGTTTCTTTTGATACACAAAATTTGGAAATACAAGAGAATTTTTTTAATAGGGCAATAGCCTAGTGGATTAAAGCATTGCTTTGTGAATTTGGTGACAGAGTAATTGTGAGTTCAATTCCAGGGCTGGGTAGTGCAGATTTAAACACAGTGTAAATAGGGCAAAGTGAGAAGTACTAAATAAGAAAAGGTTATATAAAGGTTTCAGTTCAAAATTGAATGTTACTCATATTAAAAAACACCTGAACACGTCCGGAGGGCACAATGCCTAAAATATGATGATGATAATAACAAGTAAAATGGGACAATAGTCTCAATACAAATAATCATAATTCCTCTGGCCAGAAAGTTTTTCAAAAACTCAAAGAAAGATTAGAATATTTTTGATTGAAAATACATCTCATTTTGTTGTTCCTTTTCATTAAGATTAAGACAATCTATATACAATTAAATGAAGATTCCTGTATGATTAGCTTGTGATATTAAAAAATGAAGAAACATTTCCATGAAATAATAGCTGCAGATGCTTTATTTTTTTTATTTTTTTGCTAATTCAAATTAAAAAACTTTATTAAATCTGTAGACATATTTATTGTACTAAAATTAAAATATACAGTAATTTGACTTTAGGCAAAAAGTTTTTAACAAGACTTACAAGAGCTTTTTTCTAACCTCATTTATTGTACTACTTTTTCTTCTCTATCTTTTTTTTCTGGTCCCTAAATCTACTAAAATACTCTGTACATATTTTTCACATGCTCTGTTTATATATATATATATATATATATATATATATATATATATACACACACACAAAGTATAAAAAATGATACTTAAATTTCACTGTTTTCCAACAAAAAAAGAATATTTCTACGTTTTCAAATGCAATAGAGATGATTACGACAAACATTTTAAAACATTTGGATATTCTACATTCTTTTAAATAGGTGTTCTATCAAGAGGAGATTTGAATCAACAGAGATGGGGTTCTGCTGAACAATGATGAGAATATCATGTAACACAGTAAATCAAAGATACACCTTGCCTTCTAAAATGTCAGCAAAGTATAAATTAGCAGTAAAATTTCATTAAAAACAAAGAACAGTGTGCTGAGAATTAGTATTTAATATCATTCTTCATATATGACAGTGAGGATTACGGCCGCATCACATATCAAACATTGGTTCCCATATGATGACAGAAGTTAGACAACATCGAGCCTAGCTACTGCCTAGACGAGTAATCACTTGGAAATATCAGAAGCTATAAGATTGAATGTGCAGATGGTGCAATGAAATATAGCTCTGAATTGTTAATCAGAGAGCCGAGTTCTAATTGTCGTTGTGTTCTTTTTATTCACTTACATGCAATGATTCACTGATGATTTTTATTCACTTATGCGCGTTTCACTGATTCATTTGTAAAACATGTCAAAAGTTATAACAGATTTCTTGAAATTTTTATATATTTACTATTTCATTAGATTCTCTCTCTCTCTCTTCCTCTCACTCACACACACAAACATTATGATTTTCAGGACACTATTTTGACTTTTGCATCTAATAATAGATTTGAATAAAGTGTTTAAACTAGGTAATGAGATACTCTTGTCTTGTCTGGCAAAACCTTTTCATTTCACACACCTTCATGCATGCACATTAGATAACAGTCAATAAAAATAATCACATCATATATAATAATCATTTTTATTATGTGTCATTATTACTTCTCAAGCATGTTTCTTCTTGATGTCAGACAGGTCAGTTTCAATCAAATAGCAGACCAAAAACTGCTTTCAATTTTTCAAGATGCAAAAGACAGTGACTCAATTCCTTTTTCTAAATGTCCATTTATATTTAATTTTGTGTGAATATTCTTATGAATTACTAATTTAAAATTAGATGCATAACAACAACTTTAATCCTCTTCACAATATCTTTTATTATTCAAGAGTAGATCAATAAATCTGTAGCATGACATAATTGTTACTAAAAGTTTTTCTGAAATTTTCACTGTATAATGTTCAACTGATATGATTAATATAGAAGTGCTGAGTAAGGTGCATTTTCAGGAAGGTTTACATTGCAAAATAAAATATTTGTTTATAGAAATAAGTGAATTTCTCTCATTATTAGCTTATGTACTTATTCATAAAAATCTACCTAATCATTATATTGATAATTTAATTTGAAAGCTCAAATTTTTACCTACCCCATGGACTGTCTTTTGATGCTCTTCCAAATTGGAATATTCTGGAGAAGTTTTACTATAAAAAATCTGAAAGAGGAAAAAATAAATACTTTTGTGGTACATAGTTACATTGATTTCAAAAATATTTGTTGAATATTTGCTTTTGCTTCAAAAATGAAAGATTATATTGCAAGAAAATGGATATAAATAAAAGATAAATGAGTGATCTCAAACCTTCCAGAACACAAGTGGATGGCTAGAGGGGTGGGACGTCAGCCATTATCTATATAAGCAGAGAGAAGCAGGAAGTCAAGGAGAAAGGGGTTCAGTAGCTGCCCAGTGGCAGTTAAGAAGATAGTAGTTCAGCCAAAAGAAAGATAGCTGGCTAAATGAGAATTTTTGTTGTTTTTATTTACCAACCAATCAATTGTTATTTTTTGTTGAATACAATCATGGCCAAGGGAACAAATCTGTGAGCATAGCAAAGTTGGGTGTATATGCAGATATAGTCAATATTGGATGTTATCTGGCTGTGCACTGACAGTCAAGCAGAGAATGTTGTCTCAATGACAATTATAAGCATTGCTGGGACAGACTACTCAAACTACAACAGAACTAGCCAAACTAGGATATATGTTAAGTGTGTCGGTGTGTGTGTGTGTGTGTGTGTGTGTGTATATATATATATATATATATATATATATATATATATATATGTGTGTGTGTGTGTGTGTGTGTATAGCTTGTCTGAATCATCTTCAAGAAGTGAGAGCAAGATCTAAAAGGTCAGCCAATCTAACAGTGATCTCATTTCACAATCCTCACACTTGCTCCATATGTGGCCTCCTTTGTAAATCAATAGCAGGACTTAAATGCCACTTAAGATTATCGCACAAAACTTTCATAACTGAATCAATAAGCTGTCAGATCCTCATATGTCGAAACCGACAGGAGTGTCCATTATTATTATTATTATTATTATTATTTTATATATATATATATATATATATATATATATATGTGTGTGTGTGTGTATATATATATATATATATATATATATATAGGTGTACACAAGTTTGTTGAAAGTCCAATGAAAGTTCTTTGTTAAAGATTATTTAATCTATTTTTTTTTATATTTTGGACCTTTTTCTTTGTTTCCAGTACATGAATATAAATTGTCCAATGTTTGAATACTTTCATCTTTTATAAATCATTATCCAAAGAGTATTTATTTTTTGTGCTGTGTTATTTCACACATCATATTGTTGCATCCTCGTGTGACAGATTGTGTAGTTATTGTGTTTTTTCTTTTTGTTTTTATTTATGAAATATATGTAGGATGTTTATGCCTAACTTTGATAACATATTTATTGATGTTAGGTTATTTGTTTATATATTCTTTGATGTTAGGTTATTTGTTTATATATTCTTAATGCTTCTAGTATTTGCAGTCGTTTTTTTACAGTTTATGTGATACAGTATTTCCAGGGATTTAAGGAGCACACTCTTTTTTTTTTGCTCAAGCCAAAGAGTATAAGTGTGAGAACTCCTCAATTTTATAGGAGCAAAGAAATGATAATCCACTCCTTTTGCCATTCATAAAAAAACTGAAATTGTACAATTTGAATAGCTGATATCTGACTGGGGAGATATTTATTTTCTTTTTTTTTAAATTATTTATACTGAAATACTTTAAGATGGGGTCAGCATATTTTCTTTCAAAGCTGAAGATTAAAATTTTTGGTAGGCAAAGAAAGTTTAAGCTTTGTCAGCTGGGTTTCAATTCACCACAATATCTGTGTGTGAGTTTGCATCTCTGTGTCAGTTAATTATATATATATGAGTGTCATTTCATTTACAAATAATAAAAGTTTGTGTTTTTTTTTTATATTTGAAACAACATAAATGACTGAATCTTAATTCAGCTTTCTTCGTTTATTTTTAAAATTTTTTTAGACTTTCACATTATTTTGATGCCTTCAGCAATTTTAAATATCTGAGTTATGATTAAAGTTGGAACAAGCTTAAAGATAGAGTTTTTGGGTTTGTTTTTTTTTTACTTAATTGTGGTATGATGTAAAAAAGGTCAGTTTATTTACACTTATTTACTTTTAGTTTTAAAATACTTAATTTTGGAAGCAGACATTTTAGTTTGCATTTGGTTTCAATATTAAAACATGTAATGGTTTAATAATGCAAGTTAACGTGTTTCTTGAGCATCCTTTTTTTAGTTTAATTATTTGTTTGTGGAGCTTAATGACTAGATTAATATGATGTTAAAATTAACGACACTTTTTCTGTGAGTTTAAAACCTTTCAAAAATATTTGGAGATATTATTAGAGAGTAATAAAATTATTTTTCAAGCAATAAAAAGAAGTGCACTCCTTTTTATGGAAGGAGCAAGGAGGGGAACATGCTTCATTTTGTGTAGGAGTCAGAGCCAGAGCTGCTCCAGAATTTGAGGAGTGCATAAAGCCCTGAGAATTTTTTGTATTATTGTTTCTTTCTTCTGTTGGTTGATTTTTTTTTAATTGGTATCACCCCAAGCAAAACTGTACAGCCACTAGCATCCAAGGGGTTACAGGGTGTGGAGGAATTAGGAAATTTTTGAATATTAAAGTTGGTTGGAAAGCATGGAGCTGGAAAGGAGTTTCACAAACAAGAAGTGTGAGAAAAGAAACTGTCAGTACAGAAGTTACAGCTATATTTAGCTAGCTCAACTGTAAATTGATAAGATCTCACTGCCAGTCTAGTATTGCACTTAAATTCATGCAATCTAGGTACCATAGCAAAGATCTCATCTGAATAATTACCATGAAAGTAATTATGAAAAAGGCACAGAGAGGCAACCTTACAGTGGTGGGCAAGTGAGTGAAGCTGAACCACCAGATCAAGACAAATAATGTTACTGATTCTTCTTTGGATCTTATCAATGTATAATTTGCAATGATTGTATAAATATCTGAAAATTAATTTTCTTTCAACTTAAAAATAACAACCTCTTCATTCTATGAAAGCATATCTACATTACAAATTTGATAAGAGAAATTAAATAGTAACTTTGGACAATAAAAAATGTATCATCATATTAAAAAAAATTAACTTCCATTCTCAAAGGATAGGGAGATAATTTTATTTTTTTTCAAAAACACTCTGCTCTTGAATAAAGATTATATATATTTCATACTTTTATGAATTAGTCACATATTTCTGTGATTGCTATACAGTTAATAATTATCTTCATATTCAAAAGTGAAAAAAAGCAAAACAAAACAAAATCTAATTGTCTGCATTATTTTGCCAGCATGTTTCACATTCTTACTGATAAAATTATTGACTAGTTACATAACCTGAAGAAAAGCATGAAGTTAAAAGATTATACAATCATACAACAGTTAATCAAAGCTCATTTCTACTTACCCATAAGGGCTGTTAATTCAGAAGCAGAACCTATAATTGTTTGTCTTAATTTATTGAAATTTTCACATAACCCATGTCATATTTTCTGCCCTTTACCTCCTGAAAAAATTTTAACCTGCTTTTGCCATATTTTCCCCAAATACAAAAATTTAACTTGCCTTTGCCATATTTTCCTCAAAGGCAAAAGTCAGATATTCAGGACAGACACTGCTGAATAGCAGAATTGTCGGAGAGCATAAAAAATTATCAGGCCTAAATAAATCAATACACATGTTTAGTACATTAAATCTAATTGATAACTGCTATAATGATAATAATTATAATTTAAGAAACATTAATCACAATTGGATTGATTGATTGGTTGTTTTTTATGGTTTATCAACCTTTTGCAGCTCAATTAAAGCCAGAAATTATTTTTAGATTGTAAGAACTTTTTAGAGATAATAATTTATTGATACAAGTCCTACTAATTAACCTAGAGCTGAGGGTTGAAGAGATAGATTCATTCCTTTCCCAAGAGTATTTGCTTGTGAGTCAATATAACAAACCCAACTAGGTACTGACCAAACTGAACAATGCTTAACTTTGGTGATGTTGGAGGATTATGAACGTGAACAATTACCTATTAATAAATATCAGATATGTTTTACCATTTGAACAATGTACACTGGACAATATATTAAAAGATAACTTTTCAATTTTGGCTTTATCGAAAACTTCAGATAAGATTAAATATTTTGCTAAGATTTTCATGTTCAGAGGAAACAGAAAGTGAGTATCTAACATTTTGCAGTAACATATATTGAGAGGCATAACAGCATCTTACTATCCAACAAGATGTAAATTTAATGAGTCAAATGAAGCAGAAAATTAATTCCTTTTACCAAATGAATCACAGCCACCGGCACCCCCACTTCCACACACACACACACACACACATATGTATGCATGTTATATCCAACAGACTTCATCCAGGTCAATGTGAAACAATTTACCAGACACAGACTGACTGGATAGAAATTATATTAATTTCAGTTTTTGTATGTTTTATATGAGACTGAATGAGAATTATTGAACATGATTTGCCTTTTGAAATGCCTTGGTGCCAATTCAGAGTGATTTATATCAGCAGAATTGATTTTAACAGATGTGTTTTAATGTACTTTAATGTACCTGGAGATTGAAGGTCTACATTTTCTTTTCAACTAGAATTCTTTGATAATGATACTTCTCAATATTATTAAAGTTAAGAAACATTATATTCAGTCATTACCAAATGGGTAATTACTTGAGATTATCTGGTGCTGAATGTTGTGCTTGACATTCTTTAGATAAAATTCATATTAAAACATATCCCAAACATTTCATATTTATTCAAGTTGGCAATTCTTTTTGAAGGCTTTTATTCCATTTAACAATTTCTATCTGAAAATCACAGGCATGAATAATAAAATTAACATAGTTTCATTTGTTCCATCTATGCTGAGTATTGATACTTAAATAAAACTCAATAAAGATATTGACAAATTCAAATCACATATTACATGTAGAAGAAAATGTATTATTTGTCAGAAAAGCTTGGCAATTATACATCTTAAACTTTAACTAAATTGGAAAATGTTTATTTAAATTTTAAAGAAATATGGAAGAATACAAATAAGAAAAATTAGGAGAGAGAGAGTTATTAGATTAACTTTAATATTGAACATTTTTTAATTAGTAAATCTATTACAAAGATTTAACTTTCTTTTTTAATAAATTCATCACTTTTAATTAACTTGGGTTTATTGATTATTCGAGATAAAATTATGTATTTGTTAATTAAAATATTAACTTTATCTCATGAGTAACTGTTATTTGATCAAGTTCAATCTATCATTTAATTAGTATATTAATGTTTTTGGTTCACAATAAGAGAGCATGAAACATCACATTAAAAAAATAGGACTTTCCAGTCTATTTCCTTCCCATTCTTTTACTTGCTACTTCAACTTGCTATATTTTATTGAATTTTTTGGAGCATATATATTCACAGATTGTCAGATATGAAAATATATGCAATTAATTTATTTGAATTTTTATATATGTTTTCTGTTATTAAACCTCAAGATTATCATAAACTTAAAAAAGATCTTAAGATTATTTTCTGTAAAAGTGATAAATTTTACTTATTATTATTTATTGACCTGATATACAACAATTTAAAAAAAATGTATAAGGAAGAAGAAAAAACAAGTCTTTTATGAAAATAAAATTCAGCCAAGATAAAATATTGATTTGCTAAATTAAAAAGAAATTTAATATTGCTAACTTGGATAATCACTTCATTAAAAACATTAATCATCAGAATTTTATTTTATATTCTTGCAGTTACTTTTAAAGCCAAATGCTGACATCTTCCTGTCATTCAAATAATTTCATGATGTCACAGTTTTAGAGTCAGAAATGATGTTTTACTTACTTTGTATCGCGTTATAGGAAAATCCAATTCAGCAGGTGGGTCCCATTTTATAGTGACCCGCTGGGTATCACCTGCAAATACAGTCTTACCCACCCTTAGATTCCTTGGTGGGTTGGGGTCACGGATTTCTAAAAAGTATGAGAAGAAAAAGAAATACCATAAAAAATGAAATAATCAGATTCAGAAATTTTAAACAACAAAATACTTTGAAAAATCAGACATTTTTATCATATATTTATCGATCTGTGTGAGCCAATAAAGTTTTGAAGGCACATACTTTGTTTCGATGTGTAAAAATATCAATTAACTAGGTTAACATTTTTGTGCAATTAAAAGTTCAGTATAATTCACCATGTGATATTGAGGCAAAGAAGTGGTTAAACATTAATTCTAAGCAAGAAAAGAAAAGAGTTAAGCCCAAAATGAAATATAGGCTGAGAGAGAGAGGAGACATTTTCCTTTGTGAAAATGGAACCATCTGGATTTCTTCTCTCCTAAAGTTTATTTTTCTTATCTATTGAGAGCCTGGTATGTGAACAAAAACAGATTTGGGGAACAATTTTATCTTTTTCTTGGAAAATTAGGAAAACACATGTCACTAGAGAACAGAAAAGCAAATGAGAATTATATTTTTATTAGCAAAAATTGGAGGAATGGGAACAGAGAATGAACCCACTGCAAATACTAAGATTATTAAAATCAATCTGTCATAACAGGCAGGTGATCTGGCCTGTATCTCTGCTGAGATAGCAAATAACCCCATGAATATCTTTTTTTTTCATCATGAAGATATTTTTCCTTAATATAGCACCTGCCACCAATTGACCAGTGTTGTAAGCCTATGACAACATTCGGTTTTCTAATGTTCTGAGATCAAGACCACAACGTGGGTAGAGATGGTGTGGATCGAAGCAGCCAGTGACCAAAATCTAGCTTGGACCAGCATCAGCATTGACCAGCACAGAGTTAACCCATGGTTAATTTCTCATTCTAAGACCATGAAGACTGGATCACTAAACGTGGTTATGCAACCAGGTGTAGGCAGCAGCAAAAGGTGTTACATTATTTGGTGAATGTTACCAAGGATTTGATGCTGGGTTACTGATGTAATATTAATTACTGTCTGACCAGATGCCCACTTCAACCAAGCCCAGAAGAAGAGAAGAAAAGGAAAAGAGTAGAAAAAGGACATTCATTATGGCAGTAAGAACCAACGGACTTTAGTCAATTGACTATAAGTTTTTGAAACTAGATGAGCTGTTTTATCAAGTTGAGGCCAACACAAGACAAGTCAAGAGACAGGTAGGTTACTTTTTGGTTTTCCTGTATTTTTTTTCTCTCATGTTGATTTCTTTATGCAACTTGCTGATAGAAAATTTCTTTTTTGCTTTTAACTGGATTTCATGGGATTGTTTCTCTTTTCCCTTGTCGGTTGATTAGATAAGTTAGGATAAGAACCCCGAGGAGAACAGACAAAAGTGGGAGAAATGAAAGAAGAAGAGATAATAGCCACTAAAGAAGTTAGAGAAAATGCCGTCATTCAGGTTCAGTTGGCAGATTTGTTTGTTGATGCACTGGAGAACGAGCACATCAGACATGATATAATTAAAGAGGACCCAAACAGGTTGTCAGTAGCCATAAGTATGGTCAAAGACAGTGAGAAAATTTGGGGGAAGATGAGAGGTGGGGAGGTTTGGATTCAGAATCAGAGAGGTTGCAGCCAGAATGAGTGGAGGAGGTCCCCAATCATGGAGAAGAGTTCAGAAATCCAGGCTTCTAATCTGAAATTCCAGAAGAGGAAGGTGAAATATCTATGTCCCAACTCCAGAAAGCATTAAGAGGGTGATCCCTGAAGCATCGGCACAGAGAATGAATTTATACAAGACAGATGGGTGGGGAGAATGTTACCCCCAACCCTGAAAGGAAAATCCCCTGAACCAAGACATATAAACTAAGGTATTCCCGAAGACAAATAACATCCTATGTGATATGAACAGCACAGATGAGAAATCCCAGTAGTAATTGCTAAAAGCAGTGAGACAGAAAGGGAGAGACAGGCTTCAATAGAGAGGGAGTTCTGAGCGCCATACTGGTGATGGGAAGTGGAGAGTCAAATAAGCGAATCCAATACTACGAAGGATGATGAATAATGATATTAAATATTTTAAATCATAAATGACTTCTTTGAACTTAAAATTCAATTTATTTGAAAGATGATGGTCTAGCTGGAGTAAATCTGAATTAAAAACAAGATTATTTCCATATATAAAATATCTTTTTAGGCATTTTTAAAGCATTAGTATTTTTTTCTTTTATCACTCATCAAAGTCAGGATCGTATATAGGGAAAGTAGAAAATGAGAAAAGAGAATTGGGATAAAGCTAAGACGTTATTTAATTAGGAAAGCTTTTGATTGTTGTATGAATAAGATTATGGACACTATTGTCTTGAAAAAAAACTTAAAAAAGAGTTTTTTGGCAAGAATTGTTTTCATCTTTTTGAAATATAACTGTAATAGTTTATAGGGTTTTAAATCTTTTAAAATTCTGTGTTGATTTGTAGTAGTTGGGTGGAAACTATATTTGCTAACCATAAATGGAAGGGTTTGGTGCAGTTCACCAAACACCAGTATTTAAAGTGAAAATAAACAAATCAAAACCTTAATACATGGTCTTTTGGGATTTTATGGAAATTTATGACCATGTATTTTCTGTCAGTTGATTGTTGGATAAACCTTAACTTAATGTCACTGTGGAAAATTGATGGTAATGAATTTCTGTCTGGTGAGCGTTGTAGATATTGATTTTAATAGCAAATTTCTGGGAGCACCAAGTAGCATAGACTTATAGTGTCTCGTGCGAAAAGAATTGGTAATTAAGGAAGATTACAGGAATATATCTGCTAATAGTGGCTTATTACTAGTGAAGTGAATTGTTTGGCTCTGATGAATGAGCCATAGATTTAAAGTGACAGTGGGTCACAGAGATGATTTACACATTGAAGGGGGGAAAATTGTCCAAGATCATATTGATAGTTATGCTAATTGAAATAAAAAGTAAGTGGAATATACTAAATAAATTGGGAAGTAAACTGCTTAAGTTAGATATGGTCAGAGTGCAGGTAACACAGAGTTAAAGAGTGGCAATCAGTGAATTACTTTTATTATGTTCATGTGGAAAAGTAATAAGAAAGAATACTAGGGTATGATATTATAAGGCTGTCAGTGTTAGGGATTATGGTGACAGATAAATTGGACCAGAAGTGGGAACCCTATTATAGAATAGTGGAGCAGACAGGGCAAGTATCATTTGTAATCTGGAATCAGATTGTGGGAAGAGTTAAAAGGGCTCATGCTAATGATCTAAAGTTGCTACCCAGAGTCAGATTGATCTATCGAGAGTATATTGGGGGAAGCCCACTAGAACAATAAAGATAGAACCTCCATTGTCTTTGATAGAGTTACCCCTGGGATGTTCAGCATTTGGAATATCTATATCCCTCCCCCCATATTATCAGGCTGAAGAAAAATATTAAGAAAAAGATTCATTTATAAGGTTGATCAAAACGGGTCTGAGCAATTAGACAGAATTATGGGAACCAGTGATAGGGAAATTCCCTGAAGTTACATTAAAGGAAATGCTGAAGTTATTAAAGCCAGTAGAGAAAATTAGTCTGAACCAATTGAAAGACAAATTGAGTACTATGGGAGAAGAAAATACTATTTGGAGAGTTAATTTAGAGATCATAATGAATTGGTCTGCCATGTTAGGCACTTTGGTAGCTATTGCCACCATAATAGTGGCAATATATAGGCTGAAAACGCATAGGAAGAAATTGATTAATCCACAGAAATTGGTGAGTGTGCAAGAGAATGAGAGAGGGACACCATTTAATTTTTTTTACTGAAACAGATTGAATTTAGAAGAAGCTGTTGAAGAAAAATCAAAACCCACTATAATGGAAACAGGAAAATTGACTAAGAAGGACAAATGAGGAAAAAGATAAAAATGTATCAATTGAAACAAAAGTAAAGGATTTGTGAGCCCCAGGGTGAATAATTAAATTGCATGTTTAGTAGAAACATTATGCAATGAAAACATTTTTTTTCTATTTTCTCACTTTAGGGTAGGTGGAGCTAAATGTCATATACAAGTAAATGACAAAAAGGGAAGGGGATGATGTGATACTGAGGCAATGAGGTGATTAAACATTAATTCTAAGCAGGAAAAGAAAAGGGTTAAGCCCAAAATGAAATATAGGCTGGAATACATAGAGAGAAAGTGAGTGGAGACACTTTCCTTGGTGTGAATGGAACCATCTGGATTTCTTCTCTTCTAAAGTTTATTTTTCTTATCTATCAAGAAGAAAACAGATTTGGGGAACAATTTTATCTCTTTCTTGGAAAATTAGGAAAACACATGTCACTAGTGAACAGAAAAGCAGATGAGAATTATGTTTTTATAAGCAAAAATGAATCGAGAAATGAAAACAGAGAATGAAACTTCTGCAATAGTTAAGATTATGAAAATTGATCCATCATAACAGGCAGGTGATCTGGCCTGTGTCTCTGCTGAGATAGTGTCTGGCCCAGGAATGGAAAACAGAGTCTCTTTGTTGAGAAATTAGGTAAACAAATATATTTTCATTGATGAAAACAGATTGAGAAATAAGTTTATTTCTTTCTGGAGAAATTAGGAAAAAAACACATTATTAATGGAAAGAGAAGCAGATGAGGATCATATTTTCATTGATGAAAATGAAAACAAGGAATGAACCCTTTTTAGTAGAGTTGAGGATATGAAGATCAATCATGTCATACCAAGATGGTGTTATGCTTTGTATGTAAGGAGTTGGAGAATTGAAATTAATGAGGAGAATAAATAACACCCTTTCTCCAATGAATTTTAAAAATTAAATTTGTCATAAAGACAGTTATGCAGCCTGAGAAGTGGGCAGCGTTAGAATACTGAGAAGGAAGGAGGAAGGGGCAGAATTTAACCCCACCTGTGCAGAGTAGCAGTGAGAGATGTGAAATGAAGCTGGTTGGAGTTAAGGGAAAAGCAATCCCTGTGACTACTCCCAAGGAAGGTGGATAATTTTCCAAATTTGGAAAGTTCATTAAGAAAGTAGAGATAGGAAACAAAGAAAGCCCTTATTAGAATTAATGTGAAAATTAAAGAATCAACAAATCCCAAGAGCCCCATGCCAATTTTGGGCTGAAGTGCACATAAGCAGATGACTTTGGGGAGCTCATAGACTTAGGCCTAGAAGCTGCATCAAGTGCATCTGGAATCCATGCCAGCTGCCAACCAGAATTCCTGATTCCAAGACTTTGAACCCAGCCTTCCAGAAGTTTAGACAAGGCCCAGTATCACTAGAGAGATTGATGTGGGAAGGATTAATTTTGTTGTACCAAGAACAATATGAAACCTATTGAAGATTAACCCCATGAATCTGTTGTTTTTTTGGAGTTTTTTTTTTTGTCGGGAAGATATTTTTTCCTTACTATAGCACCCACCATGGCTTGACCATCGCTGCGAGACCACAACACCATTCAACATTCTACTGCTCTGAGATCAAGAACACAACATGGACAAAGACAGTGTGGATCGAAATGGCCAGCAACCAACAAACAGTTTAGACCAGCACAGAGTTAGCCCATGGTTAAAGTGTCATTCTAAGATCCTGAGGACCAGACCACTAAACATGGTTGCACTACCAGGTGTAGGTGGCAGCAAAAGGTGTTACAAGCAAGCTTAATGAATTAAGCAATACAGATCAACATATTCAAACTGGTAAAGGTCTTAACAATAATGTTCAAATTTCTTAGATGAAACATTGTCAATTTTTGTTTTATCTTTGGGGAAAGAAGTACAAGTCAAAGTACTTGCTAGAAACTGATTCTTTACTTGTGATCTGCTTATAATATGTTATGTTTGTGTTATTAAATTAAAATCCTTACATTTACCTTGATAAAGTCCATCAGAGAATGAAACAAAAAGTTTTCCCTTTGTCTTTATTCATATTGTAAGTTATGCATATAATAGTGGGTAAATGAATGATAAAATGGAAAAAAAATTGAATTTCATCCATAGTAGGAACTACTACAGACATATAATAGTTTTATTGATGGATTCATTCTTAAATATTAGTGGGGTGAAAGAAAAACAAACACTTGTTACAATTTTATATAATGCTAAATATGTAGGGGCACTTAACTTTAAATTTTTCATTCAGCTTTCTATTGTTTTTGTTTTTATTGCTAATTTCTTTAATTTCACCAACATTCATTTTGTGAGGAAAGGAAAAATCCTGCATTATCCTGGATATAAATTTACTGTAAAATATTTCAGAATTAATGCATTTTCAATAGAGTTTTGCTTTAATAAATTACATTCTTCTTTATTTAAAACAGCATTCCTTCAAACCTATTATGATAAATGATTAATGCATTGAGTGTATTGTTTTGTAAAAGATCCATTTTGTGTTCATATAATCATTTATTTAAATTCCTATCTGTTTCACCAATGTATTTTGAAAGGCATTTTTCCAGGATTATACAACATATCTCCTTTTCCATACAAAAATCTTATATATAATATTAACTCCATTACTAAAACTCATTAGTCTAAAGAAATTCCATCTAAGGATGAAACATGTTACTTAGGTGTGTATTCCATTTTGTATTTCTATTACCCACTATAGGTTTGATATATAAATTTGTATATGATATCTTCCATATATTTTTGTGTGAGCATATCAGGATACATGCACACAGAGTGTGTGTATGTATACAAGGGGAACAGAAAAGTCTGAACATCTTTCTAAAATCTGATCAAATTTTGAAAGGGCTTCTTTGTTTGGCTGAGAACTTTTCTGCATTCCTTTATACAAACAAGTAGGATAATAGCATAGATTGTTAATTATATGTAATTATAGATAGATGCAAAATTGAAGGGAAAATAATTTATTAAAATTAACATTGTATATTTTTGTGAGACATGAAGAGTGTATAACTTGTTGAAAACAAAAATCTTACCTAAAGATGATCTAAATTCTTTGGAAGCATTTGAAAAGCCAAGGGATCCTTGGCTGGAAACTGCTGCCACTTCATATTGGTAAGTATAACCAGCACTTATTGAAACATTTGCTATTGGACGAGTAGTCTGCATGAGAAAAGCATTAAATATTTATTATGACAATTCTTTGCTCATAAGCTTTTGTGAATCCTAAAGTATCTAAATGGTAAAAAATTATTGGGAGAATTTTGTAAATGTGATGCTTTTTTGATAATCTGGATCACAATTGTATCTTTAGGCAAAGCTCAAAGTGTCTCAATCAGTTAAGTATCCTATTCAATGTTGAACCTATATCATATCAACTTGTATTTCAAACATTTTTAATTTATCAGATTAAAACCATTAGGTTAGTTTCAAGACCATACAACTCATCATACAAAAGTAGTCTGAAAGTAGCCATGACACAATGAAATTCAATGATTGTTATTTACTAAACTTAGCAAAAACCACAAATATGGGGCACCTAGTGAGAATCAAATTGATTTATCAGAAGTAAAGAGCTATAAAATTAGTGGAATTAAGGAAGCCTAATATTCTGACAAATTGTTTTAATAACAAGTATTATAAATTTCAACCAACAGTAACAGTAATTGTTTAGTGAATAAATGCTGAATGATTCTTGTATAGAAATTACTAATTTTGCTATTACTGTTGCCAATAGTCAATTACGCTATCTTGCTAACACTTACCTAAAGTACTCTTCAAAGCCCAAAATTGTTATGCAAAAGCATATATCATTTTAAAAAGTTGTTTATGTTGTGCTGCAAATTTTTATATATGATTGCTTATAAAATATTTCAGGGATGAAATTACTACTGCTGCATTAGTTCATTTTCAGTATGATGCATTTTAATAATGATTTGTATTTATAAAATTATCAATTATTATCTCTTATTCACAAGTAGCTTAATATATTCTTGTTATAGTATGGATAAAATAAGATAGTTAAAATTTAATGGATTATTCAGGTGCCACCATTGAGCTATGACAAGTGTTTCTTAGTTGATCTTGAATTTTATCTACTTAGAAAACACGTTTAAACAATAACATCACATAATAGTTATTGTTACATCATTAAAAGTATTTCGTTTGTTATAAAACTTGAAAGAAAGACAATAAAACATACAGAAGTTGTTTTAATTACCTGAAGAATTTGAACCCATCCCTTTTTGTCATTTGGGTCTGGTTTTTCTCCATTAAAGTATTTGCGCTCCTTCAAAATGTAGACGACTGGGACATGTGAAAATCTCATGGTATCATCCCACCACAAAGTTGCTGTCCGGTGATTCAGCTCTCTCCAGTGAATATAAGTTGGTATGGCTGGCACACCTGTAATGAAAGAAAAACACACTCAGCCCTCAGTTCTTGCCTTGGCTTTGACATGTGAGTTATTCCAATATGTATATTTATCATAGATGAAACTAACAAACCTTTGCCCTCTTACCTTACTGTCCATGGACTGGGAAAGGAAATAAGAGCTGGTTGAGGCATGAGATTCAATCTACAAAGAATTCAGAAGTTAAATAAAAGGACCTACCTGACTCATTTTGGTAACTTTCAAAACTGTAATAAATCAATTAGATTAGTGATTATTTCCCTTAGTGCAGGGGAACTCTTCACAATTAGAGGACATTTTAAAAGAGAGAGAGAGAAATTAATTAAATGTCAAGTAATAAATTTCACAGGATATTTTCATCAGAGGTTTCTTAAAAATAAAATCAAACTGATATATTGAAGAAATTTTATTTTATTAACATGAAAAAGCAGACATTTGACACATTCCAGTCATAAAAAATTGTGAATCTTGTGTTTAAACATTGGATAATCATGTCTGTATAAGTCCAGATTTTAAACCAAATTATCAAATTGATTTTTCTATTAGCTTAAAATAACTTTTTTTTTAAAAATTGTATTGAAAAATATCAAAATGTAATAAGCATGCTGGTACAAAATCTGCAGCCTGATACCTTGACTTCAGCTGTTCAAATTTGAGATATTAAAAAAATTATACAAAATATAGTTTTATCAATTTATAAATAGGATTCAGTTTACTTCAATGGTCTTCATCTTTTCATACTTTTGGATTCAGAACAATAATACAATAAATAGACAGGATCATAAATTTATTGTTAAAGCTTAAGAATTGTATTAGAAAACTTGTCTTAAAAAAAGAAGTATCAGGAATTATATAACTGCAACACCCCGCCTCCCCCAAAAAAATAACAGGGAAAAGCAAGTTGCTAATAAAAGTTTGGCACTTAAGCATTGTAGATATGAAGTTCTCTATCAATAAAATTACGATGAAAGTAAATTCTACTCAAAATGAAAAATAGCAATTCACTTAAAATCTCGCTGGAATAAGTCGATTTGGTTAAAGGGAGATAAATTGGTAATCGAAAGTTGCCTTACTCAAGCAATTAAAAAGTAATTAATCCGCTTAATGTATTCCGATTTTTTTTCTTTTCGCAAGGTTCCCGAGCTAAGGAAAATAAATTAGTTTCAAAACTTTAATAACTTGAAAAGAATAATTAGGATTTTCTGTAAAATATGATTAAGATGACTTATTATAGTATCCGATTAAAGGGCAATAACAATATTGTTTCATATTTTAGTCAAAATGGATTTTTTAAAAATTTCACATAACAATGACAATTTTCTATGCACTTATTTATTTTTTTGTGTATTTTAAATTTGTTATTTAAAACAAACAACATATGTAGTTGACACTCTTCATAATAATGTAAAATAGTCTTAAAATATCAATAAACATCAACAGAACATTTTTATTAATAAATTTTCAATTTTGCTATGTTTAAAATCACACTGCTAATGAGGGAAAAGTAAATTGAAATTTGAGTAATACTTGGCTTTCAAATGTAGCCCAATTTGCTTTTTGTCATCAAAACTGTCATCTTCTGCTATGCAATGCTGGCCAGCTTACTAATATAATAGACTATTATTTATAAATTAATTCATTACTGCTTGATAAATGAGTCTGACAAAAGTGTCTTAGTACAAATATCTGCTCAATACTATAAACAAATTTTATACTGTTTCTGCTTCCTTCTTCCATAATAAGGATTACCAAAATGAGTAATAAAATAATCTGTATAAAATATTAAATTGTTCAATGATATTTTAATATTCTTTGTATTTATTTTGATGTACAAACAATATCAAAACAAACTTCTATCAGTAGAGATAATTTTCACTCTTTTCTTCTAGCATTTTAGACTCTGACTAATAGATGTGAATATATGAGGACTGATTTCCCTTATTAGAGTTAAATATTCTATGTTTAGGAGAAATAACCGCCATGTATAAAGTTTAAATGTTATTATTAATCTATATACAAATTACATCTAACGTTGATAGAAGCTAGTTGGTTGATAAACTATCTATGGTTGGAAGTGGTGCAGGTGTAACAACAAAGTTCTTTTAGAGCCTTCTTTATGACAGAGGGATCACCCCAAAGGTAACAATGGCATGTTTAGCAGTTGGTCAGAGGTTAAACAGGACTTTAAACAAAATTCTTGGGTCCAGTCATCTCAATGTTTTCTGATTATTTGCCAGACGTTTTTTACTTTTTGAAAATTATACCAGTATTTCCTTCAGTTGTGTTTCTCTGTACCTCTGGTCATTGGTGTTTTTAGGCTGCATCCATGTGTGTTTGAATCATTTTCGTTTTGCTTATATTTGGATGGGTGGGTGGAGGCAGCATAGAAAATTAGCCTTATGACCAATACTTTTCCTGCTGTAGCCAAATAAGTAGATTGTCCTTTCCACTCCAGTGTTGATATATCTGACTGATCTCTAGTTGATATCAAAGTAGATAGGCTTCAAGGTTGGAGCAGAAACTCTGTCTGTTTATACCTGGTACTCAAGGAACACTTGGTGATATTGTAAGGTACCTTTGACACGCCTTAAATTAGTTCTAATGATGTTGTTGCACTGAAATCATGCCTGAACCCTGGATGAATTATCTGATAAGTGATTTTGATTTGTTTTATTTATGGAATGATTTAACATCTGTTCCATTAAATTAATACAACTACATTTTTTCCTGATATAGTCTTCGTTCAAATTTGACTGAATGATTATATTTAGATATTTCTTTGCATTTATACAAAGTTTTGTACCTATCGATCCCTCACATATTGACATCTATCCTTTTGTAACTTAAAAAAGAATGGTATTACATGTGTGCAATAGTTTTATTGTAAACAGTAAATTTTAGTCATTGAAATAACAAAAGTTTTGTCATTAAAATATGCAAGTGGAAAGGTTTCTTTTTTAATTTCCAAGTCAATGGTTTCAAAATTTCAATTATTTTATGAATTAGTTAAATAATTAGAATTATCACTAAAAAATGCTTTTCTTGTTAATTCATTTAAATCTTTGCCATCTCATTTATTTGTCTATATCTTACATGCTTAATAAATCTATATTTACATAATTTATCAAATCACACAAATACTATTCTTTCTTATGATGCTCTTTATCTAATTGAATACAATGCCATCTGAAAAGAATGTTAAGAATGTTAAGAATGTTAAGAATGTCAACCGACTTCCCATTCTTCTTTTATAAGATTATAAAAGAGAATTAAGTTATAATTTTAAATATAATTTTCATTTTTTATAAAATATATCAGGTAACTGGATTGTCTTGTCAGTATTACATAATATATAGCATTGAATAATTTTCTTTTGACATATTAGGAAATTATTCTTAAACATTAAAAGAATAGTAAGGCCTAGCTATAAAATTATATATTTTATAAAGTTCACAAAATATCAAAGCCAGGACAAATATCCCTGTACACAGAGAAAACTACATTCAACTCAAATTTTATAATGATTTTTTTTATTATTGTTTTCATAAATTATATTAAATTCTGTTTTCCAGATTGGTGGATAATTCAGTATACAATTAAAATATACAACTGGAAGTGTCTTGAAAAGGTATCATGCAAAATGTTAGGAAAATTACAAAGAGTGAAAAGGAAAATGTTGAAAACCAAATGTACGGTCATTCCTCTCTTTGCTGTAAAATAAAAACATAAATGTTATGAATCAAGTAGATAATAAATCAAGTAGAAATAATAAAAACAACATTGAAATAATTAAAAATAATTTAATAATTTTTTAATAACTAATGACTATAACAGCCATGAATGAAAACAAATGACTTTGTTCAATAAACTTTCAACAGTTTTACTAGTAATTTTCAATCAATGTCTAGTGATAATGAAATGATGTTCATTAGAATAATATTTATTGATAACTAAAAAAATCTACCATCTCAAGATTTTCTCCCCACACTAGATAATCATACATTCTATCATTTTTATCAATGTAGGGTCGTTCTTTGTTGACCTCATTTCAAATTACATATTTCAGTTCCACTATATATGATGTTATTTCACCATAAATATCACAAATTCTTAATCAGTTTTTTTACCTTGTTTTTGTGATAATCTTGTCATACAGATAAAATTTTTTTCTATATCATTTCTACTTTACTCTCATATAACTCATTGCCATATTTTGTCCCTTATTTACCTTTTTAGTTGATGTTCCTCCTTTAAATTTCCATACACAGTATCTCAGCATTCTCCTTTAAATTCTTAATCTAAATAATTTATATCACTATACAACCAGATGCACTTACTAGAGATATTTGTTCTTTCACTATGTTTGTTGGACAATGAACCATATTAGGTGTGATATAGAGATTATAAGGAACACCAATACTGAAAGGAAATTTTCTGTTACATCTTTGCTGTGTATAAAATGAATATATGCTAATAGACATTTTAATTGTTATAGGTTAATCTATAAGAATCATTAACTTTCCATTTTTACTTTTTTCATGATTTGAAAATGTGTTATATCTAGATTACTTGAAAACAAATAATATATGTATCAAAATGTAATACATGTAATGATGAATATATTCATCTTATATAAGTGAAATTCATGGGATAAATTTCAAAGAATTGTTAAATTTTCTTATTCTGTAAACTTTTTATGTAGAAAAGTTATCGGGAATTCCTATTTTCATTTGAGACAGTCATTATTTTGTATATGAAGGACTACATATTTAATTTCCTAAATATAATGAATAACAGATCTGAGAAAGAAATAACAATATTATATTATCATGGCTAATAACTGATAATTATGCAACTGTTCATTTAAATCAGAAAAATACACTGAAAAAAAATTTATAGTTTAAATATGTTATATAAAAGTGGCACCAAAAAGAAAAATATTCAAAGTCTTTCTGCTACATTTGTCTTGAGGCACACACTTTACATATAAGTAATCTTTTACAACAAAAACATTCCTTAATGTGTGTTAAAACATTAATAAATTGCAAATAAAAGTGGGTAGTTGGTTTTAAAAGACAAACCCACAATTCAATAACAGCATAGAAATCAACAACTTGTCTTGAAGAATTTGTTGTATTTGAAGAAATTATGAAACAAAATCTCATTTTCATATGGTCAAAGTAAAAACATTTGTATGTAAATGTCCCTTGATCAAAATGAAAAGATAATGAAATAAAAATAAATGATTTAACCAATGGTTTACAATGAGCCAGGAATTTAAAAAAAAATGTTAATATTGATTTCTTCACAAATTTACAAGATATGCATCATCCAACAACAATGCAAAACAAAATGGATTAAAAGTTAAACCATAAATTGAAATATATATTTAAAAGAAATGTAGTAATGTAAAATTATGTTCAAATTGTTTAGAAAATACTTTTACTTACAACTTAAACCATCACATGATCAATAATAACAATTAGAAAGCATGTGAACTGAATATTTTTTATTGGTATTTATGTCATGTAAAGAATAAAAAAATGAAATAGATGATCTTTTCATGAATTAAAAAATAAATATAACAAAACCATAATTAAAATAACCAAATATCTGATAGAAAGTGAACTTTTAAAAATTTTCAAACAAATAAAGAAGATATTTATGTTCAACAGTTGTAAATTTTCTAAGTTTAGTCTTGCATGGTTTTCATAGATAACTGATTCTACATTTATACTAGAGCATAATTTTATATTTTATATACCAGTAGAAAACTTGGGACAACTTATTACAGATTAGGCCTACAGAATATGTAGGTCTTTATATTTCTAAGTATATAAAACCAAAACTACATAAAATTCGGTGGTCAGTTATTATTTTACTAGGATATATGAGATAAACCCTAATAAATACTTTTTCTGATGGTGTTATTCAGAAAGAAACTAATTTCAAAGTTACTGATTTATTATGAACTTCATCAAGAATTTCCTACTAAAATGAATGCCAAAATTCTGTTTACACTGATTTGCTTTAGTGAAAACCCATAAAGCACATGAATTCATATATACACCATTATATAGGCACATACATATGTTTACACATATACTATCTATACACAAATAAACAAACACACACACACATATATATACTGATACATACAGAAGAGATGTCAGCAATTAAAAAAAATATTTGCAGATAATCAATATTTGATTGGCAAACAAGAAACTACAGTTGATTTTGTTTAGATTTCAGTATTCTTATTCTGCAAAAGTTTTTTTAGAATTGTTTCAGTCTTATATATACATACTATTGTGGCAAATATATTTTATGAAGCAATAAGTATTGACTTAAATATAATCTAATACTACTTTCAAAGGAGAAACATGTATGATGAATGAAATCCTAGTTTAGCAATAAATTAAACCTTCACTGTGATTATCATAAATATAGAGAATATTTTAAAACAATATGACAATTATATTACTAAAAGGCATTATATGACCAAGAAGGGCTTCCAAAAATAATTCTGATGTTTGATCATTTGGCCATATTTTGGGAAGTGGGTCAGACCAAGAACTTATCACCAATCATCAATGGTACTTAAATATAGACCATCTTAATATATATATATAATAATCTATATACCGGATGTAACAGCAAAATTGTCCAAATCATGTTACAGGATAATTATCCATCCTACAAAATGTTTAATATCTAAAAAAAAAACAAAAAAAAAAAAAACAAAAAAAAACACTAAACTAAGTGAGTTTCTTTTTTCCAGATTTTTAGATAAGACATTTAACCATCTTGATACCATTTTTCATAACAATCACTGAAAAACCTTTTGAGTTATCCAGCTAAAAAGAGAACAGGTTAAAATTGTTTTGTGTCAGACCCACTGTCTTCCCAACTAAGCATGTGAATTTTATTTCAATACTTCACAAACTTCTGATCTTTAGCTTTGATGAATTAATAATGAACATGTCATTTTCATTTATGTTCAATTTCATCATGATTCTTCCATTAAGCTTGGAAAGTAATTAGACATTCTTATTGTTCAAAGTAGAGTCCAATAGTGTTATAAAAACCTTGGAGAATTCCAGTAAGATATCATTAATCATTTCTAAGATACAATGGTTCAGAGCTTAATCTAACAATTGGACAATTTTGCTGTTACACCTTGTATGTATAAAAACAGGAACATTTTATAAAACAAGATTTATTGAGTATTGTTATGTGTAATACACAATTTTGTTTCATTTCTGTATAAATCACAGGAAATTTTGTTGATTAATAGTGCAGTTAAAAGTACTCACATGCAAAAACATTTGCATAAAAACAGCAAAATCTTGCTTATAAAGACATCATTAGCAGTCATATTATATAAACATACACTGCTTCTCACATTATTAGTCACTAGATATTTTATAGATATATGAAATAAATATTTATAGGAATATAAATCTTTATTTGTTGAATAATGACAATATCTATCTGCAGAGTTGAAATGAAAGCTGGTTTGTTCCGTGCAGATGTAAACAAAAGGCATCTAAGTTTTAAATTAATAGCCATATTGTGTGAATTTGAAGCCTTAAAATGACTGACTTGAAAGATAAAGAGAAATGTTAAATAAATTTTGAGTTTGTCAAAGGTAAAACAATGCAAAAACTGATTAACAATTGCCAACAAACAGTAAAGAAGTTTATTGAAGATTCTGGACAATTCCAATACAGGTTTTATAAAAGTTATAAATTTTATTTCACTGATTTGTGTCCCATATTAAGAGACATCATAAAAAAGCATTTTTTGTCAAGCAGTGGAGTAGTGAAAAAGGAGGCCCGGTGGAGTAATGGAAGGAGGCCTGGTAGAGTAAAGGATAGCGACACGGATTGAGGAATTAGAGAGTCGATTTTGGATTCCAGTCGAATCCATTACTTATGTGCTAATGCCCTTGGGAAAGGTAGAAATCCTCTTCTTCTCCCCACCAGCTATTGATAAATAGCAGAATAGACCAGGTTCTATAGCTTTGGATGGCAACTGGTCTACCACAGAAAGAAATGGCAATCTACTGCAGGAAAAATATCTGCCTCATCAGTGATGTATTGAAAGATACATGATCGCCTAAGTGTGTATTACACATGACACATAACTGACTGACGATGACATCTTCAGGTATTGTGGCAGTAAATTAGACCACTTGCGCATCCAAGCTTACAGCGTCTGGCATTCTCAAGTAGTCACTGTCTAAAAAATAGAAAATAAGTGGCTAATAATATGAAATGCAGTGTATATACACAGTGACCATACACTGACATCTACATATATCTAGCTATATAGTTTTACTTATGATTGAATATAGATGTGCATAACCACACACATATACAGACATACATATGAATGGTCCCTATCAAGATTGATAACAGATGTAACAGCTTTTTGTTATGACTATTCAATTAAGATGTAATGGAGATGTGGTTTGTTCAAGAGTTTCTCACTACTTTTTTTCTACATTTACCATTGTGGCATTCCAGTAGATAAACCTTCAGTTATCTACTAATGGAAAAGAGCACAGGGAGGAGATTCATACCTTTCTTAAGGGAAAAAGCGTAAGTGAATATAAGTAGAATTAAGGAGAATAAAAATCCACTTTCATGTGAGCATTTTCTTTGCAGAGAACTGTTATTCCATCTTTGACTCCTATTTTTTTACACACACGTTGTTTGATATAAAATTGCAGGTTTATTTAAATGAAACAAACCAAAGAAATTATATAATCAAAATATTTCCTTTTGGTGTTTATGTTTCATATTGGCATTAAGTTATCAATTCCTTTTCTGAAAAATGATTCATTTAAAGAACTAGTAAATTTATTGATGACTTCAATTTTATCCTAATTGTCACTCTGATGAAATATCTGAAAAATTTATAATCTACAGAATAAGGCCAGTACAATAAAAAGTCTTCACTTTTAATTTAAATGTTATTTTTACAACATACAAAAATGTATCATGCAACAGCTATTTATCAAGCATGGCTATATTTGTTTGAATATATTGTCTATATAGCCTGAGAAAAAATAAAATTGCAAAACCAAGAAAACTGATTTCAATTTTGACCTGGATACGGTATCTTTATCCTAGGAGTAATGTATATTCTGATCAAATTTTCAAAGCCTTTGTCCATCTTGTGATATAGTAAGACACATACCAGTTCACCATCAGTGCCTGGGTTTTAGACACATACTACAATCAGGTTCAGTGTGTTAAAAGTCAAATGTAAGCAGATGTCTGGCCAAGAAGATGCTCATGATCTCTTTTTGTTCAATTAACACTGTTTCCAAATGATTGGATTTGTGAGCTTTTGAAAAATTGGATGATAATTTTTGGAAAATTGCTGCACATGTCAGATATGGCATCATCGTTTGGGATGACACAAGTTAAAACTCCTCCTCCTCACCTTTGGTGTTTATGGAGGGAACATTGAACAGTTTTGTGCATATTCAGAAATATATTCATCTCATTCTGTTGCCATTCTTGCAATAGGAAGGTGATATTTTATTTCAGCAGCATAATACCCACCCACAGGATACACATACTACTTAACATAAGATGTTTGCAAATGTCTCTGGCTGACATGATTTCCAGATATGTTCCCCATTGAACATGTATAAGACATCATGGGACAACACCTGATTAGTACAGTTACCTTCCCCTACAACACTTGTTGTATTGTGTCAACAAGTGCAAGAAGGTTGCAATAATAATGCATTACAAGATGGTAATCACTGTGTTTATGATCAGTATGCATGTGCGGGTACAATTACTTAAGGAGGATATACAGTGTATTGATATGGGGTTTGAGTACTGCTGATATATACGTAAAAGATCTTAATGTGGAACCTGTGGATGCAGTGACCTGTATATGTAATCATTTATTTTAACCTCTACATTTAATCTTGAATAAATTGAAAATGATATTAAGTTTTGTAATTTTATTTTTTGTCAGTGTATTTCTGTATTAGATTTTTGGTAACCTGAAGGAAGCTCTGATGCATGAAATCATTCCTATTACATCAAACACTCATTCAAGTCTAGTCTGGTTATGGTTGAAGCTTTTGTGCCTATCTGCATTCAGCCATTGTACAATATACAAAATTAGTCTATAAAATTCATTTTTTTATTCCATGATAAGATGGAGAAATAGATCAATATGTTGTAGATTAATGTAGTTTTCTATAACCTGTTCCTCAATCAATTAAAATGGACCCAACTTTTTCTTACCATTCTGAAATGGTTTGAAATAGTTTCTTCAATCAATGCAGTAAAATTTGATGCATGTTTTCTGATTGACGTTTTTTTCATATTTTTTGACCACAGCCTTCAACTCTTGAACATTGATTAATGGGCTTAGCTAACCCCTCCCCATTTTGACTAAAACAAAATTTCCATTTACAAATATTTAAAACCATATTCTCTTTATTCATTTACTAAGAACTTTCTCCCCAAATTCAAAATTTATCTTTGCAACTTCATGCATTGAAATTAATATTTGTGCAGCTAATTAACAAATGATATATTATCTAAAAATAAAATATCAAAATAAATTTTGAAAAACAAAAATATTCAGCAAAATCAACAACCTGCTAAACAATCTTACACACACACATGCACACACACACACACACACACACACACATATATATATATATATATATATATATATATATATATATATATAATGGACTCTCCCGTCGGTTTCAATGTATGAGGATCTGACAGCTTATTGATTCAGTTATGAAAATTTTGTGCAATAATCTTAAGTGGCATTTAAGACCCGCTAGTGATTTACAAAGGAGGCCACATATAGAGCAAGAGTGAGGATTGTGAGATGAGATCACTGTTAGATTGGCTGGCCATTTAGTTCTTGCTCTTGCTTCTTGAATATTCAGACAAGCAGATTGAAAACTGCTGAGTCCACTAAAACATGTTGATCTCCATTCTACCCGCTCCAAGGGTAAGCACTCAAGGGTGTTATGTGGTATATTGACAGCTGACAAGTTGCATTTCAGCTTGTCTTTGTATCTTCGCCATGGGTGTCCTACATTCCTGTAGCCCTGATCTATCTGGCTGTATATTAGGATCTTGGGTATCCTGTCATCAGACATTCTCAAGACATGACCAGTCCACCATAACTGAGATTGTATGAGAAAAGTCTCGATTCTGCCAATATTACAATTGTTAAACAGGTCTATGTTAGATGTCCTATTTTGAAGGTTAACTTCACAAATTGCATGCAGACAGCTTTGATGGAAAACATCCAGCTGGTCTATATAGTACCTGTGTGGAGTCCACGACTCTGAGCCATACAAAAGGATGGCAACTACAACAGCTATCTAGTCGAATACCCCGCTCATTCCACAAACGATGGTGAAGTTTGCCGAAAGCACTGGTAGCCTTAGCAATCCGATGCATGATTTCATCATCTAAAGTTCCACTGTAACTGACTTTGCTACCAAGATAGGTGAAATACTTTACATAGTTTAGGGCTTTGTCTTCTACTTTCAAATGGTGTCTCTGGAAATTTGTAGACTGGTGGTTTTTGTTTCTCACCACAGAATTGCTTCGGAGTAGGACAAGGTTGGTGCACTACTTCAGTTTTCTGATGCAAAGTGTAAGACCAAAGGCAGCAGCAGCAGAGAAACGATTTATTAGATGTGCCTCCTCAAAGGATGTCGCAACAAGAGCATCATCATCAGCAAACAACAAATCACAAATAATTAAATATATATATATATATATATATATATATATATATATATATACTTGCATACATCTGCACTAAATGCACATATATATAATCACAAAGCACATAACTTACTTGATTGCATATATAATAAATACAAAATAATGAACACATACACATTAATGCATATATATGTATACATTTACAAAAACAAGAAAGAAAAAGTGTCTATTTTGTATTATTATTGATTGTACTTGCACACCTAAGTATTCGTAAATACATAGACATTCTTATCTTCCTGGAAAGGTGGTATGTTGCTATCATATTAAAAATGTTTAATATATTCTAAACTTTTGAAAACTGATTGGTTATTTCCTGCATGTTGCGCTCTGTACATAGGCTTGGGAATTGTGCCAAGTTCACCAATTTGAAAATTTACATTGAAACATGCTGGCAAATCACCAATGATAATTTACAGTTGAAAAGCAGCATATATTTTGCATTACTTTAAATGTTATATTTAATGGATACACATGTCTGAGTAGACATCTCATATATATATATATATATATATATATATATATATATATATATATATATATATATAGCTTTTCAACTATGTGTGGTTTATTCCAAAAGTAATATCTCCTATTTCATTATGTTATCTCATGGTATCAAAAACAGATGTTGGTATGACAGAAGAAACTGAACCTTCCTACCAAAAACCCATTTTTTTTGCCTTGTTATAAATAGCAGCTAAAAAGTACTCTGGCAAAATGGCATATGATATGATTGTGTATGAAGTAGAGGTGTGCTACTAAATCCTTCCATGCAGAAAAAATTGTAACCATTGGTATTTATTATTGTTTCCTGAATATTTATGGAAACCAAACAGTTGATTTGAGCACAGTCAGAAGGTTGTATATGTGAGTAGTGGCAATAGTAATGTGTTTGACAATCCATGTTCTCTCTCTCTCTCTCTCTATATATATATATTCATAAAAAATTCTTCTGACATTGTGTGTATGCAAACAATATTAAGCTGCTCTAAAATTAACTAAAATATTCCCTTTTCTGTTCTACTTTAAAATATTTTGAAGCTTTTTATTGGCAGTGAATTAAAGCATATCTTAAAAATATTTAAAACCTGATGAATGAAGACAACTATAAGAGGTGCTGAAAAAAAACATTCCAAAATTGAACAGCATCATTACAACAAATTACTTCAATATTCATCTGAATGCCTCTCCCTAAAACTTGCTGCTTTGGGGAAACCACTCCTCTCATGCCCTCTCTAGGTCTGTCAGTAACTGTAAGTATTTTTTTTCTTTATTTTGGTGATGTAAAAGAATAGCAAACAAATAGTTTGATCACAAAATGATTCCTTCTAATATGTAATCAAATGAAGTCAGAATGTAGAAATCATGTGCAGTCTGTGTCAGGGTGAAGAAAGTCAAGTGAATACTTCTATTATGTTTGACAGGTAGAGCATTTGTTGTTTATCAACAGTTAAATGAGGAGCACAAGTCTAACATCAAACAAATAAAGAAGCCCTATGGAAAGCATTCACAATGGACTTGTTCATAATCTGTGAAAAGTTTGTAACACAAAACTATGTAAGAGTTGCAGAGATTTGCAGTATTATTCAGATGACTTTCCTGGGGTGTGTGCTCATGTTAAGATTACTGGTCCCTGTCAAGCAGCTCTTTCACACCTTGTCTAGGAAAGATTTGATGACTATGAATCAACTAGTGGCTTGAGCTTGGACTATAATGAAAATACAAAACAGTACCTAGGGAACCAGTTGTGCTGGTTGCCTAACTGCTTCCCATTTGATCTGAAGCAAGCTCTATCAGCAATCATCTTAATAATGTCATCTGCTACAGATGCTCTGGACCCAATCACTTTGCACACAAACAGCATGCAAGAAGAGTAATGTTTCTGATGTGGTAAAATAAGTCATGTTTCTTCAGCATGTCATGGAAATAAAATGAAAGAAAGCTCAATATTAGTTGCCTCCTCAAGCAAGATATAAATGAGGTGCTAGTCTTGGTTGAAGTATATATCAATAGAATCAAGAACATGGCCCTGGTGGACATTGATTGTTTTCAATCACTCATAAGCAAATCAGTTGGTTGGTTTTGGGAAAAGAGGAAGCTAGATGTACTGACTGAAACTCATAAGTGTTTTAAAGTCAGTAATGTTAAACTTATCATGGGCAATAAGGAATCCTTTTCTTGTTAAAGTTTTAATCACGGAAAGAAAGTTGTCAGAGTTCAACTTTCTGCTTGGACCCAACACCATTACAGAACTGAGTGTGGCTCAAATAACTCAATCTGAGAATGTATGTTTTCTCAGAGATAATGTGCCTGTATATGTGGCCATTAAGGTCAATGGCATTAATTTCAGTACAGAATTTGACCAGAACAAGAATATCTGGATTGCATTGGGGAAATGGTTGGATGGTTGAAAGCCAAAAAGAATGAGTGTCAGAATCTCCTATGTCTAAACAGGTTAGGGAATCTTTTTTTGACTGTTATTCACCTAATACACATCCCTAAAGCAATTCAAATTAGAAGATTACTGAATTAAATTGTTGAAAGTAGATAATGGTTGACCTGAGATTTGAAGAGGTAAAAATTGTAGCGATTGGAGAAGTATCCTCTTTGGAGTCTGTTCCATACAATAGCGGTTCTTGAGAAGAAACAGTCCAAATGGAACTTCCTCCTTACCAATGGAATATGAAAGAAATGAGGATGATTTGACCCTGTGTACATGGCACGGTGGGTATTAGCTGTAAAAGTTTAAATTAACAAATGTAGTTTGTTAGAACATTTGGAAATAGCAATAGTGTAGCAAGTGGCCTGTGATATTTTGTCTGTAGTTAAAGGGCCATGGGGGATGGAAAATAATTTTACTTAAGGTTCTAGGGTGAACTTGAGCCTCAAAAGATATTCAAAGCAATGGGCCTCATTGAAAGTATAACTGTTCATCATGACAGGAGAACATTTACAGTTTGCTCAGTGATTATGACAAATTGCTGGTTTAGTTTTGGAGGTACTAAAGTTTACAAGCCAGTTTTGTCCCCACTGATCTGTTAGATCTAGGTAAGAGGATAGATCAGTTACCAGGCTCTGATCATATACATTTTAGGAAATGCATCTATAAACTGTGGTGTTATTGGCATATACATTTATTAAAGATCTCAGAATGTCCTTAAGCAAACTGTTAAAACAAAAAATAAGTACAGTTGAGTAGAGAGACTTGGAGTACACCTGTATTAACTTCAGACAACTGACCATTAACAATGACCTTCATGGATCTACATGATAAGAAGGACTTGATAATAGTGAAGACTCTTCTAGAGATATCTAAGGTAATTACTTTTATGACAAATTTATTATTTAGTACCTCACTGATTCTGTGTATAAAGACAGTTAAGACATTAGTAGTGAACCTAGAAGAGCAAAATCAATAGTTTGTTGCTTGGGAAGTTATTTCTGTTGAGGTGATCAACAATTATCTTATAAAAAGTTTTCTGATGGCACTAAAGAGGCTGATGGGGTGATATCGTGATAGGGATGAGCACTCATTTGCATTTTTGAAAATGAAGCATACTACTGAAGCCTTCCATAAACTTGGGAAGTATTTCTCCTTCAAGCAATGGTTAAACAAGATTGAAGATAACTGAGATTTTAGCTAGACCAGCAACCTTCATAGAGTTAAGGCTTTTGATGAGTGTGTAAACTTCCAGCACCTAGATAAAGTTTGTGTTTTGTGAGAGTCAGGTAAGGTATGGCCCTTGTAATCTAAAATTTAGAGTTAGAGGTAAAGCTGATCGCAATGAGCTTTTCCAGAATTCTCTTGCACTGTTCAATTATGAACTGTAAGTCTGGCTGGATAGTGATTGGCTGTTGCTATACTCTGAGAAAGAGGTCAGTCCATACAAGTGATTGATCTTGCTTATGCAGGAAAACAAAAATATAGTGCATCCATCATAGTCTGTCATAAACTAAATGACTATATATTGCATTTACAAGTAAATGTGTACAAAAGTTGAGGGCATCAATAAAAGGTTTTTGCCTATTCATAAGTCACTATGGCCATTCCAAACAGTAGAAACAAGGACTTGGAGACACTTTTGAATTCTATCAAGGCTGGAAAGTGAGGTCTGAGCAGCTCCTGCTCAAATATGGCAACAGTACTCCATTTAGCATGCTTGTGAAATTAATCAACGAGTACTCTTGGTCAATAGATATGACAGTGATCAAATCTCACAAAAACTGAACTGACTCTCTAACCAAGGTACCACAGAGATGGGCTTGATGAGATAAAGTTGAACCCATACAGTTGGTGTGTGTGACTTCTGTAGAAATCTAGGTCTCATGCAAATAATAACTATTCATTAACAAATTGGACCTTCCTGATGTGAAGTGAACTTTATACTTTGTACAGTGGCTCAACCCTTGAGTGTCCAAAGTAACTGTTGATGTAGTGAATATCAGTCTATAAATCCATTACCAGTGCTGTGGTAGAAAGGAAAACTGGGTGTGAGTGATACTTGAAATACTTTAGGAATGGCTATCACTCATTATGGTGGTAAATATTACCTGATGCTAATAGTGTTCCTGCTGGCAAGACTTTGAAAGTTTTATTTGCCAACTGGAGACTGTTTTTTTGAATGAAGCCTGCCAGCTTAGCTGTTCACTGACAATGACACTGCATGTAAAAGAAAATGCTGACCAGGGGAAAGAGTCAATTTGGCTCACCTGCAGTAAAAGTGTAACAAGTCCAACATTTAGAATATATATATAACAAGTTAGACAGACATAGATAAGTCACTTACAGCTAGGAGAATTGTTGTCAGTGCTTTTTTCTTTTCTTGTTTTACAACATTGTCAGAGTTAATTTGGAAATCTATAAAAATGAACAAAATTTCTTCTGAAGACTTGAGTCAGTCTCATAAGTGGTTAACATATTTTAATAAATCTTACCAAGTCTTTATACTAAGTGAAGCAAGTAAATGAAAAAATATATATGTTTAATCTAAATTTTATTTGTGATTTGTTGTTTGCTGATGATGATGCTGCTGCCTTTATTTGGATTAATCTATTTTTGCATGTACACATAGATTTATCATATTCCATTTTTGCAAGGATTTCCTGCTTTGAGTGGATCACTCTCTTGATGTCCCACGAGACATAAGTATTTGTCATATTTTTATTATTATAATAAAAAACGAAAACTGTCTTGACTTGAAACTAACTAGGTCAGATTTTATAATGCAAGTCAATATTTCTCAAAAAAATTGGTTTTAACCAATGTTGGTAAAATTTTCAGGATATATTTATATTTTTATCAGAAATATATTTCAACTTATAAAAATAATTGTTACCTGTTTTTGTGGTGTTAGATTTTGCAAAGTGCAACATATTTTTATTTATGAATAAAACCCCAAAATATAGGCCATAGAAACATATTTATCCAATCTTGATTAATTATTATTATTATATGGCTATTTTTACATTCATTGATTTTTAATATTGGTTTTTGATTCATTGATTTTTAATATTGGTTTTTGATTCATTGGTTTTTGTTTTTCTATTGTTTTGACATTATTTGCAACAATTTTTATTACCCTTCAGAAATCTTCTTTGCTTGAATATTGCTTTCCATTCTCACACATATCTCTTAATAGTGGACAACAGGTTTTCTATTAGATTAATATCGAGAGAGGTTGTCTTTCAAACCTTTTTGGCATAATGGGCAAGAGTCAGCCTCACAAAATGGGAAGGGACATTTTCTTTTCATTATAGTCTTTAGTTTAAAACATTGTGATCTATAACGCTAAAAAAATGTTTTACCTAAGATCTAAGACTTCTCTGCATTTACTGTGGCACTCAAAATAATTTTACTGCCAACAATTCCAGCCTAAAACATTGGCCCACACTTTGCACAGCCATCAAGTCCATTCAATATAGATGTAGATTCATCACTAAAAATAACTGTTAAGAAATCAGTTTTCATGTATTTTTCACTCAACTCTTCTGAATAGAGAGACATATAATTTTTTTTGGTGTGGGGGGGGGAGCTTGCTTGCTTTCATATTGTCAATGTTCTTGTAGTTGTAAAGAAAAGAAACTGTCAACTTTTACTTATAGTAGCAACAAACGTCTGCAATAGATTTCTTCTGTCTCTTGACCGCAACATTTGTAGCCAAATCACAATCCAAACGGTAGTCCATTGTAACAGTCCAACAGGCAACATAGAAACGACGAAATGGGGTCACAAATCCAACCTTCACTTCTCACCAGCAAAAAACACGTATTCGTCCACCAAGGTAAGAAAATCAAGTCTCTTCACATAAGCGAAAACAACAGCTTTTATTCACCGAAAGTTTTTTCTGATTGGTCACGCTATTCAGGGGAGGGAAGAACATTAGCATAGATTCTGGTCCTTAAAGTAGATTTTTGCAAACTACTTTTTGGTAATTTTTCTTTGGCAGATCGCACACAAAACACAAACTTTTTTCAAGGTAGCTAATTATCTTTTTCACTGCAGTTCTTAATATTCTACATCTTTTCTGTTAAATTCACAATATCATTTTTTTCAAATATTGTTTTGCTTGTCAATCCACTTTTGCTTATTACACTTTTAATTTTTTCTCAAATTTCTTTTGTGATATTTTAAAAGTCAGTTCTTATTTTACTAATAATTTCAATTTCTTTTTTGATTTTTTGTGATATTTATTCAACTTCTTTTTGTAATTTCCAACATTGTTCCTGTCACTCATTACAATATTTTGCTTTTATTTTCAGTTTATATTTTTGTCATGATCCATGGTAATCTTTATATGCTTGAAATTAAAAGATAAATATCAGCTGTAATTAATATTATATTTATTTTCAGTATGAGGAATAACAATTGAGCTGCGTAATAAAATTTCACCTCACTAAATAAGTTATTGTAAATAGTTCTAAAGAAACAATTATCTGCTGAAGTTCACATGTTAGATTTATCATATAAATATATCCTGAAGAATTTACCAATATTAGTGGTTAATACTAATAATATTGAGAAAACACCGACTTAGAAATTACATCCAAAATTTGACATAGTTTATGTTTAAAATATATCCCTGGGAGATTTTCAAAGAATTCAGTGCTTTGCATTCCTAACCCTGATCTTTTACTTTAATTTCAAAACAAACTACTAGTTCATTACTATCATGAAGGGAAATTCTAAAAAAATGGCTTCTAAAAAAATCAAATTTATTTAGAAACCTCAAAAACTTTCAAAGGAAATACATGATAAACCCATAAATCTTGCATTCTATAAAGAAATAAGAATTTTTTCATTTTTTAATGAAGGTATAACAAAATGAAATATATTACGAATTGATTGCATAATAACTCTATGTAAGAAATTCCATATATCAAAAATATCCCCAAAATTTCATAGTACAGCACTGTCAGTATTTTGAGTACTTAAGTCTATTTAGTAAATATACTAACTTAAAAAAGGTTAGAGAAATATTCAGCAGAATGTTGTTGAACAAACAACAAGTAAGAGGGTTCCTTCTCAACATTAAGGCTATATAATAAATTTTAATATCAAACTGGTATATTATTTATTTATTCAGTCAAGTTAGCTTGGACATTTAAGAGTCTATCACGCAAACAATCATGATCCTAAATCAAAGTCAGAAGGTCATTAGTGAAGCATTCTGTGTCATAACGTAGCTGGTTAATATAGGTGGCTGCTGGGTAATCAATTCGTCTTGCTCCATGGCTAGGTGTCCAGAATAGATCACTTATGAGTTCTGCTCACCAGTAGTGTTCTGCAAACTGCATTCAGCATTCACATAAGATTGTAGGGTGTTGTCTTCATTTCATAACTGATAAAAATAAGAAATGACTTATTAACAGAAACACATTGTATGTTTTATATACAGCTTCAGGTAGAACCTTCTTTCTTGATAGATGAATTTTATTAATTCATGCAAACTTACTCAGTGAAGATATTTTCCAAAATTTTTGATACCAAATAATTTGTGAAAGTATTTTCTCTATTGTATCCTATTGTAAAATATATTTCTTTTAATGTTTAGAAATTAGTCATAAAAAAATTCATATAAAAATTATTAATCTTCATAAAATTTTTCTTTTCTGCAAATATACAACTATGAAAGTATAGAGATATGAAACATCAGCAGCAGTTCATACTTTGCTACCATAGACGGTCACATAAGTTTACCCCCAAATCTCAGAGATATGACAGCTAAAGAATATCATGTGCATAAGAGAATCTTTCCATTTGTAAATTTAGCTGCTTGTATAAGTATAATTTATTAAACTATGAAACTGTATTAGATTAGTCAGGGATTAATTATGTTATTATAAGTACATTCAGTCTTATATCATTCTGTACATAGTGTTTGTTTTTAGAGCTTTGTTCACTGTGTTGAATAACTGGTTTCTTCATATAAACCTGTGATCATGTTAAATATAGACCCTTTTTTGTGTTACTTTGTTGGGGATACTTACTAATGACAAAAGATTCCACTGAATTTCAAGAATAAAGATTTGCATTTGACATTTCTTGTTGATATGTGGTTTTTTGACAGAAAATAAAAAATTGTTACGACTTTAAATAAATTTTATATGAAATGTAGGTTTGTAGTTCAATTATCTCTAAGACAAAATTCTGCAATCATTAAGGATGTATTTGTCTATTTTAATAACAAAAGAGAGCAAGAGAAAGCTTAAGGAAGCTTTATTCTGCTTAGTTTATTTAACTCTGAATTAACAGAATATGTGGCACAAGGCTGAAATGGGAAACGGGGAAGAGGTCGGTCATCTGTCTTAACTTTAAACTTAGCTAGCCACAAATGCTGACCCAATCATTCTAACAATATTCCTTGCACCAAAACGACACATTCTTACATACTTTTCTCACCACATCCACCATAATAGCTCAATGTCGCAATGAAAATACTAACTAGACCCCATATGTACAATATATCGTCTGTGGGGGGAGGGGAATAAAACAACAGTATTAAAAAATTTTTAAACTAGCCCCAATGAGTATTTACACAATGAAATAAAACTATTTACAAGAAACTAAACAAAATGATGTTAGTAATAAAAACCCGACAATCTCTAAATGTAGCAGAAACATCAGTTAACTGGACGAAAACAATGTGGGACTATAATAAAATAAGACAATCATTCATCCCAAGCACTCACACAGGCACACACTCATTCAGACACTACAACAAATACGAAAACACAAACACGAAACGAAAAACGCCCCGCATCCACCAGAGAACTGACGTCACTGACCACCTAATGAGGGAGGGGATAGGGAATTAAACTTAAAGAAAATAGGGACAGAAATAAAAGGGGTCAATGAGTATACATACCCTAGCTAAGTTTAATGAAAAAGGAAACTAAAGAATCAAAAACTAAACCTAAGCTAACCTAATTTTGGGATGGGTTGCTTGTGTTCAACCCAGGCAAACAATATCCTGATGCCTAACTGGCATCAAAGTGCCACTCCAGGTCAATCCCTTTCTCACACGACACAAATGCGCAAGACTCACCCACCTTGCCAAATTCTGATGAAGAGAGTCGCCACTTTTCCGTTCTAATCTTAACCTTAAGCTGATGCTTAAAATATAAGATCAGTTGGGAAGAAGTGGACTTCTCACCTTCATAGAATCCCTTCTGACGTGCCGTCCAAATCACGACTCTCATAACACCTAGCAAGCATATGAACACATAATGTTCAGCCTTTGTCAACGGTGGAGCCACATTGCTACAAACAGAACTTTCCAGGCAGCATGTGAACCATGAGGCCTTCAACATACCTGCACAATGGCGCTACCGCCCTGGAATAAAAGAAGGCGTGACCAATGGTCTTGACTTCCCCACTACAGTGGCGACAGTTTGGATAATTCTCCAAGCCCACCGTGCAAAGTCTCTTGGCAACCCAGAGGGCCCCACATATCATCAGACAGGTGAGTGATGCTTCATTGTTATTGAGACATTTCAAACCGGGTGCCCAAGGCCATATCGAGTGAGCCTCCTGCTTTGTAAGACCGAGCTCGTCAATCAGTTCATCACAAATGGCCCCCCTAACTAACACCTGATATAATGCCCTACAAGACAACGCCTGGACATTAGAGAGGCCATCCAACGCCTCTAAGAGTTGTTTCAGAGCATGACGACATTCATGGTAGAAGGAGCACTCAACTTTGGGTAAACGGTGGGCCTCCTCCTCAGATGAGTGCACGCTTCTCAGGGATGGGAAGTTCTTACGGGCGTCTTCCTTCCAGAAGGCGCCCACCTCATCTGGTTTGCGACACATTCGATCCAGGAACCAGATGCAAAGCATATATTGACGAATCTCAATGCTAGACATAACTAGACCACCTTCAGATGGATGAAGGCAACATATTTCCCGAGAGACTCTGGTGGCCTTGCCTCCCCACAAGAAGGAGAACAAGAGCCTCACTAATGCCAGTAAAGTGTCAGACGGAAGTGGAAGCACAGAGAGTCGGTAAAGGAGAATTGGGTAGATGTGTGAAACACATACTTCCGCCCTCCCCTTTAAGGAAAGATTCCTCCGAGACCACAAATTAATTGCAATCTCAGCCTTCCCTTGCACCTCCGACCAATTCATTTCCAACTGGAGATCAGGACTGAACCAGACGCCGAGAATCTTGACTGGCCCATGCGTCCAGAGGAAAGGTCGAGGAAGAGAAACTCCCTCCACGCACCCAACTGCAAGACTTATCGCGGTTGATTTTGGCCCCTGTCATCATCTCATAACCACTGATTTCTTTGCTGACTTCGTCAATCTCAGCCCTGCTCAACACAAGAACCGAAACGTCATCAGCATAGGCGGAATACCTGGGTGAGGTGGTAGCACCCAGCAGGGAAATTCTGCGTAGGACCGGATTCGTCTTTAACTTGCGAAGGAAAGGTTCCAACACAAGAATGTAAAGCAAAGGCGAAAGCAGACAACCTTGATGAATGGAGCGAGACAATACGAAAGGCTTTGATCGTACTCCATTCACCGGGAGTCGCATACAGAAGTCGGATCCAGGCGCGAAAGTATGTCCTGAAAACCGGTCGCCGAAAGGACAGCCTCCAGAAACCGATGGTCAGCCCTATGGACTGATCTAAATTGATCAGCGTGGCTTCACTGCTCAATGATCAAGCGTACCATATGAAGGTTGTCCTGAATAGTCCTACCCTTCACAGCACAAGTCTGTTCGGAGCCAATCAGACTAGAGAGGATAGCCTGCAAGCAGTTCGCTAAGACCTTAGCCAAAATCTGTGTTTAACATAGTTAAAGGGCAAAAGTTACCTAACCCATCTCCACTGTTTTTATCCTTATGTAACCAATTGATCATGACCCTGGTGAAGCATTGGGGTATAGACCCCAGCTTGATCCAATTGCAGAAAATCAGTGCCAGCAAGGGAACAAAAACGAGCAACTGCCTCAAATACACTTCGTACTGAAGACCATCTAATCCTGGAGATTTGTCTCGGCCAACCTGTTTCAGCGCTTCCCAGATTTCCGACTCTGTAATGGGATCCTCGCACCTAGCCGCTTCAGCTGTCTCAAGGCAGGGAAAGTCAGGTAAATAGGTGTCAAACTGAGCAAAGCTCAGACCGGGCTCCTTGTTGAAAAGTTCCTGAAAGTACTCTCAAAAAGCCTCACATATGTCCTCGTTTGTGGTCACGGTCCGCTTATCCGGCAATGTGACACATATGATATGTCGCCAAGATGCATTCCGGAACTCCTCTGCACGCAATTCAGTGGCTATATTCATTGCTTCTTTTTAACCTAGCCCTAACTACCAGAACTTGATCCTTCTTGATAAGCAAAGAGGCCAACTCTGCCTTAGCTAAGGCTACGTCCCCATTATCGTGGGATTTAATTGCCCGATCAACTTTTTGCTCACAAGCCGTTTGCACTGCTAATCTATCTAGATTGAGCCGATGACTATAATCAGCAGCAAACATTCTAATTTTTGATTTAAGTTTATTCCACCAGGCATTTCCCACCACAGCCCCCATCAGTTCCCTTTGTATCATTAGTAGCAGCTGGTCCTTGAAATCTTGCTCCCCAAATAATGAGCAGTTCAATTTCCAGTAACCAGCCATCTTAACCTTAGGCTTATCTAAGTTTACCTAGACCCAGACTAGCCTATGATCTGAATAAACTATACAATGGAAACTTGGACACCCTAAGAGCCCTACATCGACTCTCCTAACTAAGACTTGGTTGAGGTAGCTAGAACACACCTAAGTAACCAAGCCGCTACTATTAGTCCAAGTCCACACTACCTCCTGAGGGTGTTCATTTCAGTATTTATCGACAAGATCAAACCTGTCGATAAAATTCCGAAATGGTTTCATGTCTGGGTTGTTAGTACCCGAATTTAGCCCTATAAGATCTATATCGGGTCAAGGACAGTATTCCAATCCCCCGCTAAAACTACCCGATGAGGTGACGCCAAGAACGGCTTGATCTGCCGAAACAAAACAGGCCACCCAGAATACTTATTGGGCACATAAAACCCAATGAGACGTAGAGCCTTATCCTTTATAGTAACATCCAGCATGCAAAGTCTGGGCACTGGACCTGCAAAGCCAAGAGCACACGAAGCCTTCAAAGACTTGCTCACCAGCCAAGAGACACCCCTCAAGCGTCCATCATAACATGCTGAATAGAGGGAAAACCTCTTAGACAGAATATCCTCATGTTCGCGAGAAGAAAAACGGGTCTCTTGCACCCAACATACATCCACCCTGAGGTGCTGAAAGTCACGATAGAGCCTTGCCCTGCAGAACTTGCACCTCGGGCCTCAGACAATCAAACTAGCTAATCAGCCACTCCCATCAACACATGGCCCATCTCAGTCTTGATGGTACCGTGTTGGGAGAGACCGCCTATATCCCAGGGGAAGGTCAATTTTAGTGCTCTATAGATGGAGGGGGTGAACAAAAACAGGGACCCTCCCAGCACAAAATTGTTTCAGTTTCTTTAACTTTTCATGCAATGGGGGGGGGGGCATCATTTTAAAAGAGGCTATTGCCTCGTTGAGCATAGCCCAACATTGCCACACTCCTGTGCCAGTTCGAATAACAGTCAACACTTGTTGGGCCCCCGGGAAGTTTTTAGGTTCCATGACATTTTTGCCCTCATATTGTTTAAATGAGAGAAGATATTTGATGTCCTTGATTCTGTTGCCGTAATCCCTGGCTTTTTCAGCTTGGCTAGGGGTAATACGGCAGATGTCCTCTCCACTATAAATATGTTTTGTTCCTTTTATCATTTGAGTCCTGAGCGGGACTTCTCTGTCTTATATTAATTGGAGGGGGCATTTCAGGTGTATTAAGGGATGGTTTAAGTGGTGAAAGACTGGGTGAGGGAAAAGTTTTGTCTGAACAGGCTGGGGTCTCTACTGAGTGGGATTGATGGATGGGAGGAAGATACCTGGGCATAAGATGTGGAGGAAGTGGTGTCATTACTAAGAGCGGTTGATGGTTGGGAGGACTGTTTTTGTGAGTATGTGGAGGGAGTGTTTTTTTTTTCTGGGGAGGTCTTTTTTGGATTGAGGTCCGTAGAGAATGGGGTTGAAGGGTGGGAGGAAATAGTTTTCTGAGACTGTGGGGCAGAGGAGGTAGAAGGAGTGACCTTATTAGATTGAGGGGCCTTTTGATCTAATTTTTCTTTCAATTTCTTTCAGTTTTCTCAAAAGCAGGGGCGTATTTATTTTTGTAATTTCCATAGTGTGGTTTCAGAGGCCGGGGCATCATGCTTACTGTTGACAGTGGGAGTGGGACTGTCAGTGCCTTTCGTCTCAGGGGCTTTAGGGGACTGAGGACCTGCGGTCTGGCGCTTCCGTCTGCCCTTGCCAGCAACCTGCCATTCCCCCTCTCCTTTCTTCACGACTGCACTAGCAGTGGGTGAAAGCTCTTTGAGAAATGGGGGCTTAGAAGTTGACCCAACCGGAGTTTCTCCACTCTGATCCTGGAAGCTGGCATGCCCATTACAGGCGTAGTGGTATTCAAAAATGCGGTTAGTGGGGGAGTTTGGTCAACTGGGGCCTGACTTCCAGAGGCCTTCTTCTCTGGGCAGGAAGAGGAGAGGTGACCAGTCTCTCCACACTTCCAACACACCAGTTTGCAGCCAGTCATGATGACCGGCAGCTTCAGATAGATGGGGATGGAGAAGAAGGCTTTTCGATCTAACATGATGTCAAAACTCCATCCCCCGGTCAAGCTATCGCAGGAAGCACCTAGTATTTTGTCATACTGCAACGGGAAAGCCGCCAGGTATTCCCCGAGAACCTTAGAAGGGACCTCGTATATAGCTTTCATACTCAATGCGCAGAATAATATCTTTGGTGATTATCTCTCTGCTTGTCAATTACAGTCAATCTTCTGGTATATGTAGCAATATGTTCCACATGAAAAAGCCCTAGCCCTTAACAATTCTTAGTAGCTTAAACCAATGGGACTCCAGTGTTTTTACCACTGTGTCTTTCGTCGAACGACAAATTTTGCGCATACGTTTATCGACGAGGAAGACTGATATTATTCTTTTTATTTTCGTAAGTTCTTTGGGGTCCTCCAAGAGCCCACCTTCTACGACAAGGTGTGTGTAACTCTTGGCATGCTTCAAGAACTTCGCAATATCGATGATACATTTGGGGGGGGGACTTCCAACAACAGGGAAATTCCCTGGCCTCTGCATTATTACTGGTCTTATTGTCTTTTTGGCCGATATTAGCCTCCATATTTTTGGATGGTGATGTTTGGTCTGCTTCTTGGCCATTATTGGCCACTGTAAACTTTTTATTTTTATTTTGGCCATTTTTGGCCTCCATACTTTTTCCAGTTTGGCCATTATAATTATTATAATTAAAAAGGAGGGTACCTTTCTTTTTTCCATTTTCAAGGGAGGGGAGGGGTGATAAATAGGAAAAAAATGGTTGTTTTGCCTATAGGCAAGAAAAAAAAAACAGTCAAAAAGGAAACGTAAGAAAAACAGAAAAATAAATCAAAACTTAGAATATCAGCAATGAACTCTCCCAAAAGATTCTCAGCGAGACAAGAAAAGGTCTAACGAGGTCAGAGCTTTATTCTGCTTAGAATAATTTATACAAGTATAGTGACTATTTATAGTATTTATAGTCATCTACAAAGAAATGAGTTCTCCAAAGGCAGGTAATCATAAAATAAGGGAGATTACTCCTGATTACTTTATTACATTTATTTAACAAACCCCAAATGAAAATAATTATTTCACATGAAATGTTTGCTTTTCATTAAATCAATTTATAGACAATTTTCTCACTCTTGAAGCTCTTAGAATATTTTGGAAAATTAAGAAGCTTTGACAAGTTTCTTCATCAGTTTTTGTTTTTTTATTTTAAACAAACTTCAAAACAAAGAAGCAGCTTTGAATAAAACCTTAAAAAAAAGATCAAATAAAAATATTGTGATAAAAAGCAAGAAATAAGTTAAAAGTCATCATCAGAATGTCTTACTTTTAGAACAATAAAAAAAGTATTTTGATTTTCTCACATTAACAATGTAACTTTCATGTTTATATATGCCAACAAAAGACAAAATATGTGTGCACAACAAAGCAAAATGACTATTATTGTTCAAATTTAATCAATTATCTTTAAGGATTCATCAGATTTTGTTCATCACATTCATTAAAAAACAATTTTTTTCATTACTAATTCAACAAAGATATATAATTGATAAAGAATTTCTCATAAAATGGGTATTTAGTTTCATGAAGTTTTTTTTTTTAGATTACTAGAAATTAGTGTGAAAATGTTAGAAGAATCCCTGTCACATGTTGTACATTTTGCATAAGGCTGAAAAGAAGAGATACTATTTTGGTAGATTTTAAAAACTGTACATCATGATAAGAAAAGATATAATAGGGAAAAATTATTTATATTTTGGAATTGTATCCAAGTCAAGCAAAAGCAATTTTGTTTGGACATTATCATTTCTCTTTATATTAGTTTTTGAAAACTGATACAAAATGAAAAATACTGGAATAAGAATCATATTTATTGATCAAATCATTTCTAAGGTATAAAATCAAATAATTTTCATTATCAATTCCTGTTCAAAAATATGCTTAAATAATCAATAATTTTACATACCACTTTATCTAATTAGTAATGCTGTGTTACTTTTCAAGTGTCTGGGTCACCATTCAGTTATCGGATAGGAAAACAATAATAAAAAAGAATGAGTGTTCTGTGAAATATGCACAATGGAGATTTTAGATTTCATCTATTTTGCATATACATAAAATCTGTACAAATTCACAGGACATGGAAAAAGTTACTAAGTGAAAATATTTAGTAAAGAATCATTTTTATTTTTTAAATATTTAAATGCATCATTATTAACATCTTCAAATCTGAAAAATATAAGGAGAGAAATTTATCTTATTTACTGCAATTTAGGATTTCATTGATAAACTTACAAACAGACTCTGTATCTTTTAACGAAACAAGCACGGTTAATCAGAAATTATTTTTATTGTTTCTTTTTCCAATATATTGAACTGAACTTAATTTTTCACCTGGAGACTATCATTGTAATCCTCCCCCCACCACCACCAAAAAAAAGTTAATTTGGAGATAAATCACTGATTTATTACAGCATTTGATGGTTTGGTTTCAACTTCCAAATTGGAGAGATTTCTTAGCCATATGTTACTAAAAGAAAAGAAATGTCAGGATTCAAAGCTTTGGAAGAAAAAGTCATTGACTTAATACAGCTGTGACTTATAAAGATAAACTTGTGTTAGAATTCTAATTGGTCACTCTCAAGGTTGAAAATAAGAGCAATAGCATTTTGCTACCTGGGCAGGTAAGGTAGTTGGAGAATATTAGATATATGATGTAATAAAAAAAATGGTAAAACTTAATCATCAATACATTGTAAATCAAAGATTATTAAAGATACTTTAATTAATTATATTGTTGAGTAACTGGGAATAAATATAGTAAAAGTATAAAGCATTTGCTAGAAAAGATAAACACCTTACATTTAATTCATATCAGTTAGAAAATTTCATAACACACACACACACACACACATATATATATATGACATGAACTTATTCTGTACCAGGGTTGAATAAGATCAACAAATTCCGTCTGTTGAAATAAGCCTATTCTTCATATGAGGTGATTTGGGATTTTTATCGTGTACTAAGTATTTGCTCTGTAAAAATCAGTTGGATCAGTTTTAATGTTTGGATTATATACCAATAGATTTATTACCTTTACTATATATATATATATATATATATATATATATATATATATATATATATATATATATATATATGATAAAAATATAGTTTTAAGGTATGCTATATTTATGGGAAAAAGTGCTCAATATTAGGGATAGAGAGTGTATGTAAATATAAAAGTGAATGCTCATATCAGATCAACACTAACAGGTGACAGTTCATCATCTACTTGAAGATTATATAAAAGCATGAGATAAATTGTTGCTGCTCAATGTTGACCTTAGTGTGCACTTATATGTGAGTATGTATGTGTGCATGTATTTAATCACTGTATTAAACAATTAAAGAGATAAATTATTTTATTCATGTAATTACTCTAGTCTATAGACAGAAAGGTTAAAAGCTGAGCATAGCTACTTGTTATTATTTTGGTACTGGTGAGGATAAAAGTTCAACTTATTTAGCTGCTAAGATAAACGCTAGAATTTGGTTTTCCTTGAAAGGAAAATAACTATATCTGTTTTAATAATTCTTTCTACTGCATTAGAAGAAATCTACCTCAGGAAATATATTAAAAAATGTTCTTGGAATATAAGTAAATAAATTGTTTATTATATTAAATATTATTAGCAAGAATTTAAAACTATTAAGGAGAAATCCTAAAATTGCCAATAGTTGTATCTACGGGAGTGGAGGCTGATTGGGGCTCCTGGGCAGTGCTTTGTGACCCTCACTGTCTTGTCACTATTTGCTTTTTTCTACCTACATTTATATTTATTACAAATTAAGCACAACTGACTATTAAAAGATGAAAAAGTTTTTGTGGATTTTGACATTTTTTTTGTCCAAATCCATTAATTTGTTTTGCTCATCCTAATCTTGAAAAAAAACTATAAAATTCACTATTTTTTATTGATGTGTTAAAATCATTCAACATTTTAACAAGAAAATCTCAAGTTGATATTAAAAATTGCTTAAAACATTGTTGATTAATTTAAGATGGAATGATTTGTATTTAGATACATTGTATTTATTTTCAATTTTTCTAGTTGAATTGTTTACTGATATTGCATATAATTCTATGATTTATTATTGTACATAATTAGGTTACAATAAAATTTGTATTATATATGAATAGTATCTTATGAAAATTGTGATGTAGTAGAGTGGGGGGAATATCACAGATTTGTAGTGGGTATGAGACCCTTTCAGTTCCCCTGCATATACATATGACTTCAAAGTAAACTAATATGAAAATAAACTCAGCCTTAAATCTATGAGTTTTAGACTGAACAACATTTTTATAAAACCAGTCATTTTCATAGCAAGTCAAGAAATGATAACTTTATCAATAGTGATATTGTTACAATGACAATTTAAAATACATTTTTTGAAGCATATGTATTTTTTAGCAGAATATAATTCTTGTCATTATTCTTATTAAGAATAGAGATCTCCATAGAGATTGTAATTGCAACAATAATAATAAAAAGAACTTTTGACACAAAGTAAAACAAAGTATACGAAACCAACATAATTGTGATTCCTTTTTCAACTTTAAAAAGGACTGCAATACGAAGAGGATTCATTGTATATTGGAAACATTAAAAAGAAAGATCTGCTGTGGGAAGAGCAAAAGATTTTACAGGTAGATACCACATATAATAAATCTACAAATTCTTTTTTGACTGAAAACTGGTTATCTCTGAATAGTTAGATTAAATGTGTGTTCTGTGTGTACTTAAAGAATAGGCATGTTTAGAATTTTAAAAAAATTATGTGTTTGTGCTGGTTGCTCTGTTGGCTTTTCATTTAAGAAAAGAAATTTGGTTAATTCAGCAAAAAACGCAGATCAATATAAGAAGTTGAAGCAAGACTGAAATTGAAATGATTCATTTTTAAAGTTGTCTTTATAACAAAATTGTGTCCAATCTTTTCATACGGAAAAAATTATCTTTTTAGTTTTTAGAGAAAATTCTACTTTTCAGTTTGTTAACAAATGTTTTCAGATTATTTACTAGAAATAATATTCCAGTTAAAATTTTGGGAGAAATTCAAAACAGGATTATAGAAGTATAAACTATCAATATACTTTTATTATTGAGTTTATTAAATTTTTTCTAAGAATATATTAATCTAATATCTATAATAAAAGTCTTTTAGAAGATCTTTGTTAAGTTTAACTGGATTTCTGTTGTTTGTATTTCTACTTTCTGAAAAGAATCCTCTTGGCCTAACAGAACTGTATGTCTTAAAATGAGATATTTTGCATCTTCAAGAGTCATTGTAGTTTACATTTTTATATCTATTGACCATGTCATACTGAAAATGATGAGTCAAAAAACATGTCCCAGTTAGAAATTTGAAAGGAGGCTATATTTGAAGAATAAGTAATTCATTATTTCAGGATTTCAAAAGTTTTTTTTAATTTGTGTTCAAAAACTCATATCATAATATTGTAAAAATACTCATATTGTAAAAATACTCATATCATAATATTTAATGAAATGTCATGTTGTTCAACTTCATAAATGAATGATGAAAAGACAAATTGAGCAAAATAAAAAATGAAATACAATTTAAGGAATATTTCTCTTCAATTTGATGCTAGAATTGTTAAAATACTGCACATTACAACCTCTAGTTTTTGTTTTCTTAATAATTCAGAATAGAAAATATTGAAATAATAATAACAACATCTAGTGATATTTGTAAAATTATCTAATTTAACATATGTCAAGGAGAATGGAATTTTTTCAATAAAGTGCTCAAAATGTTCAGGATAGAAAATATAATTAAAGACATTTTGATGTCAGATGGAGCGTTTATGAAGATTATGATAACTGTTAAAAACTAATAAAAATCTAATTTATTTTTACTTACTGATTATTAAAATCCTTATGGTTATTTGCAATTTATTTCTCATAAAATAACAAAATGAAATAATAAGTAATTTTTTACAAAACACTGATTTTGACAATGATTTAAATAACCCATTATTATTATTATTATTAATGCCCTGAAACTTTTGCCTTATACCACATATTAAAATTTGTCTATATTTTTGTCTTTTCCTCTAACATTTTAGATGCTTTCCTTACAGTGTTTCATTGTTTATACATTGCATTCTTGGAAAAGCCATCATCTCTTAATTGGTTTGCCAGTAGGCACTGCATTTGATTCAGATATAGCAATTAGGACAATTAAGTTAATATTTGAATGTTACAAATATTTAAATGCAAACTAATAAAAGTAAATAAAAAACACAAAATATATTAAAATATAAGAACTGATTATTTAATATTATGAAAAATTTATATGAAATAATCATCAAGATTAGAATAAGAAGATTAGTGGTAAATAAATAAAAATTATTTAGTTTTTCATATTCTGTTATTGTAGTAAAACAGAATTCTTTATTGGTTGACCCTTCATATGAAAAAGTAGCTATTCTTCTCACTCCCTAATGTTTTTTTGTTCTTTTCCTGTTCCTCCACAGTAAACCACTTGTGTCTTATTAGCTTTACTCTTTTGCATAGGGTGATATGATTAAAAAAAAAAAAAAAAAAAGAAAATCAGTCAATCCAACTGTCTTCCTGCTTGGTAGCTTTATTGGAATTTCAAACCAAACCCTTTATTCAGTCCATGGGAGTAGGTTATTCTCATTCCACTTTTCATACTTAAGGGATATTTCATATCAGTTAATACTTACCAGTCTTATCCATGTTTGTATTGTTTGTTTCTTCTACAGAACCAGAATATGTAATTTTTCAGAACTACCAAACTCAGGAAATGAACTTGCAACTGTCAGATAACCAGATATGGTGTAGCTACTGCTTGAATCTACTAATCCATGTGTCTTTGAACAGCATGCTAGTTCAAATAGCAAAGCAAATGTTTGGCTTTCCTCTTAATATACAGTATGCTAATAGCCAGTTAGGAAAGCCCAGTCTGGACAGGGACAGTTTGCTTGTAGAATTTTCTAAGAGAAGATGTACTGTCAGAGTAGTGAGTAGATCAGACTATAATAAAGTGACATGCAGGACTTGTGAATAAAGACATTCTCCATGGTTTTTCAAACAGGAGTAGAGTTTTATCCCGTTCCCTGTTTAGGATTGGGTTTCCAGTTCATTCTAAAGTTTACTTCAATTCTGTTCTTCTAACGTCTCCATCTAAACTCTGAAATTTTATTTACTAATTATTTTTTCTCCTTAATGGGAGTAAATAGGTTCATCTATTATCTTGTTCACACTCTTCCCTGGTCTTTTAAACAAGAGTATAGGTTTATCTGTTGTTCTCTCTGTTTAGGACCAGGTTTCTGGAAAATCTTATTCTCTTTCACTCCCAGTAGCCCCTGGCATCTTAGTGGCATTGTTGCCTTTCTGGGGCAAATTAGTTAACAAAGCAAAAAAAAAAAAAAAAAACAAAAAAAAAAAAAAATGAAACAAAACTATGTAGTTTCCTTAAGTTATATTTTCTACAAAGTTATTAAACTTAAAGACTATATAATGCTGCCAAGCAATTGTATCTGGATACATTCCTTAAAAACAACAGCCTCCCTTTTCTTTTCATTAAGAAAAAAGAAAAGTAATAAATTTAAATGTATTGATGAGCATATAATGATGTTACCTTACAATTTCAGTCATACATATGCACATATATTTGCAATAACCAAATGTTGAGTGTGCATTTTATCTATTTATTTACTACATTAAACACTAAATCAATTCCTGTTAATCTTGTCAAACCTGATTTAATTAAACTGTGACCAATGATATAATAATCTTATTTAATACTAATATTCAATGAGGCTTTTTTATACAAATGAATACCTTCAGTGGTACAATGATTCACACTCAAAGAAACAAAAGTAATTTCAAGAAAGTGAAGGAATAAGAAATAAAATAATTGCAATTAAATGAAACATTTGTAAAATAATAAGAAAAAGAAAAATAATTGTTGATATGAATACCAAATACAAGAAACTTTTAGGATATGAAGAAGTTATTTGTAAAAATGAAGGAATAGTTTAATCACAAATATGTCCCATCTTTTAATATATTTTCTTAATAATTATAGGAGAAAGTAAAAAAAGAATAAACTGGTAATTGTATAAAGATATTTACTGATAACAAACACCACTAACAGCACAAATTTACGCAAGGGGAGATAAATCCAAAGTAAAAAAAGAAGAAAAATTTAATATTATGGGAGGGAAACAATAAAGAAACAGGCATAAACAAATCAGACATGGTTTAAAAAATAGAATTGGGGCATGGGTGGGTCAAAATGGTGACTGAGAGAAGAAATGAATTTGTGAGTATCACACACAAATAATGTTGTGGTTTGGGTGTAGGGAAGGGGGTCACAGATGACAGTGTAAACTGGCAGATAAAATGTGCCAAATTTGGTCATGGTCTGCTGACCAGTTTATGGTCAGTGTGGCCTATACGTGGATAGGTGGACAACATAAAACCCAAAGAGTGTTAAAAAAATGTTAAGAAAGAAAAAAAATGAAAATAATGATGTAACATTTACAAACTGAAATCAATGTTGACATTTTTTTTTTTGAGGATGCAAAGGGGATTGGGTGGGAGTATAAGTGTGCAGTTTGGAGGTAAGAGAGAGAGAGAAAGAGAGAGAAAGAGAGAATTATTTGGAGCCCAAATTGGCTTCATAATTTTTTTTTTGTGTTTTAATTTTTTGTTTAAAACAAATAAAAAAAGAGAAAGAAATTCCAAAAAGCTTGAAGAAAGAAAGAAAAGTATAGAGAATAAAAGGAATATCTTTATATGCATATAAAATATATGTGCACACATGCCCATACACAATATATATATGCATGTGGTATATATATATATATATATATATATATATATATATATATATATATATATATATATATATGTATGTATGTATGTATATGTATGTATGCATGTATGTATGTTAATGTGTGATAGTATATATGATATGAGCATATAAAGAAGAATTCTAATGTAACATAGGGAAATGCATTATAAAAAGAGAAAACAAGTGAAAAGTGTGAATAATTGAGAATAGTTGCCTGTGTTGCCAAGGAAACTACTCAGCTGTCCAAAAAGCTAAAATGTGACTGCTGCTACTACCAGCCTGATGTTGCACTGTGGAAGATGTCCTGCTAAAACTGTCTCAACTGAACTTATTTGTAAATAGAATTTTAATTAAATAAAATTGTAAGGATTTCTTAACAGAAACGGGAAAGTGAGGGAGAAATAAAGAAAAAAATCATCCACGCCAATATACATAGCGTGCTATGTGTTTTTTTGATATTTGTTTTATTTTATAACAAATATGGGTAAAATGCAGACAGAATTCTCTGGAGTGAAGAGCTGAAAAATTCTTTAAATAATATGAAGTAGGGAAGGACAAAATATACTTAAAAAATTTACTAAATTATGATATTCAGTGTGTTAAGTAGTATTTCTTCTTTTGAAGTAATACTTTCTTTGAAGTAATTATTGTTAATAAAAACAGCTTCAGTTTTAAGAATAGTTTTAGAACTAAAAAGCAAAAAAAATTATTCATATTTAATATCAACATTTTTTAAAAATTGATTTTTATTTGTAAAACTAATTATGATGATCAGATGACAATTTAAATTGTGATGAATTTAGAAGACCCAAACAGAAAGAGTCATTTTATCATATTTTTATTTCAAATTCTAACTTGAAAAGAGAGAATAGAATTTGAAGTACAAATATTAAAGTTATGCATTTTAAAAGAATCTGGTTGGATTCCTTTTACTATTTTTGTGAGTGAGTCTCCTGTTTTTAGTACTATGAAAAGATCTTTTAAAAGGAAAAGGAAGTTGGAGGTAAATTTAGAATGACTATACTAAGATGAAATAGTCATCTTTTCTCTACATTTTATCTCCCCAAATTTGGCCCTGTAAAGTTTTGACAGAAATCCAATCAGATTCCTTTAAATGTATAGTCAATATTCTGGGCAGTAGCTGAATTTAGAATTTAATATTTTTATAGCAAAGTGGTACATACCGATTTTATTTTGGGCTGTTGTTATTGTCTCTGCTGCTTTTATTTTTACATTTTGGTCAATTCATTTTCAATCACTTTTAAATATATACTAACCTTTTCCATTTGAACTGTTTAGATAATAAATAAATTTGGTATCTAAAATAGTTTTTCTCAAGTAATATGCAATTATTTTGACAATCAAAATATCATAATTTTCTGTTTATTTTTAGGTATAAATTCAGAAATTTCCTCATTGATTTTTTTCTATTTAACTGTTCTCTAAGAGGTGATGCTTCATCTGCTTACAAGTATAAAATAACTATTTATTAAACCTCAGACAAGATGCCATATTTACTTAACTTCAGTGATCAAGCAAGAGTCTTTGTTTCTCTACATGTAAGAATTGTAATCCATCATAAAAGGACAAAAATGAATGTAGTCACAAGTCAAAGAGTGACTCAAGTCATAGTTTGTATCAGAAATGTCAGATACAAAGAGAATAGCAGAAAAATATCAGCATGTCATAACAAAATCTTAGACATACCTTAACTTAGTTAAAAAGAATTAATAAATTTTTTCTCTTATAATCATTATTTGTATTTGAATCAGTTTTGAATACAATTGCTAATGGTTTTAAACTGTATTTGAGAATGATAACTATAGTCTAGTTTCTGTAGGCAGCCATGAAAGAATAAATTAAAGACAGTGAAATAGAAAGAAATGCAAGAAGAATTAATGAGAAAGATAAAGGAACTGAAAAGTCACAAAAAAAAAAAAGAAAGAATTTAAAAAAGGAAACAAATGAAAATGACAGTGAAAGAGAAGAGAATATAGGGGAAAAGAAACTGATTTACAAAGAGAAAACAGCCTTGGTTTCATAAAGAGATAGTCAATGAAAGAGGAAGCAAGAGAAGGGATAATTCACTGTTCAAAGAGAGAGAAAGTGAGAGAGAGAGTGGAATGCTTGTTTGATATGCAAGTGTGTAGAGAAAGCAAAAGGAAGATGAAGGACATTTGATTGTTTTGAAAGATCTACAATAGTTCTTCTCCATTTTAATGTTTCTAGTTTATTTTAGCAAATAAGCAACAATTATAAGACACTACATAAATCTATGGTGTGTCATGGGGTTTAAGACTTAGCTTGGATTAAGGTAAGGAAATGATATCCATAAATTGATAGAGAACACGCTTCAATGTCAATGTTATTGAAAAAGCATGAACTCTAAATCTCAGAGTATGAAAATGTGAAGGAAAACATTAAATTCCCATCCTGCACAAGAGAATGGAAAAACAGTGCAGCCATTAATACTACACCAAATTATTGTAGGAATATATTCATATTATATTTTCATTGACATCTTTTTAAAAAGCACAGCATTTTAAAGGGTATCTTAAATGATACTTTGATCCTCTTTTTTTCTTTTGCTGGTTTCAATTATAAAGATAAATTTACTTATAGTGCAATGCACCTCAAGAAAATCGGGTAATTTGCATGAAAATATAATGATTTGGGAAATTTTCAATAGATATTTCGTACAGGGCTTAAAAAGCAAATTACCCAGAAAATCTTGTAAGAAATGTGAACAGCCAAATAATAGGATGTCCAAAACAAATCAGAAGTTAAAGAAAAATTCCATTCATTATTGCTGTTTTCAAAATTCTTATTCTGCTAGTCTTTTTCCTGGTCATTGGTCTATCAGGTAATATATACTTTTATGCAATTGTTGTTTTTTGTTTAGAAACAAGAACTTTTCAACAGGTTCAGCAACCATCAATGGCAAACAGAGACAAGTGGCAGGGCAACAGGAAAGCCCAGAATTTATCAGACATCCACCCTTGCTATAATAAGCCATAGAGAATAGAAGATTAGAGTTCGCTCTGCAAGTCTGACACTTATGTTGGATGCCAAATCCTTTACTGTGGTTTTTGTAGAAAAGCATGACTTTTCCATATAGGCATCACAAACCAAATTAGGGCAAAATGGAGAAAGTCCTTCCAAACCTTTGTTTCTAAAGTGAAGCCATGAAAATTTTGTATATAATTATACAATAATAGTACATTTTAGAGTAAAACTCTGTTGATTTACTATTCATGGTTTTTTTTAATGCCAACAATAATCCTAATTTCCTTAACTAAAAATCTGTAAAACAAAGGGAAAAAAAAGCAAGTGCTTTTTCTGAACTAGTTTATTGAAAAAAATTAAATATCTTAAATATTATAAAATAAATGAAGAAAAATATTTTGGGGAATTAGATAATCAAAATAATATGCCAAATTTTGAATGTGTATTTTTCTGAAAGGGTTTATTGTTATTCTTAAAATGGTTTAATACAAAACATACTTTTCTTTTGATCAGATATTGATACATTCATTTTAAAATATTTTTATTTAAAATATGATTCATATATCATTTATTTTTAAATATTATCATTTTTTTCATTGAAACAACCTAATTACAGTTGGATTATTATTTAATTGTCTAAACATCTTTCGACATTAGAGATTATAAATTTCCTTTGCATTATTCATATTCATCAGGCATTATCAGAATATTATTTCTTCATTTCATAAATATCATGAAATGTAAACAACTTCCACTTAGGGTTAGTATATCAAGTAAGAACCTCTTTAGTGGTTGTATTATTAGCATTTTGTACTGTGAAAACAACAGTGGCTTTTGAGATTGGTAAACTGAGTATCTACTAGAATTTCTCATTTAAAAATTTTCTCCAAACATTGTATATTATAAAATGAAAGTGCTTGCTTGTTTTCAAGGAAATATTTTCCATCTAATCTATAGGAATAAGTACTTGTTAGTAAAGTGAACTAATATATATAATATATATATAATGTAAGTACTTATGTTAGTAAAGTGAACTAATATATATAATATATTCTCTATACAATAATTGTAAAAGATTGTGGAATCAAATTAATTTTTGTACCTTTTTTTCTTTCATGAAATCATTGATTAAATTAGGGTAATATAAAGAAAAATAGTTCTGATTATTTATTGATATACCAACCTTTCAGAGTTGTTTTATTTCCAGGAAACTTTAAATTATAAAGATTCTACTGTGCATACTGATTGGGTTTATATGAATATTTATTTGTGTCAAAATCTGAAAAGAGGAATTCTGCTGATAGCAGCCACAGCTGTTGGTAGGTTCTTGTCAAAGAGTGAAATGGCATATAAGGAGACTATCTTCTCAAGAATGGGTTGCTATTCCCAACAAAATATCCACAGACAAGGATCAGGTTTAACAATTAAACAGGACTGAATGGGACTTTCTAATCTCATTGATAAGTGCAGGCTTCAGGTTCAAGATTAAAGAATCATGCAAATCTGGGGTACACAAAGGATAGGAAACCTACAATATTACAGCAAATATACTGTTAGTATCAATCAACATTTCTTGAAACAGAACCAATATTTTTAAATATATCATATTATAAATACAACTTTTAAAACTCTTTTGAAAAAAATTACAAGTCTTGTTAAGTTAACTTAAAGTAGATTTATAAAAACTTCGAAACTGATGAATTCTGATAATTGAGAGGAAAGTATCTTTGAAAACTACCGGAAATACTAATTTAATACATTTAGAAGTTTATACTTCTCTCAAGCATATTTTTAGCAAGGTGATCTTGTTATCAAATATATCATTGTCTTGTGCTTATATATTCTAAAATGATCACAAAGTTTAAAAAATATGATTTTCTTCTCGCTTTTCTTTTGAAGTGTTTGGTTATATTTTTGTTTCTCTAATCATTGAAACAAGAGAAATATTATCAAAAGTTTTTAAATAAGGTGAATTTATAATATGATAGAAACATAATATATAGATACTACTAATAAACATTAGTGTAGCAGGAATTATATATATTTTATGAATTGAAAACAGTATTAAAAATCACCTGTGTAATTTTACATAATACTAACCAGTGACCTAAATGCCTTAATGTGATGCTTAGAAAATCCAAGAAAGACCATAATATGAACTTTTAGATCATAACAAAAGTAAAACTAAAGACTTACAAGCAAAACAAGTTTAAATGAAACAAAAGAGGAAGCTGAAAAGAAAAAGACACAAACTGAAAAAAAAGCCTGTTAGATTTTAACACAGTACAAAACTTACTTTCTTTTGAAATATGTCGAATAACAAAGACTACACATCTATGTTTTTGAGAGGTGAACAGAAATTGTCTGAATATTTTAATATCCGCCATTTCAAACCAGGAAAAAACCTACATACAGTTGAGGCTAGGACAGTAGACAGAAAACTAGCTAAGGTTTATTTTTATTGAATGTTTTAAAACAAAAGAGGACTCCATCATTTCATGTAAGGTTAAAAAGGAGGCAATAAAAGAAACATTTAAGACAGCCTGCATTGTTCCCTTTTTTATCTACTTTGGAAGTAGAAATACAAAAATGATAAAAATTGCAAAACAAATAAAAATAAAACCCATGCCTTTCTTTTCAACAGCTATAAGTCCTGATCAGAACTCACTAACATAAAATATTAAGAAATTGCTATATATTTTAATTATAATTTTTTTTATGTTTATCTCCTTTTTTATGTATCAAAAATGATAAACAGCAAACATAATTAACTTAATCATTAATGAAGCTAACATTATTTATTAATTAAAATTTATATAACTCGTAGTATGATTATTATGAAATTGTAGGATCTAATATTGTAGTAAGACTGGCATTTGAAAATAATATCAATGATTTTTCTGGAAGCATAAAAAATTCTGAATCATACTGCTAAAAAATACACCCTTAAGTTTTAAAATAATCTGTTTTTTATATGCTACATTAGAAAGTGTGCAAGTGACATCACAAAATATCTGTGTTTCTTATATCATTGTTTTTCTATTTAGGATTGGTTATTAATTCTTATGTAATGTTGTGCAGTCGAATGCTATAACAAACTCAACCAATAGAAATTATTGTATTTTATTTGCTCAAAGAATTTGATGGCCAAGTTCTGCATAGAAATTATTACAAAATAGATAGAAACAATTATCAGATAGAGATCAAGAAATAAATTCAGAGGAAAACTTAATCATTTAAAAGATTGAATATAAAGCAAAAAAAATCAAAAAAACAGTATGTCAAAAAGAGAGTTTTTTTCCATTGACACTGCTTTTATTTCAACTACCTTCACTTGTTGGCAATGTTTATTGTTTTCAAAAATGATGACAAGAATTGTAATAAAACCTAAGCATATGAAAATGAATTTGAATTAATTTGAATTAATGGTAAATGTTTTCATATTTATTTTTTTATAAATTGGTAAATAATAAATATTGCATTAGTTTTAATTGTATTAGTTTTTAGAATATTGTAAATATAAAATTATTCTTGTAAATAAACAATTTAATAAATAAATAGTGTTTACTATTTTTGTTGTAAATTCTCAAGAACAAAAAAAACAAATTCATTTTCATTATGTTTAGGCTTTATTAAAATTCTAATCATCACTGTTTAAAACAATAAACATGACTGAAGAGTGAATGTAGTTAAAAGAAAAGCTGTGTTATTGGGAAAACCATCCTTTTGGCACTGTTTTTTTGTGAACACAAAGGTCCATGTTTATCAAATATTTCTTTATATTTTTTCTTTCTTTATCTTTTTCAGCTATATAAGCAATGCTATTAATAATTATTAATAATGCTATTAATAATTGTAATGAAATATGTTTTCTATTAATATAAATATTCTAAGAACAAACATGACCATTTTTAATAAAATTTTATTATTGTCCATATGCTCTGTGTTGTATACAATAGTATAATTGATGTGTGTTTTTGTATCAATTGTAGTATTAAAACATAGAAAATTAAGCATTCAGTGAAATCCATAAATATTTTCACTGACTTTCTATATATTTCCATGTAACATAGTTATTTACATTATTTTAATGTTACATGCTGTTCTAACATTTCAACAACAACAAAAATGTTTTTACCAAAGCGTATGTAACATATAATGATTTTTGATTTTCTCTACCTTACATTTAGAAATCTATTCATAAAGGCTGAGATTTTAAGTATGGCTTAGGTCTTGCCAAGGATGTCATAAGAGCATTTGTTTATAAATCAGTGAGTGACCAAGAGATTTACTGCAGTGAATTAGGGTTGAAATATTTTTTAGAAATGACTAACTCTACAATTATAGTATTAGTAGTGTACAGGTTAGCTAAGTACTGAAGATTACAGAAAATTCTTAAGTTGCATAACCTTTTATTTGAACTGACATTCATAATAAGCTCCTAAGTTTCATTCAAGAAGTAAAAGACAATATTGACCTACATAATGTAACTTTGAATACTTTCTCTTAATACTGTCATATAAAAATGAAGATATTCCCTACTTTCTTAAAACCCACACATTTGCTATTTTTAGAGGTTGTATCAGTTTTATTAAACAGAGGGTCATATTTTTTTCTTCAAGAGTTTTGTCATCTTTTATTCAACAAATTTCATAATTTGAGAAATTTTGCTACTTGGTAGTAATTATGGTAACCATGAGGATTTTTACCTTTATCAGAAAGCATTTGTTAGAAGTCACTCTTCTTATTTTGATACTTAAGAAAATTACAGCTTATGTTAGAAATATAAAATGGATTTAATGAACAAGCTAGTGATACACAAAAAGTAAGGAATAAATAAATGATGACTATAAAAATAAAATGTTTATCCCAAATCTTCAAGACACCATTTTAACCAATGAATTAGGAATGGGTAATGTGGCACTAGCTGTGTCTACTAAGCACATTTGGAATGATTAATTATAGTTTCTTTCAAGAAAGATCATATTGATTCAAATGATATTTGATATAGAAAATGAGACAATATTTTAAAACTGTATTGAAAGTAGTTTTGTCTTTACAGACCTTTACTCCAAATTGCTTATTTCATGCAAACACATCTAAAGACTACTATATATGTCACTATCAGTGCTATTCAGTGGTACTTTTTGTTTCAGATGTGAAAATAGCAGATACAAATGCTGAAATACTGCTGGCAATTTTGAAGCCTTATTTTACATTTTGGGCCTCAAAGCAGCTGAATCAGTTGACAGAATTTGGAAAATGGAAGAAATTGAAACAATATCTGATTATATTTGACCTAAACTGGTTCAAGTCTTTTAAGGTAAGTAAGTTGTTTCTTGAAATAAAACCCAAAAATGGTATGACCATTAGTTGATGACTATGATACTTTTATAAATGCAAGGTAGAAGAGGAAATGTTTTTTAGCATTTGGAAACTTAGAAAATCTAGGATTATCAAAAGATACTAAATTTAGAACATTACATAAACTTCCAGAAAGAAAGAGGTAATTAAAAATGAAAATACTTTTGATGCAAACTTATATTTAAAAAATCATTTTATTTCTATTATATATTTACTTTCTAGATATGCATCTGATATTTATAATACATATTAACAACAACATTCACTTTTTTAAATTTAAATTCTTATTAAATAAAATAAGATTTGGCATTTATTATCAGAAAAAAAATTGCTAATTTTGAATAAAAATGGAATTTATTTGATCTTATCTAAAAAAGATAGCTAATGAGAAAGCCTTCTTTCCAGTTATATTGCAATTTAAAATAAATGTATTTCACATTAATCACACAAAACTAAGAACTTTAGTAGATGAAACAAGAGAAAATAGCAAATTAAATCAAATAAATTTCAGTGTTTTATTTCCTAAACAAAATATTTTCAGTTTAGTCAACAAACTAAACCATTTGAGTTTCTGACTCTGACTATGTTTGCACACATATATAGTCAAAATGCAAAAAAATCAAGGAAAATCAATTTAGTGCTTTTTTTTTTAATAACAATTCAGAATTGCTTAAATGTCCAACTTAACATTTTCACCATTCAATTTATATCACTGGACAATCATAATTTTATAAAAATTTGAGTAAGGAAATCAATTTTGAAAGCTATGAAAACAATTCCATTTTAATTTGTATCAAAATTACACAAAGCAGATATTAGACTAATATTTGAAACGGTTAAGTTTTATGAATACTTTCTTAACCACTTTCTCTTTCAAATTGTTTTCATTCTTAGAAAATAAACTGATATTCAATAGAAATGATTGGAAAGGTGAATTGCAGTTTTAAGAAAATAATACAAATGGATTTTAGAGCATCTAAACTGAAGCAGACAAATCCCAGACAAATATCATAAATAAATCTAGTTTTGACCAAAATTATATCATATGGAAAGTGGATGGCGCAGTTCTTAAATACCATGATCTGTTTTAGGTTTATTATTCTAAGAATAATGATGAAGCTATTGTTGCATGTGTTCAAAATGAAAAGAAAAAAGAAATGAAATAATAAAAAAATTTCAGTGGGAAAAATTATTAAACAAGAATGAAAGAATGAGAGATATGCATTTAATTGTACTGTATATGTTTGATGAAACATGAAAAAAAAAAAGGCTGAAATTATCTGGTCTTTGTTAAGAAAAGAAGAAATCAGCTATTAAAATCATGGTAGGGGAAAAGAGTTTACTCCAAATAATTTTTGAAGAAGCAAAAAAATAGAGAGAGACATGGACACTACCGGCAAAAATGAAGTCTAGATTTATCTTTCACAGAACAGATAACACAATATAAAATATACAATTAAAATAATTGGAATACATATATAAGATGAATGTCATTTAGAAATGAAACAGGAAACATTAATAACCATTTTAAAATTTATATATTTTAAAGTTTCCCTTTAATATGCCATTGATAAGACATTGATTAATGAAAATTTATAATATGATTACATTGTAATTGATTCTAAAACTAACTGAATATAAATTATGCCAATTATTTTCTTATAGTGGAGTTATTAATGAATATAAAATCATTTATTATTTGTAATTTAATCAAATTTACAACTCTTTGCATCACTTTATATTTGTTTGTGTGCTGGTCAAACAAGCTATCAAGAGAGTGCGGATTTAATCTGCACTAAGAACTTAAGAAATGTCTTTTTATTACAGATGGTCTCAGCTGATGAATACATCTATCTATTTATACCTATTTTTATCTCTATCACTCATTTGAATCTTCATTATACATATAACTTGATTGCTATTATAAAATATTTATCCACTTGTAGAGCTACAGAAAAATTTGAGGTTTTTTTTAAATTAGTATGTATTGATTTTCTCCAGGGTTGGAACTTTAGACTTTGCGACATTCAGACATGGGTTGTTTTTCTTTCTTTTTGTTTTTACCAATAACCAAATCTCTTGACAATCATTGTAAATATGATTGCAGACTAATATAGAGTAATCACATATTACTCCTAAATAGACAGCAAATCTTCAAAGATCTTTATCTCCTAATTTCTATGATAGACAGACTGAGTAGTATGTATGTGTGTGTATAATATATATATATATATATATATATATATATATATATATTTGTGTGTGTGTACACATGTCAGAATATTAAAGAAGTTTATAGCATTTTGATCATGCAAACAATCCTTGTATATCAAAGTCGAGTTCCATGCAATCACCATTTTATGATAATCTGAGGTCTGCTAAAATAAACTACTTGGATCAATAGATAAATGTCATTATCTTTTAGGTATTGCAGATTTTGCCAGAATGACCACAAGAAAAACTTGGTTGCTTTTTACTTTCATATGAAGAGCTTTATCTTTGGTATGATACAGACGATTTTAACAAATCATTGCACTTTCACATTCACAGGCACATATTATGGAACATGAAATTCTTTACAATTTTAGGTTAAATATAATGGTTCCAGCAACAAAATTTTATAAGCATCTTTAATGGTGGACTAGTTAAGAATAGAGTGAATAAAAGTAGCATATTTGTTGTTAATAAAATTTTTTTTTACAGTAAGGTTCACCCTTTACAAAGCCTGAGGGGGCGGGGAGCACTTGTCGTAGAAGGTTACATTAAGAGGTAATTAGTATGGATAAGAGTGGAAGATAAACGATTAGCCCTAGCCCTGAACAGGTTAAGATTGTAGTGACTGAAAAAACATCCTCTTGGGAGTCAGTTCCACAGAGCAGTACTCAGGTAGAAGCTGTTAGAGTGGAACTTCTTACTGATGGAATACAGAGGGAATGTAGGTGGTTTGCTACTCTGTAAGTGGGGCATGACGTATCCTTGCTGTGAAGGTTTTAATGTAGTTTGTCTGAGCACTTTCTGTGGAAGTAAGTGCTAGAACAGTGAGAGGCTTACCACATCATGTCTGTGGGACAGAAGTTGAAGGGTGGAGAATAATTTGTTACCCACAAAGTATTAGAGACAGTTTTGTCCTGCCCAAGTAGGATAACAGTACTCCATTTTTGGTCTGGTCTGGCTCTTGTAAAGGTAGAGAATAGGAGGAAGAATATGGAAATTTAAAAATATTTTCTTGTTTGTTATTTTGTTTTTATCTCTAACAGGGTGAATCCTTGATTTGTAATTTGTCCAATAAAATTATAAAAAGAGTAATTCTAAAGGTATTCACAATATCTGATTAAATAAAGAAATGAAATTATTAGAAGATTTTTATGTAAATTTTACATTTTTTTTACTCAGTACAAGATATGTAGAAAAGGATTCATCATTTTTAAATAGAATAGGATTATAGCAAATTATTTTTACTCGCTGTTTCCCTCTGCCTCTCTTGCTTTAAGAATGTCATGTGAGTACTAAATTTTCCAGACCCCCTTTCCTCACTTTGTGTCCGAAAACTTTCAACTGTCTCCTTCTGATTTTAAGTGTCTTTTTAGTTCAAATTTTTTAAAAAACTTCTTTGTTGTTCATACATTTAATTTATGGCATTCTTAGATATCTGGAGAACCTTATTTCTGTTACTTCAAACCTTTGTTTCATTTGTAATGAAAATGTCAAGCATTCACTGCTATATAAGATGATAGATACGACATGTAGCAGTTCAATACTCTTTTCTTTGCTTTTAACAAAATTTTCCTATCTCTTCAGATTTTATTTACTTTCTGGAAGACATCTTTTGATATTCTAATGTGTCTTCAGATTTCTGTGTCACATTTTCTGTCATCTGTTATGAAACAACCTAGGCTCTCATTGTTTTATGAAAATCAAGCCCTCTATTTGGTTTTCATTCTGGTAAGGGATGTAATGATGGCATATATATCATCAAACAGCACCAGGAAATTGCATACCTGCTATGTTAACATCACAGCAGAATATGATCACATCAATAGAGACTTCCTATTCTCATCCATTAGAACTCTGAATACATCGATCTAATAGTGGAACTTTATTGGTTCACAAAATCTTACATATCTTATGGAAACATTTCAAAACTTATCAAGGAGGAAATGAGAGCCCCAGTCTATTTAATCTTTTCCTAGACTATGTTCTGTGCATTTACAAGCACAGATCTGAAGTGATAGGCTCTAATCACCTAAGCATCCCATACCATATCCCAAGCAAATAATCTAATAGAAAACAGTCAAATCTGCCACTGACATAAAGTATTTATTGTTGGGATAAGAATGATCTTGAACAAAAAACAAAATCAACATTCTCTACCAAGTGTTCCAAGAAACTCAAAATAAACCTTTCCAAAACAGAAACTATAATCTGGAACTGGAATAAATCGATGATGGCACATGCCATAAATCCTTCATAAAAATTCATGATATGGAATTAATAAATACCAGTCACTTCAAATGTCTTGGCATATAGATAAGTTAAACAAATTTAGTATAGGAGAAAAGGAAATTGAACATAGAATGTGCTGTGCTAGACGTAGTTTCTCTTAACACTGCAAGTTGCTATAAAACCAAAGTATTAACCTGGAAACTAATTTCATTTTCTTATTTAGCTTCATCAAATCAAGACTTTCATATGGATGACATGCATAGTGCCAAACCTGTTCAGAAATATCTAAACTGTCAGTTGTACACAACCACTTTCTCAGATCAATGGTGAAAAATGGATTTGAGTGAGAGAAGGCTTTGATTCTTGTCAAAGAGCAGCATTCTTCAAACATCGTGGACTGGTGCTACAGAATCACAAAAAACTGTATCAGATAACAAACCACATCACTTAGGACTTGCAGCAAGAGCTAAAATGGATAACACATGTAACTTAAAGAGAAAAAAATGACATAATCAAGATGTTGACATTCTGCACCACTTCAAGCAAAAAGTTAGGAAAGAAGCCCACATCACAAGTGGAAAGAATGATAGCAGCTACTGGACTAAAGGAACTTATTTTCCTAAAAAATTGTTTTAAGAGACAGATTTGATAAATTTCAAGCAACACTGGCTACCCTGTCAATTAATGCTGAATATTTCTTTCTAAGGAAATGGCTAACATTATCATTCTGTTGTCTCCAATTTATTGTTTACAGTCTGGCTTGTCTCTTTTGCTGATGACCATACATTCTGTCTTATTATGATTAATAGTTATATATATATATATATATATATATATATATATATATATATATATATAAATGCACATGCATACACATGCAAATCTAAATATAGATACAGGGTGCAATGGATAAATTGGCGTCTAAATTATGCAAAAAATGATAAATCATCTTAACAGATATATTTACCAAAATTATGCAAAAATATCTTGAAATACTAAAGAGAAAATTTACTAAATACAATCACCATTGGCTTCAACCACAGCCTTCAGATGACTTTGGAATCTTCTGCAACTATTCTGAACAGTCTCCTTGTTTAAGTTGGTGAATGCTGCCATAATCCTTGCTTCATCTTTGATGTTACAGGGAGTTTTGTTGGTCTCTTGCTCAACTGTGCCCCACACATAATAATCAAGAGGATTGCAATCTTGGAAGTTAGATGGCCAGAGGTAAGGGTTGATGTGGTTGCAGAAATTGTTTGAGAGCCATGACTGGGTTTTCCTGCCTGTGTGGCATGGTGAAGAGTCATGTTGTCAGATATAGGGTCTTCTAGCAGCCACTCTCTTGACCCAGAGTAGCACTACCTTCTCAAGGCACTTGATGTAGGCCTCCATGTTGAGTCTAAGGCCCTGTTTGAAGAGGAATAAAGGCATAACATTGGTGATCAGCAAACACCATCATAATCACCATTAAACTCATCCAACTCTTTCTAAATCATCTGCACTGTCATCCAAACACTATTGAAACTGGAGTTTTTGGCTTGAATGCCAAGCAGTACAGCATAACATTTCCAGATTTCTGATGGAGTTAATTGCATCATGGTGCTTTTTTTCTCACAGATGGTGCCCAACTGATCCTACTATACTCTGCACTCAACAAAATCAAAAACAATGTGAATGTGCAAAATTAAAAATATAAAATGGTGACAATTTACACATTGCACCTGTATATAAGATAGCATTATATATTAATATATTTGTTTAACCTGTCTATTTCTTTATCTACAGTGTGCATAACATTTTTTACACTGTTCTCAATTTACCTTACAATTCATAGATCCACTACTGATTCTGTTAGATAAAAAAAATATATATATACCATTCAATGGCAAGAATTTAAATCCAAAGTCATACTTTTGACAAGGCCAGAAAATACTTATTCTAACTTGGATTTAGCTACAAATAACTTGCATAATTTTCCAGTGTTGACATTGTAAAATATAAGAATGAAACCGATAGAAGAAAAGGGAAATTCTTCACAAGAAACATCATCTTGTGAATTAAGGATAAAGGTGATTTTTGTCTTAATCAAGTATTTGTAAATTTGTTAACAGGTAAGATTCTATTTCAAACTGCAAATAAAAACACAGAAATTAGCTTGTGTTGTATTTATAAATTACAAAAATCTTTGTGAATCTTTTGAGTTACATATAAATTGACTGAAATCATAGTTACCTTACCTTGGCTGTCATGTGAATGGCTAGAAACATCAGATGATGGGTGGATCTATCACACTGAATCCTTTATTTATGATAAATTAAGTGATTACTATAGCTTATAATTAAGATCAGATGCAATAAGAAAAGAGTGATGAAAGAAGATTTTGAAACAAAATAAACATTGATCTTATGAAGAGTGGATTTTTTAAAGTTACATGTCAAGGAGGTAAAGTTCCATTTGTGAACAACTCTTGTTAATTTGGCATCTGTTCACACTGGAATTAATGCAACATTCAAACTGTTTATTGAAAAAAAAATAATGCACTGATATCAACATTGCTTTCTTTCTCACACCTTTTGTTTTAAAGGTTTATTTCAGGTAACAAAGAATAGAGGTAACAGAGAAAGAGAAAACTAAGCTAGTCTAGTTGTAGATAGACAAGGAAAGATGGTTCCTTAATTAATTGGCAGCCACATATCACTGATGTCATAATTAACATCGGAATAACTTTATAATGAATAAAATAAATCTGTTTTAAGATATCTACCTTTAGGATGTGGCCGATCATGACTATCCACAACTTCCTTTGTTTTGTTACTTTCAATAGCATATGTACATTTACAGCTCACTTTTTGTCTTTTGGTATTAGGTCACCCATCCATTTGACAAAATTATCAAGTAGTTTACCTGTTGCTTTCACCTTTAATATACCCACTGTCAGTGTTAATGTACTATCTTTAATGTATGCTGTCAATGTTAAATTTAAATAATATAGATAATGATTAGTTCTCTTGGAACTATTCAATTCGGTATTTGCTTGTACATTAAAAGTATTTGTTTATACAAATTAACATTTCTATTCTATCCTGAATACATTAATTATATTTAATTCTTCCATAGGCATTTAGTTTTTAATTATTTGTTTTGTGAAGATGTATATAAAATACAGTATATTTAGGCAACAATCTTTCATTTAAACATATTTTATTAAATGGAGTTTCTTTTGGTGTTGAAAAAATATTTGCACATTGATTTGGGTTTCTTAATATAGATATCATTTTGTATGGATGAAACTTTTGCAAGTCAATAAGAAGTCAATAAACAATTTTTTAAAATTTTACACAAACTCATAGTCTGCAAGACTAATATTTTCTTTATATGTGAACTTAAAATGATTCTGTAGTGATATATAAATAACTTCCTAATTAGCATAGCTAAGACAGAAACTATGTAAGTGCTCAAGCAGTTAGGAGAGGAGCATAATATTATACACAAGATTAACAACTACCACTGAACTAAGAAAATACAAAAGAAATCACATTTCATAACAGATTCCTTTTATTAAATTAAATAAAACTAATCAGTTAAAACTTAAATAAACATGTTACACCAAATCACTTCCTTAATCACCAATAATAAAAAGAGAAAAAAAGAAAAAATTGTCACTCAAAATTATTTCTTGAACTCCCTTCATTCATTGTTGTTTTACACTTAATTAAATGTTGTATTAAATATGAATATCACAAAATAAAATTATTGAAAATTCATGATGTTGGGAGTTTAAAATAATAAGTTTAAAGTAATACAAAATAATTTTAACATTTTCTATATATTACTTACTTTGAGTTTACTTCTTCATACACTTTCATTATCTTAATTTAGAATTTTTAACAGTCATGTATGGTGCATAAATACTATTTTTGATTGTTTATTCTTGCCATAATTTGTTTCATTTATATACAAATTTTAAATAATAGTTACATAATTGTGCAATTATTTGATGTTCAGATGTTTATTTTTGTTTATATAATTGTATTTACTTTATTTTCATAAGTACTTTTGACCTTATATTGTGTAAATTTATTCACTCTTCTTTTAAACTAGTTTCCATTCTCAAAAATGAAAAATCACTATCGCTATTTTCAATTTCACATTTTTTGTATAATTTTTCATAAAAAATAATTTTGAATATTTCCTATTAGACTTAATTCTTATTTAATATGTATCTTGCTAATATGCATACAAAACAATATCTACAATATTTATAATAATAATATTGAAAATGAATTCCTAATATTTACAAAAGTAAAACTTAATGAGTGTTTTGTTAACTATTTTAATATATTGAATTGTGTTAGGAAAATGTTGTGCAATATTACTCATTCATTAATCTTTTTAAAAACTCAAAATAATTGTGACCAAAATAATGCCTTTTTTCTTACTTAAACATATATCTTTTTATGAGAATATTAATTGACATCATATACTGAAGTATTTTAGCATTAACATAGTGTCAAATATGTTGCTTAACTCATATCATGATTTTAAAATATAGTTTAATGCTATTTTTCAGAAATGCAAAATTTATATAGGAATATCTATTCATTAATAATAGTTGTAAATGATGCATGAAAAATTCCAGTATTGCACAGTAGTTTTCACTCAAAATATTGTATGAAAAAGAGTGAGACTGCCTTTGAGGGTGTCTTATAATACAATATTTACAAACTGATTTCAAAGGCACCATCATACTTTAGTACTTTCAGTAGATTTACTATACCTCATTTACTATTAAATGTTTGGCAGTGTTAACAATATATATATTAAGGTAATAATATGTGAATAATATAAGGACAACTTAAAATTGAAAAAAATCCATGTAGATAATTTGAATTCATCGGAATTTAAAATGAGGAAAAATGAATTTCTATTGTCAGTAAAAAAATTAAAAGAATGTGAATCCTTAATGAAAGATACTTTGGTTATTTATTAAAGGTGTTTAAATGAAGTGACCATTTTTTGTTGGTAGTGTCCAAAATTAAGGAAATATAATCAACTTGTTTGCAATGGTTTCCAAAGGGAGGTACAGAGTGTTCAGTCTTTAACACACTTTAATCTATCAAATAAAAAGAGGCTGGAAAGATTTCTTTTCTACCTTTCCACCATAAAAATTTTCATTATGAAAAAAAATTATCTTTGGAAAAAACTCATCATTTTTTAATTTCTTTTTTCAATCAATCAAATATTTTTCATTTTTTAAACTGAGAAATATTCGAATTTCAGAGCAAACATCTCTGCCACAATACAACGCCAGGAGGGCTTCTAGAGCGAGCTATGTCCCTACAACAGTTACATCTAACCCTAATGCAGACAAGCTAGGTACCAACCAATATTCCAAGAGGTTTCCGTGAACAGGGAGTAGATGACCGAGGTCCATGTGGGCAGAAAGGATCCTGCTTAAAAGAAAAGGTGAACAGAACAAGATAAACTTGGGTCAAACAAAAATGTTTATCAACTCTAAAAGTGCTGAAATATTCCCACTAACTTATCGGGAAAGATATCTTAAGAATTCTTTCCCCTTAAAATCACATTGTGTACAATTAATATTAATTTACTTTTTACAGATTAATAATTTTTTTTGCATTTGCATGCATAAGTATTGGATTATCAAAAAATTCCTCCAAATAAAAAATCACTATAAAATGAATCAGTTTTCAAAGTAATGTTTCTTTTTCTTCTTTTTTTTTTTGAAGAAAATATCATCATTAGAACTAAAAATACAGAAAAGTCTAAAGAAAATATAAGAAATATTTTGTCAGTACTTAAGATAATACTTACCGTTCTTCTTTCGATAGTGACTTTCTATTTCAATGGCTTAAAATCTGAATTTTATTATTTATTTGTTGACATCAAATACAAATAAGAATGAACAAGAAGAGGAAGATGTGTGTAAAAACAACAAAGATATTTAAGAAATCTAACTTAGCTGCATAAAAGTTAAAGAAATACATTGATGAATTAATCTTTTAGAATAAACTAATTAAAAATATGATTTTTTTGCAGAAACTTAAACTAGTTCAGAAGAAGTAAAAAAAAAAGAAATGAAAATAAAATAAAATGGAGGAACTTTTTGACTTCCATTCTAATGAAATTCTAATTTCATATAAATTAAGACCATTCATTTGTAATTGCCTTTTGTTTACATTAATAGATTTATTGTCACTGTTATTAATTCAAAAAGAAGCAAATAAAATACAATTTAAAAAGTGACATATGTGTAAAAAGTGTGAATGATTTAAAGAAAATTTGAATGTATTTTCAATATGAATGCATTTTTTTAAGATTTTCTTCAGATCAAAAAATGAGAACACAGGATATAAACAATGACAGAAAGTAATTTGTATAATCATTTAAAAATGAATTAATAAAGATATTAATGAATGAAAATCTGAAATAAAAAATAGTGGCAAAGGACATGATGCAAAGCTAAGAAATGAATGGACTTTGAAAAATTAACATGCAAATCATGAGATTAAAAAAACAAAAAAAACAATGATTTGATGAAGGATTATTCTTAATGTGATATTTTAATAAAGCAAGAAAGTTGGTAGTTGATTTCAGCACTTGAAGGGTTAATAAGAATAATTACATAATGTTCAAAAGTTTTAAGCTGACCAGTTTCTATGCTGATTCATTATCACAAGTTGTAGCTGTTTAAAGGCAGGCTGTTAATTAATAAATTACCAGACCTGCCAACACACTTTAATGTACACATATCAAATACATTAGGTAATTTGGCTTATTTTTTTTCATTTTCTTTTTGTCATTTTAGGTTTAATGAAAAATTTGTTTTTATTGTTATTGTTTTTATAAAGAGCCAAAAGAATAGCCTGATTTGATCACAAACTAATTGATTAATTGATTTAAATCATTTTTCATTTTGAATTGTTTTGCTGAATTCAGATAGTCTAAAATGAGAATATCTGAATTATTTTATGAGAAATCAAAATGTTTAAACATGATTTTGATTGATTTTTTTTTTCATTTTAGGATGAATATCAGCTTTAGATGTTTTTAAAGAAGTTTTAAATGGCATGAGGGAATGTGTGACAGCTGAAGGGTTCAACTTGGTTGTTGTGGGTTTCATATTGAGAGGTGTAACTAACCTGCCAGGATTCAGGTTTGGTAGATTTTTTAATTTTTTTTTTTTTTATTTGTTTGGTCGTTGATCCTACATTTTTCCTAGATAATGACAGAAACATTGTATTTGATTATTATCAACAGGGATTATACATTTTGACCCAAATTTATTTTTTTCACCTTTCAAGCAGTCCTCAAAATTCACATAAACAAAGAAAAAGGGTAAGTTGCTGGATATTAATGCAAGACTTTAGTTGAATCTGACTATTTTAAACATACATAATATACATATATATATATATATATATATATATATATATATATATATATATATATATATATGTTGACATATATAAATATATTATATATATATATATGATTTTTCTTATGTAGTGACATTTTTTAGACTTGAAAGCATTTTTCTTTTCCATAATATTTACAATTTTTTATTTTAATGCTTTCACTATTATTAGTTACATCTGTGGTATACAGTGATTTTTTTCAAGTAAGTCATGGATTACATATTTTAGCTTGAGACAAGAATAGTGAAAAATAAAATAACATTTGAGTCATTTAGCAAGCAGTAAAATGAATAGGTCTGTGATTAAATCTATTTTTGATTTTATTACAAAAATTAATGACAAAGTAGAAAAATTATTTTGTGTGATGTGTTTCATCCATCGGACTAAGGTGATATTTCTGTTGATGTAACTATACGTGCACATGAAGGGGAGTATAAAAATGCAAGTGTTGATTAGGAAACACTGAAAATGTTAGGATGCTAAAATTTTAAACTTTTAAATTTAAATTAAAAACCATTAATCTTGGTATTAACTTTAGCTGAAAACACTTAATCTATTACTATACCGCTAACATGTCAAGATGAAATTAATCAAAAATAAAAAAGTTTCCTAATGGAATTATTGACTTGTGTTTAGTCTCTACATCTATAGACCAGAATTTTGAATACTAGCTTTTTTTGTACTTTCAAAGAATTTCTATCACTAGATTCCATATTTCTATTTATGAACTATTTGAAAATGATATTGCTATTTGGCTGGAATATAACATTTGTTGTTTTTATTGCCATCATTATTTTTTGCTAGGTGCTTATTTTACTAACTTTAAAGAATTAAAAAAAAAATTCTTTTTAGTAGGTCACAAGTGACTATCTGTTAATCCAACATTCCTATTAGAATAAAAAAAAATCATATGTATTTTTTTTTTGTAGAAAAATTATTGTTGATTTATCAATATTCTGATTAAGTTGCAAGTAATAAAGACAATAAATGGCTTTCAAAATTTGGTTCAAATGTTGTGGCTTCTGAATAGAATTTTTAAATAATTCCAAGACATTTTCTACTAAAATGATAACATTTCAGTTTTCAATTTACTATGGCTATTATAGGATATACACTCCTATATTTTATGGCCAATAAGTGAAGCACAAACAAGAGATGCCTACAAATAAATCTTACTAAATTCAGTAGATACAGAAAACTTTTTTACAATTCTGTACAAATGTCTCCAATTTAAATAAGTAGTTTCTGGAACCTGATTGGATATGACAAGTCACGTGATGTGCCTTCTACTCCTTCTGCATGGCTGAATACCAAATGACCTGGAAATAGGTCAGGTCTCAGGTTACTGAGTACATTTGCATGCAAAATGAAGATAAGAATTGGGAGCCGAACACCAGCTGTCAAATAGCAATAAAAAAATAGCTTGTCAGTGAAGGACAGTTGGCAAAAGACAAAGAACCAGACCAGCCTTGATCAACAACATACACATCTACTAGAACAATGTCAGTGATGATTTTCTACATACAATGCCATGATGAATGTAAGTTTGTCACCCCTTTGATCACTGTGTTTTAAAATTACTGTTAGCTTGGTCTTCTTCCTTTTCTGCAAAGATTTTTTCTTTGTGTTGTATAAAAAATTGTGTTGTAATTGGGGACATGACAATTGGATTTTATTTTTCCTCCTAAAATCCGGGCAGACTGACCCAACATTAAAGCAGTCAGATTACCAGAACTAATCAGCAATGTAAATATAAAAGTTTAATTAGTATATTCAATAGAAAAAGAAATGTACAAAATGGAAGAACTCTTGTAAGCTTCCATAATTATTACTTTGGCAAACACTGACATGAAAAAGTTAGGTATAGTTTGTATTTTTTTTTAAATATAGCACAATATTAGTATGCCACACTCTAATGATTTTTATTTTAACATTTTTATTTGTTCAGATCTGGAAATGTATAGAAACTTAAACTGAGAAGGTAATACATCTCTCATATAATGGTCTCAATCTATTTTGTAAATAAAACGTTAAGGCTATACTGTATAAGAAACAAATTACATATTCTCTATTTATGAACATATTTGCAAAAAAAAATCTTTAGGAAAACAAATATCTTCACTTAATTCTTGAGCAATGCAAAAGCCAGCAGACTTAAAATTACAAAATTAAATACTTGAGAATTTATTTAATTCTCTTATTTTTATGAAGAAGAGAAATCAGACTGAACTAAATTCTCTTTCATTTATACAATTTTATTCAGCTCTTAAAATTAAAACCCTCTTTAATATATTTTTCTTCTTCTATTAAGTTGCAGAAGAGTGAAAACTATTAAAATATTTTATAAGACCTATACAGAAGTAAAACTGGAATAAGTTATAGTTATCCATTATATAAAAATATAAAAGTGTATATTATCAAAACATAAAATGTTTACTTGTAAATAATTTGTTCTTTTCTAGGTAAAAATTAAGTATTTTCATGTATTGACATACAATCTATAAATAACAATTCAGTATCCTTAATTTGAATATAGTCAGATGTTATCTTTTTCCTTACTTTTTGCATCAATATATTTAAAATGTCTCAGTAGAAGAACATTATGAAAATATTAAGATAAGTAATGATTATTATATCTAATGTATTCTGTATCTAAAATGTGCAATATGTATTTTAACTTTATAGAATTGCTTGCTTTATATTAATATATTTATTCAAATCAATCATTTGAAATTAAAATCCTTAATGAATATTTAAAAAGGAATCTTTCTATTTTGTGTTATTTTTGCTTGTTTGCTTACCATTTCAACTAAGGTCTTGCTTTAATAAACCCTTCAACTTAGCACTTGGATCAGTTTTAAGTTTTTTTTTAGTCAAATAAAATGAAGTATTTTCATTTATCATTTCTGGAATAGAAACAACAAACATTTTGACAAGAGTTCTGGAGAAATTTTCTGGGAGATGGCATTAAATTTAATATATAATTATATATATATATATATATATATATATATATATATATATATATATATATATATAGATAGATAGATAGATAGATAGATTGGTAAATAAATTTTTGTCCATATTGACTTAGGACTGAATTTTTGAGTTTCAAATCTCTTGATCCCAGGAGAGAAACTTTTAATGGACCCATGTCTTGCATTAGGGAAGTGTTTTGTTGGAAATAATACATTTTAAATTTATTGAAAAAGAAAGAATTTAAGAAAATTAGATTTTGTTTTGTCAAAATTTTGTAGTTTAAAACAAATAAAAATATCCCAATTAAAATTTTCTCCCAGATTTCGCACAATTTGGAATATTTAGACTTTTTTTTTCTTTGGAAAAGTTTAAAAATTAAACATTTTAAAAGTTAAATTAAAACAAATATCATTAAGGTTTTCAACCATATTTAGGTAAATTTTAAAGATTGAATAAATTTCAAATTTTTTTCTTTTAAATTTTTCAAAGAAATTATACTAAAATTATCATTTTCAATGATTGTTTCATTTCTCTGCTATCTAATGTTTTTCATATTTAAAAAAAAACAAAACATTATTTGCATGAAGGTCTTGAAGGTTCTCTCAAGAGAAAAGAGGTTAATTAAAAGTGATGTAAATACTGCGTATTTCCACAGCTGTACACATGTGCAGCTGTTATGGGTCATTATTTAGAATATTATAGACAATTATTAACAAGATGGTATTTGAAGAGTAAAATATTTACTTACCATGGGAATAACAGATTGAAATGTGGCATTGAAATTCAATGCAAAGCATTTTTTCTTCCAAAAGTTATTTTGATGAAATCAAAATCTATTTATGATTTCAGTTGGTAGAATCATTTTATGCAATTATGGAGTTTTCAATTCAAAGATTAGTCTTCTAAGAAATGTATAATTATTCAAATTTTGAAAGAATAGTTTATGTTGATTATCATGTTTAAGACTGGCAGATTTGAACAAATGGAAGAGAAGAAAATATTTATGTTAAATTGTTATTCCTTGTCAATAGTTGGATTGAAATATCTTTTTGAAATGTTGAATTGAGTTTATGACAGCAAAGTGGAAAATGATAATTATGAGAAAAGATAGAAATCAAGAGAGAAAGAGAATATATATAAGGACATTGAAATAAAGGAAAGGAAGAAAGAATAGTTTAAAGAAGGAAGAAAGAAAGGGATACAGAGAAATGGATTGTGGATTGATGAAGTCAGGCATGTGAGAATATTTGGCAGAACACTGATGGTTTGAGAATATTCTGTTCTGGATTCATAGTCAAAAATAGATTACAGACATTCACATGTGACATTTAGGTTGTAAGAAACATGAATTGAAGAAATGTCATTGTGAATTCATTTTTATAAAAAAATTCTATTAAAATATAATTGTAGCTTAAACAGAAAAAAATGGACAGAAATAAAGATGGAAGGATTGATTTATTACTCACCTATAACAGCTTGTCTTTGATAAAAGGATGGATAGAGAGAGGAAGAAAATAAGAAAGCAAGCTTTTACTTACATAACAGCTTGCTTGATTTTATTGATAATTTATTTGTATATGTATTTTTATTTTAATGATTGGCTATTATGAGGTGGTTTTAAAAGAACATTCTTTACCTGACATGTTACTGCAAATAAGCCTTTTCCTACCCACTCAAAGGATCTAAATATTATTTTTTAGACAATAATCAAATATTAAAAATAAAATTTCACAAATAGGAGTGGAAAATTAATACAAGTAATCTTTATTTTGTCATCACAAAAAAATATAAACTTGTCATAAAGATATCCAATATTGCAATTTGGATTATTTAAAGTTATTTGACTGTTACCAAAAAGTATTTGTATTTTTATATTTATTTTACTTGATTTAAAATTTGATTAATTATTTAATATGGAATAAAATATGATTGCAATATAACAGATGTGGAAAATATTGCAATTCTTTAAAAGACTAAAATTTACATTGCAGTTTATTTTAATTATATTCTAAAAATCTTTTATTTCTTGCATTGTTTTTCTTGGTAATGGAAGAATTTATTATCAACATGCAAGAAATGGTGAGCAGTTCTTTTATCATTTTTTGTTAAAGTCAAATCTTTGAAATTCAATGACTAATGATCAAATTTACTCTGGAGTCTGAATTCCTATTAACCTCCACAATTCAAAGAATACCAGAAACTTATTGTTAATGATGCTACAATTGATAGATTCATTTGTTTTTTTACAGCTTATCAACCCTTGAGGGTTATTTAAAGCTGAAACATTTTGGATTGTAGGAGGTCGCTTACAAGACCTGGTCTTCCCATGTGATCTCCCATCTAAGTACTGACTTGACACTGCTTAACTTCAGTGATCAAATGAGAACCCAATGATACTATAAGGAAGTATAAAAATCCAAATAACTTGTGCAATAACAAATTCTACAATTACTGAAAATTCATCACTAAAAAGTAATGAAAGAAACTGGTGGAAAACTAATGCGTTATTCTGACATTATGTGAGATTATGCAAGTCAATGAGTTTATAATAAACATTTTTATTAACCAAGTGATGTTGGTAATCTTTTCAGGATATATTTTTATTAGCAATATATTATGAACTTCAGCTTCATTATAATCTGTTTTTGGTGTGTCAGGTTTTATTATGCATCCAAGTACAACATAATTTTTAAAATTCATAAATAGATCCAAAAGATATAAGCCAAAGAAATATATATTTGATTAATACAATATCACATATACCTAAATAAATTATTATTTTACATTATATGCACTTCTTCATATTCTATAAAATCCATTAGTTTTTAATTCATTGATTTTGCTAAATGTCACCTGTAACAATTTTATTGCCCTTCAGAAATTTTTCTTACTCGAATATTGTTTCCTAGTCTGATATACATCACTTTTAATGATGGAACACAAGTTTATTTTGGATTAATATCTAGAGGGAAATTAAACTATTCCAATAATTTGGTGTCTTTGAAACCTTTTAGGCAAGGTGGGCAACAGTCAATTTTGCAGAATCTGAAGGAGCATCATCTTGCATGAATGTACGCTTTAGCTTAAAGCTTTCTGGTTGTGACTGCACTCCTTAAAATTTCATGTCTTACAATAATTTTCCGCATTTATCTTGACACTATCATCAACTTTGAAATGACCTATAATTTTAGTGCCCTTAGTAATAATCCCAAACATTATTCTAAGTTCGTAATGTTGTCTTCTCTGTTGTATATATTTATTTACAATAAGATGAACAAGCAGTTTAGTTGCATAATAAGATTTAACTCCAACAATTAAGTTACTGTAAATATTTCTAATAAATACAATATATCCTGAAAATAATTTTTTACTGATATTCAACCTTGATGGTTGTTTCTACAAAATTAAATTAAATTCTCTTTGTATTATCTCAAAGATGTTGCCTATTCATCCATGTAATTATATATATATATATATATATTATAATATATATATATATATATATATATATATATATATATATATATATATATATATGCTATAATGAAAACTGTGTTAATATCCATGCATATAAATACACATATAAAGAAGTAGGAAGTGATTCAGATTAACATTCACCATTTGATAATTTTTTTTGTTTATGATGACTATCTGGTCTTCTTGCCTAGTTTGAGTGTTCAATGTCACAAGTCACAGAGAATGTTTTGATTTTTATTCTCTCTAACAATTTCTGATTTGTGCCTATATACCTTTCCCACACTTGCCTATATTTGTACTCCTAGTGAGCCTACTTGCTGCATTCATTTCTTATATGTTTGATGACATATCTATCTCTGCACAAACACGAGTTACTATTTTGTTCTGTTTGTGATCTTGTTCATTTTGGTTTACATAGAAATTGTTCTTATGAAATTGTACTGAGCAGCCGTTAATACTGACTCTGACATTCTATATTCCTTTTCAGTTCTTCATTCATTGATTTTCTTAATTTTTCTACTGTTTCAAATTAAACATTACCTGCAGCAACAGTTTTTATTATTCTTCCAAGATCAACACTTGATTATAGTTTTCTATTCTCATATACATCACTTTTAGTGTGGGACTCAGTTTCTCTTTAAATGCCCTCTTGCAACCATATCCATGTTGCTCCAATTTCTTTGGTTTGTCTTTTGAAATGCTTGTACCATTGCTTTTAATTCCAGTTTTGACTTTTGGGATGGAGGGGAGTGTAGCTTTCTGATCTGTTAGCTCAACTGAAATTATCTGTTTTGATAATATTTTATTACTCTGCTTTGTGTAGTCCTCAAGTCAATTGATAGCAGAGCTACTACAAACTTCAATGATAATGTGTGTCCTTTTCTATCCTCTTTTCATCCAAAGTTTATCAATCTCAGGAATGTTATCATTAACTTTTTTGTTTCTTAATTTTTCTCTAGTCAAGTTTAAGAAGAGTCCTGAATATCTCTCAATAGATTCTGCTCAGATATTTATTCTTTTGATAAAGTTTCTCTTGAATTTAGCTTCCATTATTTTCTTGATCTGCTAAAATATTTTTGCTAACTTTTTTCTTCATTTCATTCTGTTTGATTGAATCCATTTCCAGTATTACTGGATTCCATTTCAACATCTGGCTAATTTTCTCTTTGAGTATTTCGTCTCCTTCTGTCTCTTGTCTTTTTTCATTTGTGTATCACTGGCATTGCATATTTCTTAATTCTGAGCTCAATTTATGTTAACAGTCTTTTATTTCTATTCTGAGCGTCTTGAAACATTTGCATAAAAAAAACTGCTAAGATTGGATCATTTTTGCTGTTTGTATTTAGTTATAGCAAGGATACCCAAAATTCATAAAAGAGAATTCTAAAACATGCAAGAAGTTCCTGGGAATTGAGAGAGATTTCATTGAATCAGTTTGATAGATTGTCTTCTGATCAGTGCAATGAAAGTTGCATGTTTCAGCATTAAATCCTGCAATCTGCTACAAATTAATTCTGATTAAAGCAACAAAATGTTGATAATAAGATCAGTGCAGCAAAATTTTAAAATGAACTGCAAATATATCTTATAACAAACATCCAACATCTTTTCATCATTCTAACTAAATGAGAGGATTATATGTCCTTCCTAATTATCACTTTCATAAGCTGTTTTGCATTATGACCAGATGTAAAAAAAACAAATGATTAAGGAAACGATAGATTCTTATGAATTTGAACTGAAAATATAACCACAATAATCAACATCATTTATTTTCATTTCATGAAAAAGTTTGACTTCTCAATGAAAGGAATTGGTATTTTTGATTTTTTGCTATAGAATAATTTATCTTTGGATATCACTTTAAATATTAATTTGATTTTAGATTTTGATCAAGCAACATTAATTCATACATTTTCACACAGTATTTTTATTAATGTTTTAGAATCAATAATTACTAATAAAAGTATCACTGAAAAAGAGATTTCTTTTCAATACCAACTTTGTGGCATTTATGTTATTCATTTCACATTTAATATTTTACAGGAGGAGGGAAACTGTAAAGAAGGGAAAAATAACCATTAATTAATTTTTTGTGATGATTAAACAAACTTTTCTTAAACTGCTTGTTTTAATCTAAATAGAAAAAAGAACTTTTGACATTTTTATGCAATTTGGTTAATGATTTTTTAAGTTTGAATTAAAAAGTGAAAGAATAATTTGATTAAATACTGACACAAATACAAATATTCTGTGACATTTTATTTGATATGCATAAACATGAATTAAACTGTTGTGTTTGTAAAATAAGTAATTTGATCATTTATTTTCTCCAAATATAAAATTTTAACTTATATCATTACAAAATTTTCATTGTTGAATTACTTCTGTTGTTAATCTGAAAAGATTTTTATGTTGGAAAACCAGTAGCTATTTAGGCAGAGTCTGTTTCTAAACCATTTTTAATTTCTAAAAATGGTAGCCAAATATGCAACAAAAAGTTTGGAATTACATCTCCAAAGAAATTACTTTCCCCTACCAAAGAATTACAAATCACTTTTAAAATGGAGGCTGATGATATCGTGTGATGATATGCAGAAAATATATCAATTTTAATATTATGAAAAGAAATATTTGTTCTGTTTATCTTATGGATGCATTTAGCAAATCAGTTAGCCAACAGAAAGATACAAAAACATGACCATAGCCATGGTTGCCTTTATTAGTGTCGCGGCTGCCGTTGGTGGCTCCCTAAATGGGAACAAACAGGACACTTTGACCTTGACTTTTGTATTCCCTACATGCTGTGTAATTTAGGTTCATTTTGTTTTAGAATTGAGTTAATTACTTTTTAGTTCCTTTGGTGTTATGAACTTAGTCGTAACACACCTCTTAAGCATTTTTAGACCTTCGTTTTTTCCTAGCAAATCTTAACTTATTTTTTACAGAGATTTTTAGTATTTTAAGAGACCGGTGGCTGTTGTTGGAACCCCCTTCTCACCAAATTCAGGGGTTGGGCTGTGTATTAAGTTATGTTCCCATTTTTTTTGTTTTTTTGTCTGCCGACTGGTCAAGATTTGGGTCTGTCTTTCTTTCTCTTTTCATGTCTGCACCTCAACTCTTAACCATTTACACAACCAGTCCAACCATCGTTACCACAATTACCATGGCCTCTGCTTTGTAAATAAACTTAACATTAATCATACATATCCTCGTTCTGTTGTCCATTTTGTTTCACCCTGTCAGATTTCACATCTTTAATTCGAAAATGTTAGCGGGCCTTTTGTGACCTCATACCGATATGGGGTGCTCGGGCCATCTTTCATATCGCGCCCCCACCCAAGGGGGTATGCTACACTAGTATTCCAACCTTTTGACAGTTGGTGTTCATCAAATTAAATTTTTAGTTTTATCTATTTGCCATGGGAAGTTAGTAAGTTTACTAGGATTTAATTAAAATCATGATATTTGAATCCCGTTTCAACTTATAATTCATTTTGAAAGCTAGATGACCTTGTATATATTTGTAAAACACCCATAATATCAGTCAGCAATATTTAAAAAAAATATTTGCTGACAATTTTAATAACATTTAATCAATTTCAATTGTAATTTTTTCAAAACTGAGATATCTCAGTCAGATATATAAGTCAGCATCAAATACAGGACAGTGATATATTCTTCAAATCCTTTGATCTTTGTCCATTCTAACCTTTATAATCATGTCAATTGTTTAATAAGTAATGTCAACAAATAGAAATATATACAACAATTATACTGAGAATAATGTAATTTTGTTTTTTCTGCCTATTTTATACTTTTGGTTTAACTGATAACTTCTAAGTTTGGTTATATATTTGATATCGAGGTAAAATAAAATCCAAAGTAAGCATATACATGTTTATTTTCAGTTTATTTTAAAATCAAGCAGTAATTCAAATTGTTTTTTCTTTTATCACTTGTAAGAACAAATTTTAGACATATTTTAAATCCAATTTTTGAAACATATTTTTATTTTGAGAAGTGGTTTGACTACCACTTCATTTCCCTTGACTAACATTCTCACCTTTGATGCTTTTCTCTTCTCAGGTATCAGCTTGTATGTTTTCTTTTTTGGGTATTTAAAAAAAAAATGTATGAGTCAAAATTTTGGTCAATGATTTTAAAAAATTTTATTATTGATTGCACTGAATATAAAAACTCTATTGGTCTGCATGAAATAATTTAGATGATGAATGGGTAAAAATATGATACTAAGAAAAATGTACTGAAATGCAGATATAGCAAATATGGAAAATTGGTAGAGATTGTCTGTTAGATAAAAGTCATCTTTGCATTAGTTGAGAAAAACAATAAAACCTGAGAATGTTAGTCTGGGAAATGTATTTCTATATCACAAATACTTGTGGCTATTTTTTTCCACTGCCATTGATTATCTGGAACAAATATTATGTTCCAGAAGCTTAAACATAATTACAGATTATTCAAAGGGATAATTAGAAAAAAAAAACTTTGATTGGATTAAATTTTTAGAAAATCAGAATAAAAAGAAACTTTGGTAAGAATCACATTTAAAAATATTTAAGCAATTAAAGTATTATCCAACATCTGGTGGGACCTATGATATACATTTAAATTTTAGCAAACTAAAATAAAGAGAAATAATGTTAGATAATTCTTGAATGAAATAACATTTAATGCAGCTTTTAATTCAAAATTTTGAAGCATCAACTTCATCTAAATGGTAGACTTAAAAAAATTTACATAGATTTATTTTGGATAAGCAAAATTATAAGTTTGATAGTTTATACATTATACTCCATGTGTTTATGTGTTCATGTTATTTATTACATACACAATACTTTGTAATAAATTATTTAAAAGCAAAAAACACGTGCGAGCATATATATGTATGTATATGTTCTATGTATATTTATGTGTGTGAATCATAAATGTTTGTATGTATGAAAGTATGTAATGGCTTTCTGGATATGTTAACGTGCTTGCCAAGCCTCAGCAGGCCTCTTGTTTGATGGGAGAGTGCTGGAAAGGGTATGGATATTGTAAACAAAAACAAATTAGTAGAAAAAAATACAGACTTAGAGAATAACAAAAACTAAAACAAAATATATTACTATAAGCACAAAACAACAGCACTTTTCTTACCTGATTCATTTGAGGAAAAAGAAAAGAAAAACACAACAAACCAAAACATGAAAAATAACAAAGCATAACAAGAAAAAACAAAAATGATAGAACCAGAAAAGAAATTGTAATAATGATAATGATGCCAAATTATAAGATATAAATAAATATAGACGGCTAGAAAATTAAAAGAAAAGAAACTATATCCAAATAAAGTCAGGTGGAAACATGAAGGAAGGAAGGAAGGAAAGAAGGAAGGAAGGGTTCAAATTTATGCATGATTTTCTTTTTTATTATGTTTTGTTTTTTGTTTGAATATTTGTTTTTTTTTATTGATTATTTTGGCACATTATCTTTACAGAGACAAGCAAAAACGGTGAGGTTTTTCAGGGTCAGATTTAAAACATTTATATTGAAAGAATAGACTTATTCTGACATGATTTGTGTTTTGTTTTGTTATATCATTTTGTTTGTTTATAAAGTTTGGATTTTGTTTTTTTTTTGTTTACAAGAGCTTAGATTAGAATATTTAAAATGAACTGAGCAAAAATATTTATATTTTTATTTTAAGTTGAATTAATTTTGATTCATTGTGAGAGAGCAATTATATAGGTTAGCGGATGTCTTGCTGTGGACAGGTCTCTATTTTAAAAACTGAAATTATCATTGCTGAGGAAGTATTGGGAGACGATCTTAAAGAGTTTTATTATAGTTATATATATATATATATATATATATATATATAATTTGGTTTAGGTTTTATTTTGATTTGCTTTGTTTCTTTTTTTCAGTTTATCTTTTTGCTTTTAGTTTTTTTGTTGGTGTTATTTTTGTTTTAAATTTTGTTAAAAATTATTTTACCATTTTTTAAAAATCAAACGTAACATTAATTTAGGGAGTTTAAAATTGCTGAAAAAATATTCTCAAACATCTGAAAGCAAAGATATTTTTGTTTCTTAAAAAAATAAAATAAAATCTCTTTCAACATTGACAGCTTTTCTGTCATTTTTTTTAAACATTTGCTTCCCATAATGAAATTCATGTGGACAATAATAAAAGTCTCTGAATGATGTTGCATTTGCCACTTTATTGCCAAGAATGATAAAAATTTTACAGATGTTCTTTTTTCTTTATTGCTGTTATTAAATTTTCTTCACAAGAAATCAAAAGTAAATGTATTTCCCTTTGATTTTTATAAAATTTTATTTTTAATATTCAATTTGTGTGATTGTGAAAGAGAAGTCTAATTATCTTTCTTTACATCTGATGGAACAGAAATATAACATCTTTGGTACAAAATTAATGATATGATATGATATGATATATATATATATATATATATATATATATATATATATATATATATATATGTATGTACATGTGTGTGTACACATATGATCACACATATATAAACTTAAATGCACATGCACATTTGTTGCTTTATATAATAATTGAGTTTAGCTAAAGAGACATGTTGATATGTACTGAGTGCCCTTATGAAAGCTTTCCTAATGAATATTTATTTTATAAAATGCAAGAAAATTGTCAGAACTTATAAGATTGTACTACTGTTAAAAGTAGGAGAGAAGTACTAAATAAATATATGCTGGTGGCAAATACACAGCTAGAATAAACAGATGGGAGCAATAAGAAAATGGATTTTAGCTTTAAGTAATTGCAGTTATCCAAATTGGTTCTGATGTCATTTTTTAATCTGTTCTAGAATTGTCCAAAATTGCTTAAATGACATATAATAGTGTCAAATCTAAGTTTAATAAGTACCGATAAGCAGTACTGAAGTTAGCATATCAATACTTTTATGTATTTTTAGGAGAAAAATTCAGGATTTTAATTAGATTGTAGGTAAAACAAGAACACTTCTTTATAAATGTATGTAATTTGAAAATACAAAGTAATATACTGGATATTATATACATTGCACACATTGCACACATTGCACACATTGCACACATTGCACACATGCATGCATGCATGTGTGCAATGTGTGCAATGTATATAATATCCATAATTTGTGAATTCAGATTCAAATTTACTTTGTGAAATTCTATTCATATTATGGGTTAATACAATTTTGGGTCTTTAACTGCAAACATTATCATTATTTTTGGAAAGAAATTGACATAGATTGGCCAAAGCTTTTTTTCTTTCATTCAACTCTCTTCTTGTCTTATTTACACATTTATAAGTGAAATTGAACTGAAGTGATCAGACATCAGGATTTGTTTTTACAGTACAGAAACTGATCACTCACTGAGTGCATTATGCAATTGTACAGAATTAAAGTAAATCTTTTTATATATGTGTCAGAAAAGAGAATGAGAATAAGCAGTCATGGTAGAAAACATGTTTGTGCATTTTGTGTAAGAAGCAAATGCTTTAACCAATGCAATATTATAGAAGTTCCCTATTTTCTTTAATATTTACTTTTTTCTTTTCTTCATTTTCATTCAGTCCTAAATTAACCATTTTGGGGGATATTTTTCATTGGTTGTCATTGCCTCTTTTTTTTTTTTTTCTTATTCAAAATTTATTTACTTCTCTTTTCATTCACAAGTATTCATTTTGTTCATTTTTTTTTTTTTGTTCAGTTTTGATACCAACTTCTTGTACATTCCTCTTGTCCTCTTCTTTGCTCTTAAAATATTTTCAAACAAACAAACAGTGATCATTGCATCCAGTGGGTAAGGTGGGGTAGAATTTTAAAAAAGAAAAAAAAATTACTGTTATAGTTGTAAGTTCTCTTTGACTTTCTGGAATTTGAGTTATTATTTACATTTGGGATAATGTTCTCATTACATTACCTCATCTCAGAAATATGTTCTCATTAATAATAATGTTCTTTTAGATGACTCCTGTTATTATCTGAGCTTGGAAATGTTTCCCCACCTAATAGCAGCTGTTTATTCGATATCAAGAATGGATAAAAGAGTGAATCCTTATTGGTATTTATTTACCTATAGCATTTTTCTCATTAACCTACATATTGACACATACTTTCTCTGCATGCATAAACATATGTGTGTGTGTGTGAAGTAGAAGGAGAACAGATATACTTTCTCAATCATACAATAAAACATTGTTACACAATATATAACTTATGATAAAAAAGGACCAAAAACTGTGGTTCTGATTTACACCATTTTTCTAAGCAAAGCCAGTTATCACAACACAAGTTATTGTATGTATGTATGTATGTATGTATGTATGTATGTATGTATGTATAGAAATCATCCTTAAAATGTTTAGGAGTAATAAGTCTTAGAGGCTGTCTTCCTCGGTCAGGAGTTAACTTGCACCATATATGTATGGAGAGAAAAAAATATGTAGATACTGTCAGATTTTATTAACCAATTAATGTTGACCAAGATTATATTTATATGATAAATTATCATGAAAGTTTCATCTTTTAATATATATTCTTATTAAAATAAATTATTGGTAATGATGCATTTTGTGAGTATCAATTTTAATTATGAAAACAATATGTTAATATGGCCTCTTTCACATTCTATAACCATCATCAGATTTTTATTCATTGGTTTTTCTATTGTTTCAGTTTTACTTGTAGCAGTTTATATAGTAATATAAACTACCTCAGACATCTGCTTTGCTTCAATATTGTTTTTCATTCTTATATGCATCTCTGTTAATGATGGACACCCAATATTTCTATTGAGTTAATATTTAGAGAAGTATTTTGAATATCTAGAAATGTTTTTTTTTTGCAAGTTGGGCAATTGTCATCTTTGCAGAATGTGAAGTAGCATTGTTTTTTTAATCATTTCACCCCAAGAAAGGCAATAAAGCCACTAAGAAGCAAGGGGGTTACTGAGTGTGACAGAATATGAGAAAAGCAAATATTATTAAGGAGAGAGAACAATAAAAGAATAGTAATTAAAATACAGAAGATAATGATTGACATTGCATTTAGATTTTTGAGTTTACATGAATATACTCTTGAGCTTATAGCATCTTTATTATATCTGGGACCATTCAAAAACATCTTGTCTAAGAATTTACAATAAAATTCTATTATCTTGAACCAACATCAAATTTGAAGAGACCTATAATTTTATTGCCCAGATTACTAGCCCGAAATATTACACTACTTCTGCACTTTTCTATTCTAAATCATGTTAGAGATTTTCATGAAGGACCCAACCAGTAGCCAAGCCATCAGGTTAATCCAATATAGCTCTACATTTATCACAAAAAATATTGTTGTGTGATAAGGTTTCATGTACTTTTATGCCAAACTTACTTGGTTCTCTTTATGGTAGTTTTTAAGTTTCATGTTGGTTCATATTCATTTAATTTTGAGTACTTTCAACATTAGTACAATGTTGTCATCATGGGTTTGTTTTATCTAAGACAAAAAATTGTTGTGTCCATTATTTTTATCAGACAAAATTGTTGTGTTCATCAGAAAATTAAATATTTTACATGTGAAGCAAAGAACACTTAGGTTATGTACTGTACAATTTTAAATTTTATCATGTAGGCACATATGTAAACACCAAAGGAGGTAGTTAAATTATTGTAATGTTGAAATATTTTTTTTTAAAAAAGAAAAATCTATTTAAAACTTTTAGTTAAAACCTAAACATTTAAACTATCTACTGTAAACAGTTTAAAACATTTGTGCAGTATTCATAATTACTTTTATAAAGGGTTGGTTTCACTTTTTCTATATATATATATATATATATATATATATATATATATATATATATATATATATATATATATATATATATATATATTATAATTATTTTTTAAAAATACGATTCCATCGCTACATAAGAGTTCTCATGTTTCAAAAACAGAAGCTAAAAACTTCAATTTAATTATAAAAATTAAATTGAATTAAAGTACCCAGCTCTGTTTCATCCTGAAGTGAATTTTGGATATATAAATATATATATGTATATATATGTATGTATTATTAAATATAACAGGCATTGGTTCTATTGTAATACTTCAGTCTATCGTGTGGTATGACATCATAGAACAGCATCGTGAACTTACAATCTGCATCTGCTATTCCAAGACCGTTATTGTTGCATAGCAATCTTCTATGTCAAAATAACAAAATATCATCTTTAATGGTGGATATCTTTGTTTCATGTCTGTATATCCACTCTGAGGATTGCTCATGCAGCCTGGAAGCTTAGGTCCAACTTAATAAAAAAATATTGAAATGTTGGAAAATTTTTGTCTATTTTCACCAGAAATTACAGCAAACATTTAAACATTAGAATGGCTCATGATCAGACATAACAGACATTCATTCTCTGTTATATTTAATAATATATGTTTAAATAATGATCTGCTGCCCCTATACACTAATATATATATATATATATATATATATATATATATATATATATATATATATATATATATATATATCCAAATGTAAAAGAATAAAAAGAATATAAATCCAAAAGTTCATAACATTAATTTACAGAGGGCTCAATACATGAAGTAGCGCAATAAATATTTATTATAAACTGTTACTGGATGTTGGAACAAATATGCATTTTTGTCGCAGTACTTTGCATGTTCCATTGTAACAGTTTATAATATATATATATATATATATATATATATATATATATATATATATATATAGTAATAATCTTATAAATATAAGAAATTATACTCATCCGGAAAACCTTGGGTACTTTGATACGTTAATAAACAGACCAATACCCAAGGGAAAAAAATGGTACAAAAAAAGAAAGAACAGAGAACATGTATGTTAGCTGAGGACAATTATCTAGTATCCAAGCTCAGAGTCCAAAGAAAAAAACCCCGATATGAGGTAAGTAAAATAACTATATATATATATATATATATATATATATATATATATATATATATATATGAAATGTATGTGTGATATGTGTGTATATATAATTCCAATTTGTAATTGGTAGGGATTATTACAAGGAGGACATTAATCCAGTGAGAGCTCAATGTTATATATATATATATATATATATATATATATATATATATATATATATATATAATATGGTGAACAACAGTTCAGTTATACCCCAAAATTTGTTGTAAATATATCTAATAATAACAAATATTGTAAACATAAATTTACACATAGTATATTTATCAAATAAATATATTCAGAAATCAGTTTAGTGAAACTATTCCTCTGAATAATGACATATGCACATATATGATGATATTATCAATTATATATAATAATAGTACAACTGTATTATATTTGATAAGAAATTTGTTATCGTGGAGCATCAGTATAAAAACTGTGCTATTTGTCAAAAAGATAAATCTATGATATCAGAAAAAAAATTGAATTAAAGGTCCAAAACAATAGAAAGTGTAACTGACAATTTGAGGCATATATATATATATATATATATATATATATATATATATATATATATATATATATATATATATATATATGCTAGAATAGAGATAGCTACCCCTTTGGGCAACAGTGAAAACCAGAAGTGAACTAACATGTCCTACATTGGTGCTACTGAAGAGCATTGAAAACAAAAATATTCTAAATATAAAACTTCTTTTATGAGAAAACAGTATAACAATAGCACAATCCTTTCCCTGTATATATATATATATATATGTGTGTGTGTGTGTGTGTGTGAACTGAAAGATAAATGTAGCAAAACAGTGGAGGTGAAATGAAGAAATTTAAGGAAATTTTATCAAAGAAGTAATATTAAATATTTTAAAGAAAGCATGGTAGAACCTAAAAGCTGTGGGCTATGCCTGGAATAAAACCTATGCATGTTAGAATTCCCATAATATGATTGATAGACTATTGAACAAAAAGTCTGAATTGCTTTCTAGATGTATGCATGAGAATAAGTACTTATTTTGCTGTTTACTCAATGATTAACTGTTTATCAATGTTGGCATGCTTGGGTGCTATCAGAACCAACACAGGGGATATAAAATGCAACTGAAACTGGCAGTTGCACTACTCATTCTTTTTAGCTTTGTTTTGACATATATATATATATATATATATATATATATAATATAAAAAGCTCAAACACTAATATTCCATAGTTATAATTTAATCGTAGTCATGATCCAATTCATCAAACCTACAATTGAAAAAGAAATCAGAAAATATAACTCCCGGTATAAAAAACAAAATTTTAGTGAGATTGTATGTGTGGGAGTAGGAAACAAGTATGAGAGGGAAATGTTTGAAAGCTCTAGAGAGAGTTGTAACAGAAGAAAGAAGAACAGGAAAGGCCTAAAGGTGAAGGTGGGGATTAAAATTGAACAGAGAGAAGTTTTAAAGAGAGGAGTTAAATAACGGTTTAAATGACTGAGATACAGATAAATATGAATTATTTTCAGATGCATGAATCACTACTGATTTGCTGACCTAAAATTAAAATTAAAAACAAACACCGGAAATGTGTGGACACATTTGTGGTGACCCTATGCGCAATAAAAAATTATATGATCTAAACTTTAAATCCAGCCAATTCATACTGCTGATGTATATGTGAAAATTTTCCATCTGCTTTGCATTACTAACCTTATGTATAAGAAAAGAGAAGATGGGAAAGAAGAAAAAAAAGTGGGGGCACAAGTAAGGGCATCTATAAGAGAACTGATGTCTAATCAAGAATAATTAGACAAAGTTTGGAAGGGGAAGGGATTACAAAATTTTAAAATGCTTAGATGGGATGACCTACCCTACCTGCCATGTTCATCAGACATTGTCCCATCTGATTATCACTTGTTCTGATCGATGGTACCTGGCCTGGCTGTGAAGCACTTTCATTCTTATGAAGATGCAAAAAAATGGGACAACTTGTGGTTAGTCACAAAAGATGTTTTGTTTTTTGCTGCCAGAAAGATAGGAAAAAATAGTGGCTAGCAATGGACAATACTTTCAGTGACATGTTTCTTGCTGATTTTTGTAATTTTCATGAAAAATCAGTGAGAATTTATTCAAGGTCCTAAGACACACACACACAGAGGGTGCATAGATAAATTGTCATCTAAATTACACAAAAATGAAAATAATACTGACATTTCATTTTAACAGATATATTTGCCAAAATTACACAAAAATATCTTGAAATAGTAAAGAGTAAATTTATTCAATAAAATCACCATTGGTTTCAACAGCAGCCTCCAGACAACTTCGGAATCTCCTACAACTCTTCTGGACAGTTTCCTTGTTTAAGTTGGTGAATGCTGCCATAATCCTTGCCTTCAGTTCATCTTTTGTGTTACAGGGATTTTTGTGTCTCACTTAAATGCACCACACACATAATAATCAAGGGAGTTGCAGTCTGGGAGTTAGGTGGCCAGATGTAAGGAGTGATGTGGTTGCAAAAATTGTCAGACAGCCATGATTAGGTTCTCCTGTTTGTGTAGCATGGTGCAGAGTCCTGTTGCCAGACATAGAATTTTCTAGCAGGCACCTGCTTGACTCAGGGCAAACACTACCTCCTCAAGGTACTTGATGCAGGTCTCCATGTTGAGTCTGAGGCCTCACCAACAAATTTGAGAGTTCTTTTCTTATCAGAAGGATCAGAGTGAGTTTTCTGAGCTTCTGTGCTTTCGTAATCACCAACAGACACATCCAGCTCTTTCTGAATCCTCTGAGCTGTTCTCAGATTGACACCCAAACACTCTGAAATATTTGTATTGGAGCTTCCAGCATGAATGCCAAGTAGTACAGCATGCTGTTTCCAAATTTCTGGCAGAGTGAATTGCGTCATGATGCTTTTCTCTCAGTTGGTGCCCAACTGACACTATTATACTGTGCAGTCAACAAAATCAGAAACAATGCACACGTACAAAATTAAAAATATAAAATGGTGACAATTTACCCCTCACACAATATATATATATATATATATATACACACACACACACACATATATATATATATATATATATATATATATACACGCCTATTTTTTTTTCAAACTTAGTCTATTTTTCATTATCTTTAAGGAAAATTAAAATATTTTACAACCAGTGAAAAGTCATCAGATAATTTCTCTATTATTTCCATCAATTTTCAGCTCTTCACTGAATTTAATCATTACACTCTAATAATCACTTCACAATGAAGAGGAAATGTTCAGAGAATAAGACATAATCACATATATGGTTGATTACCATTTGAGTATATGGACAGCTGCCAATAATAATTTGAAATCACAACCACAATTATTTGGCACAACTTTTACATTATTTGGTAAAGTAAGTAATCTTTCAATTCACTAAACCTTTTGTAGTTTTACAAATAGAACAAGTTTTACTTCCTTTAAGTTATCTAAACTCTCACATCAAAGAAATATGACAGGAGCAGGAAGAAAAGACACCCAAACTTCTATAAAGAGGGCAAGAATATAGTGCGATATAAAAAGCCAGCCAAGATAGATTCAAAGTAACAGTAACTTTATACTTCAGGGTTTATAAGTTAATACCAAAATTAATAGAGAATTTTATAATATATATATATATATATATATATATATATATATATATATGTAAAATTCATTTACTAATAATATCACTACAACTAATGAACTAACAGTTTAATTCTTTCACACAATGCAAGATTTTTGGTGCATCTGATTTTCATATTAAAAGAGAAAGTAAAGCTAAAACCCAAAACTACCACTCTAAAATCAGTCAAAATTTAATTTAATAATGAATAGTTTTGGTGTTAATAATAAGCACATATAGAACATGTCTTGTGACCTTGAAGTCATACAGAATTATAATATTGCATTGTTTAGACAGTACAATCAAGTTAGAATGGAATTGAAGGTGATGACATTTTAATGTATTCTAATAAATTCCTGTGACTTATCTCTAGAGAATGGAATATATTAAATAACAGTATCATTTTTTTTCATTTATATTCAAAGAGAAAAATTAAGAATTTTGATCAGTATTGTATGTGATATAACATTTTTATAAAATGCATTTAATGTCAGGAATCATTAATCCACAAAATATATGTAAAAATATTAACTAAAATATTAACTTGAATAAAGTAAAATAACTTTAATATAGACTGTAATTCAATAAGTGTGATTTACCATTAAGATTCATTGGGAGGTACATTGTATTTTCTTAAGGCTTTCTATCTCTAGGCCAGAAGACATTTTCACTGTTTAAAATCAGGAGTGTCTCCTCAAATACATGCACCTACTAAATATAACACTCATAGTAATAATAAGAAATAATGTTGAATATACCATTAATTCCTTAATAATAGATAAATGCAAAAATTTCAGATAGACTATATCTGTAAAAGGACAATATGAATAAAGATAAAGTTTTCCTTATGTCTTTATATATATATATAAATATGTGTGTGTGTGTGTGTGTAAATAAAGTATAAAATTTTTAACAATTAGAAACAAGAATAACTTAAAATTAATATTGTTATTTATTTAGTGACAGATTGACAAAAGAAATTCATTGTCTCTTAGCGCATATTTATTAGTTCCAAATAGCATGTGGAAAACTTATACACCTACACCAATAAAATTTACTAAGAGAAGAGAATGTAACATTGTAAGAAATGAAAAGATAACTAAACTTAGTTCATATTATCAGAAACTGAATATATATAAGACAAAGATCAAATGCAGATCAAATATGGATCAGAATTTGACAGGATGATAAAATAAAGAACAAATAGAAAACGTATATCAATCTAACATGTTTCACTTTTATTAAAGCTTCGTCATAGATTGAGAGAAAACAGACAAAAAGAGAGAAACTGGTATTTTCAATTTTGTTTGGGCCAGTTCTCATTGCTCAGACACATGTCATATGTATTAAAACTGTAGATAATTTTATGTGTATGGACGTTTGGGAACATTCATGTCTGTCTAAGTTGGCATTGGATGACAATGTTTGTTTGTAATTGTGTATGTGTGCATGTCTAGTGGGAGTTCTAATGTCTTCACCTTTCTCTTAATCTCTGATGAAGCTTTAATAAGAGTGAAACATGTTACATTGATATACATTTACCATTTGTTCTTTATCATATATATATATATATATATATATATATACACACAACCTGTATATTATAACAGAAACATAGCTGGTTTAGCTATTTCAATTCTTGTTACAGATATGCATCAATTTCTACTCTCTAAAAACATCTCTGATAATAAAATTTAAAAATGTGCATTCAGAATATGAATACAGTAAAAATACATTTACATTGACAGATTATCTTTTAAAATCATTTAGATCATATTCAGCAACAAATAAATCCTGTTAACATAAAAACTATAAGCATTTAATATCAAATATATGTTGACTTTAGTGATAAAAAGCTGTGATTAATCTATACTGCTGAAAATGATTTACTTTTTAATACTAATCAACTTACAGAATTTACCTCCTATTGACGATTTTCTAAGTATACTTTCAATTACTGTAATCATATAATTATCTTATGTCTAGCAGCTTTTATTCAAGTATATAAATAAAGCAATTACAACAAGATTAACCTAAGGCACTAAACATGTGTTTCTCATGGTGGAAATTTTATTTTTTTGAATTATAAATAATTCAAAAGAATAAAATATAAAAATGAAAATTTGTCTGCAAGGAAATTATTTTAATGAAATTAATAATGCACATCGTAAACTATGGAATTGTTATTAAATGGTATCTCTGAATCTTTTTCATGAACGTTAAAGAAACACTTTTCAACAAGCAAATAAACATAAATGTATCAAGGGAAATAATAAAGAGTTTAACAAATAAGAGTTAATTCCCTTTGTGTAGAATAATGTCTTGGTTCTGACAGTCGCTGATTTCTATGACTAAAAGCTCTGCGTTGGACCACAATCAAACTATTACTATAGGCGAATGTGCTGAAATGACTTTTACCAAAACTGGAATTTATTTATATTTTGTCTTTTTAAAATTTTTTCTTCGTATCTGCCTCTTGTTTAAACTGTAGTTCCTTGATTAAATTCAAGAAGTCTATCAGACTGTAATGGAGACTGGAGCAACACTGTATTTCACAGTTATCATCATAATTATGTGAAATACGTTGAATGAGTGGCTTCTGAGATGTGTATGCTCGAAATAGAGCCCTGAGAAAACTGTTTTCAAAAATAAGGATCTTCTCTTTTTTTACCCTACCTAAAATATAACATTATTTAATGTTTTAATTCTCTTTTTCTTTGAGAGGAAATATATACTGAAACATTTACACAAATTCATTAGTTAATGTCATAACTGACAATGGAAGTAGAGCATTCTTTTGCTACTCTCTTGGCATTTAATTATGAAGAAATTCACATTTTCTTCACAAGACCTGTAACCCACTAGGGTTGTAAGGGCACCACATGTACTGCAGCCGTAGTAGTAGTGGTGTGTCTTAGACAAGCCTAACCCTCTCCAGGCAGGTTTGAACAAGAGTTTTCCTTCTAGACCAGTTGACAACTAAGGCTATAGGACTGTTCTGCTATTTACACATAGCTGGGAGGAGAAGAGATGGATTCATATCTTTCCCAAGGGTATTAACATGTAAATGAATGAAATGAACTCAACTGGAATTTGAACTCAGCTATCTGATTCCTCAATCAAAGCTGCTAGCCATTCTCCACTATGCTTACTTTTTCATGTGGTCACTTTACTGGTCTTTTTGTTATCAACCAAGAGTGAGATAGCTGATGCTGAGATACTAAGCAGGGGAATTGGATACATAATTTCTCTAGGAAAATTTTCTGTTTAAATTTTATCAAAGATAGAATCAGAAGTTGACCTTTAATTTTTTTCACATTTATTGCCATACCAATTGACATTCATATTGGTAAAGTTTTTAAAATAAATAGGATGAAAAAAAGTAGAAATCATTGCTGAATGATATTTTATTTTAAATTTTATTTTAATTTGTTAGTAAATGAATGAATCTTTGCAATTATCAAGTCCTTATCAGGTAGATCCATGAAGGTCATTGTTAATGGCCAGCTGTCTGAAGTCTATGTAATTAATACAGGCACACTCCAAGGATCTCTCTCCTCAGTCCTACTCATTTTTTGCTTTAATGATCTGCCTAGGAACATTCTGATTTAATAAATATATATGCAGATGACACTGGATGCACTTCCAAAAATCAAGATGACCAGAGCCTGGCAGCTGATCTATCCTCTGACCTGGCTATAACAGCTCATTGAAAGAAAGATTGGTTTGTAACATTCAATACTTCCAAAACAAAGTTTGTAATGTTTCACTATTCTCAAATAGATCCTGAGTTTTCTTCAGTCATGATAATGGTTACACTCTCAGTGAGTCTGAATGCTTTGAAAATCTATTGGATCTCAAATTCACTCCAGACCTCAAGTGGAATTCATATATATGATCTATTGCAAAAAAGGCTAGAACAAACAGTTGGTTTCTTGTCAAACTCTAGAGAATATCCAACTGCTTCTTCCATGCTTTTTATTTTGTCATAGGACTAAAAATGGTGTATTGTTGTCATATCTGGGCTGGAGATACACAAATCCTCACTTTCCAGGCTTGACAGCTTTTGCATCTGTGTGGACCTATGAGTGAGGAATTATTTTCCATCCGACATTTTTTCCCACAGCTGAAACATTGTAAGCCTCTCACTACTCTATTGCTATTACTATGACAAATGTTCTAACAAGCTAGAATTCCTTAGTTCCACCAGTTCAGACCTTTACAGCTATGGTCCAACATACCACATATACAATGTTGAATCATCTACATTCCCTTTGTATTCCATTTGTGTGAAGGAAGTTCCATTTGGACAGCTTCTTCCCAAGAACTGCTATTTTGTGAAACAGAATCCTGAAAGGATGCCTCCCCAACCACTTGAGTCTTGAGTTAACCTTATCTATTTTTACAAACCTCATTCAGTAACACTTTAATTTGAGCGGTTTTTACACCTTGGGTGGGCAACAATAAAAAATAAATAAATATGTATGATGCAAAGATTTTGTTAATATGAAGTTGCTGATTTTTAAAACTCCTTTATCACTAAGAATTAAATTCTATTATATGATTTTTATTATATATTTCATTAAATAATTTTCATTATTGCTACCAAATTGCTTTACTGAAGTTTAATTACTTACAATATGAATTATTTAACTCTGTATAGAATTTGATACTTTCTGTGAAAAATAAAAATAAGATACATTCACAATATCAAGCTCAGCAAAAGAAGTTGCTAATTAAAAAGCATATGGTAGAATTTAGGGAACTGTTGTTAATGCTGTTATTTTAAAACATCAGTTAATTTAGTTTCTGAATTATTATTTTATTCTAGTCTAACTCTGGAAAGAGATGAAGGCAATAGATGTGGCATTGTTCAATTTTACATAATAAGTAAATGGAAACAGATTCTGTCAAGTATTGAATTATAGCAGCCAGAAGTAAAAACAACTATTTTTAACATTTATTTCTATATTTTAAGGCCAAGTAAACCACTATTCTGTCTCTCGCAGACTCACACACAGACGTGTGCCAACATAGTGAAAAAGCAACAGCATGAATAAACAGTTTTCATCTTGTATTTAAAAAAATTTACATACAAATAAATATTCAATCTCTTTTGAATGTATAACTAACAGGGAGAAACAGTGAATTGTTGGAAACTATGAAACTCATTGTTAAGTAAACATCTGAGTGAATATGATGTTGCTAGATAAATCCAAGTGATTAAGTAATATATGTTTGTTATTATATAAATGAAATATTTTTGCAGTTTAAGTTTGATGGATTTTAAGTATAACACTATTTTTCCAATGAAAAACATCTGTGACATTTTGTTTCGGTATGTAATTGTTACATTTGGCAAAAACTGACATTTGCTATCATCAGGATGTAAAAATCAATTTCTGAGTTTATTTTTACATGAATTACTCTTTACTTTTATTTATTTGGATTAAAACATTTTAGATTACTTACTGAAATGATTGAAATACATGAGTACGTTTATTATATTTTAATAATTTAAAAAATATTAGTAACAGATGCTTAAGAGCTTTTGTTGAAAGAATATTAGTATAAAATTAAACTCATTAGGTTTCTCTCTATTTATCTAATGAAGGGACAAACTTTAATGATGTAAAATGTTGATTCTAATGAATCATGTTATTTTCTTTATGAAACAATTATTATTAGAAGCAATTGTCAACTAAAGAAAAGCTGACAATGTAAGTCTAAAAGAAGCAATAGGCTGCAACAATAGCAGATTAAAAAACAATAGAGAACCTCATTTTCTGTTTTACAATCCAATATTAATTGAATCTCTTGTCAACATTTGTTTGTAGTTAACAACTTTAAATCCAATGTTTTATTTATGATATGTTCCAATTAAATATGATTATTGTAATGAGCTCAGAATGTCTGTAGGATTGACAGAAATCATTATTCTTACTTTTAATTCATTGTTGGGTATTTGGTCTCAAAAGATCTTTTGGAGTTTTCTTTTCTTTTTTTTAATAATCATGAAACATATTCAATCAGATATTCTTACTAGAATATTTGGTTTGGTAATTTAATTAATTCAGTATTTAATGTCTGATTTCTAACTACAACAATGGGTGCAAGGACTCTTTTGTATGCTGCTGATAAAAGAAGACTTTGGCAGGAGAAATATATTCACTGTATTTTAATTGATGAATTTACTTTTGGTAAATAAATGCACCAATACGTATAAAAAAATCACCCAAGTAAATCTCAAAGAAATAACCCTTTGAACTCTTTGTATTCAATTCTGCAGACTAAAGTTTTACACCAAATTAATATAACCTATTTTTTATTGCTTCTCCAATGTCTTTCTCCTTGATTCATCTTCCTGCTCCTCTTACTACAATGATTATTTGTTTCATTTCCTCCCATTTCAAACACTCATTCTGTTTTATCAATTACTTGAGTTTAACTTTCTCATCATCCTACTTCTCTTTTTCCTCTGAATATGACTATTTCTTATTTCTTTTCTATACACATGCTTATGCTATTCTAAAGACATTAAATTTTACAAGACTACAACAGTAGATCAACTGCTGAAGATCAATTTCACTAGTAATGACTTGCAACATGACAAATACTTGCATCATGATGAAGTCTATATCAGTCTGGCATTAAAGATTTTATAAGTATACAATTGTACTTAGTAGCAGAGAAGTTAGAAGCTTATATCATAATAATCTCCTGATTCTTTATTATGAAATTAGAAATATAAATTTGGAACATTAAATAATTGCTATGATCAATAAGTTTTGGCGCAACATGACTATGAATTCTGTAATTTCAACCATTAAATGTAATTTTATAAGTGCTACCATAAACGGTTGCTGGCAAAAAAGGATGAACAGATTTCATCCAGAAGTTTCTAAAAGTTTTCTTCATTTTATACAAAAATCAAGTGATAATCACATTCATAATGATAATATTTGATGAAAGTTTAGTTTGAACATTTTATACAAATGCTAGGTGATGTCTGAGTGAATTTCTGGGACAAGGAGTTATTATTATTTGCATTCAGACTAATATTCTCATCAAATGCTAAATAAAGGGTTCAGTTTAGGTAGTCCAGTCCCCATCTCCATGAAAATTTACAATTGCTTCAAACAATAAGTTGGTCTGTATGGATTGTTTGAGAAATGAAGACAAAAACCATTACCTCATGGCATGTGAAGTGTGAAGTGACTTTGCAGTCCCAATAATTCTATTGGTGACTTTGTTTTAGTTTAATTTAGTGTTTGTAATTGATAAAATAAGTAAAATTCTTTCACGAGCATGAAAATAAAAACAATTAACAGAAGAGGTTCAGTTAATGTCTTTTCCAAAATCTAACCAGTAACTATTTCAAGACACATAAGTAAAATTTATAAAATTTCAAAGATAAATAGAATTTCAAAATGATATAATGAAAAATTTCAAAATTTCAAATGATATGAACAGAATAAAAATAGAAATGTAAATGTTAAGTCTATTTTTTTGAAATAGAAATGCTATTCAAAACTTAATTTTATTGTCTTGCTTCTTTAAAATCTATAAAATTGTCAGACAAATAACATTTAATCATCACACTACTAAACTGAAGTATGTTAAGATTTTTTCTTTGAGCTGTATTAATCTAATATTTCCTTGTTTGAATTTAAAGAAAAAAATAAATTCTAAAGTACAAAATGAAGAACCCTGTCAGCAAATGGTCAGCATTTTATTGTTATTTACTTATGATATTTATTAAGACATAATCTGTATTTTGGAATTCCTAGAAAACAAGACCAGCAAAAAAGCAATATTACTCCATAACCCTTTCTTATTTGTAGGCATATTAGTCAACTAAAGAATAAAAACAATGTGATTACTGATAAACTATGATCAATATTGTCTGTATTGAAAGTCACTGAAAAAGTATAGTGAAGCCATAATAAGAATGAGCATACAGAAACTCTCTCTCTCTCTCTCTCTATATATATATATATATATATATATATGTGTGTGTGTGTGTGTGTGTAAAATAGAGAGATTAGTTAATAAAACAAGGACAAATGAAAGGGTACAAGATAATCAGTATGATAAAGATTATCAAATATTAATTATTAACCATATGACAGAAATGAAGTACAGAGCGAAAGGTTTTAAATTTGGAATTTTTGGACACTCCTGTGTCCTTCATCAATAGACCAAGGAATAAACAGAGAAATGGGAATTACTCACATGCAAAAACATTAGAGTCTTTTAATAATTCATAAAATACATGGTTACTGAAAAATAACTTCTTTTCAGTTATTGAGTATTCCAAAATCATCTCATATTTTCAAATTATTTGATTGTGTGACTTTGTTTAAAAGACGATTTTATGACTCGACTGGCAAATCTAAGACAGATTATCAATACCTTTTGTAGTAACATTAATGCAAAGGGCTTGACGGTCTGTGACAAAGAACTGATGTCAATCTTAGCATTTTCAGGCATGAGTTAGTATGATATAGCAGTACGCTGTAGGTTGATCAATTTTGTATCTCAAAAGTTCTAAAAAGATTAATAGATGAAGTAATATTGAACCTAAGGGGTATATTAGATGTCCATGCTTGAATACTCAATGACAAGACCACTATCAGCTAAATAGTTACAGAAAATATAAAGACACTTCTTCTGGAGTTGAAACTGAAATGGGATATAGAATGCAGCAGATCACCTGTTAGGTGAAAACTTAAATAATCTGAACTGGTAAACACTGAAAGTTAAGAAACCCTCTTCACTAAAAAATTTAAAAAAAAAAACATGAAAATATTCTAGCTTTTACTTTTATAATAAATTGTGGATTGAAATCAAAAGTAATTTTTAGTGATGAATACAACAATGAATGTTTTCCAGTGGTTGAAAGAAGAATATTTGAAGGAAAAGGTCCTCAAAAGTTGCAATGAAACTCACTATAAAAATTTATTCTATTGATTATATTATGGGATGCTTTTCTTCAAAATGCAAAAGTAGTCAGCTCACCTTGAAAGTTGAATGAATGAAATAGCGTATCTTGGCATTGTAAAGGGTAACCTTAGGATTCAAATGCTTAATAACTCAAGAAAAGGATATTGAAGCATAATAATGCACCTGTCATAATGCACATTCCATTTCAAATCAGTTTGCAAGTAAGTGAATCAGCATTCTAGAATGGCTGGAAAATGTTTGGGGTAAACTCACGAATACTTTATGTAAAGAATTGTAAAGAAAACCAGTGACTCAAGACTTTTTACTTACAATGATTCATTTTATATGGGAAAATAGAATAACCCCTGAATTATACCAAGAGATTGCACATTTCAATCAATGCTTTAAAAAGGCTCAAGCAACACTTCCAGAAAATGGAAGGATCACAGAAAATTGTATGTAAAATTTTATTGTGGAATAAACAGCATTTGTGTTACTAAATGTCATTTTTAATAAAAAAATGATATAATTTTGAAAGTTGATTTTTGTAATTTTAATTTGTGTTTATTAAAAACAAGTTTTCATTCACACTTATTTAGTTCTTAACTCTTCATCCATTTAAATATGGACTTAAAGTAATTTAAGCAATAATATATATTTTTTTTTTAATTGAAATTATTTCTTATGTTATTTTAGTGGGCACACATGCTTGAGTAAATGCCACAATTTTTTTTTGTTTTTTTTAAGTGAAATTAAAATCTACTGGCTGAGATCATTGTAAGTCTTATTTTGGGGATATAAGCAAATAGATATTAACTTCACTGTTAAAAACAACAACAAAAACAGGGATGTCTATTCAAACACATACATGCACTCAAATAACAAATACAATTGGTTATTCAAGAAATTTAAAAAATATGTTTGGGTTAATTTTATGTTTTAACAGAGGATAAAACTTATTTAAATTTTTTATGGAACTGAGAAAAAAAAAACAATGTAAATTTTTTTATGTAGTTTCTTATCTATGACTTTACAGTGTAAAGTTTACACCTAAACATATTTCACATACCCTTATCAAGATGTCGTTCATAGCCTTTTCTTTCCCACTAGTGTTTGCTGAAAGAAGTGTGTTGGTAACTTCAAATGAATCATCTCCAACAGTGGTGATGGTCAGTGAATCTTTGCTGATGTCAAATAATTTTCTAAAACAGATATTTCTGTGTACAAACTACCCAAAGACTTTAATTAAACTAAAGACTATTTTTACTCCTTTTTAACACTTTTGAATTCATGTACATATGTTTGTAAATACAAATGATTTAACAGGTATACCCATGTTTTCTTTATTTTTATTTCATTACTGTTTGAAATTTGGACATTTAGATTTTTAATATAAAAAAAACCTGGACAACTAAATTTTGTACAATATCTATAGTATAAAAGTAATAAAAGTAATTAATAGCTTTTCTAATTAAATAACTTATTATTTTGATTGCATTTTTTATTTTATGATTCAGAGCAGATTTTTGATAAATGTGGGTCCAGTTTTACAAAAAAAAAAATGATTTAAATTCTTCAAGAACTTGTCCTTATAACTAATATAAACATTAAGCATTATAAAAATAAATTTCTCAAAAAAATAAAATTAAATAAGTTGGTTAACAGATGTAAAAAAAAATATATTTTTGCCAAGATTTTTTAAAAATTAGACATTTCTAAAATAATTTCCTTCATTTGTGAATAAGTTCTGAAACTTTCATTAAAATCTGACAATTATCTGATTTATGCAAGAATTTCCAAATCAATGTTTTTCACTTCACTCAAATTTTCCATACTAATTTATGTCCCCATTTTGACACAAGGAAAAACAAAATTTTATCCAAAACATTGAAGGTTCGAGAAAGAATTAAAGAAGATATTTAATAACCAAAAACTCCTTTTGTCTTTCTTTTCTCTTAATAATAACAACAAAGATTTTGACCATAAAACTTTGTTTTATTAAGTTTTAGGCATTTTTTCATTATGCTCATTTTTTGATTTGACGTACAGCCAGATAAATGCATTTTTAAAAGTAAATATTTTTTGTGACTCTATCAATGTCTTGTAGCAGGCTATGTAGACTTGAGATGGCATAGTGATAAAAACATTTAAAAAACACTTCACTTAAATAATTAGTAATGTCCAAGTCAGTAACTTAATAATAATAACAAAATTATTTGATAAAAATTTAAAATGTCAGTTGTTCTTTGAAATTACTTTTTTGATTCTTACCTGGTAAGCTTTTCTCAAGTAACATTTATATTTTTTCTTGAGAAGCAATGTTATTGCTGACGTTCTTTTCCCAAATTAACATTACATACCTTTTTTTCTTCAAATTAACTTTTTCTCTTTAGATACAAAAACTTCCTTCTATTAAACAAAGGGAAATTAATTTTTGAGCATCTTCTTATCAGATAATCTTCATGGGAGACTATCTTGTAAGGTGACATTTTTCTTCTCTCAATCTTTCTGAAGTAAGTTTTAAAAACTGACAATTTTCCCACCCAGCCTTATTCTGTTATTTCTTATTTAATTTTTTAACAAATTTATTTTAGAAAAAGCAATCAGATTACTCCCCTGTTTTTGTTTTGGTTTCATGAAATAGACATCAGTTGATGTCTATTTCCTATGGACATGAACTTTTATTTTATCCTTAGTAATATTGCTTGTACATGAGTGCACACACACACACACACACACAGAGGGAGTTTAATAGTTCAACTAATGTACCCACATACTGCAAAAATGCTGGCAATTGTTAGAAATATTGAGATGAAACAAAGATTTAGAAACAAAAATAAAGGCCAATGAACCATTTATAACCCATTTCTTTACTAATACATTTCTTAAAAAGATTTTTTGTTAATTTTAAACAAACATATCAATTACATGCATTTCACTTCATTGCGGAAGGAAGTTTCAGAATTTGAATTCCCAAATTAAGTTGGCAGAAGCCACTGAAGAGTTTTTGCACAATTTCCTTATTACTACATTTCTTAGTTGTAATAACTTAGTTCTTAAAAAGATTTCTTTGGTTGGCTTTACTTTTGAAAATGGGAAAAGAACCTCAATCCATGTGCTGTGGATCACATTTCAGAACTCACAACTAAAACAGAAGTTACTAATGAACTGTTTAGTCAATTGTTTAAGAAAAAAATTGTAGAAACTTTGGACCTGTTTGAATAGGTAAGAGCAAGAATCAATCCCCAACACCCCATCCCTAAAAAGTAGATGTGAAAAAGAATGAAAGAAAAAAAAAAAAGAAAGCTCTTTCTTAAACAGATAGGGATGGTGCAGGTCAAATTTTTCAGCCAGTTAAAAATAATAATTTTCTGGGATTGCAATTTCAGTAAAAATAATTAAAATTAACTCTAATGGCTGAGCTGACCATATTTTGCTTTCTTTTTGGGAAGCTTGTAGATTTCAATTTCTTAATTTTTACTTTTGTGTTTTTTTTTTTTATTTAATTCCTTATTTCCTTCTGCTAATATTGGGTAAAAAGGGAAAAAGATATAGAATCTTCTAAAAATTTTAACTTGGCAAGCATAGGTATGTGAAGAAATTCTTACTTTATTAAATTCTTAAAATATTAAGTTCTTTCTACTCCCCATTACATAAAATAGTTTACTATTTTCCATTTTCTCATTTAGTTAGTGCCTAATGAGCATTTAATTAAGTTAAAACTTTATAAACCCATTACAGTCCTTTTGCCTGCCAAAATAACCTGTAAGTGTCTTCCTAATGCTAACTTTCCTATTCAGTAGTTATGTCTTTAAGTAATATTAATTCAATGGGGGTAGGAGAGGCTTGTGCATCTCTGAGCAGCCATTGTAACCCCAGCTTCCATCAGTGGTTCTTTTAGTTCTGACAAGTGAGCAAGTATGTCTCTGTGCCTGGACACTCTGCTTAGACACACTGATTTTGATCCAAGGAAAGTTTCTGTTGCTTTAAATTCTGGGTAGATAATACATGTTGATTCCAGGTTGTATGCCTGCATTTTCTTCTTTTCTGAATTGTTTTTCTCTTTTTTAAGGGTACTGGAAGTAAATGTTTTCTGGGTTGGTGTTAACTGTCTAATAGTTAAGGATCTAAACATTTTACACTCCTATAACAGCACACAGTAACTCTCTGCCTCAAGTGGCATTTTGGTTGTGTCTTGGGTGAACATTAGTATAATTAATTGCTTTAACACTATATTTCTTGTGAAAGTTTTGTTTAATTAATAGTACTCTGAGAATCCTTTATTTTAGATTGCAGTCTTATTTGTTCAAGGCTTTCTTGTGAGGCACTCAGATACATTTGCCTATTAAGTGATCATTTTGCTTCAACTTGGTCTTGAGATATATTAAACACAAAATTTTTAACATGAAAAGATATTGAGTAAAAAGCAATTATGTAATGCCAAGAGTAATCAATGAATCGGAGATTATTAAGCATTTAAAAATATAAATAGAAACTTTTTGCCACAAATTAAAATAATGCTCATATCTACACTATATGCATAATCCTATAAAAACTATTGGAAAAGTTCAATTTAAAATTAACATATAAATAGCTTGGGTTAAAAGAAATTCTACAATTATGAGTATTATTAATTTTGCATGAAAGACATATGTACATATATAAATAGTGTACACATGCCATAAAAAATGAAGGCTATTTTACAATAGTCTGTGATTGAATGTTTCTTCTAATGTACTCAATAGAATAGGTATTATATGGATGATTACATACTTTTGCCATATTTGGGTTCATAATATACATTTTTGTAAAGGATTTATAATATACTTTTGCTCCATATATGATAAAGCAGGCATAGAAAGAAAGTATCATTGCTACACCTTTATAAATTTTATCTTATCTAATCATGAAGCATGACATAAATAAATACACAATAGTAATTATTATAGTGTTGATACTTGTCAGATTAACAGCAAAAAGAAAATAATTATCTTACAATAAAATGAATAAAAAAGATCAAGTACATCAAATTATTTTAACTTCAATTAATAAAAATTATTAAAAATAGCATCTGTTATTTAAAAAAAAAAGCATTAAATTTCATATTACACTAGCAATAGTTTATTTTTTTAAAATTTAATTTTAAAAATCTCTGCTTTCACATGTTTAATTCATTTTCTCAGAGTTTTGAGGGATTAGATTTTTTTTTTTTTTTTTTTTTTTGGGGGATGGGGATTGAGGTTTGGGTTGAAAGAGATACAATATCATCACAAATACAAAAAACAAAAGTATAAAACAAGAAAATTACTGCAAGAAAATTCATTAAATTAGAAAGAGGGCATTATGGGTAATTTCATAACTGAAAGGCATTAAAGGTTTTCTTTCTTTCATTTAAATTTTTGTTTTTTAAAAAAGAAAACCATATTTTGTTTCTTGTTTGGTTCTTTTTTTAGTGGCTCCTTTGCTGTTGAGGGATAAAATGTTTTTTGCATTTAAAAAAATAGTTTTGTGTGCCTTTAAAAATGCGAGCATCCTCCAAGGACACCTTAATAGGTTGTTGGTTTGAAGAGTCTTCAGTAAAAGTGAATTAGATGTTAGCAAGAAACTCTGTAGAAAAGAGGAATTAAAAATTAAATCAACAAATAATAATATGGATGATAATAATACAAACATTTAGTGATTTTTTTTTTTTAACTTAAATATTTTTAATATAAAAACAATTTGAATTTTACAAGTATATAAATAATATATTCAAAACACGATTTTTATTCACAAATACAAATTTTTAAGTAATAAAACATGTTGTTGATATTACATGGTTATGTTTTAAAAATTAGGAATTTGACAGTATGTAAAATGTCGATTGATTGATTTATTGATTGAGATTTGCAGTATCAGTTTATGAACTATTTTTCTTTAGATATTATTACACATAAAACATAAAAAATAATATTAGTTTCTGTTCAAAGTTGTTTATCAATGTTATTTGATATCAACTATAAAAATATTTTATTAATGTTTTGGTTTTAAACTTTAAGATTTATTTATTTTGAGAGAATAATAATATTAATTCATTCAATTTTTATAATACAAACTCATTTTGTATAAAAATGATTTGCTTGAGAGAATATACACTTGTTATCTTCAATATTGAGTGTACTTTTTTCACACACTTGGATTATGCTGAGCATTGAAACAAGCTAAAAAGAAATGCTCATGTAGTTATTACTTTTGCTATTTGTTTAATGGTCAGACATTTGGCTTACCAACTTCCAGATATTGGAACCAACAGACTGCAGCAAACAAATGGTTTTCAGACAACATATTTTACAGATTAAATCATTTAAACAGAATTTAGAAATGTACAACAAATAAGAATTAGCCTTAATACTTAAGAAAAAAAGGAAAACAAAACCAATGACAAACTAATATCTGTCTGTTTAAGGTTTTCTCTCTATAGCATTGTAAGCATTGAGGCTTCTTGCTCTTTAAAACATTTTAAAACTCTAGCCCATCTCTCCATATCTTATTCTGTTTAAATTATACACAAATTTTTGGCTTGACTGGTTATTAAAACAACAATATTTTCAAGTATTTTCATGGCATTTGGCTATGATAATTAGATTTCTTGTCTGTAATAATCAAAGTTTTAAATTCAAATCTTTTTTGTTGTTTATTTTATGAATGAGAATCAGAGCAAGAAAGCATTGTCTGGAACCCTGTTGCAAGCCATGTGGAATTATATTGAATGTAAACTAGAGGTCAAGTGAGTGCAGCAAAATTGGAGGTTGATATAGAATTCAATTGAAATGACTTGCTTATTTTGATGCAAGCGTTCATACATTATAAATATTCATATTTATGAGTTAAAAATGAACACTATATGAATATTTATATATTATAATAATATTCATAAATATTCATATTTATCAATTAACAAATAATTAAGTGTTAATAAAATTAATGGACCATATATCTGATCTATTAAATCTATTCAAAAAAGAAGTATCATCTTAAAGGCTACAAAATCATTTATTTGGGAAGCTATTTTTATTTATGCAAGTTTATTTTAAAACTAACAAAACTTGCTTAAAATTTTTTATTTAATTATTCTGCAGTTTAAATTATTTTTGTGGGTTTCAGGAAGAAAATTTGAAAATTGTTGAATGCCTGCTGAGAACTTTCAAATTTCATAAGTCATTATCAAATAATTTTATTTTTGTGTTTTTACATTTGTTAAATAGTGACACTAACTCAGAATATAAGAAAACAATAAGAATTGTTGTTTTAGCTCTTAATTTTGTAAATATATTCAATTTTGTTTTTTTTGATAACAAACAATTATAGACCAATCTTGTTGAAAGGAGTCAACACAATGTATTTAATCTTATGTTTAGAATTACAGCAACAATCTAAAAGATGAAAAGGTAAACTAACAGGTGATACACATTTTAAGAAGTGATGCAAAAATTTGAAAGGTAAAGTTATTTGATTATCTATGGCATTTAATGTACCATGTACAGGGTCACTCCTTTTTGCAAATATTTGAACCAGGTAGATATATAATTTATAGGGACTAGCATTTCTCATTTATTGCTGATAGAATTTGATCAATAATAAAATATGTAAAATATATTTCTAAGTTTTTCATAGAAAGATGAAGTTAATTTTTTTAAAGTCATATAAACCATAAGTTTGCTGCTGGTATCCATCTTATTAGTCCTAATACTGACTTCTTTGTTTATCACCAAATAAACATCTATAACAAGTAGTACTTATACTTTAAGTAAATATCTTTCAGACATTTACACCTGGATTCCTAAATGTAAAGTTTTCAATATGGTTTACGCTAATAACTTGGCCAGGCAATAGTAAATTAATATTCTCTCAAGCACATCAGAATAGCAAAAAAACAGACCAGTATAAAGAAAGACCAAATATGGATAGAAGAGAAAGAACAGAGAGAGAGAGAGAGAGAGAGAGAGACATATAGAATGATAGATACAAAGACAGAAAGAGAAGATATCAGAAAGAAATATAGGATAGAGAAAGAAAGTTAGAATGTTTTGGAGAAAAGAAAATAGAGAAGAAATGGTTGAAGAGTAAGATAAAAAAATAGATAAAATTAGACATATTGAATACACAGAGCAGGAAAGAAAGAAGGTGAGAAAAAGAGTAAAAGGCAGAGAAAAATAAAAAAGAAAGATATGACTAAGTTCATAGAGAGAAAGAAATAAAAGAAGTAGAAAATCCAATGGAAAGTGAGAAAGAGGGAAGCAGAAGAGAGAAAAATCTTAATAGAAAGAGAATAAAAAAATTCAAATTATTGAGAGGGAGAGAGAGAGGGAGACTGTAGAAGAAAAAATAAGGAAAAAGAAGGTAAGAGGAATAGGAGGAAATATATACTGAGAGAACAGAAGAAAGAATGACAAAAAAGAGATGGTTAAGATGAGAAAACATTGAAAAATTTGAGGAAATGAAAATGGAAACTTTATAAAATATATAAATGAGAGAAGACAAGAAAGAGAATATCAAGAAGAGAGACAAATGGAAAAGGAAGAGATCAAGAGAGAGAGAGAGAGAGAGAGAAGAAAAGAAAGATATACAAGCAATTATGAGAGAATATAAAGAAGAGAGACAAATGGAAAGGGAAGAAAGATAGAGAGATGGAAGTTGAAAAAGAAAGATATAAATGCAAAATGAGAGAATATCAAACTGTAAATAAAAGAGATTGAGAGAGAGAGAAAATGAATTTGAAAAAGAAGGATATAAATGCAATTATGAGAGAATATGAAGAAGAGAGATAAAAGGAAAGGGAAGAGATCATGAGAGAGAGAAGAAATTTACAAAAGAAATGTATAAATGCAATTATAAGAGAAGCCAAGAAAATCAAGAAGAAAGACAAATGAAAAGGGAAGAGATAGAGAGAGAGAGAGAGAGAGAGAGAGAGAGAGAGAGAGAGAAGAAAGTTGAAAAAGGAAGAAATAATTATCAAACAGAGAAGAGAATAGTTTAATACCTGTGCCAAGATTCACTGGTTCTTGGCATGTCCAGCCACAGCCATTGGCACAGCACTTGAGGTGACCATCGCAGTGAGTGTCGGCAGTACAGCTCTCCATACAGGCAGCCTCAAAGCCGATAGCTGCAAGTGCCTGGGGGCAGCTGCCTGGCTTGGTCACAGCATTGGCACGTAGATAGTTACATGTCTTTAAACACTCCCCTTCATCCTCCTAAAAAATAAGAAAGAAATATGGGAAAATGAAATAAATATTGAAAAAATAAATGAAATGAGAAGTCTTCTTGAAAGAAAATGTTATTAACTCATAAATTTAAGAGAATTAAAAACAAAGGTATGAATAGTGTTTGTTTTGGTACATAAAAACTATTATGGGTCATGTTGTAGCTGTAATTATTGAAGATTTAAGGCAAAGATAATAAAATAAAAATCTGAGGATGGTTTTAAACTCAAAAAACAAAAAAAAAGACAAAAAATAATTACACAAACTCACAAATATGAAATGACTACTATTTCTTATCCAAAATGTGAAACCATTTCATTTTCAATGAATTTAGGTAAAATAATGAAGATTTCATTTGAACAATTACCATGAAAGTATTTATAGAAAAGTCACAAGGAAGCTACAATATGGTGGTGGGAAAATGACTGAAGTTGAGATGCCAGGTCAGGGCCAATAATATTACTGATTCTCCTTTAGATTTTATCTAGAATCTCTAAATGTATAGCAGAAGCACCAGACTAGATGAATATAAATATGTAAGATAGATTTGGGGAGAAAAATTGTCTAGCATGACACAGTGAACCAACTTTCTTTGTCACCTGAGAATGCAAGCCTGAGAAGACACAATGAATCATTCTCATGAAGGTTAGTATCAGCCATGAAGAAATTTTTCAGGTGATTTATAGAGAGAAGTTTCATTTTGGAGTTGTTAAAGTTAATGAGTAATTCATTGTCCCAGTTAACAACAGACAGTAGGTCATTTTTTAGATCAGTTGCCAATTTGACCGTATCAAACTTAGTATCAAGACAAGAGTAAATGGTTGTGTCATCAGCATAGATGCATAGATATCAATTTGAGAACTGATGTCATCAGGAAGGTCATTGATGAAAGTTAAGAACAAAGTAGATCCAAGGATAGAGACCTGAGGGATACCAGCATTAGTACAAAAAGACCTAGAAGAATGACCATTCAAGACAACTTTCAATTTCGTGATTTGACAAGAAAAACTAAATCAGTCCAAAAATTCATGTGGAAATATAGTCTTTCAACTTATGAAGAAGATCAGTATGCCAAACCCTGTCAAATTCTTTTGAGATGTTCAAAGCAACAGCCCAAGCTTCACCAGTCTTATCTAAAGATTAATAGACTCTTTCAGCAATAATCATTAGTACATCAGCAGTTGACCTACAGAAGCAAAAGCCATATTACTTGTTTGAAAAAAGGACCTGCTACATGAGATGCTTAACCAATTTAGAATTGATTAGAGTCTCCAATAATTTTCAAAAAAGAGGTAGTAGGCTCATAAGCTGATAGTTTGAAGGGTCAGATGGTTCACCTAAGTTCTTAAAGACTAGAACAACAGAGGAGGATTTCCAGCAAGCAGAAAAGCAAGCAGCAGTGAGGCATTTATTGTACAGTTTGGAGAAAACAGAAACCAGTTTGGGAGCACATTTTTTAAGAACTATTACAGGGATAGCATCAGGTCCACATGCTTTGTGGGGATCAAGATTAGAGATGATAGCAGAAACCATTAAAGGAGTTATATGCATATCATTCAACAAAGACTCAGTTCTATAAGGATTATTCAGATGAGCCAAGAGTAGAGTTTGAGGAAAATTTACAGGAAAAAAAATCTGCTTTATTATTTAACACTTCAAATTGAATGAAGAAAGGAAGAATAGAAAAGATACTCATTCTATCAGTAAAGACTCAGTTCCTTTGAGGGCATGTTTACATTTATTAAATGTAGCTATGAATCAGTCTGTTGAGAGTGAAACTTTCATACTGGTTTATAAAAACTTAACATACATTCATACTAATATATGCAGTCTGCATATATCTTTTTATGCAATGTACAGTAATCCCTCTATTAGTGTAGCTAATGTGTACATTGGTAACTATAAAAAAAATTCAATTGCTATGGTTAAACTGAAGAATGTATTACTGCACTAAGTGAATATTATGTACGCACTAATTGAATTTTGGTAGATAAAAATTTTAGCACACTAATCAAAAGCACATTAATCAAATGCGCATTAATCAAGGGATGCTTGAGTCCCTACAGGACATAGACAATAATGACTCTCCACAATGCCCTCTTTTTTTAATTATTTTCAGTAACTTTTGACTCTTTACTATTCCTCTTTGTTGTTCTGCCATCCCAAATCTTTAAGTTGGTTACTTGCTGTTTCCTTCTGCTACTTTTGCCTTCACCATATCCATGTGAATATTAAATTCTCCAGGTCCTATTTCCACATCATTTATCATAGAAATTTCAACACTTTCTTATTGTCAGTATTCCTTGTTCTTCACATTTTTTATTAAACCTCCTTCTTACTTTTATGTTCTGTTAATGGTACTCTTAGCATATATATATATATATATATATATATATATATATATATATATATATATGATAAAAATATAGTTTTCAGACATGCTATATTTATGGATAAATGTATTCAATATATGTAAATATAAAAAAATATAAAAGGAGATACAGGTTAACACCAAGAAAATTGTGTTCAAATTCAACTATTTTCTATCTTAGTTTTGAGTTCAGTATCCACACACAGACACACACACACACACATATATATATATATATATATATATATATATATATATATATATATATACACATTTTTACATCGCATGCATGTATAGATATGCACATATATATGGTTTATATAACTTCATATACATATATGAACAAATGTATTAATACATACACATATCTGTAAGCAATAACAGACTCATACACAAGTACTTTTATATAAGTATAATCATATTTGTATCAAAATACACATGTATATATACTATATGTGTTTGTTTTCCTTCACATACAAATAGATTATATATATATATATATATATATATATATATATATATATGTGCGTGTGTATATATATATATACACACACACACACATCATATATGTTGGTGTGCATGTGTGTGCACACCATGCACACATGATATACTCCAAGTGGAAAATGGTTTATGAGTGCATAAAGATTATATTAAGTGAATAGAAAAAAAGCAGCAAATAGAAGAAAAATGATGCAATCTAATTCATGTAGCAAATAAAACTTGTGATTTGTGATCATAAACTATTTTATGGCCACTATAAACAATACTTATGTGGGAAATGGTTGCATTATGATGTTGCTGCTTTTTAAAAATATCTGTGGTATTCTAAGACTGTGGGGATACATGGCTTTTAGAGACAGAACTTGACTCAGGATCAAAGGTGAAACTAAATTCAGACTCACTTTAGGAACCAAAAGATGATAATGTTTTAGTTATATTACTCTCACTTCCTGTTAATAGATTAAATTTGTGAATAAAAATGATCATTTTAGTGTTGTAAGTGCTTTTTTAAAATATCTTTGTAGAAGTCCAAATTAGAAAGAAAAAAATACCATGATTATTTACAAAGGTTATTTTAGTACAAAGCCACAATAGTGCATCAGTCAGGTAGGACTGATCTAACTTCTGGGCAGCAATGGTCAACTAGATTAGCTTGTTACCATTATTCCATAGCTTGATGCCTTAATTTCATTAACACAGTTATTAAATGATTCTCTTCACATGGAGTGAATTTGCTTAAAGATTATTCAAATTGTGTAAAATTCAATTCCATTTTCTTTTTGGATGAAATCCCATTTTTGGCACAATAGATTAAATATTTTAATCATAATATATAATTTTATATGATCAGAAACAAATATAAAATTCAGTTGAATTATATGCCAAAAACTGATCTGACATTCAAAACACAACTATTTTCTATCTTCTTAGCTAACAAAGAGAAATGTGTTGAACTGCTGTATCAGATCTATTTTATATGAAGATGAAGAAGAGACTTAAAGAAACAAAGATGTAATTCTACAGACAGATGCTGAGAATCCCATAGACAGATTATGCAAGTAATGAGGAAGTTTTAAAGAAAATGGAAACTAAAATTAAATCTGTGAGGAAATTTTCCAACATTCACTTCCATTGGGGAGGTTAGATATTGCACTGCAGTTCAACACTTTTCTTGCTTTCTGACAATATTTTCCTATGCCTTAATATTTTGCTTATATCCTGAAAAACAACTTTCACTATTCCTATGTAATCGATTCCCTACCACATTTTCCATCATCTGTTATAACCCTTCCTTCCCAAATAGTTAAATTTCTGTACTTGCTTGATTTTGACATCCTCAATACATAGTTCACACTTTGAACTGTCTCTTTTGCTGACTACCAAGCATCTTGTCTTTTCTTCTTGTTTTATATGACTACACCTAGTTTAAGAGTTCATCAGTTTCCTTTGTGAGTTTGATATCAACACCGTTTTAGAAATGCATTGGTAAGAATATGTCTGCCAATGATAAATTCTGGTAGGTATTCTAGTTCTTGCTATATAGATTGAATAAATCTGGTGAGAAAATGCATCTTCTTTCTAGTTTTGTGTATTTACTGGTTCATTGCATACAAGCTATTTGTTCCCAGTAGAAGTTTCAAATAACTTAAATCAAGCTTTTCTAATATTTCAAGTAGGTTTTCATGTTGAACATTATCAAATGCTTTTGTGTAATTTATGAACCATAGGTACAGGTTTTTCTGTATTTCTAATGCCTGCTATAATAGCATTTTGATGAAAAATAGCATTTCTTGTTCCAGTGTTTTGAACATAGCCATTATTTTGCGATTTTTATATATTTTATTTATTATTTCGTTAATTCTATCAGTTCCCAAATTGTCTAAAGTTGATATTATCACTGTTACAATACAATGTGGTCTTGCTGCTTTGTTCCTGCTCATTGTGCTCAGTGTTGATCTTACCATGCTTTTATGCATCTTAAGTTTTGCTCCTCTGTTGTCATGGATTATGTTACTAAGAGAAAAACATACATACTAACAAAATGAAATAATTTTCAGAATTATGTGCTATAACTGTGCTGAGTAACTTCACATTAAGTGTGTCTGAAACAGAAATTAACCTCCACAGAAGAAATAAAAACATAGAGAAATAAAAAATCTCTAGTAAACATTGTAGAATTATATTTTTTGCTTCCTAAAAGAACAAAACAGTTATGTGCCATATACATTCTGAAAACTTGGATTCTATAGAAAATGTTTGAAAACTAAGAAAGTCAGCAATAATAGAAACAAATTAAAAAATGAGAAAAACTGATGCATGTAAAAAAATAATTGGTGTTGGAAGTGGGTGCTAAAGAAGCTCGTAAAAATGTCAATGTTAAAAAAGGAAAAAAAGAAATGTGATAAAAAATAGTAAAGAAACAGTTTTTCATAACAGAGACTTTGAGAAGCATTCCTGAAATTAGTAACAGTGTTTACCAAATAGAAACCAATAGGTAATAAGTTTGTTAAATGTAAAAAAAAAAAAAAAAAGAGATGATGGCTTGAACCAGTTACACCAGGTAGATGTAGATAAAGAAACAGATAAAATTGTATAAGAATTCACTTGAGAAAACCACCCTTTTTAGTGCCCAGAGGTATTTAGATATGGATGGTGTCAATATAGAATTATCAGACATACAAAGATAGATTTGTAAGACAGCGCAAAAGAACATCTTTATCTTTATTTACTTAGAAATTGTAGTATATGAATAGTAAAGTTGAAACATTTCAAGAAATAATTTTTATTTCCATAATTTTCTGAGATGACTGAATTATTGTTAGAAAAAACTCAAAAAGCACTTCTAAAGCTAAAAGCTAAACAGATTAGATAATGAAACATGCATATGTATGTAGTGCAGAGTCTTACAGTCAATATGCTGTGCATATATATGTGTATGAAATAATATGTTGTGCATATATATGTGTATGAAATAATTTTTATTTTCAAGTTAAATTAATGTTTTATTGTACTAATAATGCATGTTTTGTTTATGGCACAATATTATATTTATGTAGAATTAAGGTATATCATGTCATTTGAGATTTATCTTGCTAGAACCAAAAGATTTTTTAATGAAAACTCAAACATAGTTCTTTAACATAATATTTGGAATTGTTGAAACAGTTATTAAAGTAGCAAAATAAATGAGTCAAAACTCTTCTTTTTTTTTAATCACTATTGGGTATCTGAAAATTTTATTCAATTTTATAAAATAAAAATAAAGGGTATATTTGTTTTTATTTTCAGCATTAATTTTGTCATTTTGCTCTTTTCTACCATATTTAAGCCAACGTTATACTTTCATCTCACAATTTTTTTTTCTTTTCCAGCAAAGAACTGTTCTAAGTAATTTTTAAAGCCTTCCAAGGAATTGGCATTTGTTCATTAACAGAATTCCAGAAAAAATAAAGGATAATTGAATGCTAAATTCAATATATGAGTGAAAATTTCCAAGCCAAGCTGGATTAATTGTTTCATGGTCACTAAAAATGATTCAGTCTAATGTTATCCTGACAGAATATTCTGCCCTTCTTATGAACTAATACCAGATGACCTTTGTTGATTGCTGCTTCCAGTGTGTTTAAATGAGAGCAATATTTGTTTAGATCAATTTTTTGATTCTTGTAAAAGAGATCATCATAGTAGGACTCCTTTTCAGTTTTTGCATATACACAAAATCAAATGGACTGGATGAAGACCAACATATATCTATATAAAAATGTTTTTAACAAGGTCGTATTAGAGTATCTATAAATTGTGTGAATAGATTGGATTTTTTTGGTATACAGTGAAAAACAGAAATGAAACTTAAAAAAAAAAAGATTTTGTTAAACAAAATATATTTGTTATGTCTACTTTGGAATAAAGTAAAAAAAGTGTTTTTTTCACAGTGTCTCTAAACTTGACCACACCTCTCAATGACAGTTACCACTCCCAGGCTTGACTAACCACCTTTATCCAGCTTTGTGCTGATAACATCTTGACATTGTCACCTCGACAAACACCAGCTATAAGTGGCCGACTATCCAGCTTCAACACCACCCAGCTACAAGCCTTCATCCTTAATGATGCTGTGACTTTAGCAAATACAGACAGGACAACATCTCAACTTTGACTCCACCCAGCTACAAGCTTTCATTGTCAACAACACTGTCACCTTGGCAAATACTAATTTGATAACATCTCCATGTTGGCACCACTAAACTACAAGCCTTCCTCATTGCCAATGCCATCACTTTGGCAAATCCAACTCTGCAAGGAAGTGACTCTGATTCCACAAGCAGTGACTCAGACTCCACAATCGACTCCAACTCCACAAGCAGTGACTTCAACTTTGCAACCAAGCAACTCTGACTTCACAAAACAAGTGACTCTGACTCTGCAAGGAAGCAATTCTGATTCTGGAAGTAAATGACTCTGACAACGCAAACAATGACTGACTCTGCAACCAGGTGACTCTGAGTCCACAAGCAGTGATTCTGACTCTTCAAGCATGCAACCCACTTGACCTACCACTGTGATGCCAGTCCACCAACACTTGTGAGTCTGTTCCATAGAACAGGCCTACTAACTGTGCCAATCCGGTGTCACCCCTGTTCCATAGAGCAGGCTTACCAACCAACTGTGACCTCACACCAAGCCCACACAAGAATTAGGTCAACTCCCAGCACTACCCTTACACCTGGCCACTATACTGGTGGCTGGCCACTGAAATTGACATTCTACTCATCCTTCAACATCTCTGTAGAACATGCCAATAATAAATATTGTTCAAATCTAATCCTCATTATTTCTTTCTCTTGCTACTAAATGTTTAATATAACAATGCTGATTATTGGTCTGCTTATCAAAGATGAAATAGACTTATTTTCTAAGCAGAAAAGCAAATTCTATCATATGACCATGTTGAAAATAGGCTAAAGTAGTAAAAAATATCATGTCAAGACTTGCTGAAAGAAAGAATCATCTTATAAAATAATTTAGGACAGTCATATTACTTCAAGTGAATTTATTGGAGCTAAAATAAAACAATATCTCAATATCTATTTGCACTTGCATTTTATTTCTTTCATGTCATGGAGGAGTAAATATTACTAGGCATCATGACTGCAATAAAAACAAATGCATGCAATTTTGTTACCAATACTTACCAAGATGAGAAAAGACAAAATTTCATTTGCTAGTGGATGTTATCTACTGACATGGATCATTGGTCATGTAAGATGGTCTAATGGGGAATGCAGAAAACACTCTTAGAACCTAGCCAAGTTATAATGCTTGATTTTCTTTCTCATCTCCAAGACAACCAAGGTAGATAAGGGAGATAACCACAATATCATTGAATTTCCAAACTATGCTCAATTGGCCACAAAAGAAAATTTTCTGAAGTGTAAGAAAAATTATTGTAATTAACTTAAGAATTTCATTATAAATATTCATAGCCTGTAGTTATGGTAGGCTTTACAAGTAGCTCTTATTCTGGAGCTTGTTTGATATTCTGAAAGATTTGTCTATACATAAAGCATATATTTGCTTGCAAAAATATTAATTAACAGTGTTGTGGCTGGAAATTAGTTGATAATAGCAACTAACTTTTAGTTAGCAGACAGTGAGAGAAAGTAACTTCTGCTATGATAAAGAATGGCTTCTTAATGGAAGGGTCACTTGTCAATTATAACCAACATTAGGCAATCAGAAACTCATAAATTAAGTAGAGAGAGGGATGGGTGGGCTGAAAGCAATAATGGAAGCAAGAAAAGGTGAAATAAACAAAGTAAGCTTGGATTTTTGCTGAAATTAATGAAGAAAGAACAGAGTTTAAAAAACAATGAGGATTTATTTAGTGAGAGCAAATACTGTCTCTGATAAGATAGTGTATGTATATCGTAGCCTTGTGTATGTTTATACAAATTGCTAGTAAAAGTGGTTTGATTTAGATTTGCTTGGTACAGTCACTCTGTGATTGTTCTTTGTGTAAGAGTGTGTTCCTAAAGTTTTTCTCTGTATACAGGGTTATGACTACTGCTACTTTGATGGTCTGACTCCTACAGAGCAATGAGTAGAAAAGAAAGAGTTTTCTTCAAGTTCCCAAGAACTTGAAATTGGCACCATTGATTTTCATTGGTTGAATATCACAAACTTGGAGAAAGGCTGCTGGGTACTTTTTTTTTTTGCTAAGTCATTCCAGTTTAGATTTTTATGTATGACAAGAAAATTCATACAGAAATTTTGGAGAAAAGTGCTATCAAAATTTACAGAACTTAATAATTTTTTCTAATGCTTTGGGTCTATTCTACTCTGCTATCTATTTCTTCTCTCCCCTAGTTGGGGAGAGAAGAAATAGATTCATGCCTTTTCCAATCATATTTACACAAAAGTGAACAGAGTTGAAAATATGTAAATGCAAGAACTTTATTCTAACAGATACTTTTAAAATATAAAGGCTAAGAGAATTATGAAAAACACTTGAAGATAAGCAATATTTGCTCAACAAATAAAAGTGTGTAATTGATTTTGTTAACACTGTTCTGAAGATGGTGTGAATAAATATGAATAAATCTACAATGCTTTCTTCTCTGTTAATCAAATATTTATTATCTACAAATATATTTTTAAAAATTATTTTTTTATCTATGAGCAGATCCAAAGTTGGCACAAAATCAGTCCAGGCATGTTATAGAAAAAAAATGCACATGCATTCATGGTAGATAACATTTCTGTAAATATCTCAGTAACACATTATTAGATTAAATTTTTATTTTTATTTTATTTTTCAAATGGATATGTCTCCAGCAGCCAATACTTTCAGACTTGTAAACTTACTATAACAACTTATTGTGAAATTCCTACACATTATATCAGATGTTCTACATTGAAATTTTATTCATAATTTCGCTTTCACTTGGTGGGACTTTCATAAAAGCCAATGGCAGCTGGTCATGGGCACTAATTTCCTCTTCAGTGCTTATTTCTCTTTTTCTGATAGGAAATGGTTTATTCTGTTCCAGAAATGAAGAATTTGAATCTGTATCTTGTACTCTATTGTAATGCTGACAGAGAATGTCATGTATCTGCTAACAGCTGGTCTTTTCTTTAGAGTTTTCAATGTTTCCTGCCTATTCCTGGTTTTCTTTGCCCTCCAATGTGGCCGAGGAAAAAACAAAAACAGTTCAAGCTAAATGCATTCTACAAGTGAATGAGTATGCTGTATTATTTGAATTGTGGGGTGAAAAATAAAATGAAAGTAAAATGAGAATGAAACCATGTTGCTTGCTGTCTGTACAAAATATGAGATCATTATTCCAATTGTGCAACACTTTTCTTTGCTAGTATCATTGCCGTTCACTAATGAATTGGATTCAGCTGCAGTCTGTATGGAGTTTGAAACTACTGGCTAAAGGCAGGTCAAGCATGGATAAAAAAGAATTATAAAACAACATTCTGACACACCAACAGCAACATGAATCCTATAGTGAATTCAATGAAAATTCATTGATCTGATCTGTGTGAGATTATCAATCATTTGATGTCATCACATTTCAATCTAAAAGATGAATTTCTAGGATAATGATTTACCAGCTATTTTATGAAAGATATTGGTGTGTAGATTGTATGTGCATCAATATAATAATATTCTATGAATGTGATAAAAGTACTTGAATTTTTTGTTGGCAATATTGAAATTGAGAATTTTAAATAATTCATTTGAAATCATTTAAATAGGATAATTAAGGTACTTGACTGTCAGTTGTCATATTGAGTGGTAAAATTCCAAACACACATTTGTTCAGAAAGTTAATGCTTTTATATAAGGAACTTTTTGTTTTTATGAAAATGAGAATCTTTGTTTTAAGAATCTGTGCTTTTCTCCTCGTTTTTACTTGCAACACTTGGAATGCTCATTCAGTTCTTGATAATGACTGAAATAAGATTGTTTAATTGTTTTTAATAGCTTTCTTCCAATAATGATTGGAGATTTAAGTTTTCTAGCAGTCATTTGAATAAAGAAAAATAAAGAAGTAACAGAAAATTACTGGATTTCAAGTTATGAAAATGAATGAATGATTTTTTTGAGTTTGTACATGATCTTTCTGTGTGAGTAGACAAATTTTATTGACACTGATGTTTCTTGTTTCCACTTATAATAATCCAAGTGTGTGTGTGTGTGTGTGTATATATATATACATATACCGACGTGAGAGTCCATTATATATATATATATATATATATATATATATATATATATATATATATATATATATATATATATAAATAATAAAAAATGATAATAATTTCAAATATGGCACTAAATCTTAAATTATTTCTACAAACAAAGATTGAATTTAATGAATGAAAATCATATTAATGAGGATTAAAAGAAGATTCTAAACAATAAAAGTAAGAAACTAGGCAAAATGAATGAAAAACACTTGAAACTTTAGTTTGGTAACACAGACTATTTACTATATAAACAACCCCATTAAAAAATAATGCATAAAACACAAATTAAACACATATAAACAGATCATAGTATAAGTCTTTTTTTTTTTTTTTTTGCTATCTAAGTACATACTGTTGTATTGGACTAAATTGAGTATGCTGATTCTGAATTTGTACATAGTGTTCCAGTATATCAGGTGTACAAGATATTTACACTACATATTTATATTCAATGTAAATATATTAATAGTATATCAGTATGGATTTATTCTGGAGGAACATCTTAACATAGACATTGTTTATAGCACCTAGATCTGTTGGAAAAAAATTGAGATGAGAATGAAAGACATGCATTTTAAAAGACATTTGCCACCTTGATATGAAGTTAGCATTTTGTATATTAAACCAGCAGAGGTTTTCAGTTCTAGGAGATATGACAATTCTGCACAACTTGCATGAATAAATCCCACTCTTCCAGCTCAAGTAGTTACTAATCATCATCATCAGTCTCATGGCCAGGTATGGTTGCTGTGCAACTGAGCACTTGGTCATCTCTCTCCATATGTTTTAGCTATATACCAATGCCTGAGTTTCTGTGAATGATCTTCCAGTCCACTCAGTGATATTGTCAGTCTATTTTTCATCTCTTGATTGTTGGCTGTAGTGATGTGGCTATATCATTTCAAATTCTTTGGTAATGCATATGGAGTCTTCCAACAGGCCTGTTTTTTAACTTATGCATCATTTGTGATGTGGTCTACATAGAAGAGGCTTGGGATACTTGTGCAGCATCTAATTTCTAATGATTCAATACTAATATACAATCAATATAATATTAATTTGAATATAAATACACTGTGGCCATATCTCAAAAACTTGATATGCTAGGAACAATTCTAAGGACAGATTCAAAATAAGTGTTGTACTTAATTTTATTTATTATCTATTATCATTTAGTACTAGATAAAAAATTCTGCCCAGTGTAATTAATATCAAAGTTTCCCAAATAATGGGATTGTGCATAGCACAAAATCTTGACATTCTAGAATAATTCTGAGAAAGGATTTGAAATAAGCAAACTTCATTTAGTTTCAAACACATGCTTTTACTCCAGTATCTGTCTATATTTCTGAGATGAGGTATTATTTACACTATTTAAATTATTTGGACTATTGTCCTCAACTTTGTCACCATATTTATTACAACGATTCAGCCATTGTATGCTCTGGCCTTCTTATTACTGGTTCCCATATTGTATTCATTTCTATGCTTGGTTGGCTCAGGAGATTTTTGTGGCCTAGCATATGTGCTGATTCCTTAAGTTTACGAATTTTCTAATGGTTTTCTTTGTCTATGATCTCAACCTTATCTCACCGAGGGCGGTGATCTCCCTCTTTTCTCCAAGCATAGAAATGAATACAATATGGGAACCAGTAATAAGGAGTGCCAGAGAAAAGCAATAATAACAACAAAAATTGCAATATGAGCTCTGGTAAAAAACATGAAATGATAACAGCAAAAATTGAGCACTGGTAAAAAATGATTGCTGAAGGCATTAGGTTTATAATACCCAGAAATTCATACACAGATGTCCTCAAGGACACATGGCACAGTGGGTAAAGATCCAGTGACAGGACCCAAAGAGTGTGAGTTCAATACACAGTTAAGGCAGTGGAGAACTTTCAGAGGGAAATTAACAGGAGATAACTGATAACTGACATCCATTAAACATGGCATGTGAAATTAGAACAGTCTACCCCAGTGAGTGAAATAAAGTGTTCAGTTTGACATTCCAACCACCTGAAGAAGGCCGGAGTGTACAACAGCCAAAACATAATAAATATGGTGACAAAGATGAGGACAATAGTCTGAATAATGCTTTTACTTCAGTAGCAAAATCTTTGTTGCTCAGTGTCATTTTAAATGGCCAGTGACAAGCAACTTTAGAAATCTGAATTTTCCCCCAATATCTTCTTTTGAAAGTAGCTTTCACTGATATAGAATTTTTCTTCTTTTTTAAGATCCACTATTTTAGTCATTCCAAAAGAACTTTAGTGATTCCATCCTTTATTCAAGAGTTAGGTTGACATTTACAAGCATAAAATACTTTCATCTTTGACATTTAATTTACCATGTAGATGTGGTTTAGACACTGAGCTTGGTAGCTGTTGCTTTTGACAAGTATTTTTTGAAATATTTCAGATTAATGCTATACATGATATTTTTGAAAAATGTGTTTGTTTTTTTAATAAATATCCATATTTTTTTAAAAAAAACAAAAAACAAAATTAAAAACAATTTCAGAAACTATATTTTGAATTAAGTTTGAAATTTGTTTGAACTGCCTCCAAATCCTTGACAATCATTATCACTATTTTTACATTTTATTGTTAAAGAAAAAATATTGACTAAATTATAATATACTATTGAAAATATTTTGATAATAACTGATTGTATTAATTTCACAGGGAAATTTGTCCAATTTATTGATTATTGGTTTTTATTAATTAGAACACAGCAAATCTATAAATGTATTGATTTTGATCTCTGATTGGGTGTTTTTATCGTGTGATTATCATTGATTTTGCAAGTGCATTAATATATTAAGCTCTGTACTGAAAGTATGCTTAGTATTTAAATGACTGTTTTGATTTGCATCACCTTGTTATTCTGGATTTTCCAAGTATATAAATGTACTGAAAATGTGAACAAGAAAGTATATAGTTAAATTCCCAGATCAATTCTGTGGACAAGACAGATTGGTATAAAATGACAATTGGAAAAAAGATCTTAGATTTTGCCGACGCGTTTCGTCTTCCGACTTTTTCAAGGCAAAAATGAAATCGAAATGTTCTTGTTGTTATAGTTACATTAAAAAATCCAAATTTAAAAAGATTGATGCTTCTGTCTAAGCCTTTTTTTCTGGTTAATGTAAATTACCTTTATAGTAAGAGATTTTTTTTTCCACGTCAACAATATAGTTAAATTCCCAGATCAAAAAAAAAAAAAAATCTCTTACTATAAAGGTAATTTACATTAACCAGAAAAAAAGGCTTAGACAGAAGCGTCTATCTTTTTAAATTTGGATTTTTTAATGTAACTATAACAACAAGAACCTTTCCGATTTCATTTTTGCCTTGAAAAAGTTGGAAGACGAAACGCGTCGGCAAAATCTAAGATCTTTTTTCCAATTGTCATTTTATACCAAGAAAGTATACGGATGTTCATTTATTAATACATTAATTAATTTTACAAGTTATATATTTTTTCCCAGAATTTATTATTTTGGATGATAACTTTTATATAGTGGATATTACAATACATAAATGATAAAATAACATTTTAAAATTTTTATTCTGTTGTCAACATTTCACTTTGTAAGAGCATCATCAGGACAACAGAAAAAATGTAAGGAAATACTGTGGTTAATTTAGAAATTTTTTAAAGTTAATAAAATTTAAAAATAAATATCTGTGAACAAAGCAATGAGATTTGTCCACTGGGAAATGTTAAAATAAAATATAAATATTGTAATTTGATATTGAAGAAAGTTATGGTCAGAAAAATACAAAGAAAATCATGAATACTTATAATTCAAATTATAATTTATGATAATATTAAAGTGTTAAGGTAAATATGGAATTTAATAAAAATCTTTAAGCTGTTTAAGCAGTATCTATTTCGATATTGTTTTATTAAAGTATTGTCTTAGCTAGAAAAGTGATATGTTATAAAAATCTACTGTTTGATTAATTGAATTATCATAGCAAACTCAATAATTGTTCTAGATGATTTCTGATGAATAAATATAAGTATTTTTGTGATTTTTTTTAAATTAAAAGAATGAGTTATAAATTGTATATGGGAGATTTAATGTATCTTTTATTTTTATAGCTTTTTTGGGTTCACTAAGTACAAAATGGAAAGAATATTGCTTAAAAGTTCAATATATAGGTACTCATCCTGATGCATATCCCTTGGAACTTATTTAGTTTGGTAATAGTAATATTAGATGTTTCCCTACAAGGAAACATTTGGCATTCATTGTTATTTGGTACAGTTTTTTGTTTGTGATTCTATAGCACCAATCCATAATATTCAAAGAAGGATTGCAAAAGTATAATAAAGTCTACATTAAGAAATGGACAAAGTCTGACAATTTATTTATTAAAGACATTTTTATGTTTAACGTTCTTTTTATAGATACAAGTATTTAAGTAAATGCTCTGTTTATAATAAACAGTATTAAATAACATTTACTGGCCTGAATGTCCGAGAAATTTTCATAGAAAATATTCGTTCTTTGACAGGATTCGAACCTGCATCCTATACGGAACCTAACGGAAGCCTAACGGTAAGGCACGTCAGCGTAAATGACGGTTCCGTATAGGATGCAGGTTCAAATCCTGTCAAAGAACGAATATTTTCTATGAAAATTTCTCGGACATTCAGGCCGGTAAATGTTATTTAATACTGTTTATTATAAACAGAGCATTTACTTAAATACTTGTATCTATAAAAAGAACGTTAAACATAAAAATGTCTTTAATATATAATAAAGTCTATAGAATTAATTTGTTATAAATTTTGTTTTGTAATCTCAAGTGATGAGTAACAGTTTTTAGAAGGAAGTGAAAAAGTAAATTCTGATATAGGTAAGTTGTTTCATTTACAGAACGACTTTACCTATGGCTCTAACTGGTTTTATTCTGGCTTTAAGCCATATAACATTAAAGAAATCAAACAAGTAAACAATACAAAAAATATGAACAAATGCTATAAAGTTAAAAATAGAGGCTAAGATGGGTCAGGATTTTACTTATATAATAACTGGAATATACATGTCAAGTTTATTGTGTGCAATACATTCTTCACCTCTAAGACATGTGGGATAAATCTTTAATGGCACCATCTATGATCTCTAGACAATGGATTTTGTCAATGTCACTGATTCCAGTTAAAGGAAATTCTACAGTTGTGATAAAGTTCCAATTTTTATTTCAACCACTGCTTGGCATAGGCAGTAAATAATGGGTTTGAGTATTGGAAAGTGTCAATCGGGCTATGGAAGGTTTAGTGATTAAGTGATTGCATATCTGACAGCCAATCGGTGTGACATACTTTGAGCTTTCAGTTCACTTATTGCAGCTGTCAACTTTTGTGATGAGCTATCAATCTATCTACCAATTTATCACTCTCACGTAGCCATATCTGAAAAATAAGCTCTGCAATAACATCAAAATTAAATGTGCTCTAAAGTTTTCAGCATTATGTGAGTCAAGTTTTATGATGTTTTTCCTAAGAGTGAAACTAAAAGAAAACTTTAATATTTACAGATTACTTTGTTTATACTAAAGATAATTAATCTTATCTCAATAAATTTAGAATTTTTGTGAGTGGAAACATATGTCTAACACTGCTCTCAAATATAAAAATGTTAAAAAAATTAGTATCCATAAAAAATTAATGTGTTGAAATGTTATATAAAATTTTGAATCCTCACAGCACTTAATTTCTGAATAGTTCATCTGTTTATCTCTCACAATTAGATTGTATTCATTTTTAAATTTGTATTTGTTCATTTAAACTCTTGATACTGACATCATAAAATATATTTATGTTTTCACTATCTTTTCATCTAGGATAGTGATTTGCCTTAGCACAAAGTGTTAAAAAGTTACTAACAAAAATTGAGACACTAAGGTTATTCCTGTCTTTATCAATCTATAAAAAAATTCAGGTTTATGAACATCCACACACATTTTATATATTTATATGCAGTTGCAAGACTAAGCAAAAATAATATAGTTTATGGAAATAAGTTAATATTAATATATTTTAGTGAAACCAAATGCACAGAAATTATAAACCAGAGGAAGTCAAGGGAAGGAATATTAAAAAAATGTACCACTCCAGTTGAAAAAAACTGAAAATACCTGTTAATTATCTATTATAAAAAAATTCACTCAACCTTATCAGAAACAACAGCTTACTGGCAAAATCAAAACTCTATATGACTTATATTATTTCTAAATTAAAATATCCCATTAGGAATTGCATTTCTAATGGAAAAAATCATAAATAAGTATATAAGATATACTGAATTCAGCTTATCAAGACAACTGACCCTACATCTCTCAGATCAGAAATGTTTTATCAATGTACTGATACAGAAATTAATTATATACACATATTAAACCAGCATGTAGATGTACCAACCTTGATATGCAATATACTTGTCAAGAATACAAATGTGATATGCATAACTGCAAAGAGCATCTAAAAATAATTGAAGACCTTATCATAAAAAAACCCTTACCAAGATCAACTGTATATACATATGAATGAATGATTAATTCTGGAAGAAGAAAATCTAAATTTTATCACTGTACTGATAAAGAAATTAATTGTATATATATATATATTTCTTCTAACCTTTCTTTTATATTGGGCCAGAATAAAAGTTTATTGCAATTTTTAAACAAATATCAAAGACAATATTTATATAATTGTACATAGACTTATTCAACCACATATATCATATTTTGTTCCACTACCTTTCACCCTCTTTGAAGCAGCTTTGTAATCCAACCCTGCAAAAATGTGGAATTTTCCAAGGTCATGAGCTTGTCTAAGTAGTTTTACAGGCATCCAGAAAATTAAGAGAATTTTGGAGGAATTGGAATAAGTAGTAATCTGAAGTTGCAAGGCCAGTCAAACTGTATCAAATTCTGCTGGGTCTGCAAAGTGACATGAGGTCTGAAATTATCCTGATGGAAAACAACAAAATTCTGAATGTTTTTCATTGACAGGTGCTTTAAATTGGTCCAATGAAATACAGTACTTGTCTGAATTCAGCATCTGATTTTGTGGAAAGAGCTCATAATACACAATATCCTTTAAATCATACCAGATATACAGCATCACATTCTTGAGCTGCAGACTGACTTTTGGAGTTGTTAATGGTGGCTCATTTCATTTTCACCAGAAACTTTCACTCCACATTGTTGTAAACAATCCATTTTCATTGCCTGTGATTGTTCCTTGTAAAAATGGGTGCTTTTGTTGGGCTTAAGAGAATTCCAGATGGAAATATGGTTCATTAAATTTCTTTCTGTTAAATCATGAGGCACCCAAACATCACAGTATTTCATATATACAAGTATTTTCAGATGCTTTCCAAAGCCCATATGTGATATTTGTAGTGTTTTGGTAAAGTCCTGTGTTGTGCAAGCTGAATTATATTTAATCAGTGTTTCATTTTGGTAATTATCAAAACTGTAGGCCTGCTATAATGTTTACAGTCTTCTAGATAAAAGTTTTTAATTCTGAACATAGCAAAACACTTACACACATAGCAATGTGAGCTATGGCACTATCTACATAAATAGTACATATCTTTTTTGCTGTTTGTACAGGTTTTTTTCTCTTTTTGGTAATAAAAGAACATCTGCCATGTCCCTTCAGGACATTGATGATGATGGCTCTTCAAAATTTATAATAATTTTCTGTCCTTCGTTGTTTTTAGTAAATTTTGTCTTTTTGTTATCTCTCCTAAACTCTGTTCTGCCAACCATTTACACAAGATCATTAGGTAAGTTATGCAATGTTTTCCTTTTCCTCTTACCAAATTCTGAAAATTCATCTAATCTTCCTCTATTTTCATTTTTAACATAAAAATATTTAAAATTCACAATCCTATAGGGTAACAAACTGAAATGTCAGCTTTCAGAATATTTTCTGTATATCATAAATTTCAGTTACATGTGAAACAAAATCATTTGTTCAAACACCATCTATTTGTTTCCACACACACTATATATATATATATATATATATATATATATATATATATATAGGCATGCATCAGAGTTTTGTGATTGAATAAATAAATGTTAGGTAACTATTGTATTTGATTGCCAAGTTAAAAAATACTATGACTACCAAGCTTATTGTCTTATATCATGAGAGTAAAATTGAATTTTTGTTATATGCACCAAGATGTAATATAAATGAATTATTAATTAACACATTTATACACATTTTGTTTCTGATTTTGTTGACTGTACAGCATAGTAGGGTCAGTTGGGCACTGCTTGTGAGAAAAAGACCACCATGACGCAATTCACTCTGTCAGAAATTTTGAAACAGTATGTTGTGCTTCTTGGCATTTTTGTCAGAAGCCCCAATATGAACATTTCAGAGTGTTTGGGTTTCAAACTGAGAACTGTGCAGAGGATTCAGAAAGTGTTGGATGAGTCTAATGGTGATTATGAAGGTACAGCTGCTTGGAAAACTCACTCTGATAAGAAAAGAACTCTTTATTTGTTGGTGAGTGCCTCAGACTCAACACAGAAACCTACATCAAGTATCTTGAGGAGGTAGTGCCTCCCTGGGTCAAGAGGGTTACTGCTGGAAAACCTCATGGCTGGCGACAGGACTCTGCACCATGCCACACAAACAAGAGAACCCAGTCTTAACTGCTAGACAATTTTTGTGACCACATCATACCTTACATCTAGCCACTGAACTCCCCAACCTGCAACCCCTTGATTATTATGTGTGGGGTGCAGTTGAGTGAGAGACCAACAAAACTTCTTATAACTCCAATGATGAACTGAAGGCAATGATTATGGAAGCATTCCCCAAGGAGACCGTCCAGAAGAGATGAGGGAGATTCCAAAGTCATCTGGAGGCTGTGGATGGTGATTTTATTGAATAAATTTACTCTTTAGTATTTCAAGATATTTTTGTGCAGTTTTGATAAATATACCTGTTAAAATAAGATGTCAATATTATTTTTATTTTTGTGTTAATTTAGACAACAATTTATCCATCGCACCCTGTATATCTTTAAAGAGTAGAGGCACAAAAAAGACTTGGTTTCCTCAAATATTTGAAGACATATAATATTGGTTCAAGCCTTACTTTTAATAAGGAAAAGTGAAATACAATACTGACTTAATATTTTTGTACTATTTTTTCTTATCTTTATTGTTTTTAAAATATTTTTTACCCAGATTTATCAACTTATTGGTTTGTTAGTATTTGTATAGAACTGAGGCATTGGTTAGCATTGTAAAGATCACAGTGTCCACATTGCTTCAATAAACTGGTAATAGTAACTTCACTTTTTATACAGGATACTGAAATGACTGAAAATGTGTTTTGTAAATCATAAGTATAAATACTATAGTTTAAAAATGAAAGGAGTCATTTACATCTTGGAGATATGAGATACAACATTTTAGATGAAGTGTGAATTCACTTGACAAAATGTTATTATTGAAAAAATCTAATAACAATCTCAAAAATCATTAACTAATGAATCACACAATTGCTTATTTTAGTAAAAAAAAAAATAAAGAAATCAAAGAGAATTTTATGTAATCATTTTTAATTCATAGAAAAATAAATAAAAATCCAAGGTGATTAAATCACATAGACTCTTGTCTTTTATCATCCATGATACTTTTATCAAAAAATAAATATTCTTGCTTAAACATTAAAATATTAAGATACTCTGAGGTGTTAAGTAATAATATAGTTGAATATATGGGCATCAATCCTCTCTAATTTATGTTTCATTGAAAAATGATAAGAATATACTTTTGTTAATAACAATATATGGACAATGTGATTAGAAGATACAAGGAACGCAATGGAAACTCAAAATGGGATGCACTAAGAGATGCTTTAGTAACATCAGCAAACAATATCATCCCAAAGGAGAAGGGACAAAGAAGAAAAAAACAAATGGATGACTGATGAGATTCTCAACATGATACAAAGGAGACAGAAAACTCTGCCAAGATACAGAACAGAATACAGAAAATTACACAATGAAATAAGAACCAAATGCAGGAAAGCTAAAGAAGAGAGGCTGAACAAAAAAATGTGTAGAAATAGAGAGATATGCATAAACAAATAAAGCAACTAACAGGACAGAAGACATGTTTGTCAACAGGCTGTTTAAAACCAAAGGATGGAATGCTCATATCAGAGAAGGAAGAAATTCTTCAACATTGAATATATTGGAGAACTCTTCTATGACAAAAGAGAACAACCAACAATACACAGAACTACTGATGAACCTGAAATTCTGAAATCAGAGGTAGAACCTGCACTGGCCAAATTGAACAGAAACAAGGCAGCAGGGCCAGACTGAATTGTAACAGAAATGCTGACAGCCTTAGATGACTTTTGCATAGACACAATCACAGAAATAATAAATGAAATCTACAATAGTGGGGATATACCGGAATATCTCAGCAGGTTTGTCTTCATAGCAATGCCTAAGAAACCAGGTGCAAAGGAATGTGAACTTCACTGAACAATCAGTATAATGAGTCACATAACAAAACTCATCATTCAAATTCTGATGAATAGAGCACACAACAGAATCAGGCCAGTGATAGGACAAGATCAGTGCAGGTTCATTAAAGACACCAGAACAAGGAAAGTGATATTCATGCTCAGAATGTTATCAGAAAGAGGAATACATGTGCAGAAGGATGTGTACCTAGGTGTTTCATAGACTATGCAAAGTATGACACAAGGATCTGTTGGAACTGCACAGCAACTTTGATATATTCAGGAAAGATATTAGAATAATCAAGAACCTATACTGGCAGCAAACAGCATCTATGTGCATAGAGAATGAGTTCAGAGAATATACAAAAATAGAAAAGGGGTGTAAGGCAAGAATGTGTGTTCTCACTTGACCTATTCAAACTATACAGTGAGGCAATTCTGAGAGAATTGGAAATCCTACTGGGATTCAGCATCGATGGCCACAATCTTAAGACAATCTTAAATACAAGATACACAGATGACACAGTACTGATACTGATTATTACAAAACCTCCTATAGAAGGTAGCAAAGGAGAGTGTGAAGAAGGGACTAAGCATAAACTACAAGAAGACAAAATGCATGGTTATCAGTAAAAGGATGAGCCCAAAATGTAATTTTCAGGTTAGGGGACACTAAAAGGAAATTTAAATATCTGGGAAGTGTTCTGTCAGAGGACAGCAAATGTGACACTGAGATCCATAGATGTATTGGGATGGCCAAATACGCATTCCAAATGCTGAGCAGAGTATTGCGAAACAGGAGGATCTCTTTGGTAACAACTCAAAAGAGTACTGAGCTGTTATGTGACATCTGTCCTCTTTTACAGCAATGAATGTTGGATGGTCTCCTCGAAGATGAAGAAGAGACTTGAGGTGATGGAGATGTGGTTCTACAGAAGGATGCTGAGGATACCATGGACCAAGGAAGACGCTTACACTTAACATCAGGAAGTGGCAGCTGAAGTTTCTGGGATATGTAATGAGAAAGAAGGGCTTGGAAAATCTGATACTCACAGGTCAAATAGAGGGAAAGAGAGACAAGGGAAAGCAATGCATGACATACCTAATGGGCTTAAGTAAGTGGATGACAGAACGTGGTCTGGCAGAAGTGGCAGAGGGATGAAATTTATTAAGAGCTACAAGGGATAGGGTGAAGTGGAGAGCCATGATCACCTACGTCCTAAAAGAACACAGCACATTAAAAAGAAAAGAAAAGGTTGCACCTTTGTTTTACAGTTGCCTTCTTGTATTGTTTTCTCTTTTTGTCACCGAATCCTTGTCTTTTTCCAAACTAATCTTTTCCATTTCTTCATGGTAATCCTTTTTATCAGAATTTTTTATCCTGCAGAAAAGGAAATTTTTGTTTTTGTATTTCTACCTTTTTTGTACTTGTGTAATAAATGTTTTTCTTTTAAAATTTTACACAGTGGTTGAATCTTGTTTTGTGATTTGCACCTATTTTGACTTCAAGAGGAAGAGAAGCATGTGTTCTCTTTTTTCTTTCTATTCCTACTAACTAGGTTTTTTGTTTGACACAAGTACTATCATTTAGTAGGGAATAAAATTTTGATATATAGTGTATGTAGAAATTGTTTAAATGATTGTTTCTTCTGAGTACTTTCAGCTGATCTATTAGTCATTTTCAAGGTTCCTGGTTGTTGGCTGTGTTATTGCAAATGGTATATAAGTTGTTTTTAATTCCTGATCATGGTCTGTACTCAATGCTTGTAGTTGATATTAAGTTAGAGAGGTGAGTGATGTTGATAATATATGTATTCATTGTTGAGATAAGAATGAGCAAAAAATCAATATCCTCTACCAAATGTCCAAGAGATAGGACTCAAAACAGAAATTATGATCTGAAATTGGAATGAAAGCAGTGATGGGACATCACTGAAATCCAAACATATAATAGGCTGTGTTATGGGTAGTTTTGCTACAAAACCAAAGCATTAGCCTAAAAACTAGTCATGTTCTTAAATACTCTCATCAGAAAATGCATGGCACCAAATTCCTTCAGAAATATTTAAACTGTCAGCTGTATACTAATGCCTTCTCGGATAAATGGTTAAATATGGCTTTTAGCAAATGAACCAAATGAAATGCAGGTCTTAGCAAGGATCATCCTTCTTTGAACCTTGTGATCTGATGCTACAGAATCACAAACAATGAACAGTAACAAATAACAGAAACCACATCATATGAGGAAGTTGAACAGCAGTAACAACTAAAATGGATAGCATATGTAAACTAGAAGAGAAAATAATTACACAATCAAGATGCTGACTTACCACAATACTTCAATCAAAGTTTTAAGTAGTAAGCCCCCATCAGTACTGGAATGAGCAATAACAGATACAACCTATTTTCCTGAAAAAAACTTTAAGAGAAAGCTTTACAAATTGCAACTGAAAGTAGCACTGGTTGCTTGGTCAATGAATGCTAAATGTTTCCTTATGAGGAAACAGCTAATATTACCATTAAAATATGTGCATATATATAATTTGGGCATAAGCAAATTTTACAATAATATAGATAAAAATAACACCAAAATCTTCAATATAATGTGAATAAAGTTCCACATATTTGAAAATTCAAAACCAGTTTCTTCTTTGCATATTGCTTACCAAATATTGATTACCTACTAGTATATTTTAGTTACTTTGACAGTGTCCATAAATGCTATATATATATATATATATATATATATATATATATATATATATACTTAGTTGTATGAATGTGAGCCTTGGTTTTACGCTTTTGTGATTCTCAAAGAATTTATTTGAGGATCGTAAAAGGGTTACAAGCTCAAATCCATACTACTAAGTAAGCTCTATCACTGATATTGAGTCGTTTCCAATAAGTACTGCACATTGCTTTTGAAAATATATTTTCAATTGAGCACTGTTGAATTACAAGCTAATTCTAAAAACAACAGCCACCTGCATTAATGCGAAGCTCTTCAGTAATATGAATGGAGCACTTTGGTTGTTTGGCGTTTGTCTACATTTGTAAAAACAATACGCTAGATTTGGTGTGATACAGCAAAACAGTACTCTCTGCGAATGACACACACACACACACACACATTCTAAAATGATGTTTGGAATAACTAACCAAAGAAATGTTTTACTCATTTATAGGTTGGAACTGGAGGTGTAATCTAGGGTTTCTTTTTCATTATCAAGGGGTCTCTGCTTTGATGAAAGTAGGAATGTTTATTATGTGTGAAGTTTTTGAAATCATGTATGGTTATGTTGGGGGATTTTTGTCTGGTTACAATGGCCTTTATTATGAGGCTCTGTTATTTTTATTACTATCTTCTAAAACTCTCACTAATTGATGTTCTAATTACAGTCTTTTTGGTTTTTATTTATTTGTTTTTTTTTTGTTGCTGGTTTCTTAAAGGGTGCTAAAATACGTTTGTGTTGTATTTTTAAACCTATAGTTTTATATGTGTCTAAAATTAATTGAATTTGCTAATAGATTTTATATGGTATTGTGGAAATTTTTTATATATTTTAGGATTTAGTTTCTCTAGTAAATTTTTTTCCTCTATCCATTTATAAAATACTAAATTTTAAGGCGAATATTTGGTGGTGACTGCAAAAAACTGTTATTTCATTTTTTGATTTAATAAATTTTTATTTTTAGAAACTTTATAACGTGTAATTTTTCATGTAGGCATGAATGGCATGGGTCATCCCAGGTTCTACAAGTTCTTGTTCTATTTATTATTTTCCATTTTACTGTTGGTGTTTTATTTCTTTTAAATGCCAAAAATAGTTAGATAAAGATGTCTGGTTTTGGTTTCTAATATTATTGAAGGAGCTTTGCTGTTGTCTCCATCTCATTTTAAATTCATTATCTTTTCAATATTTGGATTCTCAATAGATGAGATTGTGCATTGGTATACTACAGATTCATTTTTATTCAAAGGGCAGTTTTCAGGGTTTCTACAATTACATAATTTTTCATTATTATTGTCCAATTTCATTTTAGAATCTTTATTTATTTGATTTTGGCATGCATATTTTTTCAAGATCTTATTATTATATTTTTTTTATAATCCACCAGAAACATGTGTAGCAAAACTATGGAAAATAAAGCATAATATTAAAAAAAAAATACACATTACAACCAAAAATGTTTGCGATTTCTCTCTTCTTTTTAACATACATATACATATACGCACACACATGTGTATATATATATGTATATATATATATTCACAAGTATATATATACATATATGTACACATGAATATACATACATATATGTACATATATATATACATATATGTACATATATATACATACATAAATAAATATATATATATATATGCATACACATATATACACACATATTAAATTTTAAGACTGACGAATACTTTTGTTGGTCAAAATCAGCTTATTCCCCATATGAGGTGATTTGGGATTTAATTGTGTGTGTACATATATATATATATATATATATATATATATGTATATATGTATTTATATATATACACACACACGCATATATAAATATATATATATATATATATATATAAATATATGTATATGAACTAAGGAAGAAGTTAGGAGTAAACCAGTGGAAAAACACAAAACCAACTATTGACTAGTTCCACAACATAAATAACAAACATAATTGCCAATTTATACAATGAGACATAAAAGAATTTTAGACATCCATAACAGAAGCCATGCTAGATAAGGCCATCACGTTAGCCAGGAACAAATAAAAATAAACACAAATGAAATCGATATCATTAAACACTCCTGTAAATCACTACTATTCCACAAGAAAGACACATAGAAAAAGTAAGAAAGGATCTTTGACACTACAATGGGAAGCTTTGACAGTGTAGAGACCTGCAAAATCATAGGTATATATTTACTACATGAACTAAGCAAAATAACAGATAAAAAATGATACAAGACACTACAGGGACGATGGTCTCATAATCTTAAGAAACTATAACAAACAAAACACAGAAAAAACTAGAAAAGCAATAATAAAGATTTTCAAAAATAATGAATTTGATATAGATATAAAAACTAACCTAAACGAAGTAGACTTTCTAGATATTACCTTCAACCTAAGAAAAACACATATAAATCATACAAAAAAACCCAATGATAAATCACTGTACATTCACCCATCTTCCAATTAGCCACCTTCAGTAATCAAACAGATACCAAAATCGATTAACCACAGGCTTGAAACAGCCCTAAAAGTTAGTAGATTCCCGGCAACACTCACATACTCACCACAGAGCACAGAAAAGGTCAACAAGAGAAGAAATATCATTTGGTTCAACCCATCGTACAGCAAAAATGTATAAACAAACTTAGGTAAAATATTCTTCAAACTCTTAAACAAACACTTCCTGGAATCAAGCACTCTACACAAAATATTCAATAAAAACACTATAAAAATCAGCGACAGTTGCACTTAGAACATGGCACAAATGATAAAAAAGCACAACAGAGAAATTATCAGCAAACCAACCAAATAAATTAAACCCACCTATAACTGTGGAATAAAGAATGAATGTCCCTTAAATGGTAATTGCTTACAAAATAATGTAATATACTAAGCCACAGTAAAATCACCAGATAATGAAGAAAAAGTATACATAGGAGTAACTGAAGGACAATGGAAACAAAGAAACTATGCTCACAAAACATCTTTCACTAATAATAAATACATGAACAGCATAATGTTTTCTAAGTATACCTGGGAAATTAAAAACAAAATGCAAATCACACCAAAAATATCATGGAAAATAAGAAAATAATCATCAGCCTACAAAAATCAATCCAAAGCCTGCAAACTTTGCTTGGAGGAAAAAATAGCTATACCTTCCCAGGCCAAAATAAATTACTAAATAAATGATCTGAGCTCATCTCAAAATGCAGACACAAAAACAAATTTTTACTATGCTACTTAAAAATCAAAAACTGAAAAGAATAAACAAAAATAAACAAAATAATATGAAAAATAAGCAAAATAAATTAACCCAAGCAAATAATAAACAAATTAACAAACCACTCCTATTAGAATAGATGAAATAGAACAAATAAAAATAGAAAATAAATACATAAAATACAAGTAAAAATAAGCAATCCGAATAAATAAACTAAACAATAAACAAATCGACAAACCAATCCGGCCAAAATAGCCATTAGAATAGACCTCAACAATCAATCCAAAAATTGGACAAGAAAATAGCTATAACTGCTATATAACGTTAAAAAATTACTACGTTACTCAAAAATTGAATGGAGTATATAAAAATATACAAAATAAAAAATAAATAAAAAATAATCAAGTAAATAAGAAAAATAACAAGTAAAAATTAATTCAAAATAAATAAATGAACAAATTACAAATCGCTGCTGCTAAACCCTTAGAACTAATAAACATAAATAAGCAAAAACAAGTAAAATAAGTGACCTAAACAACCCCCCCAATTTTACCACATAAATAAAACATAGAAATCCGAAAAGAATAAATAAATATATGAAATAAAAAATGAAAATAAAAAACATGTAAAATAAATTAACCCAAATAAATAAATAAGTAAACAAGCCACTGCTGCCAAAATAATTGCCAGAATGGATTACCCACAATGCACCACTGACCCATATATATAAATGGTCAAGGAAAAATCCAACACTTGTGGCCTAGCATGAAACAACCTGTCGCCTGTGAGTGGTGACTTCAATGTTCACTTTTATATATATATATATATATATATATATATATATATAACAATTATTAAAAAATATAATAAAATTTTAAATCTACACTTAAACCAAAGTAATAATTGTTATTCAAAAATAGAAAACAATAATGATAAAAAAATCATGTAATTTTAGAAATCCAAATGAATGTCCATTACAGAATAGCTGTCTGACTGAATCTATTGTTTACCAATGTACCATTTCCTCTAGTGAAAATCCAACAGTTAAGAAATTTTATATTGGCAGTACAAAAATCCCTTTAAACTGAAGTTGTGCTGATGTGTGGAATGAATGTAGCTCTTTACCCCAACAAGGGACCTACATACTCTGGCACAATCAGGCCACTTAAGAGGTCCAATAATAGGTGGTACATTATCATGCAATTTATAATGTTGCATGAAACCACTTCTGAACCCGCATGTCTTACCACAAATATCACATTTCAGTTACTGGACATCTACTATAAGTTAATTGCAACCTTCCACTGGTAAACTCTCAAGTAACTCCTTAGACCAGCCATCAACAAACACACTCTACCACAATTTGTACATGTTAGATCAAGCTGCCTGCAGGTGTCTTCAGGGGGACACATTTATGCACATCTCTTTTAAGCATTGCGTACCTCCTCTTCTCATCTTCAAAATGATGCCTTCCACTACTAGCTGCCTCATTCCAAACATTGCAATCAGATGCACATTTTCCCAGTGCTCACAAGGAATGTTGAATTTACTCAGTGTATCTTTGATGCAGTCCTTAAAGTGCATCTTAGGTTTGCTGCATTTCTCTTCCCTGTTTGCAGCTCACCATAAAACAATTGTTTTAGAATGCAGCTGTCATCTTAATGAGGTGACCTGCTTGCCAAAGTTGATGTTTTAGTATCAAGAACTCAAGACTATCACAGCCACTCCTCTCTAGCACCTCTACATCACTAACGGACATTTGCCAGGTAATGTCAAGGATATGATGTAAGCAGTACTGATGGAATCTCCCAAGCCTTGTCATTTGTCTGCGGTAGACCAACCATGTCTTGTAGGCATAAAGGAGTGCTGTAAGCACACATGCATGATAGACCTTTAGCTTTGTACTCATTGAAATTTCATGTTGAGACCACAGACATTTATTCAGTTTTCCAAATGCATCACTAGCTTTTTGTATGCGGCTTGAGATTTCTGTAACAAGATCACAGAACATGCTCAACATGCTCGCAAGATAAATAAATATGCAAACAGCCTTCAACCTTTTACTACAGACAAAGATGCTTGTTTCACGATATGGCTTCCCTGGGGCTGGTTGGTACATGACTACTGTCTTTTTCAAACTAATATTCAATCCCAGTGCTGTGCATGCATTAAAAAAAACATCTATGAGATGCTAGATATCTCCTTCTGAGTGAGTCACAAGATCACTGTCATCAGCATATAACAAATTCCTGATCTACAACAAGTGAACCTTTGACTTTGCATCAAACCTTCTGATGTTAAACAGCCTTCCTGTTGAAAAATAGCGAATGTAAATACCAAGGTTGCAATTCTTAAAGGCCTGTTCAAAAATGATAGGGAAGTACAGGGCAAATAGGGTTGGAACCGAAATGTTGCCCTGCTTAACTCCATTCTCAACTGTCATTGGCTCAGTGAGTATTCCACCAACATTAATGAAACAAGTGAAGCATGGAAACAAACTTTTTGGGATATCCCAGTTTCCCTAAAATATTCCACAAAGCTTTTCTGTTTACAGTGTCAAATGCCTTTGTCAAGTCAACAAGTACCTAGTAGAGATTCATATTCTGCCCAACACACTTTTCTTGCAGTCATCTGGTTGTGAAGATCATATCTACCGTCTACGTCCAGCCCTAAAGTCCAACTGTGACCCTGGAAGAACTTCATTAGTGATCCAGCAGAACTCCACAAAGAATATGCCATGATAATCTCCACAGTAATCCCTGTCCCCCTTTCCCTAGTACAAAACAGCCATTCCAGTCATCCAGAACATTATTATTACTCCAGGCATCCAGCAACAATGAAAGAAATCAATGTAAAAGACTTTCTTCTCTGTGTTTAAAAACCTTGGCATGCAGCCCATCCATTCCAGGTGACTTTCCATCATTAAGCTTTATGACAGCACTTTCAACTTCTTCAAATGTTGGATGCTCCATGAGAAATTCTTTACGGGCTTTTCAGGTAGAGACCTGATAAACTCTTTGTCAACCTCTGAGTGCTTATAGAGAAGCTCCTCAAAATGTTCACACCATCTCAAAAGAATATCATTGGGACCTCGAAGAAGTTTTTGCCATCTTTAGTCCTTAGAGGAGCAACAGGTGAAATAGAAGGCCCATAAATTTCACAAAGTAGATTGTACATGGCATTACTATCCTTCACATCTGACCAAGCTGTATTTCATCAGCTTTGTCACTCCACCATTTGTTCTTCATTGTACACACATTTTGCTGCATATCAGTTTTTACTGTCCTTAACTTGGCCTCAGTTTTCTTCTTCTGATCAGGTAAATCACTACAGAGTAATGCAGAGTGGGGCATTTTTCTCTTCCAAGAGCTATTCTATGTGCTTCTCATTCCAATCAAACCAATCCTGATGCTTCTTATTAGTATATCCAACAATTTCAGCACATGCCTTGTACACTGCCTCTTTGAAAGAAGTCCAGTTATTTTCACTTACTAAAGCATCCATCTTATTGACTAGATTCTGTCTAACCTTAGAAACTTGCAGATGACTAACATTCAGCCTCTTTGGAAGTGAAACCCCTCCCTGCCTTTCCTTTTTATGGATAACACACTTGACTCTTGCTCATACCAGACAATAGTCAGTCCAACATTCAGCCCCATGTATCACATGCACAGTACACAGATCCTGTAAATCACAATGTCTCACATAGTCAATAATGTGTCACTGTTTTGATCTGGGATGCATCCATGTTGCTTTATATTTCTTCTTTTGTTGAAACATTGTGCTGCCAATGAACAGGTCCAGTTCCGTGCACATTTGCAACAACAACAGATCATTGCTGTTGCACTTTACAACCCCATTGTTTACCAAGAGCTTTCCATGCCTCACAGTCACAACCCATCCATGCGTTAAAATCTCCAAGAATGAAAATTTTGTCTGCTGCAGGTACTTTTCTTACAAGAGACTTTAGTTTGTTATAAAAAGCTTCCTTTACTTCATCTGTTCATCCTTTATTTCATGGTTGGTGCATAAACACCAATCAAGGTTACATATCTTCCAAATACTAGAGGAACTCTCATAGTGATCATTCTATCATTGACACCTGTTGGAAACTCTTCCAACTGACTAGTTATTGATGTCCTAATGGCAAAACAACACCTGATTCTCTCTTTCCTTCCTCTCCAGAAAAACATATAGCCACCAGATTTCTCCATTTAATGACCCTCACCAAGAAATCTAGTTTCTGAAAGGGCCACAACATCCATACCATATCTTTGGAGCTCCTTAGCAACCAGTGCAGATCTTCTCTCAGTTTGCTGTACATTTGCTTCAACATCAAGTAAAGTATGCATATTCCAGCATCCAAAATTGAGTGGTTTTATATATATATATATATATATATATATATATATATATATATATATATATATATATATATATATATATGTAAATTACATAGAATAGAAATTTAAAGTTATCTCATTTGAATAGCTATTTCACCCTATGAGAGCTTCCATGTAAGAGTTATCAACACCAAAGAAAATAAAGAAAATAAAAAATAGTAGCTTTAAAGAACAAGGAAAGAAGAAGAAAAAGAGAGAAAGATGAAAAGTAAAAGAAAAAAGGAAAAACTAAAAGGAGAAAGAAAATTATAACAGAGGACACAACAAATCATCTAGATATAGCTTAAGCCCAATTTCATGGTGGTAGAAGGGGAGTGTCTGGATTCATACACCCATTAAAATAACCTTGACCTATATTTTAAAATATTAACATCTAGTTTCTGTCAGGAAAATTACTTAAAAGAAATTAAAAATTTTAAAATTAGAGAAGATTTTTAAAATTTTATTTTAATAAAAAACCTTTACGGAAGAGTAAGTAAAAATGTAACATCTAAAATAAGTAATATACAAATAATGATACATATAATATGATAATTAAAATAATAATTAATGAAATAATTATTAAAGTCAAGTTATTAAATAAATTTAATAAAAAATATTTATATTAAATATAAATTGATAAGTAATAAATATAAACTAATAAATAAATAAAATTAAAATATATAAGTGAAATAAAATTAATTATTAAATATAAATTAAAAAAATAAAACCATTTAACAAATGCAAATATAAATTAATTAATAAATATAAAAATAAATTAATATAAATAAAATTAAATATTAAATATAAGTATAACTTAATTATTAAACATAAATGTTAAATATTAAATCTAAAGTTAAATATAAAAGTATAAATTAAATAAAATATAAAATAATAAAAATTAAGTAAAATAAAATAATATATAGTAAGGAGAAAAATAATAAAAAAAAAATAATAATAATAGTAGTAATAATAATAATAATAACAACAACAGTAATAATAATAATGATAATAAAAATCACCTATGTATGACAAAGGTTATTTGATAGGAATGAGAAGGAATAGAAATAACAATATATGTGTTAGGTGATAACAGATTAAGCAAGATCAATTATATACTAGATCATTTTGAACCTACTTTGGAGATGACATTTGGAAACTAACTTCAGTAGTATACTCTGATTATCAAATTCAATCCTCTTCTAAACACAGGTTACATCTACCCTTAAAATTATGAGGAATGTGTGCAAAACTATGAATTTCCAGTCAATCTGAGGGTTCAGATCTTTCTCCCTCAATTCCCAAAATTTTTTGGAAGAGCAGTTTGGTATTTTAATTTTGGGTTGGAAAAAGAGTGTCTATGGGTATAAAGTCTTTGTTTTCATTCCCCCATGGAAATCCCAATGTAAATATAGTGGTCTAACTTATTTTCTTTGTGGTAAATGGTTGCTTAGTAAATAACATTTGAAGTTCTGTATTTTCCTTTGATTGGACAATGTTTGCTATTTCTATAATTACAGGGGTATCCATAACAGGTGTATTGTTGATACCATAGAATTTATTTAGAATATAATTATTATGGGAGTCAATACTTTTGTACATGTTATTTGTACTGGAATAACTTATTTTGTTGGTTTTCCTACTGTAGATCTTACTTAGAGGGTTGTTGTTTTAGAAATGTTTATTTATAAGCTTCAAAAAATTGTTTGATATTAGTTTGGGATAAATTACAGAAGGGGGCATTGAACAATATTATGATTCTTTTTCTATTTTTGTGCTTACAACTCATCTTATCCTCACTAGTGTTTCTCTTGGGGTTTAAGTAGGATAGTTTATTTTTAAAGCCAGTTTTTTTGGAGAGCATTGTCATACAATTCTTTGTTTATATTAAAAATTAAAAGTATTTTTATTAGATGAAAGCTTACTAATTCTGAAGCTGACTGTGATTGATATCTGTTTCAAGATGGTATAGGGGTGGTGGTGGTTAGAGTTAACATTAATGTAGTTAGGACATAATATACACACACACACACACACACACACACATATATATGTGTGTGTGTATGTGTCTGTGTATATATATATATATATATATATATATAAGAAGAAAGATTGAGATTGAATAAGATGGATCAACATACAGTAATCAATCCTTTGAGACACAATATGTTGATCAAAGTAGAAGAATTATAGTAATACATTTCTACAATGTTTAAGATAATTTTGCACTTAGAATTCAAAATATTGACACTTGTCATGTGACAGAATCATTGGTCCTTTCATTGTAAGTAATGAAAAACTCATGGATAACTATATGAAAATTATGTTTTGATTTACTTATATAACATATATCAGTTATTTTCACAGACAGATACATTTAAAAGAAAAACTGTTACAAATATTTGTTATAAAACAGGTTTTGTATTAGTTTCAAAATCCAATTTCATATAAACTTGACTTTGTATACTTCTTTGCTAAGAAAATGGGACAAACAAAGAGAATTTTATGCAATCATCTTTAATTGATGAAATAAAAAATACAAATCCGAGGTGATTAAATCACACTGGCTTTTGTTTGTTTATTATTGATAATGCTTAACTAAATAATAAATTTTCCTGCTCACACCTAAAAACACTTTGAGGGCAAAAATCTGACTACATATATAAACTGATCCAAGTTTGCATACAACTATACTGTTAAGCATAGAAATTACTGTGAGCAGATATTTTTATCTTAATCTTTCTTAAAGAGATCAGTGTACATATGAACTTACACAATCATAAATTCAATCATACACACATACTTACATACAGGCTCCCTCAGAAGCATTGTTATTTTGATAATGCACTTCCTTAAAGAAGAGAGAAATTCAATTACAGATCTATTTCCCCACTACCTGAACATACCCACTAACCTTTTACTCTCTTTATGCTCCCCATCTTCTTCTGACCCCTCACCACTCTACTGGGGGGTGAAGGTAGCTCAATCAGATCAGCGAAAAGTAAAAGACTGTATTAAAGAATGTATTGATCATATCATCAATATATTGATAAGCAGAGTGAGATAAACGTATGGCATAGAGTTGTGGCTCAGAGGCAGTGTAATTGCATTATCAGATGCAAAAATACAGTCACTGAATCAGGAATTTTGCAGTTGATGCAGAGTGTGGAATTGTTGAGTTGGGTAGGGCAAGAGGGTGGGCAGTAAAGTTGAAGAAAGGAAACAAAGACCTTGGGTGCTTAGAATCATATCAGATGCTTAAATGTGATATAATATCATTGTAAGTGAAGAAATATCTCTCTTTCTCTTTTTCGCTTATTTTACATATATGAATGGCAAAGAAAAATACCGCCTTGAAAATAGAACACTTTCTTCAAAATGATGATAAGTATGATGATGATATCTATATTGTTTTGTATAAGCTAATGTCACAATGTCCACTTAATACAGAGTATATAAAGGCTTTCAACCAACATATAACAATCTTTTATATATATATAAATGAAAATCTTTGCATATAATAAAAACATTATCCTCAAATAATAATCATGATAATAAACATTTTGTTTATATAGTCATACAGAAATTATATATATATATAATTCTCTAAGCATTAAATCATATTTAGTTATAATAGAAACAAGTCTCTTCAAAATATGTTAAAGTAGTAAAATATATTGTTTTTTAAAAATTACTTTCCACCAAGTGATTTATTTCAATTCTTATATCAGTAGTTTATATGCTAACATTCATGATGGGTGATAATCAGAAAATGGACAACTTGTAGGCATAGTAGATTTTTAAGAACATACAAAACAGAAACATAACTAATCTCTTAAGCCTCCAGATATTTTAAAAGTATGAAATTGATTCTTAAACCTTCATAAACCTAAACAAATAAGAAGAAATATTTAATTTGGCTTTCTCTTATTTTTTGTTATTTAATTCAAGGAGATTGCTTTGAGAAAAAAAAAATTGGCATAGAATTAGGAGCAAAATGAAAGAAGGAAAAGTTTTTAAAAAAATACCTAAGGGAAAAAGTATGCCTTTTCATCAGGAAATCCCAATGAGATGTCTAAGTTATTTGACTTTTTGATTAATGTTCTCTTTCTGTCTCTGTTCATTCAAAGCCTTGCAACTTTGCAGAATCAATGGCCAAGTCACATCACACTGCAAATACAAACAATGTCAGTGAAATTGAGAACAATTGACAATGCATCACTAGTCACTATGCCATGAAAGTCCCTTTTTTCATTTCTTTCTCTCTTTAATTAAAAAAGAAAATGAAAAGAAAAATATTGTTATTACTTGATACTTCATTTTTTTGCATAATTTATTAGAGGCACTTCAAAGTTTTTCAAATGGAGGGGACAAAAATATGAGTTTATTTTGAATTCCTTTTTTTTAACTGATAAAAAGAAAAGAGAATATTCCAGAAGCATAGACATTATAATGTAGAAGAGAAATAATAATAAACAGTGAAATAGCAATTAGTAAAAGATAAACAAATAATAGTTAATCAAAAATTTAGCTCAAAACTTTATGATTGACTTTGAATAGAATGGAATTTATAATAATGTTATTTTGCATATAAATTTTTACATATGAAATCTGATAACAGAATAGGAATTTTGATATGATATTCATGAAGTTCTAACCCCCAAATGGAACTGAATACATTATATGGTAGATGTTCATAGGCATGGAAAATACATCATTAAACTGAATATTTTTATTGTGTGTTCACACTAAACAAACTTGTTAACACTATTTTAATGTCCAATAATTTGAAACTTAAGTCCTCAAACATTTACGAGCAGTATAATACATATTTCTAAAGAAAAGGTAAACAAATCCTTTCATAAATTCATATGAATATGTTCAGGTATGTTGAATACTCAGAGATTTACAAAAATATATGTTGTCTGTGTGAATTTATATCAGATGTTATTGACACTTGTCATGTTCCAGAATCATTGACCCCCAATGACTACATTTGTAAGCAGTGAAAGACTCATAAATTTAATCCTGAAAACTATAGGAAAATTATGTTTGGATTCATTTATTTTATATATACATATCAATTAATGTTTCTTGAAGTTTCAGTAACCTTGGTAATAATGTGAAATTTGAGAAAAATCATAAAACAGTTATCACATTGTTATTGTGACATACAGTCTACTATAATGATGCATATTAAATGAAATATCCTTCATATTAATAGGGCATATAATCCATGAATTTCTTCAGCAAACATACTTCCATAGAGCCAGTTTCAATGTACAAAACACTATTTTTCTTCTTTTTTACAGCAACAATATTATTTTCTAAAAAAATTTATTTGCATAATCTACCTTTCAACAGACTGAATGTACCTTGTCCCATACATAAATTTCAGCTAGCTGTTCTTATATCCACTGTTTGGTTTCTACAAACATTGAGCAAATGTAGACAAATATCAATAGAGATTGAACTGCCTGATTTCCATCTTATCTACTGAGACAACATAAAACAACTGACAAGAAAAAGAGGATATATCATTAAATGTGAAATTCAATGTCCTCCATTGAAAATTATTAAAATTTAAAAACAATATTCACATCTGTGCAATTTTTAATGTTTTGTTTTAATCATATTGTCATGATGGAAAAATATCTTTCCCTCTCTCTCTCTCACTGATGAATAGATGTAGGTCAGCTCTTCACAGGAAAAAAATAGTAAAAACCTTCCTGTTGTTGTTGTTATTATTATTATTATTATATAATTATGATTTTGACTAATTTGAAGATATCTGAAATCTCTATTTTCAATAATTTCATAATCTTTTAAAATTTTTAATTAAAATATTAATTTGGAAATAGCCATTTTTCATAATATTTATTTCATATCACTGATAGTTTTATTGGAAGTGTAAGTTGTAAGAAATAAAGTATATTTGAAATTTTATAATTGATATTATGCATAGTATATGTGAGTTGCTTGATCTTAGAGAATGAACACACACAGACACACACACAAGCATATTGGGAGCTGTTTAAAAGTGAATAAAATTAAATGCAAAATATTGAAGAATATTTCTTAAAATTTATATAAGAATTATATATTCATAACACAGCCATAATAGTGGCTTCAGATATTAATGCATACCAAATGTGTGTTTTTATGGCACACTACTTAGTTTTGAGAGACATATAGAAAGAGAGTGAGTGAGAGGAAGTGCCCAAAACTTGATTTATTAATATAGATTTTTCTTAATATAGATCATGCACACATAGTTTTAT
>OZ010584.1:47913656-48128656 GCA_963932145.1 Acanthosepion lycidas
TATAATCATGTGATTAGAACAGCTTGCTATACTGTTAATCCCTGAGACTTATTTTTCCAAGTAATGGTGTTACTTCACACATTGTTTAAAACTATCTAATTTGAGTATTGAAAAACCTGCAAATGAATTGCTTTCAGATGTACTGTTCATTGTAGATTACTAATGAAGCTGAATTAAAACTCCCAATGAATAATGGAAGGTCACAGCTTATGTTTGCTAATAGAATGTAAATATTTATTATAACTATTATTTTATTTTGAGGTTATGGACCATTCCTAGTGTTTCATTGATCATTATAATAAATAGCAGAAAAAGGTCAGTTTATTCTAGGACACTTATTCTGGAAATATTTAGTCAACAAGTTAAATTTTGTTCTACAATAATGTTTAAAATAACATTGACTCAAAGAAAAGAAAAGCATAATTTTTGAAAGAGTTTGAAATGAAAAGTTATTTCTTCATTTATTTTTTTTCTTTACAACCTTTCCAATTTATTTATGGATACTGAATCTAACTGAATTTGAAAAATGAATTTGTAAGTTTTGTTGAGAAGTACCTTCACTGATTATTACAACATAATTTTTAAGACAACTCTCAAAGCATTGACTTTGCATCCTTCAATGGGATTGTTAAATTATATTAAAATATCATCAATTCATTTGTTGAACTCCCATTATCAATTTAGTGTGCACACTTAAAATCCAAGCAACCAATCTTTACCAATTTTGACATTCTAGTCAGAAACTGAATGCATTTTGCATGGTAGATCATTTGAATGACTCCAAGATAAGGTTTATACGCTTAAAGACGTGTAGAAAAGGTGGCCTTCCTATGGTTTAAACTTTTGAAAAATTAGATACTGAAAGTTCAATATTTAAAAGGTTTTCTTTTTGCAGTTTTGTTTTCTTACTCTCTTCTTTCTGTAAATAGTAAGCTTCATTAAATAAACCCCAAAGGGATTTTAGAAGATAGATTTTATATAAATTAACTTGCATACCCATTTTTTCTTATTTGTTTTGTTTCAAATCATTCAATATATTCCATAAAATTCCTGACAGAATCAATTGCACAGAAAAACTGTTGTGGATTAATTGGTTAACATGCAAAAATTCTGCAAATTCAAAATTTGCAAATTAAACCCTATTTCTAAAAGAACGAGAAATCCATGACTTTAAATCCAAAAGGTGTGTGTATGAGTCAAATAAATATTTATTTACCATCTCCAATGTGACACAGCCTTCAAAGTGTTCAAGTTCAATCTCTTTGGCTGATGGAAGGCCATTATGTGGCCTGGCGCTTACTGGACTGGTATATTAGAGAACTGACATGGTAGTGCTGTAGTGATTGTAGAAAAGGACAGATCTAAGAGCCTACATGACATTATTAGGTCAAGCATGAAACTCATTTTTATTTCAGAAAGATTGAACAAAGTGGATTGTTTGTAAAGTGAGCAAACAAATGGAATAAGTGCAATAATAACTAGAAAAGAAAGAAAGAGAAAAAGATGAAAAGTGGCAAAATGAAACTATAACAGAAGAAACAAGATTTTATATTTAGATTATTGGTTTTCAGAAAGTGACAGCAGTCAGAGTGACAGAGAAGTGAGAAATATATTAAACAACAAAGGTGGCTGAAGAGTTCTTTTCTTTTTTCTTTTTGTTAAGTTTTGGATTGCCAACAATTTGGAGACACTGAGAGAATTATTACCAACTTGGAAGATATAAAGCTTAAAATGTTTAAGTAATGAAAATAAAAGATCAGAAAACAAAGAATATGAAATCAAAAATAAGAAACTATAATGATTTATTTGTTAAGAAGCAGTTTCTTCACAAGTAGATTTAGTTTGCCATCAGTAGGAAATCTATGGCATAAAGCTTTTTATATACATTTTCATTTGTTATACTGGAAGTTTAAAAAAGAAACAAAATAAAAGAATTTGACAATTGAGCTATTTTCATTCTCAAATGATTTAGAATGAACAAATGAATATAGTTTTATGCAACATCAATTTCTATATAATGGTCATATTGTGTCAAATTTAAGTAGAATCCTAAATAAGTAACTTATTTGAATTTTTTCAAATTTAAAAGTTTTAAATTGCTCTAAAGAAATGGTGACGGATATTATATTATATCATTCCATTGTGTGTTACAATGAAAATGTTACAAATTATAAAAACTGTTAATCAATAACTTTCAATCAAAATAGTTCCCTGATTTTAAATAGTATATTCTATATTTTTCTGTTAGATACTAATATCAAATCATAGCAATTGCTTTCTGAACATCTTTGAAACCAACAAAATTATTAATTTGTTGAAGAGGACCTGATTGCTAGAAAGAGAAGAATATGCAAGAATAAAATACTGTGTCAGAGTGATCATCTAAGCAAAGATTTTAGTAGCATATGAATAATGTTTCATGACTGGAATGAGGAAAGAAGTTATGCTAAATGTATCAAAGTGAGTATGGGGATATACAACGTTGAAAAGTATAATGGAAAAAGAACCCAAATGAAACTTAATTAGAACATATAAAAAAATTTATGGCTTTATATTGGATTTGGTGAGAATATTTCTAACTTAAAAGAGTGCATATGTGACAAAATCCTTGAATAACTGAGTGAGTAAAATTATCCAAATATTTTCCTATTCATTCAAAATACTATTAAAAATTGCTATAAAGAACAACTGTAAAAAATAACCAATAAAATCAAAACAGATTATTTGTATTGCATATATATAAGACTAAAGTTAAAATGATGGTTATTTAAGAAGTGACTTTTGATGAAACTGCTATGACAGATTTTAGCCTATTCATGTCATATGGCAAAATGAATACGCTTATTGGAGTAAAATATATTCTTATGAATTTGTAAGTTATAATACATTCTCATGTATTAATTAAGTTAGTGTCTATCTTAAAGAAATGAATACGCCTGAATATTCTTCATAAATTCAAATGTGTACACTTACCATTCACATGGGATCAACCCTTATCCAAATAAAAGAACTGAATGAATTTCCTACTTGAGTTGTTATAAAAAGAGCACTGCCTCCAAGCAAGAACATATTTGAAATATACAAAATAAATCCAATATAATGTTTAATTAAGCTGTAGTTTTTAGGAACAGGAACCAATCATCCAATAATTCCATGAAATGACAAGGACAAAGTGAAATTAAATGTTGTACTTCATCTATTTTCTCATATATAAGGCATAGATTTAACCTTAAGAAATAAAAATATTACTATAAACTTTTAAATGATGAATTCTTGTTTTATAGTAACAAGAACATCTTGTATACATGATAATATTAAATATTTTTATATAATGCATTTACAATAATGAAAGGAAACTTTTAAGTCAAGAAGCCAGAAGAAAGTTCCTCAAGTGAGACCTTGTTGCCAATCTAGCACTATGTTGAAATTCATAAAGTTTTCATCAGAACAATTACCATGCAATATTTAAAGAAAAGGCCCAAGGAAGCTACATTGCATTGATGGAAAAGTGACTGAAGCCAAGATGCCATGTCAAGACCAATAACACCACAAATTCTTCTTTGGATTTTTTTCAAGAATTTCTAAATAGCAGCACCAGGCCAGATGTGGCAGCAATATCCAAAAGAAGGAATTAGTGAAAATATCTTCAAAATTGTTTCAGCTGTGCAAAGAATAAATAAAATGTATATGTAAATTTGTCATTTTTTTTTTAGTTAAGAATGTTGAAATAAAATGAACAATGAAGTATGTGAAGAAAAATGATAATGAAAAATATTAGCAGAGGTAAAAAAAATGATATATAAAAATAGAACAGTAACATCATAAAGAGAAGCAAAAAGAGTTCATGAATTTTAGAAGATAACTCAGAAAGTAGAGGGAGATAACTCAGAAAGTAGAGGGAGATAATTCATAAATATACAAAAGGAGTAGAAATGGTCATCTTCCAGTTCTTGTCAGTAAGATTAAACTTTGACTGACTTGACAGCTTAAATAAACCTTTAATGTATTTAGCATCCAACTTGATGTTTCACAGAAACAAATGTTTAACCATTTTATTTGAATGTAAAACAGTTGAAAGATGAAAGTATCCCATAGTCATCAGATTTTTTTCTAGAAGATGCTAGTTGAATGCACAGATTTACATATTTGTGCAAATTTGAATCTTTCAAATATGGATCATTTAGAAAACAATTAAAAGAAATTACATCTGTATGTAGAGAAAAGAATAAAAAAAAGTTAAAAGAAAAATAAACTATTTGCATGTTAAAATGTTTTCTGATTTAGCAGCATTCTTGAGTCATTTTTGTTGCTTGGAAAAATGAATCCTTTGTTAGGTTGAAAGCTGTAATATCTAAAACAAAATTAAAATTAAAAAGTGAGTTTGAAATAGTGATCTATGATTAGAAATGAAGGACGATTTATTCAGGTGAGGATGGAGTTCTTAACTAAATGAAAACAATAAAATAAATAAAAGGAAGAACAAGAGGTAAGAGTAAACTCAAAATAAAATATAATGTTCTTAAAAATAGCAGAGAAGAACACAAGCAAAATATCTGCTATATTCCTCTGTCAACTTCCACCATATTAAAATACGTATAACATTACTGCTATCATGTTGCTACCTTAGTGATGACTTAATGATAACATTTTCAACCATTCCTTTAATTGCATTTGGAATTAATTATTATTTACTTTCAACTTCCATGCCTTCCCAAGTTACTGACAAATGAAAAGACCTTCCAACAAAAGAAAAAACTTTGAAAGATGAAAATTGAAAAAAAGGTAAAAATAGATTGAACTTCTTGTCAAATGTGTGCAGGCAGAAACTGTGATGTTAATAATTATATTGTTCAGAGTGTTATCAATGGATATTAATGATAAAGTCTAGTTTGGGAAAAGGCATGGCAGAAAAGGTGAAACAGAATTTACTTGGTTCACACACACCATTTGCAAACATGACCCTGGGACATTAGAATGAAAATAGCAAAAATTTACATCACTTGAGTAGTGTAGATTCCACAACTATAAAACTGGTTGATGAGAGAAGCAAGGTTTTTGAACAGAAATTTGAAATAAGTATTTCTACGAGGATAAAGTTATGATAATATAAGTCCAATGTTCTCCAGCTGACCAGATCTGTGAACAATGGTTTAGAAAAGATTTAATGATTCTAAAACAGACTGAAAAGAGGAAAGATATTTTTCCCTTTGTGCTCCTAACTCCTGAGTGAGTTTGTGCTTGTCACTTCCCGTAGATTTGATAATAATCAAAATACATGATCTATTTTTATTCAGTTAAAAGTTTTTATTAGTTCCTAGCAATAGTAATCATATAAAATATACTCTAACAGTATAAAAGAGAGAAAACAACTTTATAGGTTAATACAAGAGATTGAACAAATAAGCTACACTTCCTTGCCTGTACATAGGTTTATTTATTTGTATAAATCTAATAATAATAAAAAAACACCATGAATCAAAATCAAGGAATCATTTTTTTGTTATTAGCAATAATATAAGGATACTACTAGTTGGCTGCAAATACAAGTGTGTTTATGTTCATGCAAGCAGTCACAAATTGGAGGTGTCAAAACCAATTAAGTATGAAAATTTATCTTGTTTTAATAGACAATGGTAATTGTGACACTGAAATCCAAAGGCTTATTAGAATAGCAAAAATGACTTCCAAAAGCTAAAAAAAATTATTAAGAAACAGGAAAGTTTCTTTAGAATAAAGGAAAATAGTGCTGAACTGCTATGTGATATCAATCATTCTATATGGCAGTGAATACTTACAGATGAAGAGGAAACTTCAGAAAACAGAGATATGGTTCTATGAAAGGATTCCAGGCATATCATGGATGGACCATGAGAACAACAAGGAAGTTTTAAGAAAAATGGAAATAAAAAGGATACATATAATTAGAATTGGAAAGAGATAATTAAAATTTCATGAACACATGAGCAAAAAGGAGCTTAGAGAATTTAACACTTACAGGACATATTGGCCAAGAGAGGCAAAGGGAAACTGAGTAATCAACCTAACAAACTTGTATAAATGGATAGCAGAACATGGATTAAGAGGGATAATAAGGGGATAGACATTGCTCAAAGCTACAAAGGATAGATAGGAGGTTGTGGAGAGCCATGAAAGTCCATGTACCCTCAGAAGATGACACATTAAACATGATTAAGTGAACTGATAGTACTATTTTTTATTACTAAAATATCCTCATGAATTCTATTGCTGCAGTTTATTGCAAAAGATGTAAGTTCAGTTATTGAAACCGGATATGAGAATGTTTTAGACAGAAAATTAGGCATAACTGAATGATATTTTCTATATTACAAAGATTTGCTCAAAACAGTTTGACTGGGTATCACTGATTTTAGAAGCACCTGAATTTACTGGTTTTACAAGTATTTTTCATACAAATCCTGTTCATGATTTTGATCCTTGTTCAGATGTTTTAAAAGGGATATAAATCATATATTCTAGAAAATGTCTTTACTAGATGAGCAATAACATCTACCTTACAGGTGCAGAACAAAATTATATCAGTAGGTCCTGCAGTTCAGAAGCTAAGAAAAAAAGTGAACAAAAGAAGTTTAATCATTTTAAACACATTATAATCATTTTGAAATGTGTTTGCTTTGTTTTTTTCTTTAGCAAAGTGAGAGAAGGGAGAGAATTATTTCCTAATCTTTATCTATTTTTATCTTTTCATCAGCTTTCCAAATATGGAAACAACTAAGCAACAATAGATGGAGTGACTTTTTTTTTTTATAAACATTTAGTTCATTCAGTTACATTTCCTTTCCATTACATATTTATTAACATTGCCATTGCTTTATCATGGATAATATGGAAACCAGAAAAGTAAATCTCTTTTAAAATTAGGGTAAATAGTTTGTATGTAAGTTGTCAAACAGTAAAATAACTTTAAGTGTTTTCTTCTCTATAGTAAATTATCACACAAAAATGAAAAAAATACTTCTATATTTCTATCAGTCTCAAAATATGATTATATAACCCTTTGAATGTTCAAATAGTATTCTACAATATGAATATTTAATGAGTAACAAAAATCCTCATATTTCATTTTAAACATACACAAGCATGTTTTTCAGTTACTTTCATCTTATATATTTTGAAATATTAAAGTGAAGTTATGTGTGTATATATATATATATATATATATATATATATATATATATATATATGAAATGTGTGGGTGTGCACCAAACCCATAAGAATGAATCAATAAGTGTATAGGCAACCTGATAGTTATTAGCTGGATTTTGATCTGAAATTTTCATTGCATAATATTCAATCTATGTGATTAATAAAGTAAAAAAGTGTTGAGTTAATTGTATTGACAAAGAAGAAAATTTGTTAAAATGCTTTCTTTTATTATTGGCAATGAATTCATTGATGTATTTAAATTTCTTTGGCACTTCAATTAGCCACTAGTTTCAGTTTGTTTCCTTTTTTATGTGTAGGGAAATTCTTTTCATTGTGGGTTGAAACTTTTAGATTTATTTGTTTTTACTAATTACTACTGCTAAGTGGTTCTTGATTGGAACAGGCTCAATGCATAATGGTGTACAGTACAGCTTGGAAATTGTCTTAAGTGACTTGGAAAAGAAAAATGAAAGTGTTTTCAACCAGACAAGAAATGATGACTAAATGTGTACATTTTTAAAAGTGTAAATATTCTTTAATAATACTATTATCACAATGATTTTGAAGGCTATATTTATTTATAACCCATTTAATATCTTTATAAAATATTGCTTACTTTAATGTGTATATTATTGTGTAGGTGTTTGTTTCTTTATTTCTTCCACCCTTATATATATATATATATATATATATATATATATATATATATATACTATAAACATTAAAATTAGTGAGTACATGTGTTTGAGTAAATATCCGTGTTATTTTTTTTTTTTTGTAAAAAAATAAAGAAATTAATTTCTCACTGAATTTCTAGAATGAGAACTATTTGCATGCAGACTCATCTTTGGGGTTATGACAATATTTAGCCATTTCACCCTTTGGCTTTTATCACATACTTGTTGATCCAGGTAACCTTTGGGTAAATCTGAACTGTACCCTTTATTTAATCTACAGGATTAGAGCTGTGCTAAATAAAATCTAGACAAGATATCCTTAGTCAGGATCAGTGGAATGAGAACAATCTACTCCACATAGGTTAAATAAAGGGCTCAATTCAAAATTCATTGAAGTTTAGTTGGATCAACAAGCATCTGATGAAGATCAGAAGGCTCAATGGCCAAAAGACAAGGACAATAGTCTGCATGTAAATAATGAAATTAAATATCTATCTAGAGACTGGTAAACATTTTCACTGTTTCAAAAACAGAAAAAAGTAGTAAGATCTATACAAACAGATGTAACCCAAAAGTTTACTCATAGCTACAAAGGACAATCGCCCATGTACTGAAGGCAGATGGCACATAGAAGAAGTAATAAGAAATATGTTGGATTTAAAATTCTATTAATTGCTTATATATATGTATCTATATATATGTGTGTGTGTGTATGCATGTGTGTAGTTTAAATTTTGCTATATTTATGGAAAAATAGTGGGCAATATAAGTGATGGAAGATAGATATAGGGATAGTGACTGTCAGTTTCATGTCTAAAGTACTTTTCAGATCATGTGTGAAGATGGTTTGAAGTGTGAAACTGGCAGTCACATCATGCAGTATTGATTTCTATGTTTTAACTGTCTATTTATTTTCTATATCTAGATGTACAGAGTACACTGTGTATTTGAGAATGCATCTTTAGCAGACCATAAATCAAAGATAACTTAAGGTAATGTTCCATAGCAAGCATGAAATTTGGACATTTTCATGTCTCTTTCAGCAGTACTGAGTGTATTAACAGCAGCTTTCTGACATAGAGACAAAGAATTTCTCTATCTGTGTATGTGTATTAGACAGAGAATGAAAGTTGTAATTATTATATCAATGTAAGTCAAGTTAAATATGGATAATTGTCAATGAAAATACTTCACTACAATTTCCTTTCAGTGTAGAATAGAATCACCAAAAACAATCAACTACACTGAGCAACAAAAGATTTTGCTGGTGGCACAAAGACATAAACTTGTGGCTAATTCTGGAATCCATACTAGAATTGTTCTAACATATCAAGATTTAGTGTTACGTATATATACATGATGAGGAGATTTTGTTTGATATTAATTATACTGGGCAGAAAAAAAACATATCTTCTACCAAACCAAATGATGCTGTACTAGTTTAAATTAAGTATGCTGATTCTGAATTTGTACTCAGATTTGTTCAAGTTTCTAGATATATTTATGTTCAATGTAAATATTATATGAACTAGTTAAATTACCCATGCCATGATACATGTCACACAATTTTTGTAAGGAAATGTTGATTGATTTTAAATCCTTGTTATAATTTGTGGTGAAAAATGATGCATTTAACTATTACTCGATGATCTTGCTGATGTGACCTCCATCTTCTGGCTTTCTCTTTCTATATTTTGGATAGGAGTCATTCCCTTGTTCAAATTTAAATTTAATTTAAATCAAAGGGAAAAAATTCAGTGGGAGGTTTGTGCCCGACCCGGGACACCCTTTGATCAAAATAAAATATTCCTATCCAAGTAACCTGGATAATGAAGTTTCAATATATATATATATATATATATATATATATATATATATATATATAAATAAAAAGAAAGAACAGTAAGATATATAATCCGGTGTTCTTATAGATATTTTTATTTTTACAAAATAGTGCTCAATGTAAATTTACAGAGCATTAATATTATAAATTAATTGATTTAAAATAAGTTTTTTTCGCTACACAGTTCTAACCATGTTTCAAAAATGGAAGCTAAAAGCTATGAATTTAATTTAGTAATTAAATTAAAGATGTTAGTTCCATTTCATCCTCAAGCGAATTTATGGAACTAACGTCTTTAATTTAATTACTAAATTAAATTCGTAGCTTTTAGCTTCCATTTTTGAAACATGGTTAGAACTGTGTAGCGAAAAAGACATATTTTAAATCAATTAATTTATAATATATATATATATATATATATATATATATATATATATATATATGGTTATGGGGGTCTATCACCAACAAACAAATGGACAAAGCCTACAACTTATATATATATATATATATATATATATATATATATATATATATATAGTCTGTTAGTATACATGTAAGCTGGTAGCATGAAATTTCTTTGTGTTAATTGTACAGATCTTTCTTGTGCCTCATAGAGCAGAAAACTATGCTGATTTAATTTAAAACATTGAAATGTTAAATGTCTCTTAAAATATCCTTTTTGTGTCCTTATCTTGATATTTTCTCATGGGTGTAACTGCAGTAAATGATGAGCAGGGTAAGAGGTTGCACCAAGGATATACCTAAGATGGATATGATCTATCAAGGCTGTTTCCATACAAACAAAATGGATGATTGTTACTGATTCGACAAGAGAAGAGAATTTCATTGATTACTAATGTACAATTTGCCTTGGATATAAATACTATACAGTACTAATATACTAACATCTGTCTATATTTCTGAGATGAGGTATTGCAACTATTTACATTGTTTGGATACATGGCTCAGTGGATAAAAGCATTGGTTGAAGTAATCCAGTTGACTTGACCCAAAGAGTTTGTGAGTTCAATACCTGGCCACAGATATGACAGAAAAGGAAAATAACTGAAACTGAAAATATCCAGAAATGTGGAACTCGAACAATCTACCCCAGTGGAAAAAATAAAGGGTTCAATTTGAAATTCCAACATATATCACTTGAAGAAGGCCGGAGTGTACAATGGCCAAAATGTGAATATGACAATAAAAATGAGGGCAACAGTGTAAATACTAATATAATATTTTCATATTCTATGGGCATATCTCACTAGATAATTCTGATATGTCATGTCCCCTCAGGACATAGGCACACTATTTACATTATACAGACTATTGTCCTCATCTTTGTCGCCATATTTATTACAATGTTTGGGCCGTTATATGCTCTGACCTTCTTGTTGTAATGTTCCATGTAGTTCCATGTGCCTGTTAATTCCCCCCTCTAAGTTCTCCACTGCCTTAACCAGGTATTGAACTCACGCTCTTTGGGCCCTGTCACTGGATCTAGGTAACACCTTTATCCACTGTGCCATGTGTCCTTGTGGACATCTGTGTATGAATTTGTGGGTATTATAAACCTAATGTCTTCAGCAAACATTTTTTACCAGTGCTCATATTGCAATTTTTGTTGTTATTAATGCTTTTCTCTGGCACTCCATATTACTGGTTGTAATAAATATGGCAACAAAGATGAGGACAATAGTCTGAATAATGTAAATAGTGTACATAATACCTCATCTCAGAAATATAAACAGATACTGAAGGACATAGTTATGAAGTTTTACAGCTTTTCTTTTTAATATCTTTGAATTGGCATGGTTTCTTGGGAAAGGTAGAAGAGATGCTACCCACTGAATTCTTCATGGTTTTGAATCCAGAACTGTCCTTCTAGACTATGGTCAACCAAAGCTGATGAACTCAATCAACCCTGCTACTATGCCCACATCTAGAAAGAGAAGTGGATGGATTCACACCTTTTCCAAGGATATCAGTGCAAAGGGAACATAACAGGTTCAATTAGAATTTGAACTCAGCTTGCTGATTTCACTTTTTTGTGCCAATATCAATTACAGTACTTGTATATCCCAAGTCTGAGAACAGACCGGGAATCTAGAACATCCTCCTCCTCCAGTCCTGTTCATGTGGTATATTCAGTAATAATTTTTTTGAATAATCCCCACTCAATTCACATAATACTTATAGTCTGAGAAATATTCTAAGAGGAAGGCAAACATAAATACATATCATAAAAATAAAAAAATTATTCATTATTCAAACATGAAACAAACACACATCCATATTTGAAACAAATTATTTAAAAATAAAGTAAACAAAAACAGTTTTCAAAATGAACTAAACAATGAAATGCAATCAAATTAACAGCATTAAAAATCTAATTTGCATTGAAAATACTTTATGAAAAATCACCTTTCTAAGTTGTACCTTTATTAGAATATCAAAGTGTAGCATCTTTTTTCTTCAATGTAAAATAATTTTAAATTTTACTTGCTTCCTTTAAAGACAAACACATATAAAACAAATTGTAAGAGAAGGGAGACATGTTTACATGCAAATTTTATAATTTGTACACTACATATACACAACTAGAAATATTAACTCATACAGTAAGCACACAAGAACAAAGTAAACAGAACCTTTTAAGATGTACCAGAAAGACTTTAGTGTTAATTCTCATACTCTGATCAGTAGACAGAAAGAGAATATGAAAAAGAACATTGAAATATTTATACACTCACACATGACATATAAAACAAGGACAAAAAGAATCTAAAAAGTGTAACAAAAATTGTGATGATACATGAAAAAATTCCAGAAAATTTCTCCAGGGACAAACATAAACTTGCATGTAATGAAGATGCTTTATCCAATAACTAGCTTTTAAATTTCTTTTTTATTTTCTGATATCAATTTTAATGTAAAAAAAATCAAATTTTACAAGCAAAAATATTTAAAAATAGTTTAATTTTATATTATTCAGCTTGTCGCACAGGTGTTCACATGAAGAATGTCCTTTAAGGTATTTCTATCAGTATATTTCAACCAATTTCTTTACTTAGCATTGGTTACAAAAATTATATAAACAGTTTTCCATTCCAGAGAATTTAAAAATGCATAGAAAAAATGTGTTTATTTCTTCATTCTTTACTCTTTTCTTTTTTTTTTGATATTTTTTTTAATTATGCTTAGATTTTTAAAATAAGTTTTAATAAATTTATAGATTTACACAAAGTCAATGCTATGTCATCTGTTTTCTACAATTGCAGACACATTTTGTAGTAAATGTGTACTTGAAGTTATGAGACATTTTGATCAGCATCACATACACTTCCTCATGTATTGGTGGCATTACATCAAAATAAACTTTTCTAAAATTCATTATTTGTTGCTGAATGGATTTCTAGAAAATACTTTAACTAATTTAAAAAGAGTTCCAGTCCTTTTATGAAAGCATTTTTACAGTTTTAGTTAAATTTAATATCAAATATCAGCAGCCATTGTTCTTTTTATGACACTATTTCTTTTTCTCCAGCATTTTCCACATTCTGACAATTTCAACCTTCAGTGCTGAGTAGTTGCTTATCTTTTGTAATTGTTTTGCTGTTATATTGTAGTCAGCCATATCAATTATTTGGCATTCATTTTCAGTTGTGTTGAAGACTTGATAAATTGATCTGTTAGAAAGTCATAGTCCCTTATCATTATTATCCTTTCATTTTGTTCTTAGTTACCTTGCAAGAGTTGTTAAACTCACTATTCTCTTTATTGCCTTGATTTTTATTATAATGATTGAGATAATACAATTCTTCAGGTGTGCAATCTATAAAGAAAAGTATTTTTTGGAAATGGTAGCAAGCATAAAGGAATAGCAGCAAATATGCTGATCAGATCAGTCTATTTCCAGTAATGTGCATAATACAAGAGATTTAATTCTCAGCAAACTGTTCAATATGTGTGATTCTATGGATGTTTCCTAATTATTTCCTTGCTAAGCAAAGAAACCCACACCACATTAACCTGACTTATAAATTTGTTAATGTATGCCACTTCCTTTAACTTTCTTCATCTACACTCCTTATCTATGATTTAAACCACATTCCAGAAAGGGTAATACAAACTCATTAAATATTGTCTATCATATCAGACTTTTCTATTTTGCCTTTGGTGATGGCTTTTTTAAATTCTTTTTCTCTGATGTTCAAGTGTGGACTGGTTTCTTCATTCTGTTCTACAATTTTGGTTAAATCATTGTGATAACCACAAAAATAACCACAAACAAAAAAGAATGATTTCAAATCATCTGAACAACTCGTGGAATGATAATGATTCCTCTTAAAACTACAGAAGATATTTTTACTTTTCATTCTTCTCATTACAATGTGGTAGTCATGCTCTTCAGTTTGTGAGAAATAAAAGGAGTTTACTTTTAAATTAATTTAAAATAAGTTGTAATGGAATTTCTAATGCTATTTGGATATTTTATGATCTTTACATCAATGAAATAAACTATTCAAAGTCAAAAATATTTCCATCTTTATTTTACTAAAAGAAAACAATTCATCTAGTCATTTTTTATATCATCAGTTATGAATAACAATTCCTTCATAGTCCATAAAAGGCAATTTCAAATAACCCATTCATTATTTTTACCATGGATATATTGAAAACAGAATAAATTATGAGTCACAATAAAATATATATATATATATATATATATATATGATTAAATAAGTTCCCTATTCAATCATTTTGTCAGATTTCATCCAAATCTTCAATTCATGTATGATAACATGAATAATCCACTGTTGATGTCTGAATTGTCACACAGAATAAGTGAAGTACTGATCATGAGGGTGATTGCCTTCAATATATCAAAGGCTTTTGAAAAGATGTGGCTACACAATTCTCCAGTTATGAGATACCTGGAAGAGTTTTCTCAATTATAAAGTCATTCCTATCAGGTAGGTCCATAAATGTTGTTGTTAATGACCAGTCTTCTGAAGTACATGAGATCAATGCAGGTATTCCCTGAGGCTTCCTTCTTGGTCTTACCGCTTTCTTCTTTAAGTTAACAATCAAGAACATACTTAGGTCTCTAGTAAATATCTATCCAGATAATACAATTGATAATAAAATTGCACCTCCAAAAATCTAGATAACCAGAGACTGGCAGCTGAAGTCGCCTCCAATTTAGCTCTAACAGCTCATTAGGAGAAAAACAGGCTTGGAAAATTCAGTACCACCAAACCAAGCTAGTAATGTTCCCCCATCACTGAGCAGAACCTTCACCTATGATGATTTCTTAGTTTCTCCAGTTCAGACCTTCACAACTAAATCCTGCCATGCCATGTACATTGAGACAAATTATTTCCATTCTCTTTGCGTTCTCTTAGTAAGAAGGAAGTAATATTGAAACAGCTTTTTTCCCCAAGAACTTCTGATTTATAGAACAGAAACCCAAGTGGATGCTTACCTGATCACTACAATCTTAACCGTTATCCTCATAAGTTCTTACCTCCTCCTCCTTTTATGGTCATTCAACAACTTCACTTAGTAACCATCTAACTTGAGTGGCTATTGTACCTTGTATTTGGTGAACAATTAATAAAAAAGAAAAAATATGAAATATGTGAATAAAGCATGTAAGACAGAATTTGTGAAAACCAGTTGGATACTAAAATTTTTTATTCTGTTGTCAATGTTTTGCTCCTGAAGTACATCTTCAGAAATCCTTAAAAAAACCCTTAAGACCCTTTATATTAAATCTAAGCAACCTTCTCTCTCTAAGTAGAAGGTTACTTAGGTATAAATGGTTATGTCTGTGATTTATATTGCTGATTCTTTGCTTGTATTTTTGTTCTTTCTTTTTTTTTTTTAGTTGTTTTATTATGGATTGAGTTCTGGTAGGTGGAGGGAATGATAACTGGTTGGTTTCTTTTTTGTTATATTTTTTGATCCACCACATTTTATATGTGTGCTTGCCTCAGATTATTTAATTATTAAGAGGTTATGAGAATAGAAACAAAGAATATTTATGCAAAGAAGCAATAAAAACTTCTGAAAGTAATGTTAAAGTTGAAACAATAAAAATGTTAAATTCAGTGATGAAACTTGATGAAGGTTATTGAATATTAAAGATTCCATATTGACATGGAAAATAATAAAATCATAATTTATTAACATATAGGATATTGATTTAATTAAATATATATTTCTCTGGATTGTATTTTTGGCATTAATTTATAAATAAAAATTAATGTTGCCCTTTGGATAATAAAGCCTAAGACTCCCAAAATGTGTTATTATCCATATTTTTTAATGTTGATTGATAATAAATAGCTAGCTATTACTTGTTTCCAAGCATACATCTGTCAGGGTGACTAGCCAAACACTATTACAAACATCTGCTCAATCCACAGACCATACCTGTGGTTTATACTACAACTACGTTGAGTGTACCCTAGTTACAGTTTCTGACAGAGAGTGCATAATGTTGAGTGATCAATTGCTTGAAAAGACCAGTATAGCCAATTCCACAGTCACAATATCTTGTGACTCTATGCTTACACAACCATTGGTGACTTACAAACAGTTCTGTCTACTCAATTTGAATTACAAGACTTAGATTAACCTTTTCCATGGGTTTTGGATACTTTCCAAAGTGCCATGTGCTAGAATTGCCTCCTATGTTGAGATTTGAACTTGAGTCTCATGGTCAAAAATTGAATGATCTAACTACTCAGCTAAGTTGAAATTCACATAATTTTTTCTGAATATTTTTTCCATCATCTGTTGTTTAATACTAATTCCCTTGTGAAAACATTAATTGGCATAATAAAATCTTATATATATATATATATATAAGATTTTATTATTATAAAATTTAAAAATATTTATTATATATATCGGGTATAAAATATGATTATTTTATACTGAATATATACTAACTGTATACATTGAGTATAAAATATATATGCAATTTAATACACACATATATAAACAAAATATGCATTAATATTCTTATGATTTCATAGCTTTAAACTTAGATCTGCTATAATTTTCTTTTAGTACAAGTAATCTCATCTTTTCATAATTCCTTATTGTGAAAGTTTTGGCAATGCAGAAATGATTCTCAAAGTTTGGTTGAATTTGCTCCAGGCATCCTAAAGAAGAAGAAAAATTGAAAAATACTTCCATATTAATGGTTTAGATAATCTTTTTCTTTATAAAGTGATGCAGAATTTAGAAGAACAAAAGCAGGTATGAATCAAAAGGATAGAACTCTGTTGAACTTGGAACAGTTCCAAAGAAAAATAACACAAAGTTAGTTGCCAAGTTTGGCCTGACAATTCTAAGATAGACAAACCTATACTTTGCCATTCAAAATTGCTATATTTTCTTTGCACAATAATAAAATCTGTCTGCATCCATTTCAAAATGGCTGTCTAATGTATTTTAAAAGATGAAAGAAAAAACAACAAAAATGGTATTTAAAGATGGCACTTGGCATCTTACATATTACAATACTGTTCTCAGCCTTGACAAGTCCACTGGCACAAAAGACAGTCAGTTTAGGCAAAGTAAAGCTGACCTTTAAATAGATAACTGGCCACCTATACTAAGTGTACTTTAGTCTTGGTAGTTTGTCAAACATTACACAAAACAAAAAGTACATAAAACAAAATACAACAAAAAAGTGTCAGAATACAAAAATGAAGCAAAAACAAAAAAGAAAATAATATAATGAGCAAGAAAAAAAAAAGAACAATTAGACAAAAAAAGCATTAATGTTGAGCCTGCTCTCAACAACAACCTGTCAGAAAGCATCCCTTAAAATTGGTTTAACACTCTCAATATTGCCCTGGGATTACTGTGCCTTGTTTCATTGCACATGATGGATAAAAATGAAGAGAAAAACACCTTTACTTTTCTATTTTCTAATTCTCTATTTTTCTTCTAACAAATATTTAAAAAAAAGATTCTTTGCTGTTTCTTGATCACATAAGAAAAACAAGGGTACTTTCAGAAAATTTCTTTCTCACAAAACACTTATAACATGAAACAATGTGTTGAAACCCATGAGAAGAGAAAGAAAGGAAGATGAAGTAATTAATACAGAGAAAGAGAAAAAATAAATAAATGCAGTGAAGAAAATTGTGAATGACAACGTGTCAAAATTAGAAAATAAAAAAAGAGAAAAATCTGAAAACTATATCAATAGATATTTTTTCTTTCTAAATTAAACTTTTATATAATAAAACCTCAAGTGGATGAGAGAGAAAGGAACAGAATGTAAGGTACTGTTATTACTACTAATAATAATAGCAACATAGAGTATGCAGAGACAGCAAATAAAAAAGTATATGAGAGTAAAATAAAAGAAATTGAGAGAGAGAGGACAAATAGTTATTGAAGGAGAGACAGGGAGGAAGAAAAGAAGTTAGAAAGAGAACAAAATACAAGACTTTCCCAGGAACATCTTTGAAATTTGCTGTAGTCAATATTCTTGTCAGTTATGTTAGAAAACAAGTCATCATATAAACTAATTGTTGTGACTGTGTTGTCAGTGAGTGAAAATATATTTGTAAATATATATGAGGTATTACTGCAAATGTGGATATATTTATACATTTATGCCTTTTGATAAATGTTTACATTTACTTGTAGAAATTAAATATGATTAAGTAAATTGTAAATTGAACATTTCTGTTTGCATGTAGATATTTTGATAATTGAAGTTATAAAAGATTAGCATGCACATGGATTCAAAGAAACATAAGATCTTACTGTTTTTGCTTCATTTCATGTAATTTTCATATATTTAATGTGTCCAAGAGGTACCTTAAAATGATCTCCAGAATAATTCATCAAATCCTTAAGTTTGGAATAATGGTAATGAAATGACTAGACCTGATTTTACCAATTTTGTTCTTTTTTTTAAATATTTATTATTCAGATGGGATTTATCTTGCTTTTACTATTTTTTCTTTGTTTCATTTTCCCAAGACTAAGTTTTATCAATTAAAATTTTGCAACTAAAAAAAAGCTATCTCAAAATATTCTATAGGTACTATTCCTAGTTTTAATTTTTTTCTTTTTTTCAATTCACTTCTATTTTTTTCAGAAGATGTATTTATTCAGTCTCTCTCTCTCTTTGAATTAACCAATCTATTTCAGTTCATTTTCTGCTCATAATATAATTTTTTATGATTTTAATTAACATTGCTAAGTTTTAATAGATCAGTTTATATGCATATTTTGTACATGCATTAGAGTGAGTTTGTGTATATTCATCGATGTGTAACTATATGTATATACATATTTTTTCATATACTTATATATAAATTAATCCTTATGAATACATAAGATTTTTTATATGTATCCACTGGATAAGTATAACATACAGATATAAAAAAAATTGTTTAACAGGAGTATGTACAAGTAGTCTGGGAGGAAAAATGCAATATATTTATGAGCAAATAAAATCTCAAGTATTGCAAAAATGATCTTTTAAAATTTTTATTAATCAGCCAATGCTAAGGCATACAAGATTTATTTGACTCAGAAAAGATTCTTGTAAGTTGGCAATATATGATTGGCAAACAAGCAGGTGTGATTGGATGTTTGTTATTTGATGTCTATTCCCATATATCCTCTTCAAAATAGAATTTATAAAAGAATTACTTACAGGCATGTTTGCTGAAGGTTGTTTATACACATTTTTTAACCTTTATAGATTTCATTAAAATTTGCTCTAGTTGTCAGTGTGTAGAAGAAAGAGAATCTCAGAATGAAGAAAGAAAATTGAAGAATTACACTTTGTCTTATCAAGCAAAGCCAAGTCTCTATTTGATTGTCTCTCTTTATCAGTTAACATCTATCATTCATATTTACATTATGTGCTACAGAATAAAGTAGTATTTCTATTTTAAAACCAGATTACAAATTAATTTATTCAACATACTGTGATCATGTGTAAGAGAAACTTTTGGATTACCTTTGTAATGAATAGTAATCAATTTATCTTTGGAAATGTAAAATCAAGTATTTATTTTTCTTTTACTGCATTAAATCTGAAAAAAAAGGACACTAGTCCCTTGTATGTGTGGGACGCCATCCCATATTAAGAAATGTCTTGTGCCAGCTGTATGGCTGTTAAATAAATAAATAAAGTATTTAGCTATATGTTTGAATAGTTATGCACACTTGTGCAGGCATTGATTTTCTAAGTTGTTTAAAAATGTTGCACAAATATTCATAAGAAATGTCAATAACTAACGAAAAATATTTCAATTTGTAAAAATATCTGTGTATTGAATGAATAATTTTATTTGTCATTTAAGATTCATGCCTACCTATAGATGAAAATGCTTAACAGTATAATCTATTTTTATGTATGCATGCCTGCATACGTATACATATCTAGGTTCATAAATCTATGCCGAATTATATAATGGAGGGGTATGTATAGCTTTGTTTTTTGAATAGACATTTTTATGAACAAGTTTCTTTGTGAAAATGCCAGATTATAAATATCTGAATGGTAATAAAGATAGAAATGTGAATGCATGGATTTTAATATTGCTTCGTGTGAAGTTCATGGAGTTTGTGCAATATTCAAATATTTAGCTTCCAAGTATTTCAAAGAGAGACAGAAAGAAAATAAAAGAGTGCAAAAGAATAAGAGAATGTTACACAGCAAGAAAAAAATGTATGCATAAAATATTTATATATGTATGTTTTTATCATGATGTACAAGTAATGGAGCCAGAATATAAGAAGTTAAAAAAAGTTTCAATGTGTGAAAAAGTGTTGGATGGCTACAGCTCTGTTCAATATACTATGCAATCATTAAAAGCATAAAAGCACAACCTTTTTGCATCATTTAGTTTTGATGTAAATAAGCTCATAAAATGTTCCCTAAATTTTTTTTACTTTAGTAAGTTTTGGTTGTTGCTAGGTTTACTTTACAGTCATTAACATAATTTTTTTCACATCTTTCTATATCAGTTTTATAACACCTAACAATGTTTTACTATATTAACAATGCAAAATTGTATGAACAATTTCTAAAACACTGATTATTGTCAGATACAATGTCACAATAAGATTTATGGCTAAATATCATCAGATATTATACTGTTTAATTATTATACATTAATGAGCAGTTTTGATTATTATACATTAATGAACAGATATCATTTTCAAATATACTAACACCTACAGTGGTCATCTGACAAGTTTTATTTGCATTCTTCTTTATATCAATGACGGGATCATAATAATGCTAACAAGCGACTATAAAAAAACTGCTTCTTTGACAATTGCAGATCAAGCTAAGAATATCATTCTGACAATCTTACATTTTACTATAGAATGAATATAAGTTTCCATTTTACTGAATCATATTGTGTCCTTTTATGTGTTATGGCCTTTTAGGATATGAGCGATCACAGCTCTCCACAACTTCCTTTTAATTTAGATCTTACTAGTTTTGTCTTTTTACTATCCCTCTGACCTCCTGTTCTGCTATCTATTTACACAAGCTTGTTAAGTAGGTTACTCACTGTTTTCCATTTGCTTTCAACATCCTATGATGACCAAATTCTCCAAGCCTCCTATTTTTCATTATGTGCCCCCAAAATTTCAACTGTGTCTTTCTGGTTCGAAGTATAAGTGTCTGTTTTATTTTTATTTTCTTTAAAATTTCCTTGTTGCTTATATGGTATGTTCTCAGGATCCTTCTGTTGAACCACATCTCTGTTGTCTCAAGTTGTACACTTATATGTAAGGAAATTATCCTGCATTCACTGCCATATGGGAAGATTGATATTACATAGCAGCTCAGAACTATTTTCTTCATTTCCAGTGAAATTTTCCTGTTTCTTAACACTTTGATCAGCATCTTTTACTAATCCAGTGCACCATCGGATTCCTGTGTCTTATTTTCTGTTGTCAAAACACTTCCCAGATAGATCAGTGTTAAGAATTATAATTCAATTCATATAAATGAACATACTGCTGAAGCCCTGTTGTCATTTTTCTTTCTTTCTTAGTGGCTTTCTAAAGAAACCATGACAAATGACAGGTCATCTTCAACAACAAAAGAGTAAGCTTCAGTGAGTGTAATCAGGCTTGAGGAAGGCTGGAGAGCACAATGGCTGAAACATGTTGATGAGGACAATAGTCTGAATATAAATAGTGTAAATAAAGATAACTTATCATCCCAGAAATTCAGACAAAAAGAGAATTTGTTCACATGTGGCCAGTGTGTGTGTGTATAATATCTTTATTCTGTCTGTCAGTAAACATTTTTTTATGATTGTCAATACATAATATGCAGTTTAAGATGTAAAAACTGTAAAATAAATTTTGGGTCAAAAATAGTAAAATATAATGCCTAGTTCTGTTAAATATTTGCATACCATCAGAAATAGTTTATTTATGCAGAAAATGACTAAAATACAGTAAATGGTAGTACAGTAGTGGTAATGTCAGTGGGTATTCATATGAAATGATGAAAACTTGCCAATGTATACCATGTTCAATTGTAGTTAGCACAGTGATTATTGTACCATTTTCTGCTATCACTATTCTCTCATATATATATATATATATATATATATATATATATTATAATATTATTATTTCAAAAAATTTTTTTATCGTGACACAGAAATTTCTGTTTTGGAACATAAAATTTGTTCCAATTATCAAACAATATTCAGTAACTTCAGAAGAAAGTGATTTACTTTTGAAAGTGGAGTGCCATTATATTGAGGAGTTTAAGTAGGAGGAGGAATAAGATTTCAAAATTTTTATGGGTGTTGTCTTGTTTGATGAATCCAAAGACAAATCTATACTAAAGTAGAAAATTGAAAAATTTAGGTTAGAGGTTAGGTGTGGGTTTGTAATTCATGATTGTCTAGATAAGCCATCATGTATTAGATAGGTTACTATTTCTTCTGGTTAAGAATATATTCATAAGATACAAAGAAACAATATAGAGCAGTATATGGATCCAACAATGTGTTAATTTTTGTGATTTTATTTTTTAAATTATTTTTTTAATATACTTTAGGACTGTCTTAAAGGGGATCACTAGTATGATTAAATCATTTTTTTTATATATTTAATTATTATGATTTAAAATACAATACTTGTTATATTCAATGATATGGCAAGTTAAAATTAAAAATTAAGGAATTAAATATTATATGTATCATTCTATGTAATCAAAAAGTGGATATATAATTATAATATATAGATTTTTTATAAAAAAGCCTATTAACTAGGTTTTAATGTAAACATTGTACAATGCCTACAAAAACAGTCTGTGCTGTTGATTTAATAAATCATTATATTTTAGAAACATAATAATATATAGCGTTCATGTAGACATAGAGGACATGAGTCATTTAATGACCTACAAATTCTCATTTTTTAATAATTTCCATTTTACTGTGGGGTTTTTATTTGTTTCTTTTAAATACTAAAAATATTTAGAGAGGGATGTTCATTTATGATACCTATTGTTGAAAGAAGAAATTTTTCAACACCTGGATTTCAATAGATAAAATAGTACATTGGTAAACTATAGATTCTGAAAGACATTTATTTTGCAATGGACAATTTATGGGATTTCTACAGTTACATAATTTATTACTAATATTATTATTCTTTTTATATTTAATATCATGGCATTTATAGCCACTATTTTTTAATGCTTTATTATAAAAATTGCAATATATATAAAATATATCTTCTTTTGCAGAGTTAATACTAATTTGTTTTTCTATGGATGAGGGTACATGTTTTATTGTAGATGGAGGGTGATTAGACTTCAGGTGAATATATAAATGATTGATATTTGCTTTCTTATCCTTTATATATACAACTGAAGGATTGGTATTTGCTTTCTTATGGAGGAGGCATGGTGGAGTAATGTATAGCAGCTCAGATTGAGAAATTGAAGAGCTGAGTTTGAATTCCAATCAAATCCATTATCCATTACATTCACTTATGTGCTAATACCCTTGGGAAAGATATGAATCCTCTTCTTCTCTCCCCAGCTATGGGTAAATAGCAGGACAAACTGGGTTCTATAGCCTTAGATGGCAACTGCAGAAAGAAATGTCAACCTACTATGGGAAAAAATCTGACTCGTCAGTCATGTATTTTTTGATACATGATCACCTAAGCATATATCATGCATGGCATTTAACTGACTGATCTGCTTTCTTATATGCTTGATATATATTATTGATTAAGTCTAATGTTACATTGAGGAAGTTTACCTTTATTAATTATGTATTAATAGTAACTTTTAAATTTAGGCACTCTCTATGTATTAGTTTTCTAATCTTGTCAATTTTGAAGTTTGTTTAATTCCTCACAACAATAAGCCCATCATCCCTATGCAATCCAATATTTTCTATATTAATTTCATGATCGGCAGTGAGATTGTACAAAATAAACAATACAATAAGATTGGAAGACCTCACAGAGTCCACTGGTCCCATTGTAATATCAAAATGGCTTCCAGACTTATTTTTCAGACACTATTCTTTATTATGAATGATAACTGATTTTTTTACATTCATAATTATGTTATTTTCATTCTTAGACAGATCCGAGTATACAGTGGCAAATTCTAGAACAGCTGTAAAAAGTTCCCTTGAGATAGATGGGTAATATTCCTCGATTTCAGATTGGATTAGGGAACAGTTGGTTTTATCCTTTATATTGCAAAACCAATTTGTGACCTGTGGAATTAGTCCATTGCATCAATCCAAGGTGCTCCTTAATTTGTTTAACTCTTTCCAGGATTTTTTTTACTTAGTCTATTAATCTCAGACCTACTCCGATTTATAATCCTGGTGGCAGGATTTGTCTCAAAGTCAGGTTTATGGTCCATGGTAGTAATGTAACAACCCTTTTTGGTAAGTTTATCAACTCTATCACTAATTTTTAGTTTATCTGTGATCATTTTACTAGATATATTTATACTTTCTACCAAATTAATATTGTTATTATTTGCTTTTTTTTATAGTTTTTGGTTAATTTTTTTTAATTAGAGTATTATAATCCTTGGCCATTATTTTATAAAAATATGCTGTTTTATCTGACTTTGCAAACACTTTTTTGGTTTTATTTATATCCATTTACAATCAAGTCAAGATGTCTTTGGAAATAATCTTTTCTTTTATGAAAAGAGATATTATTTACTATATCATGTCAATCATTTTCAAACCCAACAACCTTTCAATAAATGGTGCAGCTTTTAGTTTTTAAATCCATATACTTCAGGTTCCTTGGATGAGTTATGCTTATGACGAAAGAAATATGCTCTCCATCTCATTCTTCTTATTAGGTCTTCTGTATCAGTTTAATGAAATAATCCCATCTGTTTGTCTTGGGAATGTTTTTCAGGGAGATTCCAAAATTTGTTTTTTTTTCTATATTTGTTTAAAAATAAATGTAGAGAGTGCTCTACCACAGTGGAAGTGAAAATATATATTCAGATAAAGAGAAAGAACAATCAGATTAATAATACACAGTTCTTTAGAATCTATTTTTTTTAAAAAAAAGTGCTCAATACAAAGTAGAGCATAATATTTTTTTAAAATATTTCTTCATTGTAACACGAAAATTTCTATGTTTTGGAATATAAAATTTGTTCCAATTATCAAGCAATATTCAGTAACTTCAGCAGAAAATGATTTACTTTTGAAAATGGAGTGGTATTATATTGAAGAGTTTAAGTAGTAGGGGGAATAAGATTTCAAAATTTTTATGGGTGTTGTCTTGTTTGATGAATCCAAAGACAGATCCCAGCTAAAGTAGAGAAGTGAAAAATATTTAGGTTATATATATATATATATATATATTAGGTTAGTGCAAAAATAATGACGTAATAAACAGTATTAAATAGCATTTACCGGCCTGAATTTCTGAGAAATTTTCATAGAAAATATTTGTCCTTTGACAGGATTTGAACCTGCATCCTATACGGAACCGTCATTTACGCTGACGTGTTTATTATAAACAGAGCATTTACTTAAATACTTGTATCTATAAAAAGAATGTTAAACATAAAAATGTCTTTAATATATATATATATATATATATATATATACATTAATGTATATGATATATGCACACACAGGATATGCTATAAAAATTTCTTTATTCACATGTGTGCATTCTGATATGATCTCATATGCACACACACACACACACATATATATATATATATATATATATATATATATATATATATATATATTTCTTTATTTAACCTTCATAGATGGCCATATCAATCTACCTGTGAACTTTTTTATCTTATGATTTTATTTGCACTTTTAATTTTATTTTGAGTTCATATAAATATGAATAAATATTTCAAGTGTTTGCAGTCAGCTCATTTGCATTATCTATTCTACTCTTCTTTTCTCAGTCCCATATTTTTCTCCCTCTAGTAAAATCTAAGGCTGCATAATAAGGCTTGATGCAGAACATTGCACATTATCATCAAGCAAGGCATATTTGTTGTTATCTCTTTATATAAATGAATCCATAGAGATATGCAGGAGAAATTGAAAGCAGATCCAAAGGATAGTCAGTGGGTGAGAAATACCCTGGTAAAGCAAAGCCCAAAATGAATGTTGGACTGTGGTGAGAAGGACAATGGGAAGAAATTGTAAAAGACCCCAGTCCTTTTACCCTCTGTTCTTTCTCTTCTGAAGTTACTGCTACTTTTACTGATAATGTTGTTTTTTTTGCACCCCCACTTTTACTGCTGTCACATATCATTGCTTTGATAATTTTTATCTTTCCTATGAGCACATTTTACATGTGACACTCTGTACCATGGCAAGACCTCAAAAGACAGTGTTATCTAAGCTTTCTCTTCATACTGGACACTATGAATGCAAGAAAAACGAGAGTTAACATTTACTTGTTATATAAGATATGGAAAAAATAAATAATGTCTATCTAAATAAATGCAACTATCAACATGAGACAAATATTAGTAGATAATATAAACATGCTATACAGAACTAACTGCAAAATAAATATAAATAACCAAAAGTAAAATCTATTTATCTAGATATAGAAATAGTCATTGTAATAATATAATTATATTCTATAGATGACCTTTGATAGAGCTGTGTCTTATGGTATGTAATTGTATACATATCTATTCAGATGAATTCCATTCTTCAGTTCCACAAGTTCAGACCTTTACTTCTTAGACATGCCATGCTACTGCAGTGTAGTTAAATCAACCTCATCTCATCTGTATTCAAAATAGAAGGAGAAAGTTTCCCACAGAAAGCTACCCCCCCACTAAGAACTGCTATGTTGTAGAATATTGTGTCTGGATGCAACCATAACCTCTTCAAGTCAAGGGTCAATCATTATCTATCCTCCCTATTCACATGCTCTTCCTTTTCTATCACCACTTCTTTCATTCATATCCCACATCTCATTGATCATAATCATTTTATCAGTATTCTTTACTTTGAGTGGCTCTAGTATAAAAAATATTATGGTTTAAAAATAGATACTCTAGATTTTAATGATGTTATAATTACTGATAAATTGAATATAAAGTATATATATATTTTTTTAAAATTTCTTATTACACATAATTTAGCATTTATATTGTAAAATATACATTATTATTATATATATTGTTATATAGTAAAATCTAAAAAAGGAATATCTTTAGATGCAACAAAAAATAAAAACCTAATTGTGGCCTAAAATTAAAAAAACATATACTGATAATCGGAAAAGACTATTTTATTAGTATAATTTGCCCTGACAAAGTTTTGAGACGTTTAATTCCTAGTGACATTTTCCTTTTATTGAACTTTTTTTGCTGTTAATGAATGTGGCTGTGTGTATGTTATATAATACATTTTAGCATTATTGATGAACTAATGTTTATATAATTTCAGGGTTTATTTACTTTCTTTCTAAATATTCCCTCACTTTTGGAAACTTTAATCTCAACCATTAATATGAGAAAACTTTAATGATATTTATCTATATCCATTTGGAGAATGATCTTGATTGGATTTCTTTCATATATTCATGCATACAAAGGAAACATTTGGCATTCATTGACTGAGTAGCCAGTCCTGCTTTTGCTTGAAATTTATAAAATCTTTCACTTAAAATTCTTTTCAGGAAAATAGGTTTCTCAAGTTCAGAAGCTGTTATCACTCTTTCCAGTATTGACAGGAGTTTCCTTCCTAACCTTTTATTTAAAATTCTGTGGAATGTTAACATCTTGATTATATCATTATTTTCTCTTCAAGTTACATGTGATATCTATTTTAGTTGTTGCTGTTGTTGAAAGAACTCGAGTGATTTGGTTTCTGTTATTTAGCATAGTTCTTTGTTTGTGATTCTGTAGCACCAGACCACAGTGCTTAAAGAAAGATGGTGTTTGACAACATCCATATTCTTCACTTGCTCAAAGTCATTTTTAAGCATTGATCTTAGAAAATGGTTGTATACAGCCAACAGTTTTTGTGTTTACTTAGTTTTTAATCAGCAAGGCAGTAATGCCATGAAAGCACAAGGGAGCTACATGGTGTGGAAGAATTAGGACCAGAAACATTAATGATGAGCAGAAAGAGAAGACAGTAATAAGGAGAAGAGTAGATAACAATTGACATTGCATTTAAATTTTTGCAGATGAAAGTTGGCTGGAAAGCATTGGAGCTGGAAGGGAATTCCACAAGTGGGAAGTGTGAGGGAAGAAAACTGTTTGCATAAAATTTATGGCTACATTTAGCCAGCTCAACTGTAAATTGATGTAGTAGTCTAGTACTGTGTTCAAATTAAAAAAAGTTTAGGTACCATATTGAAAAGTTTAGATAAATAGAAGAAATGTAATATCTCATCCTACTTGGATATTTAAGTAGTTTTTAAATAATTAAATTTCATGCTTTTCTATATAGTTCTGACATATTACAAAATTTACAAGTTCTCAAATTTAGAAGAAAAGGAATTAGTTTTATAAGCAAAACTGTTATGGGATCCTGATACTTTGTTATGTCTGTGTCTATTCCCCACCCCACCAGATACTCCTGATTTTGCAAGTAGACAGAATGTAACTTAACTATCCAAATTATAGAAAGCCAATCAGAGAATAAGTATTTGGGTCTGGAAAAATATCTACAACTAAAAATACTGTAATACTTATAAGTACCATAATAAGTACAATAATAGATTATTTAGAAGCATGTGTGCTTCTTATTACTAGAAATGTTATTTTATTCAGTACATATGAGATCAACACAGGCTTCCCCCAAGGCTCTACCCTCAGTGCTGTCCTCTTTCTGCTTTATATTAATAATCACCCCACAAACATTCTGAGATCTTTACTAAATATCTATCTATGCAGATAATACCATAGTGTATGGGTGCACCTAGCAGCTGCTCTTTCTTCTGATTTAGCTCTAATAGCTCGATGGGGAAAAATGGCTTGTAACATTATTAATTATAACATTATTAATTATTAATAGCTTAGTTTTGTAGCTATTAAATGTTTTAATAGCTACAAAACTAAGATATTAATATTCCATCATCAGCAAACGTCCTGGGTATGATGGTAAACTACATCCGTGTCCTGGGTACAGCGATAAACTACATCCAACAGCAAGGTCTCAGATAATGTTTTCAGAAAAATAATGTTGCCAGCTATAAGTTTTTGAAACAATAGTGTTGCCAACTATACATTTTTTGTAAAGAATAACGTTGCCAGCTATATGTTTTTTGAAACAATAACATTGCCAGCTATACATTTTTTATTCCATATAAAATAGGCATTTAAAATTCATATAAACTGGATTTGGCATTAAATAACCCACAGTGGTTGATATGCCATAAAACCCAAACAAACAAACAAACAAACAAATCATCAGCAAACAGACCTCAAATTTTCTTTAGTCATGATAAACGGTTGTACTCCCATTGAGGCTCTAGTTCATTCCAGACATCAAGTTAAACTAATATATACAATCCCTCACTAACAATGATGGAATAATGGTTGGTTCCTTGGGCTACTCCAGAAAGTACCTGAAGCTATCCAATCCCCACTTTGCAGCTTTGAGAATCCAAAAGTAATTACACTACCTTGGGAGTTATTAATTATTTTCAACTCTACAACCCATTTTCCCCACAGAATATTGCAATCCTATTGCTGTTTCCATAACACATATACAGATGTTCTACATTCATTCGTTCCACATGTTCAGACCTTTACAGTTAGGACCTACAATGCCTCATACACAGGGTTGAATCATTCTCATTCCCACTGTATTCTATTGATAAGAAGGAAGTTCCACTCTGACAGCTTCTGCCAGTAAAACTATTTTGTGAAACAGATTCTTGAGAGGATGCTTTCCTGATTACTAGAATCCTAACCTTTCAAAACTAGCAGCAACTGTTATTGATCCTACATATTTTCATAATTTGCACATACTTCCTCCACTTACATCGGTACAGCAACCTCACTCAGTAATCCTCTATCTTGAGTGGTTCTTGAGTCCTGTGTGAACATTCAGTAAAAAAAATTATTTGCTAAATTATATTTTTATACCTAAAATAAAAACAAAATAATACACACAATTTTTTTGTTTAACCCTACAATATCTCATATTACCATATGCACAAAAATCTGAACAAGATCTGTACATTTCTGAAATAAGTTAACTAAGCTTTACATTGCTGTAAGGATCTCTATGGCTGAAACAGTAAAGAATGCCTGATTTAATGAAATAGGGAATGCTGAGAATTTCAATGATCTCAGCTAGTAGATGTTAATTTCACTGTGTGTAAATAAATGAGGAAGTCTACTGAAACATGTTTACCCATTGAAATAATATTTATAGAAATAAATATTGCCTGATTTGAAAACCACTTATTTATTGCCTAAATTCCTTTGTTTATATTCCAGCTATGAAAAATATAAATTAGCAAACATGTGTACATAAATGAGTAAAAATGTATGTATTTCTTTAATTAAATAAAATAAAGTAATAACATTTAAATGCCATATTTTAATTGAAATGTCAATAAAGCTACACTATTTTTTTTATTAGGATTAAGCAATTTGTTACTTTTTTGTTAATAAAACAGTAAATGAATTAGAAATACTAAGTGGATAGAGCATTGCTTAATTTTAGTGATTAGTCAAGTTAGAAATGAAAATAAGGATTATTTAAAAATTTACTGCAAATTTTATTTGGATATGATAAAGTTTTTTTTCCTAGAGACATGGTGTAATTGTATGCAGTCTAAAGATAGTTACTGGCTGTGAATATGACCAAAGAAAAGGACTAATATCCACCTGAAAATTAAATTTATTGCTTAAAAACAATTAATTAAATGTTACTTACATCACATTTACTTTCACAGTCAGTCAGAACCCCTCCTGCTAGGCTACATGGTTTCATACACTGAAAGAAAAAAAAGGAAGAAAACACTTTTATTACAAAAGAAAAGATTGTGAATTTAACTTGGTTTACCTATAAAATATAAACAACATTTTATAGAAACTTGTATTGAAAATACATAAACATGTTTTGAAAGAAAATATATTTTAAATAAATAAACACATGAATATAAATTTTTTTTTTAAGCATTTAACCTCAAGCAAGGTGGGAAGCATGTAAAGCATGTAAAGGGTTTCAGAGTTGGAGCGAGAACAAAGAGGAGTGACAGAGGAAAGGATGAAGAGATGGTTAGGGGATAAATCAGGGCATCTGGAGACGTCAATTGACATTAATTTTGAATAGTTGGAGATTATAGTTATCAGGAAAACAAGAAATGGGAAGGGAGTTCCACAGGTGAGAAGTGTGAGACATGAAGCTATTGGAGTAGAAGAGGCGGCTATATTTAACTGTTTCAACTGTGAAAGGGTGAGAGCGAGATGCCAACCTAGTTGAGTGCTTAAATTCACGAAGTCTGGGAACCAGCGAAAGCAGCTCACCAGAGCAGTTACTGTGAAAGTATTTGTAAAAAAAAACAGAGGGAGGAAACGGCACATCTGTGAGAGAGCAGCTGCAGACGAGATGCCAGATCAGGACCAATTACATTGCATATCTGTCTTTGGATTTTATCAAGGACCTTGAGACAATTAGAAGGAGCTCGATTGTAGATTTGAAGGATCGACAATGGTGAGAAAAATTTCCTGGCATGGCATAGGGAGGCAAATTTCTTAGCGGTGGACAAAGCTATTGACTCAATGTATTCATTCTATTTCAGGTCAATGTGAGACTGAGCAGTTGCAAAGAGGTGCTCTCGTAGAGTTGAGCATCAGACATTCTAATGGGGGGCAGGGATGGTTCTCTCTGGTGAGTAATAGAGAGCAGTTTTGTTTTTGAGGCATTAAAGTTAACCAGCCAATACCTGCCCTAGTCCACAACTGATTGGAGGTCCTTTACAAGACAAACGGCCAGGTTAGTTTTGTTGGCGATACTAGATTTGTTTTTGAGGCAGGAGTAAATAGTAGTGTCATCTGCATAGATGCCTATATGGGAACCTATGACATCAGGAAGATCGTTAATGAAGATAAAAAACAGAGTAGGGCCTAGGATAGAGCCTTGGGGAACACCTGCATTTGTGGGATAGGAGCTGAAGGAGAATCCGTTGAGAACGACCTTCAATGTACGGTTCAACAGGAATGATTGTATTAAGTCGAACAATCGATCTGTAATTCCATAACCCTGAAGCTTGCGAAGAAGGCTGGCATGCCAAACCCTATCAAACACTTTGGAGATATCAAGAGCCATGACACAAGCTTCTCTGTTATTATGAAGAGCTTGGTAAACAATTTCAGTTATGGTCATAAGCACATCAGCTGTAGAACGGGCAAAGCGAAAACCATATTGCTTGTCAGAGAGCAGATTATGGGATGTAAGGTGCATAATCACTTTGGCGTTGATTAAAGCTTCAAAGACTTTGTTGAAGAGGGGTAGGAGACTGATAGGACAGTAATTAGAAGGGTCAGAAGGGTCTCCAGAGTTCTTAAAGACAGAAACAATGCATAAGGACTTCCAACAGGGTGGAAAACAAGATTCAATGAGGCAGTAGTTATATAATTTGGAGAGGGCAGGGGCCAGTTCAGGTCCACATTTCTTCAGGGCAATGGCTGGACTCCCATCTCCACCACTAGCCTTGTGGGGTCTAATTTAGAGATGACGTCCAAAACCAATGACGGGGTTATGTGCAAGTTGGTCAAGTGAGCCTCAGTTCGAAGGGGGAGATCGGGTATGGGCACACCAAAAGAGTCAAGCGTTGAATTGAATGAGAATTTCTGAGCAAAGCATTCAGTCTTGTTGGCAGAAGAGGTTAGAACCTTAAACTGGTTAAACAAAGGAAATATAAAGGGTTTTCTATTGTTAAGTATGCTCTTACAGTGAAGCCAATAATCCTTGGAGCCGAATTTGTGAGATGCAATACGTTCTTTCATTCAAGCAGCATATAGAGACTTTGCTTCATTGAGGACACGCTTACACTCATTACGGGCAGAGACAAAGAGATGTCTATTGCAATCAGACATGTTGCTACAATAAAGGTGGAAAAAGTGGTTCCTATGGACAATGGCAGCTGAGCAAACAGTGGAGAACCAAGGGGAAGAGCGCGATTTGACCTTATATTTCCTTGAGGCGATGAAAGCCTCAATTCCAGCTTTAACCCAGGGGGAGACATCAGAAGCACATTCTTGAACAGGGAGCAAGAAGACAACATCCCAGGGGATGTCACGAATGAAATCCCAGAATGAGTCCCAGTCTGCTTGTTGATAGCAGAATGATGTCCTAGTGGTAGGAGGTTCTTTGCAGGGGGTGGAGTTGAAGGAGATGTTGACAGACACTACTGTGTGATTGGAGTTGCTAAGAGGGCAGAGCCGTGTGGCGCTACAGGACTTGGGGATAGAGGTAAAACATAGATCAAGAAGAGAAGCCTTACCATCCAGATTGTAAGGAAAACGTGTGGGGAAGTCAACTATTTGCATGAGGGATTGAGAAATTGAAAAATTAAGGGTTTGAATGCCTGCAAGGTTGGTAGTAGCATTATTAAGCCACTTGGTATGATGGGCGTTAAAATCACCAAACACGAACATGCAAGCAAATGGATGGAAAGTGAGAGCCTTGTCAATGCTGTCAGAAATGCATTCGAGTACACCACAGTCTTGCGAGGATGGAGAGTGATAAAGGAAGAAGAGGTAGCTTACAACATTGAGAAGGGATAGCTACAGACACATATATGAATGGTCTGGAGATTCAAGAGACAGCTCTCTTGTCAGTGGGAGATGGTCCTTGACGTAAACACCAAGGCCATGCATATGAGTTTGAGAGTCTTTTCTAAGGAGTGGAAGGTAGCCAGGGATCGAAAAGGGATAGATGAGTCAAAGTTGGTCTCACAGAGAGCCAGTATATCTGGACAGTTTGCAACAAGGAAGGATTCAACACTGCAGAAGTTGGTTCTAATGCCAAGGATATTAGAAAATGAAATGTTAAAGGATTTAGGTGATGTTTTAAGAGCTGGTTTAGGATTTCTTGTGGGATCGTTGTTAGATTTCATGTGTAAAAAAAAAAAAAAAAGCCTGAAGTAGAAGAAGCAGATAGTGATCGACCGTGACGTGGACAGATGGAATTTGGCGCAGCCTGCAGCATAATGTGGCCTCAGGATTGCCCACCGAAGATGAATGCAGGGACACCTATCCATGTGTGACATGGCACTACAGACACCCTGGTATTATACAGCTGTTGATCAGAGCGGCCACTCAAGATGCTACACAAGAGTTAGGGCTCCTAACTACCAGTTGGAAACAGCAACCAGAAAACTGTCAACCGTGTACCCTCAGAATGAAGAGGCATTGCCAAAGACTTCACACGTCACAGGAGAAACATGGTAGCCTCCAGTACACAGGCCAGAGAGATAGGAAGAGAGAGATCCGGGAACCACTTCCTAAAAAAGAAACAAGGTGCGAGCCTCTACTCTTGTCCAAAAGAAGGGGGAGGAGTATTGACCGAACAGCAGGGAAGCCTACCTACTCCTATTACATACACACGCACAAAAAAAGGAGGCTGAAGCTGACAAGACCGAGTTGACAGCTGTAGACATATTTACCAATGGATGGGAATATGGGATTTTATGTCTACGCTTTTCATTACATTAAGTTTTAACTTAGTATAAGTCCCATTGTCCTATCCTAAAAGACAAATTTGGTTTTCCAGTATAGCAGATGGTAGCTAGCTTTCACTAATTGCCAACTTCCATTCTCATGGTCAGATAGTTGATTGTAGAGGCTGACTTTATATGTCACCAAGCTTTTCAGTTTCAATGAACTGAGAGTTGGGGGAGAGGTCCCCACCACCAACAGTGGGCTTGGGGTCTTCGCTTTTAAAAACATAGACAATGGGAAGACAGATAGGGCAAGACATTTCCATGCTAGTATCTATTTTATCTTGCAAGAATTAACGTCGCACTACTACAGAAGAATGCAGACAGCGAGTAAGTAAGTAAGAGTATTTAATTAATAATAGACAGTAATCTATAGCATAATATATATTTCCAAATTTTCCAATCTATGTTCACTATCAAGAAAGATGTTATAATTTTTTTTTTATTCAGGCTATGATATTTTTGGGCAGCAAGAATGGGTTGAAAAGTTTGAGCAGCAAAACATGTGAAACTGATCATTTAAAAGAAATCCACAGGTAAAATCAAATGAAATGGGAACAGAATACATCAAGACCAAGTTTTAAATCTTTCTTTTTATCACTAAATACTATGCTACAACCTATAGGTCAAACAGCTGGATGGTTAATGTCAACAAAGTAGAGTTAGTGTGATATTGTGGGCTTGAATTAGAGATAGATGAATAGTTGGTACAGGACAAGATTCAGATGGTGTTCAGATAAAAGCTCAGTTAATACATTGTTTTTTTTAAGTTATTTAAAGATAGTTTTTCATGCACTACAAAGCTCTGTCAGATTCAACATAGAAAGCTAATGGATATCTGAATAAAACAGATTTCACTTTGATGAAGTGGCTTCTTTATCCACCTGACCATGACCCAACTGAAAACTTAAAAAGCAGTTAGCAATTTACCATCAAAGATGAACTTTGGAATATTTTCTTGATTCTGTGCAGTCTGTCCCATATGAAGAAAGGAAACAACTCACAATACAAAGAGCATTAATTTTCACATTAATATTTCATTTATAACTTTGTTATTACAATATTTTATCTTCAAGTTACATGAGTTAATCTATTTTAGTTGTTACTGTTATGCAAGTCCACAAGTGATGTGGTTTCTGTTATTTTGTACAATTCAATGTTTGTGATTCTGTAGCACCAGGTCACAGGTTTGAAAAAATGATGGTTATCACTAAGACTTACTGGGTTCATTCACTCAAAGCTATTTTTAATCATTGATTTTAGAAAGTGATTGTATACAGCTAATAGTTCAGAATGGGTGTGGTGACATGCATGGAATCCATATGAACATCCTTAGGTGAATGTTTTGGTTTTGTATCAATATGTGGTGATGGACAAAACTACACTTAGAACAGCCTATTCTATATTCAAGTTCCTTTTCTCTTATACTAATTTTTTTATAACTAAGGCATTGGAAGTGTTTAGTATTTGCTAATTCCATATTCCTGGTTTTTTATTATGGGTTCATTATAGATTCTTTCATTTCATTCAAATTCCAGATCATATTTTCTGTTTCGGAGAGGTTTATCTTGAGTCTTTTTATTGGAACAATTAGTAGGGGATAATCACTTGCTTAGCCCACTTATACATCAGCCATTGGCCTTGAAAGAAAAAGCAAGAATGTTGCTTACTATAGGTAGGTTTGTTTGGAAGGTGATATGAAATGCTTAAATGATCAGTGCCTATCTTTTTCACATTTGCGATTGTATATGCACAAGGCATAGTCTAGGAAATGATTAAATAGATTGGTGGCCCCATTTCTTACTAATGAGTTTTGAAATGTTTTGGTATTGGGGTCCTCACCAGACATGTATGAATTTGTGGACCAATATAGTTCCACTGTAATATATGTAGATATTCAGTTGAGTTGAATGTTGGAAATTATTTTTTCAAAATATCATAAAATGATCTTGGTAAAATGTTATTTATCCATTAATCTATTCAGATAAGACAAAGTATTAATATTTATATAAGTATATTTTTTTTCTTTTAAACATTTCACCCCAAGCAAGGCAATAATGCCACTAGGATGCAGGAAGTTACAGAGATTGAAAGAAAATAAAAAAAACTTTAGTGAAGAGAAGTGAGGAAAAGCACAATAAAGGAAGCAAGAAATTAGAAGGGATTTTCACAGGCAAAAAGTGTGAGGAAAAAACTATTAGAATTTAACTAATGGTTGTGTATATCTAGTTCAGCAGTAAAATGGGTGGGGGACATAGTTGCCAATCTAGTAGCACATTTAAATTCATGCAGTTGAAGCACTAAGGAGAACAGCAGCTTATCAAAACAATTGCCACGAAAATATTTGTAGAAAAGACAGGGGGAAGCCATGTTGTCTTGGCGAGAAAGGGACTGAAATCAAGATGCCAGGTTAGGATTGATTACATTACAAACCCTTCTTTGAATTTTGTCAAAAATTTTTTTCAAAATATACGGTAGGAGTACCAGACCAGATATGGCAGTAGTATTCAATGCACAGATGAATAATAAATTTATAAATGTGCAAGAAGGATTCTGACAAGAAGAATTGTCTGACACTATACAGTGAACCAATTTTCCAAGAAGTAGATCTAGCAAATGATTCAATATAACCATTCCACTTCATATCAGTGGAAAATGTGAGACCAAGAAGGTGCAAACTATTGCTCTCCTGGAGTTTAGCATCAGCAGGCAGAAAAAGGTTCTCTGTGGTGATTAAATGAAAGCAGTTTTGTTTTGTGGGTGTTAAAATGTACAAGCCATTCTTTGCTTCAGTGAACCACTGATTGGAGGTCTTTTTTGAGAAGAGTTGCCAGTTTTACTTCATCAGATTTGCCAGACTTGCTTAAACAGGAGTAAATAGTTGTGTCACCTGCATAGATACCTTGTTAGAAAATGATGACATTGGGGAGGTCGTTGCTTGAAGATCAGAAACAGCATTGATACTAGGTTTCACTATTTTACTAGAAACTAGGTAGATGCAACTGTCAGCTCTATCTTAATAATTTCTTTTCTCGCACTTCTTGCCTGTGGAACTCACTTACAATTTCTTGCTTCTCTGCCACCTACTTTTCAGCAAAAGCATGAAATATCAATATTATATACAAATATAAACACTAATAATAAAGTTCAGAGAAATGTTTGATAGATAAATGTTACACTCAAAAAAATGAAGAAGGAAGTCAATTCTACTACACTTTACAAAAGTCATAAAGCAAAATGTAATGTACTAGCAACTTTCAATGACTAAATGAAAAGTGAAACTCAGATGTTTATATTTAATATTTTATAACAAATTAAGAAAATTTAATCTTAGAACTTAAATCTATATTGGGTGAACATGTGCAGGATAGTAATCCTTTCCCTTTAAACCATTTTAGTCTCTTTATAACTAATGCATCTCAATCTATTATTTCTCTCAGTGTATACCTGACCTATCTATGTTATTCTGATCACATCTATCTACTGAGTGGCTATTTAACTCTCTGTTTGCGTAGAAATATTTCTCATTTTCTGAAGATATAGGGTCAGTAAAGTGTTTAAAATTTGACATGGTGACATTCACTTGTGATTTTCTATAAATTGAATGTTGTTGTTGTCCTCCTTCTATTTATTCCATCAATCCATCTTGTTACATAGACACTTGACTGGATTCAAATTCTCATGACAGGGTTAGGTGGCCACAGTAGTGTAGAAAAACTCACTTCTATTCAGTGAACCAATCCCATCTTGTCTTGTAAAGTGAAATTTACAAGTTATTTGTAGATACAGCCATGAAGTTATTCACATCTTGGGTTAGAATTTGACATTCAGAAGAATTTCTTTAATCAACACATTGTGAAGGAGTGGATGAGTTTAACCAGAATAGCAGAATGAAATCTGTATTAGTAATTGGTTTAAAAAAAGGAGAGAAATGGAAGGAATATATCTATTTTATCTAACCTGGAATTAGGTTTGCGTTTGATATTTGCTTTTCAACAACAGCTTTATAAACACAAACTAAAGAGGATCAATATATAAAAGTTTATAATATATATATATATATATATATATATATATATATATATATATATATATATATATATATACAGACACACACAAGAAAAATATACTTGACCATGTGCATTCCTATTTGTATAGTTATAAGGGGTACAGAAACTTTCTAGGAAATGACCAAATATCAAACACTTGTGCAGGAGGGAGGATGAACTTCTATTTGGCAACCCCCTTTTTATGTGTGCATTCAGACAAACATATATACTGACAGGTAAGAATGTTAGTATATATAAATGCAATAGTAACTAATGACATAAGCAAATTTTACCTGTTAGAAGAAATCTACTTACATTAATTATAATGATGTATATTTATGAGTTAAAACTAAAAGCTGAATATTTTTATTCAACTCACTGAACAATCACTTTCTTCAGGCATTGGTGGCATTTAAAATTATATTATTTCTTTGAAAAGAATAGTGAATGTTCAAGGCATACACTGATGAAAATGAATGAATTACATAAGTAAAATTATAGAAATATTTAATATACATGGGAAATACTGATTGAAATATCATCCATTCCAGATTTAATCAGCCAACCAAGTAGCATTTGTGTAGGAATTTTTATGAATTCATTGTCTGCTTTTTGCCATTGGCAATATTTTTTTCTTGGACAGTTTGCCTAAGGAAGAAACAGAAGCATTAACATATTAGAGTAAAAATAATTTAATATTGTTGATAAAATGTGATTAAAAAGAAAATGTTCATGAATTGCATTCTCATGAATATTTCTATTTTGATTGAAAAATATTCTTATGCTTTCCATATATAGAAATTTATTATTCACAAATTTCTGGTTCTTACTCTAATTTGTTTCAATTTTCACAGTTGTATTCAGGTATATTATCAGATTTATATTTTCAAAAGTGAATGGGTTTTGCCATATGAGGTGGTATGTAAGACATCTATTATGGCCCTTTGTTCTAAAAATGCTTGATACGATTTTTCAATTGTACATTGTTTCATGACTATTTTGCAAAGTGGTTCATTTTTAGTGCATCACTTGCATCTTTGAGAATTTTTATTTGAGAATATTTCAATTGTGTACTATTTTTTCAGCAAATTTCACATTATATATAAGATGTATTTCTACTTTGTAATTTGACTATCTTTTAAGTGTTTTTAATCTTGCAGATGAATTATGGGCTAGAGAATATTCTTGCATTTAGAAAGCCTCTCTATTTTTGATGTGTTTTACATCTTGAATCCATTTTTTTCTTTCTGAAAATGGTCTTGATAGCTCTATCCCACTGCAAGAGTTCACAATCCCGGCTACTCACCCTTAATAACTAAACAGGACCATCAAACGTGCCACAAACTCATTGTCTGTATTAAGGATGGATTTCTCTGTGACAGAGACCCCAAAAAGAAGACCCTGATCTCCTGCATATGTGTTTCTGTGTAGCACTTATCCCTAGTACCACTTCCATTTTCACCCTGTATCATCCTCAGGATAGTGTAACTGTAATGTTTGACTGAATATCTGAGACAATTGATAATATCTTTACTGAAATTCTCTTGGCTAGCTTCCATATTTGAGGTGACTTCAATATTCACCACAAAAATGCTTAATCCACTCAAACAAAACTGATGAAGAAAACCGTTACAAACTAACACAGATCATTTAAGAACCCAACTGCATTCCCATTGTAAAAGGCAAATATCAGGCAAATATCCTTGACCACATCCTCATATTCCACCCTGAAAAATCTCTTAGAAGTTTTAACCTTGCTGTGCATTCAGATCATTCTCTAGTAAGTGACAAAGTTGATGCCAAACCAAAGACAACATCTGATTTAAAACATAACACAGCTAAAAATAGTCATCTTAAATATAACATTTAACTGATTGTCTGAAATATTTTAGGGAACAGATAACTTTTGTGACAATGTTTATAGTAATGTATAGTTAAATATTTTCTCAGAATTGATATATCTTTATAAGATCAAAGAGAATATAACTAAATTTCAGGTAGAAATCAAAAACAGAATGTAAGCTTTGTGGATTTTTTTTAATCATTTTACCCCAAGCAAGAAAGGAAGGAGGTTACAGAGAGTGAAAAGTGAAAAGACTGGTTATAGAGGGGATTGAGGAAAGGTTAAAAGATGAACAGGGTTTAAGACAACAGAAGATGGCAATTTATGTTGCATTTAAACTTTTGAAGATTGTAATTTTTAGGGAAGCAAGTAAATAGAAGAGAGTTTCACTGTTGGGAAGTCCAAGAAAAAAAAAAAAACTGTTGGGGTAGAAGTGGTGGTTATTTAACTATTTCAACAGTAAAAGAGTGGGGCCTAGATGTTAATCTACTAGCATGCTTAAATTCATGTAGCATCAGGAAAAAAGCTTGTTAGAGCAGTTACCATGAAAATATTTGTAGAAAAGACAGAGGGAAGCCACATCACATCTGTGAGAAAGTGACTGAAGTTGGGATGCCAAGTCAGGATCTATTACATTGCAGATCTTTCTTTGGATTTTCTCAAGAACCAAGAGATGAATAGCAGGAGCACCAGACCAGATATGGTAGCAGTATTCAAGGCACAGACGAATGGTAGATTTGTAAATGTGCAAGATAGACTCTGACGAGAAAAACCTTCTGGTACAACACAATGAACAAACTTTCCTTGCAGTAGATGCAGCTATTGATTCAATGTAGTTGTCCCATTTCAAGTCAGTTAAAAACATGAGGCCATGAAAGTGCAGTGAGATGTTCTCCTGGAGTTGGACATCAGCCATTGCTCTGATGGCAGGCAGGGAAATTTTGTCTATGGTGGTTAAATGAGAACAGTTTAGTTTTGGAGGAATTAAAATTTACAAGACATTTCTTGCCCCAGTCAACCATTGATTGGAGGTCCTTTTCAAGAGCGGCGGCCAGGTTAACTTTGTCAGTGCTGATGGATTTGCTATTGAGACAGGAGTAAATAATAGTGTCATCAGCATAAATAACAAAAATAACCTAGAAAGTATGGATAGCAAAGTGGCAAGTATAATTAGGGAAAGAGCTGGAGAGAAAACAAAGAAAATAAAAGGAAAAAGCAATAACAAAAGGGAATACTGAAAATCATTAGAACTGATGAAAAAACAGAAGAAACATGTTTATAAATACAAAAAGAAGATGAAATTGAAAATAGAGAATTTCACAAGACTTAACAAAAAAAAGAAAAGAAAAGAAAACAAGATGAATATAGAAAGAATAGAAGAATTAATGAGTAAAAGGAAGGAGCTTGAAACATGTTTGATCTGCCAGTCACAAACAGCCATAGTTTATACTGAAAGACTAAAGTAGGGGAGAGACAAGGTGTTAAGAAAAAACAAAGGAATGCTATGCAAACTTTTATGATTTGAAAGTAAAAATAATATCAACAGTCAGTTTGGAAATTTGGAAAATTACTTGTGATTTTCCTGAGGTGACAACAGATGAAATAAAGTTTGTGTTTCAAAATGTGAAATGCAAATAAGCAACAAGTGAAGATAACATATGAACAGATGCCTTGACAGAAACCAACTACACAAACAAGCTAGTTTTAGAGGAGGTACCCAACAATAGAGTATCTATAAGCAATAGAATTGAGAGGGGATTGGAGTAAATATTATATAGAAGATGTTTAAACCATCTACAACTTGCTGATGACATTTTAATCATATAAGAAACATTGGATGAATTACAAGAAATGTTAAATGACCTTAAAAATCACAATGAACAAAAATACAACAAAATTAATTGTGATTCAGTTGTGATGTTCTGAAAAAGGTTATAGATATAGAAGATGAAGAACTGGAAAAATCTCAGGAATACATACACATAGGAGAGGAGATAACATTAAACAAAGACCAAAGAAATGAAAAAAAAAATGATGTATAAAAAAGGTAGAAGACATTTAACAAAAATAGAGATATAAAGAAAATCATCTTTGCTATGCTTACCATGTAAAGAGTAATGTAAATGAATGTATAATGCCAGCAATGAGGTTCAGAAGTGAAAATAAAAATGAACAAAATCACTTCAAAACAAAATGAAAATTGCACTAAGATCTATGGAAAGAGTAATTCTAGAGAAAACTATAACAGACAGAAAGAAGTCAACATAAATAAGAGAATGCAGACAAAGATAAGAGATACTGTAGAAGTGATTAAATGAGAAAAATGTAGGTGGACAGAACTCACAGTAAAAAGAAAGAATTACAGGTGAAATAAAGGTTGGTTGTTTGATTGGTGCTGAGTTGATGCCGTTTTTCTATAATTACTTTCATTGTTGTAATGAACTTTCCTCTAAAGTACCTAGACTTTATGAACTTAAGCACAGTACTAGATTGGTAGCACGGTCTCATCATTTTACAGTTGAAATATCTAGATGTAACCATAAGTTCTATGCTAAGTGTTTCTTCTGTCGCACTTCTCACTTGTGGTAATCTCTTCTAGTTTCTTGCTTTCCAGTCAACTTTGAGCTTCAAAAATTTAAATGCAATGTCAGCCATTATCTTCTGTCTTCTTAATTTCTGTTCTTTTATTGTTTTTGCTCCTTTATAATTTTTTTTTAGCTTGTATTCTTTCACACTCAGTAACTTCCTGTGTCTTAGTGGCTTTGTTGGGGATGAAATGATAAAAAATGTCTTTGTTCAGTGGTTGACTAGAATTGATTGATGATGATTAATATTTAAATAAAATTTTATTTAGCGACTTTGAACATAACTAAAAAAATAAATTAAAATTCAGCTTATTGGTTTAATAAAAAGCATACTTTTTATTTCTTTATTGTTAATTAATACAACCTTTTTATAATGATGTGTTAATTCAATTTGTCTACAAAATAAAATCCTACTTTAAAAGAAAAGAAAAATGCTTTCTAATATCTTCTATCATCAGTCAAAAAAAGGGAATTTAGAAAAACACAAACACATAAAAGAATTTAAAATGAAATAAGTAAAAATATTTTTTCTCAGAAAACATGAAAATCCTAAAAGTTAAATAATTTAAATTATGAAGTTCATTTAGAAATTGTTTTTATTTTCCTCTTCCATCGGTCATTGCAGAAAAGAAAGTAGAGGCATTGTCCTTTGAATGTAATCATCAAAGGTATTAAGATTCAAGAAATAACACCTACCTTTCAGCTGCTAATACCAATAATCAAAAATAATAAAATGAAAAAAAATATTTTTAATTTAGTAAAATCAATGAATTCTTATCTATTTTTTTATCCTAGTTAGAAAAAAGTAATCTTATTGTAATAGAAGTGAAGTGCTCAAAAGTTAACAATACATATACAATCAGTCAATGCCTGCAAACATTTTGTAAATAACAGACTATTATATTTATGCATTAGTTTCGTTTACATGAGAAATTAATAAAAAATTAAAAAAATAATCTTTCTCTTCTGATTTTTCTTATACAGGGTTTATTAATCATTTTTTGTGGTTTTCTTTAGACTAATATCATTATCTTTGTTGTTATTTTTCTTTTCACCATTTAGTCTTTCTCTGATGCTTGTTTGTTCTAGAATATTGTTGAATCTTATTAATTTGAAGGAAGACAATAGGTCAGACATTTTTACAGGTAAAATTTATGTTGAAATTTATTGGTGTGTTTCTGTAAATATCATAATTTGTTAAGATACATCTGCAAACAAAGTAAATATTTCATTTAAAATTGTTTATTAACACTTTGTCTATAATTTTCAGTATTTCAGTTTCTTTTAAATCTTATTATTATTGGTTTGTGCAATCAGTATTCTCTCTGATTATTTTCATTAAATGTGTATCTCTATAATATATTGTAAGTAGTTCTTGTTTATTTTTGTTTGAATGATTGTAATATTTTTGCTTATTCATCAGCTAATAATAAAAGTGTTTCACAGAAGAAAATGTATTAAAATATACAGATATAATTCTTGATATACATTTATGACTACAGTCAATATTTTAAGTATTATCCAAAATTCAAAGAATTTGATTATAAGAAAAAATCATTATTTAATTTAATACAGTCCTCTTGTGCATATTTCTAATATTTTTTTTCTAATTTAATGCCCCTTTGCTACTGGGCCAAGTTTTGAGAATATTTTACTATTTGAACTAATTTACGCTATTTTGATATAAGAAATGGTGCAGACAGCCACTGTAAAGACTTTTCTTAACACACTGCAAAATTAAAAAAAACTGATAATTAAAATACAATAAAAATGATGATGTCATTTGAAATCTATCAAAAGCTTAAATAAATGTTTACTTTGACTTTGAGGAAATAATCTAGGAAATTAGCTTAAAGAAACAGAGATATCTGACTTTAAACTATCTGATATTAGGTACCTTAGTAATTATCTAATTTGGTTAATTTGGACTTGAAAGCATTTGGAGGATCAAATGAACCGAATGGGTATATACAGTCATTTTGTCAAATGTTACAGACGTTGCCTATAAAATTTTAAATCATCAAATCAAATAACCTTTGTGTATTCAGTAGATAAAGAAGTGTAGAAATAAGAAGAATGCATAGATGGAGAGCATTTTTAGAAAAGAAAAGTTCAATATATTTTGTGTAATTTTACTAGAATAAGTTTTTTAAATAAATATCTTCATTTTTATTATCTAAATCATGCTTTTGCTTGCTAGATGTGATATACATGTGAAGCAGTCTAAAGAGGAGATCAGCTGAAAGATTGGGATGAAAACATTGTGGATGAAAATGGATGTCTGAAAAAACATAGAAAAGAACTTCATGCAATTTGTATATCTGCCTGTCATTATATGGAATATATTTTCCAACAAGGTAAAATGAAATAAAAGTCTTAAAAAATCAGTGATGCAGTAGCAATGAAATTCAACTGACAGTGATATACTTATATGTCAATTATTAATGGAATCAGATCCTCAAGATAGATAAAATTACAGCATTGACATTCTTCTTGCATTCCTTAAAGAAAAAAATAAGAGAAAAAAGAAATACAGAAAAAAAAGTTTTTCAGTTTCTTGTTCTTTCTCCTTTTATAGGATTCTTTAAAATGTTGACTTTTGATATTAGAAAGTTGGAAAATAATAAGTGAATGTCATGGTCCTGACTCTTGATTACTGAAGACTTGACCTTTCCCAAAATACAAGAAGAATATGCATTCACTCTTTCTTCACACCATGAGCACTATTATTCAGTTCTTAACACAACATGATCAAACAAAATTCTTCATATGTTGCTTAAAAAAGAAGGACTGACTTAGTGAACATCAAAATTCATTCCCTAGTGTCTTTATCCTTGTAGTGGAATCAGGAAAATATTTTCTACAGACTTTGACTTATTTAAAAATTACAGCAAAATATATTATTTTGTTGGTTTTATAAATTTTGTTAAAAGTAGAAAATCATCAAAGAAGTCATAAATTGTGAAGGAAAGTGAATGAAATTGAAGAAATCACAGTTAAAAAAAAAAAGATTAAAGATGATCAGTATAACTATTTTGTTGGTTAAAATCAGTTTCATTCATAATTCAACAAAGCAAGGAGAAAGAGAACACAACACAAATTCAATGCAAAAGTATTACTCGGTATGCAAAAGTATTACTCGGTATGCAAAGCTGTTAGCTTTATATATAAGAACAATTCCAATGAATAAGGTTAAAAAACTAAAACAAGCATTTTAAAAACACAAGATAAAAGCAACGGATAAATTGTTTATAATAATCATTCTTAATTAAAATTTTTCTTTGATTTGTGAACAGATTTACACAGAATTATACAATGTTGATGAATGTTATTTTCTCTTTGAATTCTGAAAAGAGTGGAAAAGTCATAAGTTTAAAAATGTACATAATCCAAAATATAAAACCGAGAAATTACTATTCATCATTTGAGAATGGTAGGCTTAAACCCATAACTATCCTGCAGATGATGGAGATAACATGATTTTTTAGGACACTCAGTGTATATATTATAAAGTTTCTTTTGATTCTTATGATGAAATATGCCTTTGGCTTCATAATAATGTTTTCTGCAATGTTTAAAATATTATTAAAATAGGCAAAATTTAAAAAGAAAAGCTACCTTGATAATATAAAATAGCATTTTTAAATGTCTGCCAGTTTTATAGGATTCCTATTATAAAAGCAGACATATAAAAAAGAATGTGTATATCTGTGTGTGAATGAACTTTATTTTTTTGTGTGCTTATATATCTTACAGCACTTATCATTAAGGAGACAATGTTTAATCATTTTCATATAAATTGGGGTGTATGACAATGTGTAATGCTAGCATAGATATAGGTATCTTATAAAGAATGCAGAAGAATATTTCTGTATTAGGAATATATGCTTTTTTTATATTACTGTGAGTGTAGACATAATACATTTGCATTCAGGGTAAGATTAAATTAGAAGATCATCAAAATTGTCCAATTGATTGCTTGACTGATTCTAAGTGAGAGAGAGAGAGAGAGAGAGAGAGAGAGAGAGAGAGAGAGAGAGAGAGAGAGATTAAGAGATGAATGATGTGATAGGAAGAGGAAAGGAAATGATGAAAAAAAGAAGAAAAAAAAACAAGTCAAAGAGTAAAATGAATGAAAAGTAGAAAAAGAAAAAAAGAAAAATATAACAAGAAGTAAAAACAAAATGTGGCTAAATATATAAGGATAGAGAGAGATAGATAGAGAGAGATAGAGAGAGGAATAGAAAGATGGGAAAATAGTTGAAAAGTACAGAAGAGAGATGAATAGAAAAAGATAGATATGAAGAAAGATAATTGGTAAAAGTGATATAAAACAAGATCAACATGGACAAAAAATGTCAGAAGAAATAAAGGATGATTAGAAAATAATAAGAGAGAAAATTAAAAAAAAAACTCCTAAAAACCCAGAAATTATTAAATTCTTTGTATTGAACCGAATTTAAAAAAAAACAAACAAACTTGAAAATAAATTAAAAAATGCCTATGGATAAAGTTGCCAATCAACAATAAAGAGGGGATTAAAAAATAATAGAACCATCAAGCTATTTCATTTGGATAATAGTGAAGGCTGGTCAACAGTGATGATCACTGTAATATGGCAATACCAATGATAATAAAACTGCCTTATTGTAGAAGTTGTGATGATGGTGGTATCAAAAAAGCAATATCAGTCATGGAACTGGTACTGATGACAATGGTATCTTGGTTCCACTGTCTTTTATAATGACTTCGAACTCAGCTTCATGATTATGGAAGCCCATTCAAACAAAGATTGCCACACAGAGAATAAAGACTTAGCAACTAACAACACACACATAAATAAACTCATTCAAATTGACAGCATTGATTGGGAATTAAAAAAAATTAAATTCTGTAAAAGAATAAAGAAAAGTAGATAAGAAAAAAGTTATTTTATTTTTATGATTAAAAAATTATCTTAATCTAATAAAAAAAATCATTTCTTTGAATGGTAGCATGCTTTAGTACAGTCTTTCTTTATTTTTGTATTCAGAATTGAGAGTGAGGGTAGTTTTCCTCTTTGCTTTTGCTGTGGACATTAATACAGAAAATGGCTGGGTGTGGCATGATATGAATTTCATTGTTTGGCAAAAATCTGATCAACATTAAAAAGCAGCCCTTTCAATTTTTTTGCCATTAGGTCTTCCTGTCGCCTTTCACTTGAGTCTGTGATGTGGGCAGTCATCTCCTGATGTGTCCCCATCAAAATTCTAATAGGATATTGAATATTAGACACTCTTGAATTTAGCTGAAAGGATATTACTTTCTAATTATTGGCCCAATATTCAAATGTTTGCACACCAATTCACTTGTAAACAAAGAGTGTGTGTTGGTTGAATGCATTTGGGAATTGAAGTGTCTGTATGTATGGGGTTATTGTGTGCACATTTGTTTTCAATATCTATGTGCTTGGACATACATAAAGTAAACTAAATTTGTATGCTGTGGGAATGTATACACATTGCAACACTATAGAAGCTCATGAATGTCATTCTGCATGTAGGTTATGATATACATGAATTTTAATAATTATATATATATATATATATATATATATATATATATATATATGGTCACTTTTACCTCTGTATATCTATATTCTATTATTTGAGTGCATCTACATATATAATTTTGTGTAAATATAGAGATGTGGTGAAATGGAGATATTTAGGCCGTATATAAATACATGGTTATCTTTGGTATTTTCATTTAAATCTTTCATTGTTTAATGAAAATGGAAATATCATCAAGCTGCCATACTTAATAACATTGACTAAAATTATTTTACTTAGCTAACTGCTAAAACTTATCAATGATCACTATTTTAAACTGTATGTATATTCAATGTATATTCAATTAACTGTAATTTTTAATTTTCTGTTTTCAAGGTTAGAGCCCATAGTTGGTTAATGTTCATAAATTTTCTAAAGTGTTTGATAGTATGTTTTAAAAGCAAGCAATTTAGCTAAAGTAAATTGGAGTATGCTTTAATTAAATTTTTCAATAAATAAAGTTAATCCATTTTTTATATGAAAGTAACCAAAACCAGTCCAAGATGATTTTCCTTGTTTTTGATCTTCTCTTTTTAGTATAATTGTTCAAAAATGGAAAAGTTTTCTAATGAATAGAACTTGCAGCAGAATTAGACTGAGAATTAGGTAAGGACAGTGTGACTTTGTTCAAGACACTGGAACAAGAGATGTTATCTTTATGATGCTATCAAAGCAAGCAATACAAAATGGAGGAAGACCTCTACCTTCCATAGATTGCACAAAAGCATTTAATAGGATACAATACAAAGACATAGAAAATTTTGATTTATAGGGGAAATATATTTGAGCAATCTTTAACCTTTACTGGGAAGAAACAGCTTACCTCTGGATAGAAAATGAGTTTAGTTAAAATGCAAAAATAGAAAGAGGATTAAACCAAGGATATGTTCTCTCATTGGATTTATACAGTGAGACAATTCTAAAAGAAACAGAAGATCTACCAGAATTCATTATCAGCAGGACATAATCTTAAGATATACAAATGACACTGTGTTGATGACAGATTCAGGAGAAAATGTGAAAGCACTCTTAGAAAAGGTAGTAAGGGAAAGCAAGAAGAAAATATGAACTAAAAGGAGATAGAATGCATGGTTGTCAGAAAAATTGACAGCCCAAAGTATGAACTAAGTTTTGGGGGTGGCAAAATTAAGCAGATACAGTAATTTAACTATCTGCGTAGTCTGATAACAGATGTTGGAAAATGTGACACAGAAATTCAAAAGCATGTTTTTTTTAAATTTTTTTTTAATTTACAGTAAAGTTCACCTTTTACAAGGCCCTTCATTTAAGGGGTAGCTTATAAGGAGAGGAAGATAAGGCTTGAACAGGCTAAGATTGTAGTGATTGGGGAAACATCCTCTAGGCTGGTGGTTCATCGGAAGAAGCTGTTTGAGTGGAACTTACTTCTCACTGATGAATACAGAGGGAATGTGGGTGGTTTGCTACAATGTGCGTGGCATGCTGGGTTTTAACTGTGAAGGTTAGAATTGGTGGCAATCTCTGATCATAAAGACTTTTTGTATATTGTTGTATCATTAGTATAGACTTTTACAAATGATCGGAGTATATTCTTAGGTAGATCATTTATGTAAATCATAAAGTGGGCACATCCTAGAAGTAACTGCTGGGGATACCTGCACTCACAATCTGGGCCTCAGAGTATTGGCTGTTAATAATCACTTTAGGGATCTACCAGAGAAAACCCTTCCAGATAGATAGAGAGCTTATGTAGCAAACCTTTGTCCCACACTTTGTTGAAGGCTTTCAAGTGACCTAATGCTATGGTCCTTGCAGTATGTGTGTCATCAAGGGCATCACTAATTCTGTGTGTAATGGTAGTTAGGAGATCAGCAATAGATCAGGCTGATCGAAACACATACTGTTTGTCACACAAGAGGTTGTTTCTATCCAGGTGCTTGACAACCTTCTTGTTGATTAAGGTCAGAAAAAGCTTACTAATGATACTGAGGAGACTAATGGGGCTATACTGGAAGGGAGAGGATTGGTTGCCTGTGTTCTTGAGGACCAGGCATACACTTGCCATCTTCCACATGCTTGGGAAAGATTTCTCCTTCAAGCAGCGATTAAATAACTTTCCTAGAATAGGGGATAATCCTAGATGGATAGTTTAAGAATAACCACTGGAATTTTGTCTGGACCAGTGGCATTTTTGTAGTTGAGGTTTTTGATAAGTCTAGAGACTTCTCTTGCTGAAATGAGCATATTACTTATATCTTACTCAGTGTGATGTGTCATCTAATGTTGAGTTTGAGGTGAAAAGCTTCACCTTGTCTTTCAAGGATGATATGACTTTGGAGCTATTTATAATAGTGGGAAGAGCCACTTTGCCTCTGTTCATAATATGATTGGTGATGTTCCATAATTTGCAAGATCCAATTTGTGTTTCTTTCAACCTTGGCCTGGACAGATTGTGTGAAGCTGCACTTTGTATTTTCCAAAGTTATTTACAGTGAATGCAGGCAGTTCTAAAAGAAGTAAGGGCCAGACTATACTGCTCTTTGAGATAGATTTTGAAGTCATGGTTCTGGTAAGCAAAAGTAGTCTCCCAGAAACTAAGCAATGTATCAAGAGTTTGAAAAATTTTGTTAAAAACAAAGAAAAAGGTACTGAACTGCTATGTAATATCTAACCTTCAGAGATAGGATTCTACCAATGATTGCTAAGAAAACCATTGACAGAGCAGGTGAGCAATGAGAAATTTGAAAGAAAATAGGAATGACAATAAAACTTATAAACAGAAAGAGTTAACATTTCTGGGACACATAATGAAGAAAGAGGGTAAAGAAAATTTAATTTAGAGAAATAGCTGAAGGTTAGAGAAGCAGAGAGAGACTGTGAGTAACTTACTTAAAAAGTCTGTGTGAATGAGGGACAAAGTGGGATTGTAAAAGGTCACAATTTACTTAGAGCAACAAAAGACATGACATTGTAGGACCTGAAGGGATATGACACATAATAGAAATACCAGAACCAGTTCAAGATAACTGTACTTGTTTTTGTCCTCCTTTTTTAGTATAATTATTCAAAATGGAAGAGTAAAAGATTTATGCAAACTATCTGAAAATATAATTTCATTCTATATCACTGGATTGGGGTTGAAGTACCAAGCTGCAGACAATGTGACAAGAAAACATATTTGTATGTATTTCTTGTATGTGTTTAATTGCATATCTGTACAGATGTCAAAAAGTGCAAATTTGAGCATATATATAAAATTTAACTTGCACTAAAATGATATGGGTTGAAAAAAATATTTCTATATGAGGTTTTAAGTTGTACATTTATGGGAATATCTAATATTTGATATTTTGAGCTTACCTTATAAGAATGGGTCTTTGGCCCACATAGACTCATAAAACTATTGAAAAAACTATTGAAAATAGAGATCACAAATTCTTGTTTCTGACTTTTTTGCAATATCCTTGGTAAAAGGATATACTTGAATGTTGTAGTATTTTGCCATTTTGTTAGCCTTTTAGAATGTTCATGTGAGTAAATACTAGTGCATCATATACACCTGAATTAAATTTTTTAGTCAATGTATATTTGCAGTATGGTTGACTGAATCTTCAGATAATTAAAATAAGAAGCCATTTTAAAATCATCTACAGCTGCCAAGTTCATTTTGTACTCCATCTTGCTAGAAGTAAAAAAATATATTTTGTTCTGTTATTAGTCATCACAACTTTGTCTTCTGATTAGCCTGACACAAGTCTTAAGTGTGATCTTAAGTGTGATCTTGAGCAAGTCTTTATTATAATCCAATTCTACAGGAAGCATTAATCTTCAGGTAAAGGTTTAGCATCAGTCATACAAGTGATATATGAACTATTAAGTTGGTGCAAAAATAATGACGTAATAATGTCGTTTTTGACGTATTTTTTAACGTCAAAAAACGACATTATTACGTCATTATTTTTGCACCAACCTAATAAAACAAAATATTTGTATGTTAACTGTAACTGCATGAGAGACTAAGTATGTGTATCATTATACCTAAATATCTACATGCTTATAAGAAAAGAAGCAGAAGCCATTTTTCATATGAGTAAATGTAGTGAAAACCATGTATATGTATTTATTTCACTATTTTAGCATTCTTCATTCAGAGCTGTTATTGAACAATTTCTTTTATATCATCCAGTTTTTTGTCTTTTTAAAACCTTGCTAATTCAAGTTTCTTCTTCTTTTTGTATGGTTTCATGCCTGCTAGGATAACTTTTAGATGTTTAATTATTCACAGCTCTGGTTTTTCTAGGTTTACATTATGAAAAACACAATTGACTTCAATTTAACTCCTACTTAATGCAATCAGTTATGTTTGTGTGCATAAGAAAAGTGAATGAAAGCATATCTCTTCACTATGATTTATGTTTTTTTCACTAATGTTTATGCTATACAAGGTCCAAGAGCCACTCAAGGTAGAGGGCTACTGAAGGAGATTGTCGGGTGAGTGGTAAGATGGTAAGTGGTATGAGGTATGCTTTATGAGTATATATGGGAAAGAGAGTTGGTTAACATCAGTATTAAACAGGTTAAGATTGTAGTGATTGGAAAAGCATCTTCTTGGGAGTCGGTTCCACAAAGAAGTGATTTGTGGAAAGAAACTCTCTGATCAGAAATTGCTTTTTACTAATGGAAATACAAAGGGAAAGAGGATGGTTCACTTCAGCGTATGTGGTGTGGTAGGTCTTAGCTGTGAGGGTTAGGGTTGTGGGAATTAAGGAATGTAACTCATCTGAACATTTTCCATGAAAATAGTGATGGATTAATGAGAGGCTTGCAATACTTTGTCTGTGGGTAAGGAGTTGTAGGGTGGAAAATACTTCATCACTCACAAGGCCGCATAGACACTTCAAGACTGGAAAATGAAAACTGAGCAGCCCAAGCCCAGATATGGCAACACTACTCCATTTTCAGTGCAATCTGTACAAATTTGAATCCTCAAGAGGTATTAATGTCATAGTTAGATGTGAATATATGAGAAAATGAATTCTAAATAGAAATTATTTTGTAAGGGTTCTATATATACACACACACACATATATATATATATATATATATATATATATATATATATATATATATATAGTAATAAGAAATAATGTCAGATAAAGAAAACAAGTGTTTAAAAAATTATTTTGTTTATATTTTGGGTACTAAAATAAAGTTAGCAGATATACGTTTCAAATGGTCCCAATGTGATATACTTTAAAAAAAAGGGTAATCAAGCCTTTCTTTGGTGTGAGATCTCTTGTGGCTGACCAGTTTAGCATGCATAGCTTAAAGGCAGTTACCTTGAATAAAGGGAATGCAAGTTCAATACTTGTTAAGAGGCACATTATTTTTAATAAGATTTTTATTGCCAAGGCCAATCAATTTCAATTCCACTGTTAAAAAAAAAAAACACAAGAAAATGAGGGTATCTGCTCAATTGTGTACCCAATAAATAAGTTTAGAATAATAAGTATATATATATATATATATATATATATATATATATATATATATATGTTCAAATTGCTGAAAAACATATTACATATAAATATATGCATGGATGTATATATGTATATATGCATGTATGTGCATGAGTGTTGGTATTTAGATATAAGTTTTTGTAATTATTAGAATTTGTTTTCACAAACATAATGCCAAATAAGTTGGGAATCTTGTGCATGTGGTGAAAGTTTTATAAATATAAAATTGTTTGTGAGAATATGTATGCATAAGGTATATTTTGTGTATATATTTTCTCTTCCAAAATGTGTATGTAACTGTGTGTGTGAGAATCCTATGAATCAGTTCAGAAGGAGCCTAGAAAACAGGTCAAAAAAAGAAGTAAACAGAAAAGACAGGGAAGATAAAAAAAATGTATGTAAAATAATAGAAAAGAAAAAAGAGAGACCAAAGTAAAAAGCAAAAGAAAAATAGAGAAAAAATCTCAGATAAAGTTCGTTATGAAGAACAAAAGAGAAAATGAAAGGATAAAAAACAGATGTGCCCCTTTCTTGCTGTATTTGAAAAACTTTTTAAAAAATGAGACAAAAAGAAATTTATTTAATCTCTCAACTTCAACCAACTCTACTCACATTTTATTCTCACAGAATCAAACCGATTGTCATCAATTTATAAACGAAACTTCAACAATGTATAAAAATAAATAAACAAAAAAGTCATCATGCTTCATTGAACTTTGTGGCCTTTGAAGTTGTCTGCTGTGTAAAGGCAACAATCTCCCTCCCCTTACATTGCCTAACACACCCAATCTCTCTAGACTCACCCTAACCTCTAAATCTTTTCTTGCTTGCCTTTACCATTCCATCCACTTTCTTCCCAACAACAACAATAACAAAAGGATGTTGAACTGATTTCAATGATGACAATATTATCAAATAGAAGTTATTAAGACATCAGCAGATTTTGGTTGGCAATCACAGGCTCCTTGATTGATTTACCATATAACAGCCTAATCAATAATCTATCTATTGTTAGATTTAATTAAATAATGCTCATATTCCACTTCCTTTCTGATACTAGCTGCACATTTGTACAAACATTGGGACCACTAAGTATTATAACACTATGTGTTATCACATGGCTGAGATAGCTGATATCTTTTGTGATACATTCATGGTATTATTGTATTTTCATATCTTACTGCAAACTTAGAGATTATGTTATCTGATGAAACACTTCTTTTAATACATCTTTTAGTTGTTTAAACTCAGTATGTTGTTTTGTGCCCTAATTCATGATTAGTGGTTTGTTCTTTCTGACACTGAATTTGTGCTATACTTTATATGGACAGAATCCTCATCAAATTCAACATTGTATTCTTGCAATTTTTAAAAGAATGCAAATTAATTCTGACATTTCAAGAATATGGAAAAGTCTTATTATTTTAGTAGAAAATCTATTTAGAAATTGTTAATCTTGGAATCCTTAACCAGCATTCATGCTTAATGTATTTGTATGATTGGTGATTTGGAAGAAACAATGTTCCTTGAAAACTTTACATTATGAAAATTGCTTGAAGGCAAAAACTTAACATAAAAATCTGTTAATGTGAACAGATACAGTATGTGTAAGTCTTTCTACAATCAGCTCAGGCACATTAACTCTGCTTTAACATTGTTATCTTTCTACTAATGGATATAAGCTATTAGTATTCATTTTTTGTGTGTTAGCCCTGAAGCCAAAGGAGTGTTGAATCATGAAAAAAAAACTCTTTATCATACAAGAAAACTAAACCTACAATAACAATTGAAAATTGTCTTGGTTTAAATCTTGGAAATTATGGTAAGTCTATATATGAGGTGCATTTCAGAAGTTTTGACACTTTTTAGGAGAGGCACATATTGCAATTATAGTATATCATTACTATTCATCTAATAAGCTGACTTTCCAATTTTATTTCAGATTGAAAAAGACAGCTGTAACAGCTCTTTGAACACACCCTACTAGTTTGTAGAATGCAGTCCTGATATGAAGACAATTTGGAAGCTCTCTTATGCAATAGATCTGTGTGTTAAACTACAGAAACTTATGAAATGTTCTAGACTACTTATAGATTAACTTGTATGAGATGAGCATCTGTTTTTCACTGGCCCAAGAGGTTCAAGGATAGTAGAGAGGAGGTGAGAGATGATGCAAGATGTTGGAGAAAAAAGTGTTTATCTGAACATCAGAGCTAGTTGAGAAAATTCACAATTTTCTGAATGAAGACTGTACTATGTTTATAAAGACAAATTTACTGTTTGGAGCTGGTGTGGAAACAGTACACAGAATTATTCATGAGGAACTGAAGATATGCAAAATTTGTGAAAAGTTTGTTCACAGGGTGTCCAGTGATGAACCGAAATACCTCAGGGGCAGTCATTTTCAAGACATTGAGAAGATGACAGAGATTATTATAAAGGTCCTAGACACCTTTGACTCTGGGTGACTTCCATCAGGCATTCACAAAGTAGCTGGATGACTACAAATGCATTGAAGTAAGAGGATCCTACTTTGAAGGAGATTTGAGTTTTTACTTATTTGAAATTAATAAATGTCTTCAAATAGTCTAAAACTTCTGGAATGCACTTTGTATGTGTAAAAGTGCAAGTATACAAATATATATGCATGTATTGGAGAATTATATATATATATATATATATATATATATATATATATATATATATATATATATAAAACCATTAATTAAACATACATTCATGGTCATACAATAAAAGTTTTACATATTTTTATATGAGTGCATATTATGAGAATACACCTAATTCTAATATTATTCAAGAAAGATATGTTTTAAACTAAAAATAAAATAAAGAGATGCCAGTAGGAAATAACCAAAGGTGGAACAAATGTTTATTTTTAATATTCTTCATTCATGTGCCATGTCCCTTCAGGACATAGGCTATCATGGCCTTCCACATGTTACTGTCCCTTGTAGCTCCTAAAAATTTTGTCTTTTTGTTATTTGTACCAAACTGTTTTACCATTCATTTACTCAATCTCATCAAGTATGTTATGTACTGTTTTCTCAGTCTCTTCCCTCTGTCTATTCAGTAACTATCAAATTTTCCAAGCACTTCATTAAGTGTCCCAGAAATTTCAGTTACCACTTCCTGATGTTAAGTATAAGTTACCTTTTTGTTTTTATTCTCTCCAAAACCTTGTCGTTGGTCACATGTTCAGCACATGGTAACTTCAGCATCTTTCTGTAGAACGACATTCCTGTTGCTTCAAGTCTCTTCTTCGTCTTTGGGGAGATTGTTGAGCATTCACTGCCATACAGGAGGACAGATATCATGTAACAGTTCAGTACTCTTTTCTTTGTTTCAAACAAAATTTTCCTGTCTCAATACTTTGCTTAACTTTTGGATCCTAATAAGTCTTTGGATCTCAGTGTCTCACTTTCCATCTTCTGTTAGGACACTTCTCAGATATTTAAATTTCTGTACATTTGATTTTAGTATTTCTGACATGTAATTTACATTTTGGGCTCATGCTTTTGTTGATGACCATGTATTCTACCTTCTTGTAGATTATATTGCATCCTTACCTTCTCAGTTCCCTTTGATACCTTGTAGTTTTCTCTTCTATGTCTACTATCAGGCATTGTTTAATCTGCATATCTTATATTGTTAAGATTGTGGCTGCCAATAATGAATATGGGTAGGACTTCTAATTCTTTCAGAATTAACTTGCTGTATAGGTTGAATAAATTTGGTGAGAAGACATCCTTGTCTTGCACCCCTTTCTATTTTTGTATATCTCTTGAACTCATTTTCTGTCCGTATGCAGGCGGTTTGCTACCAGTATAGATTCTTGATCATGCTAATGTCTTTCCTGAATATGTCAAGGTTGATAAGCAGCTCTAACAGATTTTTGTAGCATACTTTGTTGGATACCTTTGTGTAGTCTATAAAGTCCTTCTGCATTTGTATTGCTCTTTCTGATAACATTCTGAGGATAAAAATTGCATTCCTTATTCCAATGTCTTTGAACCTGCACTGTTTTTGTCCTATCTCTGGCCTGATTCTGCTGTGTGCTCTATTCATCAGAATTCAGATGATGAGTTTTGTTATGTGACTCAATAGTCTGATTGTCCAGTGGAGTTTGTATTTGTTTTCACCTAGTTTCTTAGGCAGTGCTATGAAAATAGCCCTGCTTAGGCCTTCCAGTCTACTGTTGTAGATTTTATTTATTGTTTCTGTGTTCTTGTCTATATCGAAATCATCTAAGGCTGACAGCATCTCTATCTATTTTCTTAAATTTAAAGGGATGATAAAAAGAAAATTAAGAAGAAATAAATTGATCAGTTACAAATATGAGCGCGGTAGCTTGGTTGTTTTTGTTTATAGCATATGCAACCTCTATGGACTATTTAATACCATAATGTAAATATTTTGTGTGCAGTTTTATTTTATTTTGGGAGATGATAATGGTTTCAGTGATACAAGTCTTACTAACTAACCCATAGCTGGTGGGAGGATATTTGCATATAAGTGAATACAATGAAGCCAATTGGAATTTGGCTCTTCAAATAACATTTTCCAAGTCATTATCCATTACACCAACTGCAAATCTAAGCTTACAGCACCTGATATTCCCAAGAGATCACCCATCCATGTACTGATCAGGCTAGATGTTGAGTAACTTTGGTGATCATACAGGAACTGGTGATTCAACATGAAGTGATGAGAGAGAGAGAGAGAGAGAGAGAGAGAGAGAGAGAGAGAGAGAGAGAGAGAGAGAGAGAGAGAGAGAGGAGTCCATTTTGCTCCATGTGGCCTATAGCTTCACAGCATCACTAGACAAGCATTTCCACACTGATAACCATTGTGCTATGTACACATTGAAATATGTAGTTTTGAATAAAATAGAAATGAATAAATAAGCAAATAATACAGAGTGAATTATAATAACTCAAGAGTTAGATTGTTTAAAGAAGAGAAGAAAGAATGAATTAGCAAGAATAGAATGAATTAAATGAATGTAAATGAACATTAAATCTGGAATAACACTCAGTCAACACACACAGGCATTATATACACAACAAGGTGTTGAAGGATCTCAGTTATGTCCTAAAATCTGATCATATCAACAAATGGCAGAATTTGGCAGGCTGAGAACTTTCCACAATCCCTTTGTGTGTGCATGTGTGTCTGTGTGTGTGCTACAGTTTGGTTAAATATCAATGATGGGTCTTTTTTGATGATGTCTGGAAAATGGTCTGAAATATAGAAAAATTAAACAAAATTCTTACAGAACCTTCATTGGTCTTTAACCAAACTAGTGTAAATGAACAATTGCTGCTCAAATACACCTTTTATTTATATATATATATATATATATATATATATATATATATATATATATAAATAGATAATTTCTAAAGAATTAATGGATTTATTTTTAATCCCACATTTTTATTACTTCAAATATTATTATAGAAGATACGCTGTATTTGAAATAGATGCCCTATTTTTCAAATACAGATTATTTACTATAATAATGTTGGATCAAAAATAAACCCATTAATTCTTTAGAAATTGCTTTTTTATGTTTCTGATACAAAACTGAGCAGATATGAAACTTTTGAGAAAATAATGTGGGTAAAGATGTGCTTCCTTAACAAAAGTCAAAATAGAACCTTGCTTGCTGTATCAACATCCATTGCCATGTGGTAAAGTATATGGAATAAAAATGGTGGTTTTCCCCTACAAAAGGAGACACAGTCTTGATCTCTGCTGAGGAATGCATTTTTCTTTACTAATATTTCTTGAATGGAATGTGCACACCTATAGATGTAATACATACTATTTAATAAATAAAAACGAAGAATCTATTTCAAATAAGGAATATCCATTATAATAATATTTGAAGCTATATATATATATATATATATATATATATATATATATATATATATATATATTACATACATACTTACATACAAGTAATGAGTATTTCATTAATGAATAAAATTGGTTGTTTTTATTAATATTTGAGTTTTTACTAAAAATATTCCTTGGAATATCATATATATATATATATATATATATATATATATATATATATATATATATATATATATATATATATTGCGCATTTAGGCAGCAATTCTTCATTTTCACATGTTTCATTAAAAATGAGAGACAAGGTACTGCAACTAAGCATTTTATTTAATTTGTCTTGTGTTCAAACAAGTGTTTTCTTTTCTGGATACAGAGTGTGTAGAAACAGTACAAATTTTCTGTAATTCCAAGTGCTTTTGGTCATAATTTTAGCCATTATCAAGGATAATGCTATTTTTGCTTTTTAATTGGATGTATGAACTGTGTATATGTTTCTACAGTTATAGGGGTGTTTTATTTTCTGACTACACCACATTGTGGCCATGTTTGTAGTTAATGTTATTGAGTGTTTGGCTTTTTCTTTTTTACTTTTAAGGTTTCCATTATTTTTAATCTATTTTTACATGTGGATCAGGTTATTATGTTTGTATTTTGTACTAGTATATTTCAGATGGTGTCTGGTAAGTTTGTGTAAAAGCTTTAATATACATTATATTATAGATGGAAATAAATAAATGTACTGTATAATAAATAAATAGAGCATCTACTCAAATATGAATATCCACAAAAAATAATGTTTACAATGATAAATATCTGTTAGATTGATAAATAAAATTAAAATGTATTACCTTAGAACATTACTTTATATATATATATATATGTGTGTGTGTGTGAATTCATGTGCATATAGTGAGAGATAAATCCAAAAACTGATAAATATCTTGTAAGATAGAGATGAATAAAAATAAAGAAATGTCATCTCTTGTGATGGTATAAGTAAATCTGAACAGTAAATTGAAATGTATTTTAAGATAGATGGATAGATGTTCATAAACATGCTTCAATTCATAGATACAAACTGTTGTTTATAATGCAGATTATAAGCAACAGATAAATAGGAATAAAAAATGAATATAGTAAGAATCAGGATAAATTGACAAATATAGACATACAACTTGAGTATCAGTTTTACAAGAGATCAAATGTAATATTTATAAAGTATATAAGTATCATATAACACTATTCTTTTCAGGTTAAAAGCTATCTGCTTTGGAATTCAACATGTGAAAAATTGATTATTACATGGACTAGGACATAACACATTCAGTTATAGGACTTATTATCTGCACAGTAAGCAAGCCTATTTAAATGAGGTAGATACTAATAGTAGATTTTTAATACGACGGGCATAGGTATTAATTAATATTGCTGAATACATGAGCTCTTTTCCAATACAATCAGTTCATGAACAATAGCTTGAAATAGTTATTGATAGGAAGATCAATAAGAACAGATTAAAACAGACTGAAATTGATTTCTATGCAAATAGATAGACAAGAGAAAGAAAAGGTTAGAGTACTTTTTGAAGAGACTGAAAATTACTGATTGAGTTCTATATTAATATATAAAAATGATTAAAGTAAATAATTAGAGTGAATAACATGTATAAACAGAATTAATAAAAAAAGAATGAAATATAAACTGATACTAATGATACTAAACACTAGACATTGGTGAGGATAAACTAAGAGGGTCAACAACTTTTGCAGGAAGGGGATTTTTCACAGCAAAAAGTTAAGTTGGTGATGATGCCCAAGGTAGAGTGAGAGAAATTCCTTTGAGCAAAATACGAGTAAAATATGAAAATTCAAAAGGTATTTCCTTATAAGAAATCATTAACCAATATGATCTGCTTGATGTGCAATAACATCATAAATTTAAGAAGTGAATTTGTTTTGCTTCTCTTTCAGAAAACATTAAAAACTTTGTCATTTTATTTAAATAAAGGATATAACATACTTCAAAATAAATTTAAATTACTGAAAATTCATAGATACAAATAAGCTACAAGGGCATATTTTATAAAATAGTTGGTTACCATTACTATAGAGATCAATTCTCAAGAGTTTATGCTATGCCTAAGCTTGTTTAAGTACCAACTAGCAAAAATGCATATGTACATGTTTATCAGTGCATAGATTTACATAACTATGTACATATATTTTACTTACATGCATATGTGACATAATAATGTCGCATATGCATGTAAGTAAAATATACAAAATTTTTTGCATTTTTTCATTATACATACAATAGTTACTGATATGGATGTGTGAATGTTTTATATCTGTGCATGTAAGTGCACATGTAGTCATATACATATTCATGTGTTGTATGTTTGTATGTGTACACATGCAAACAGAACAAATCATTTACAATATATTCATTTGTATTTATGTACTCAGATGTACAACATTTTGTTCATGAATACTATCAATTGAAAATTATATTTCCTCTTGCATATGATTAACTGAATTGGAAAGAAAACAAAATAAACTGTGAAAATATTAACAAAATCAAAATATTCCCTAAAAAGCAAAGAGATACCATGTATATTAACTTTAAATTCTTTCTCATGTTAAGTATCATCATGAACATATCTGTTAGTTTTTCCCTTGTGATTTGTTCCTTAAAATCATAAATGAAATTTATTGATAAAATGAAAAGAATATTTGTTTGAAAAATTAAAGAAAATGAATTATCATATTTTCCAAAATAATAATTATGAATGATACATATTTACTGATATGCCTGTGTGAATGTTTCATATCTGTGCATATAGATGCATATGAATGTATATAAATATTCATATGATGTATGTTTGTATCTGTACACATCCAGGATTAAGATACACTTATTTAAATCTTTAGAGTTTTATAGATTTTCAGACAAAAACTAAGGCCTTCTGTATTTTTCTTACATTCTTAACCTAATTCATATCATCACATGCTGTGTTTATTAATTTTCTTATTTAAACATCTGAATTTTGAAAAGTTTTAATTAAAAATAACTAGTTATAAAGAGCAGAATATTCTCATTTCATTTTAATCATATTTTTCTTGTGCTTGAAAAATCATTATGATATGAAATTGGATTACATATTCCCTTGGAATTGCATAAATAGAAAAAATACTCTTAAAATGATACCTTTTATTTTACATGTCTCTTCTATTTTGGGATAATGAAAGTATAAATGCTTTTCAAAGTATTTTTAAATGTAAACTGAAGAATAAAATACAAAGTATAAATAAGTGAAAGATTTGACAAGAATATGATTCTATTACAAGGTCTATTTTGGATCTGGAAACCTTCTTTCAGACAAGCAATATGGCTTTAGCTTCTCTAGGTCAACTGCTGATGTATTAAAGATTACTGCTGAAAGAATCTATCAAGGATTAGATAAGAATGGTAAAGATCAGTCTGCTGCTGTCGACATCTTGAGAGCATTCGAGAGGGTCTGACATACTGGTCTTCTACACAAGTTGAAATTTTATTTTATTTCTCGACAAATCTTTGAACTGATTCAGTCTTTCTTATCAATTCTCAACTTGGCATTTATGCTGATGACAACTATTCACTCCTGTCTTGACAGTAAGTCTGATCAGTTCAAGAAGGTCAAATTGTCAGCTGATCTCAAAAATGTCCTACAATTTGCTGTTGACTGAACCAAGGAATGGATTGTTAATTTTAAAGCCTCCAAAAGGAAACTTCTCTCTCCATGCTTTCTGACAACTTTGATCTTCAAAAATTTAACTGAAACGAGAATCGTCATATACTGTCTTCTTGGTCATTCTTCTGTTATTACTGCTCCTTAATAATGTTTCTTTCTTTGTTCATATTCTTTCACAGTCAGTAACCCCTTGTATCATAGTGGCTTTACTGCCTTACATGAGGTGAAATGATAAGAAAAAATGTATAAAAAAAATAGACTTGTTGCACAATAGAAAAAGGTTTAAAATGTTAACATAGTAAATATTGAATTGCCAGGATTGCAGCTGTGGCTGTTTACATGTTTTATAATTGTCTCTTCAATGCTATTCTTGTTTGGAATCATGCTTATCTTTCTCTTTGTTTGATTTCTTACAAAAAGCAGTTCTAGTCCATCATTTGCTACCTTAAACCACTTTGTTTGATGTTCAAATCACTTATCTACATAGGAAAGTGCAATATTGTTTTCCCCCCAAGTAATTGAATTAAACATAACTGACTGAAGTCTAAAATAAATAGGTAATATAAACAAAAGCCATTTAATCATAAAAACATACTTCTATGTCCTTTAAGTTTTTCTGTCTCAGACTACATCTTAAGATAGAGACCAAGCTTCTTTTTTGTTACTGGCAAAAATAAAAACAGTGGAACTTTTTTCTATTAGTTTGAGTGCTTAGTTTGAGAAAATAGTTATACTTAAGCGGATGACTTATTCAGGATTAGTATTATGGTGAAGAAGTTAACTATGTTTCATAACCAATAAAGATGGTAGAATTATAGAATTTCATATTTTTTCATGCATTTGGAGAGACAGAGTATTACACAAGAAAGGGAAAATAATTACAAATCAGGAAAGAATACATTTTACCCCTTATATTTAAAAGTGATTAGGATTTAAATGAAATAATTTGTACTGTATTTTCTCTGAACAAGAACAGAAATAAATGAAGTGAGAAATATAATCTTTTTATACATAAATGTTAAAAATATCTGAGACAAGCAAGTAAAACTATGATAGATAATTTATACCTTATAATTGAATAGACCAGAAATAAACCAAATCACTTCTATCTTATTTTCACCTGAATATATTCAAAGACAGTCACATGCCTACCTGCTTGAATACAAACAACAGTTTAAATATCATTCTATATTTTACTTTTAACATATCATTTTTGTTTCCTTTATCAAATCAATCCATTGTTGATGGTTGAATTATGTTGACTTCATGATTCTTTATGCTCAGTTCTTGAAATTATTTTATCCACTATATTATTCGCTTTAGAAAGTTTGAATTTATATTAAAAAAATTTCTAATGATTAAAATTAATTTCATAAAGCTAGAAAAAATTTCCTTCATTAAATTATGAGCAAATTTAAAAATGCAAAATGTTGTCCATGTGAAATGCTCTCCTAAGTATATAGGATGTGAGTTCAAATCTCATTGAAGGTTACTCCTTTATCTCTGATACATGGTACTAATCAGATACAAACTACATGATTACATCTGGATGTTGCAATGAAATCAACAACAAAAATAAGATGGAAATATCTCCTCTCAGAAATTCAGACACCCTTTTCTTACCCATTACTAACAGTAATATTTGAAGGCTTGATTTTTATTATGTTGCCAAAATAAATAAACTAGAATTAGAACAATATAAACGATGTCATGTTTTATTTAACCAAAATTATTCTTTAGCTGGTCTTATTTATTAATATTCATATATAAATTTGACATAAAATGCATTGCTATTAATATTTAGCACTACCAACAATCAGCATTAAATAAATTAATTCTATAATAACTGAAACTTGATATATTGAAATGCTATCCTCATCTTTGTTGTTATATTTATTGATTAATCTTTTATCTGGTGAAAAGTGTGATGGACTTTTTTTTGGCTTCTAATCTGTTTTGTTGCTTTGGACTATGTCCTTTGCCTACAGTCTTTCTTTCACTGAAACAAAGTAAACAATAGAATTCATATGAAAATATCATCATTCACAGCCTGTTATAGGAGCTACTGTCAGAATCATATATGACAGTTCTCTTCAGTTTGTATCATTTTTTCCGGCTGTTTTCTAACTGCTGTGATAACTTTATTTTGAAGAAAGTGTTTCTCTTTTCCTTGCTCCTTTTGTTAAAAAACAACTTTGCAGAGGAAGGTAAAATTTTTAAAATTAGTTAAATATTAAAGCAATATATATTAAATTTTGGACAAAAATGCTGCTTCTACAATTTATTGTTTAGAAGTTGGGGATAAATGTATAAATTTTTGTTGCACATTTAAAATAGCCAGATTAAAATAAAAGAATATAATTTATGATATAAACGTCATCAATCATGGAAATTAACACAAACAAATCTTAATCATTTATTAAAATTTTATCAATAGGTTTATTTGTTACTTGATACATTTTTTCCTTTTATCCTTGAGGGAAATCTAAATTTTAATAACATTTGCTTTAAAAAAATATGGTCATTGCATTGTGCATTTAAAATCCTACTGAATTTAATCTGTTCATTGAAAGAAATAATGAAACATCTATTCATTTTTAAAATCTAAACTTGGTTTCAACGAAGTTAATAATTCTTAATATTCCTTCTTTTAAGCATAATGAATTAAATTTTTAGAAAGAAAAAACTTTAAAGCCAATTATTTAATACTGAGGAAGAAGATTGTTTTTAAGATCTTTAATTACCAACAGGGAACTGTCAGATAAAGATAATTTGGAATTCTATAAATTTAAAATATTACCTACTAAATTTCAAATAGTAACACATAATCTGATAGTATATATCTTATTACCAAGTCTTAGCCTTAGTGATCTATGCTTGGATATAATACAAGGTTTGTTTACCAATTTAAAGAATGGCTATCAGTATAAATTACAAAGAATTAAATGACATCATCAGAAATGAAGGTAGTGTAAGTTGGAGAATTGTATTATGTTCATTAGTAAACAAATAAAATATCCAAATAAAATTAAAAACAAATAATTACCAAAACTGAATTTTAATAATTTAAAAAAATATACTTTGACTTATTTAATTTATTCAAAGTATTGTTGTCACCTTGATTATTATATATGTTATTATAGATATAACATTTTGACCAATTACTTTCTGGCCATCTTTAGGTGTCCATTATTTTGGCTGATATGGGATATCTTATGTGTTATTTTGTTTGGGATATCTTATTCTGTTATTTTGTTCCTGTGATACCATTGCTTGTTTGTATCTGATTCAGGAGTTGAAATAACAACAACTAGATGACAGCAACATTTTGATTAACCAAAACCTATATCCCTATACCATCATTCTGAAGGACATTTTTAAGAATGAGGGTGAGCACTCATCCATGTCATAATACTGAATCTTTAGCTTCCTTAATGTCATCATTAAAGTCTTCTAATCTATAATCAAGAAGAAGGTTGTTGAACACCTCAACAGGAACAACTTCTTGAGTTATAACCAGTATGGATTTCTCCCTACTAGATCCACAGTTGATGTCTTAACTCTCATTACTCACAGAATCAGCAAGGCACTAGACAATAAATTCATCACAAGGACCATTGCCCTAGATATATCAAAAGCCTTTGTAAGGTTTGCCATTGGTAGTTGCTGCATAAATTTCTGGAAAAATTATCAATTCCTTGTACTGCTTAAGTAAGTACCTGATTCTGCCTGCTATACTCTATCTTTATAAGAGCCAAATGAGAGCAAAAATGGATGCCCCATCTGGGCTAGAGCTGTTCAATCCTAACTTAACTGTCTTGATAGACTTCAGAAGTGTCTATATGGCTTTGTGGGTGATTATTTTCCACCCTATAAGGCCTTTTCCACAAGTGAAATGTTGCAAGCTTCTTGCTACTATTACTATTTCTATAGTAAGTGTTCTAATGAGCTACATTCCTTGATTCCACCACTCCTGACCATGACATCTGGGACCCAACATTTCACACACAGGGATGAATCATCCTCATTCTCTTCACATTCCATAAGTAATTCCACTCAGACAACTTCTCTCCAAGAACTGCTGCTTTGTGGAACAAACTCCTGACAGGATGCTTTCCCAATAACTACAATCCTAACCTCTTTAAGTCTAGGTTTAGCCATTTTCTTTCCTACATATACCTCATAAATTGCACTTTTTGCCTTGTATGCTCATGCAACACCATACAGGAACCTTCTACCTTGAGTGGTTCTTGAGATTTGCGTTGGGTCAACATTAGTATAAAATTAAAAAAAAAATTAGTACTGTGTTTCTGGAGCCTTTAAATCCCATGTCAGATGATTTCAACATTTAGTTTGTACCACTTTCTTGATAATTCTGTTTTGATCTTTGAGATGAGGACTTGTCAATATATGTTTATTCAATTTACTTGAACAATATTTGAAATTAATTTTATATTTTAATTAATTTAAGCTAGAAATGGTTTATATTTGACAAATTAATGCTTTAAAACATAAAAGATAATATAAATAAAAAGGTAAAAGTTAAACACCTTTTTCTTTTACTGTTGTTCATCCAATATAAGGTCCAAGAACCACTAAAGATAGAGGACAACTAAATGAGAGCCTTGTGATAAACCTACATTGTTTTCATTGGCTCCAGAAGACTGGCCATTAACAGTATCCTTCACGGATCTACTTTATTCATACCAAATGATGAATAGCAAATACTATTAACAATTCATTCTAACAGAACAAAAAAATAGATATTAAAGAAACACTGATATTTTCAAACTTACATCATGAACTTAGGGCATGCATTTAAAAAAAAAAGTTATCAGTCACATTCAGAACATTTTCTTTAGATTATTAAATAACAAGCATATTTTTTGCAGGATCTAATTATGAATAATGCTCATATTTTTATTAGATGTGAATTTTTATTATTTAAAATCACTTTTTAATATTTACTTGAATTTTATTATCCATAAATCTTTATCTTTTTGATAATTTTGCCTGTGACTTTTGATTGAATTGACAAACACATAAAACTAATAATGTCTACTCTGAGTAGTGAGTCATTAGCAAATCAATTATTTTCACAATGCCTCCACACAACAACTGATAAGTAAGTATTAGTTTATGCAGTTTATCAGATTTCTCATGTGAACTTATAAAATAATGATAAACCAGTTTTGTTGCCTGGTCTACAAATTAACACTTACATTCCTGGAGTCCATTTCCTCAATCAGACACTATTATATCATTCATTGAATTGAATGAAAATGATAACAACTGTCTTGTAAGTGTAAATATTATTGATAACTCTACTTGAGCAGCCATTATGTATAGCATCAAATGTAAATCATCTTTGATTTTGTATAACTCAAATTGCACAAGTCTTTTGAAATCAGTTGCACATCCTTCTTTAGTTTAGAATTGATTAACAAAAGCATGTAAAAAAATGAAGTTTCATGTATATTTATTTGAGGAGAAGAGAAAACATAGTTTTAGTAATTTTTACAAATATACTCACAAGCAAGCTGCACAATCATGATCTTATCATGCAGAAAGATGGAATTTTGACAAGAAATTATTCTTGATCCTTAAGGTTAGTGTTGCAAAGTGACTTTCAATGAAACATTGGTGGGAAGTTTTAGTTGATATAAAATGGATGAAAAGACCAGCAGGTGTTATATAATCTCAGAATTTAAAAGAAACTTATAGTAAGCAAATAACATGATTGATGAAGCACATGTATATGATTTAGTTGGAAACAATGTGTCATAAATTATTTGCTAAGTTCATTAAAGGTGAATTTAAATTGAATGACAAGAATTTGGAAGTGAGGTGTTAAATGATTTGCTAATTTCAAGAAAGATGATGATTTATAAGTTCTTTCGAATGATGAACTAGCTGAATTGGAGTTTACTGAAAAGATTGTAGTAAACTCTAATTCAGCGAGTTTGAATTTTCTAGATCAGTGTGAAAGCCTATGGACAGTAGATCTATACTCATTCTGTCGAGCTAGCAATAGATCTATTTAAATATAACCTTCCCTGGATTGATTTCTTTCTAGAGCTTAACAGCTTTTTGCAGATTATTTAAAGCCAGAAAATATTTTTAGATTAGAATAATTTTTGGGAAATAATGATTTACTGATACATTTTCTACTAATTAACCCATAGCTGAGAAGGAGAAGGGGTGGATTCATATCTTTCCCAAGGGTAGTTTTGCAGAAGTGAATATAATTAACTTGACTAAAACTGGAACTCAGCTCTGATTTCCAAGCTATTATCCATTATACCATCTGCCCCACCCAAACTTCCCAGAAAAACATGGTTTGAATTCAGTTTTCCTTCTCTTAGACTGACTGCTAGCAAATGCAAGAGAACTCAGTCTGTCTGTATATTTAATCTATAGCTGGAGCAAGATCAGTTCATGCATTTTCTAAGGTTATTAGCATGATCTGACTGAAATAGAATCAATTCAAATTTGAATTCTGGTAATTGATTCCACTTTCTATACTAATAATTGATTCATTGCTCCACCCCACATACATTATATATATATATATATATATATATATATATATATATACAAGAAAATGTTAGTTGTTATACAGAGCTGCTTTAGCAATAACATGAACATGCATACACAAATATATTCTGTTAAATTTCTATCTGAAATTTTCAGTTTAATGTTTGAGCTATGGGATTAATATTCACTACTGAATTAAATGCATTGGCAAAGAAGAAAATCAAGTTGAAAAATAAATATTTGTTGACTAAAATAAATGCATTTTCTATCCTTAGACTTTTGATCATACTAATGTACCCTGCTTATATACAAATTGAGCAGTAGCAATATAGATAATAATCTGTTTATAGAAGACAGTTTTTATGCATATATTTTCCTTAATTTGAATTCTACTTTTCAGAGAAATGTTTATTGTTTTAGTCAAGTTTTTTGACAGTGATTACTCACAAAGAGAAAGGCATCAGAAAAGCAGTGCTGAATTTTCTGTTATCCTTGGCTCATGAAACTTAAAAGTATTCATACATGCTATGAAAATAATGTTGCTTAAAATGTTGATTCAAAATTGATTAATTAATTAATCATTATGTTTTCTATCAATGACTTTCATATTAAATGAATGACTTTCATATTAAATGAATGACTTTCATATTAAGTGAATGACTTTCATATTAAGTGAATGACATAATCAAAATTACAAGACTCCACCACAAAAGAAAAATGTTCAGTAGTTGAATTTTTTATTAGAAACTTCATATGGTTCACCTAAATTCGAAAAACTGTCACTTGATAATGGTAATCATTTTTAAGATTAAAGAAAAAAAGAGTGAAATGTTTATAAAGACTGCTGACAATAAAACATTCAGGATGTATAAAAAATTGCTGGATTGATTCATTTTTCTTTGCAGGATATTTAAAGCCAGACAATTTTTTTAGATTCTAAGAATTTATTTTTTGTTAGAGATAATAATGATTTGGCAATATAAGACTTATTAATTAATCCATAACTAGTGTGTGAAGAGGTGGATTCATGCCTTTTCCCAAGTGTATTTGCATGTAAGTGAATATAACAAACCTAACTGGAACTCAGCTCTCTGGTTAACAATTCTGAGCCATTATCCATTACACCACCTGCACATCCAAGATTATAACACCTTTTATTTGCAAGCAGTCATCCATCTAGATACTGTGATGTTGCTTAACTTTGATGATTGTATGGGAATCGGAGTTTCAATGTGATGTCACTGTAAGCCATGATGTATAAAAGTAATTTCAAGCAATTAATAAACTTTTTAATCTGACATTATTACTTATTACTAAAAATGTATATTTAGTTGTTACACATGTTTCAACACTGAAATTAACGTTTACTGGCCTAGATATTGAAATCTTAATAAAGTAAATGTTGAAAGGCACATTTTTTTTTATTAAGACTTAATCTATAGGCTGATGCCTGCTAAAACATATATATCCACTAAATACAATGTTTATTGTAATAAGAAATTGCTTAAAAGTGTATACTTAGCAGATTGCAAGAGTGGGTATGATTTTATATTGGTAAGAAAAATAGTCAGCAGTAATTTTTGCAAATAAGTAATGTTCACAGATAAAACTAAGCATTTTGTTTATATTTGGTACATTTGTTACAGTGTCAAAATGTGGTTCATCAAGGAAATATTTTTTTTAATTCCTTTTTTTTCTAAAATGGAAATTTCATTACATTTTTCAGCAAAAAATTGTTGTTGTTAGAGAAAAGAAAATTCTTTTTCTAACTTTTGTTGCTGAATAATTATATAATAATAATGAGAAAAATAATAAAAATTTTAATTTGTGAAAAAGTAGATACAATAATTTATTTCCTTTCATGAAATAAAAATTTATTATCATTTTTGGAGTAAAGTTTTGCCAGTTCACATAGAAACTTGATTTTGCAGGAAGTCACATATTTCTGAGTATTTGCATTTATTAATATGCATGGGTTTATGTGTCTCTTGGATTACGTGTATATTGACTGATGGATGATTATTTGATAGTAATGTATATTTTCTTTGCCTCTATGTGTGCTTATATATATATATATATATATATATATATATATATATATATATATATATATATATATATGGGATAAAATGGTATATACATCTTTAGGAAAATTTTAGGAAAATTAATGACAAAGTGGAAAATTTTTTCATGCAATGAGTTTATCCATTGGGAGTTAATGTTTATGTTAAGTGATGTTAACTACACATTCTATTATCACAATGTGGGATACTTTTTTTTTTTTTTTTAAGCATTTCACCCAAATCAAGGTGGGAGCCACTAGGATGCAAGGGGTTACAGAAAATTTAGAGCATGATCAGATAGGAGTGATAGAAGAAAAGATGAGGGTAGTGGATAGATCAAGGCAACTGGAGATGTCGATTGACATTACACTTGAATAGCTGGAGATTATAGCTAACAGGGAAACAGGAATAGGGAAAAGAGTTCCACAGGCGAGAGGTGTGAGACATGAAGCTATTGGAGTAGAAGAGATGGCTACATTTAGGAGTTTCGACAGTGAAGGAGTGAGAGTGGGATGCCAGCCTCGTATGGCGCTTGAACTCATGACGTCTGGGAACCAGCGAATGCAGCTCCTCGGAGCAATTTCCATGGAAGTATTTGTAGAACAGACAGAGGGAGGTGACGGTGCATCTGTGAGAAAGTGACTGTAGACGAGACGACAGAGCAGGGCCAACTACATTGCATATCCGCCTCTGAAGCCTATCAAGAACCCCGAGGCAAACAGAAGGGGCACCAGACCATATATGGCAGCAATACTCCATGCAAGGGCGAATTGTTGATTTGTCGATCTGGAGGATCGACTCCGGGGAGAAAAAATTCCTGGCGTGGCTCAGGGAACCAACTTTCCTTGCGGTGGACGAAGCAATTGACTCAATGTATTTATTCCATCTCAGGTCAGCAGTCAACGTGAGACGAGAAGCCACAGAGAGTTGCTCTCGAGAAGTTGAGCATCAGACATTCTAATGGAGGGAAGGGAAGGATCTCTGTGGTGATTAATAGAGAGCAGTTTTGTCTTAGAAGCATTGAAGTTGACCAGCCAATTCTTGCCCCAGTTCACAATTGATTGGAGGTCTTTTTCGAGACGCATAGCCAGATGAGTTTTGTCAGTGAGACTAGATTTGTTTTTGAGGCAGGAATAAATTGTGGTGTCATCTGTGTAGATGCCAACTTGGGAAGTTATGGTGTCAGGAAGGTCATTTATGTAAATAAGGAATAGAGTGGGGCCTAGGATGGAGCCTTGAGGAACACCTAATAGCAAAAGTGATCAAAATATAAAAAAAGAAAATAAATGAAATTGGTTAGACTATATAGACAAACACATATTAAAATAAAAAATTAAATTTAAAATTTCAGCATCCCCTCTCCTTCATCAACATGTGTAGTTACATTAACATAAATATTACTTGATAAAGGACAAAATATATCACATGAAAATGTTTTTCCCTACTTTATCATTACTTTTTCTAATATATAACAACCATCACTGAATTTACTTATCAAGCTTTAGATGAGTGGCAAAGCTAAGGCCATGGCTGTAGATATCTTAAAAGTGTTTGACACGGTTTGGCATGCTGGCCTTCTATACAAGCTCTGGGTGAATATTTGGCCTAATCCGATTGTTCCTAACAAATCATATAATGAAGGTTGTGTTGAATAGACATGCTTCTAGTTCATTTCATATTAATGCAGGAGCTTCCCAGGGCTCTATCCTTGAACCTACACTGTTTTCAATCTTCATCTTTGTGAGGTCATCAGTTTCCAACTAGATATCTATGCAGATGACAACAATTTACTCCTGTCTTAGGAGCAAGTTCAACAGCTCTGACAAAGTAGGATGCAACTGCTCTTGAAAAGGACTTCCAATCAGTGGTTAACAGGGGCAAGGAATGGGGTGTAAATTTTAACACCTCCAAAACTTCCAAAAAACAAAAAAAATTTTTTTCATTTAATTTTCATATTTTCAGAGAACTTTTTGTGCCTTAGCATGGCTGATGCTAAACTCCAGGAGAGCAATACGCTATGCCTTCTTGGACTCATGCTTTCCACTGAGATGTAGTGGGGTAATAATATTGAATCAATTATTATGTCTGCTGCTAGAAAATTTGTTGTGTTGTCCCAGACAATTCTTTTCATCAGAATCCCTCTTGCACATTTATAAATCTACTATTCATCCATACGGAGAATACTGCTGCCATTTTTCATCTGGTGCTCCTGCTATAGATCTTGACAGTTTTGACAGAATTCAAAAGGTTTGTAATGTAATTGATCCTGATCTGGTATCTTGACTTCAGTTACTTTCTCACAGACATGACATGGCTTCTCTGTTGTTTCTACAAATATATTCATGGCAATTGTTCTGATGAGCTGTTCTCCTCAGTGCCCCAACTGCATGAATTTAAGTATGCTACTAGATTAGCAAAAAGGTCTCACCATTTTACTGTTGAACTAGTTAGATGCAACATTCAGTTCTATTCTAATAGTTTCTTTTTTTGTACTTCTTCTGAATGCTGTTCCTTTATTGTTCTTTCTTCCTTCCTCCTCACTAACATCTTTTCATTCTCTTTCACTCTCTGTAACTCCCTGCATCTTAGTGGCATTATCACCTTGCATGGAATGAAATGATTATGGTATATCCAGAAACAAACTAGTGATTTAATATAAATGAAAATGTAGCCTAATTAAGGCAATGGTACCATAATACCCCTTCAACATACATACTCCCTTTGAATCTCAGACACTTACCCCAGCATCAATTTTAAATTTTAAAACAATCTACAAATACCTACTTTAGGATCACCATCAGACTATTAATTTTGTTCTCTTTAATCTTAATTACAGTTTGAAATCTTTTCTTTTTCAATGGGGATTTTAGTTTTAGGCAAAGCCAAAAGTTGAAAGGAGCCAAATTAGGATTGTAGGATGGAGGCTAACAGAACTGGGTGATGCAATGTTTTTCCAAAACAAACAGATATTCTTCCAATTCTCACACAGTCAATTGCCAATTTCCCTTCATTGCAACCCACAAATATTTAACATTTTGGGGTATCTGCTTGTTGAAGGCCTCCAGAATAGGGATCACTTTTCACACTACCACCAAGTTTAGAGCATTGATAGCAATATTTTACCTTTGTAAACATAATCACATAATCATCACTTGTTCAAATAATGTCTGTGGATAAACTGACCAAGTTTCAAGAAAAATTTGTGAATATGATGGTCATACAAAATATAAGCTCATACATAGTGTCTTAGTGCTGACTAAGTAACCCTATAGAAGAGTATCAGTACATATATGTACAGTATTATCCTATTTGACTAGATGCCTAATTATATTAAGGATGTACAATTGGTTCTTGATATTCCAAATGTGTGTATGTAAGGCAACATGAATTCATCAAAGAGGCTTTATTTAATTTTACTGAAAAGTTTTGTCAGTTCATTTTATTACATTTTTCTAGTTGCCATTTCAGTTAAACATCTGGATCAGATTTACGAAGAAATTGTCCAGAGTTTATAAGGTTTTAGTTCTTTTCCTATTACATGTTCATCTTATTCCAAATAACTATTTTATCCTTTCACATTAAACTTTGTGTAAGCTCTTAACATGCATGTATATGGATACATTTAGACATCTACACATTTGTATGTGTTTGTAAGTATCTATATATTTTCTATAGAACTCATTATTCTCTGGAAGGATATATTCCATCATGTTCTACTGATTGTAGGAAAAATTAACTGGAATCCACTTGCAGAAAATACTTATTGCATTAAGAAGAAACTGTTTTTCATTTTCTGATTAAGCATCATTAGGTACAGAACTTCTGTCTTTCTTTAGTTGAACTCATCCAGACATGTGTCAATTATCTACTCATTAATAATAAGTTCTCTTTCAGAATCCTGAAGTGATTTAATATAAAATATCCAAATCTTTTATGAAGGGATTATAAAGTATGTTTAGGAAGAACTTCTTATTTGATAATTTTCACATTTTCTTTATTTTTCATTAATTCATTTGATTTTACTTTTACTTTCTTATAAAATAACAACTTTTTATTTTATTGTGTTTGGAACACAGTTCACCTCTTACTGTCCAGTCTCCTTTTGACCTATTTACACTTTTATATCATCACTACACAGAGACTTAATTATAAATGATGAGATAATAAATTTAATGAAAATTTAGATTTTAAAATTTTGACTTTGAAATTCTTCACAATACTTGCATGACAGTAATTTGCAACAGATACTGACTTAGAGAGGCTGGCATGTAGTTTTAATTTTTTGGTGATTCTTTTCTTCTTTAGCTGCTTTATTTATCTCTTTGGTGAAAGGATGTCACTTGATGAGAAGGCATTTTGTAATCAACTATGACTTGTTGCAAAGACTGATATCAACTCAAAAGGGTTCTAAATTTACCCAAGACAAGAGTTGATTGGTTGATAATTATTTTTTTTATTCCTCATGATTTCTTTTTCCATTCAGTCTCCAAATTTTAATCTTATTTTACTCAAGGCCTGCTACACGCACACACACACACACACACATACACACCATATATTTACATATATATAACAGCTGGCCAATCGTATTCAAGGTTACCTGTCTACTAGGGTGGGTAGCCAATCCCTATTGCAGACACCCACTCAGGTGCATTTGTATTTTTTCAACACCAACTGAGCCCACCTGTGGTTTATACTACAACTATGCTGAGCAGACCTTAGTTACAGTTTTTGGGAGAGAGCATGTTATCCAACATGATCAACAATGTGAACAATGCCAGCATGCTCAAACACTCGGTCACAATGAATTGTGATTTTCTGCTAGCACAGCCCTCGATGACCCCTCAGTGTTATGTTTACCCAATTTCCCTCACAAGGCTTGGGTCAACATGTGGCATGGTTTTCAAGCACTTTCCAAAGGTGTGACACAATGGTATTGTTCCCTCCAGACTGATAACATCATGAAGTCTCTTTCCTGACAAATTGACCTATAGGGAGATTTGAACCCGGGTTGCATGGTCAGAAAGTGAACATTCTGAATCTAAATAGTAAATCATCTTTACTTTATATATATATATATATATATATATAATAAAGTAAAGATGATTTACTATTTAGAACTACCTTTACTTTGAAGACAATAATTAAAATTTGTAGAGTTCTTGCAATCAATGAAATTACAGAGATACTTAGTAAGAAAATTGATTATTAAATTTTTCTTATTCTCTAAGGTTTACTAGTGCAACAATTCACTGAGTACTTCCTGTGAATAAATATTTATAATTTATTCTATTTAAGTTTCTCATTGATCAATATAAAAAACAAATAATATGCTGGTCATATATGTTACCTAACCCAGTTGAAATTCGTTTGATAAAATACTAAAATCGGATTGTATTATTTAAGTTGTACTTACTATAGAAATTAATTATTCTGCTTAATTTTCTCATTAAAGAAGTTGTATACAGAAATTAGTAAACAATTGCAAAAAAAAGAACCCTTATACTTGAGTTTGAAATTATTGCCTGTTTTAATCATCAAAAGTGTATCAAAATAATATTTTCCAATTATGGTCACATTGAAAAAAAGATTAAGTTGTTCTGTTGTTCATTTAGATCTCAAAGAGAATCAAAGTAGTTACTCTTGTTTTAGTTGGCTGAATAAATTGTACATAAAACCAATTCAGATGCCAAAAGTAAATGCACAGAATAAACCAGTATTATTATCAGTAATTTTCATAAATATTTCTACAATAAATTATGTTAGTAGTTGATCAATAAATGTTTTAATTTATTTTACTATAAAGAAGATCTTACTATAATATGGTCCTAATGCAATTAGTGATGAATATTCTATCAAAACTTGCAATGGTATTGTTTTTCACAACAGCTAACATAATTTCTCCTCATAAATGGCAAAATTAACTTTTATTTAGAATGTATTAATGGCTGCACAAATTTAACACAATAAAAATTCAACATTTTATTACTGAGACAAAAAGAACTTTAATCAATATATTTTCCTTAAGAGAAACCATTTTGAAATAAATGATCACCAGAAAGATTAAAAAGAGTTAAAAATCAAATCATGATTTAATTTATAATTGTGCACTCATCCAAATTACTTTAGAATGAAACATATTTAATGTTTTATGACAAATGAAAATACATTGAACAACATTTTATACACCATTCCTTCATAAATATGACAGTTGAATTAACTTTCCTAATTTTGCTTATATAGATTATAATATCCCAATAACAATAATATAAAATAATGGTCTGAGCAAACCTGTCTAACATTTATGTGTTATGAAATTAATATTTTGTAACACATAATTGTTAGACATTATGTTTCATTTAAACTAAACATCAGCTAGTGTTTAATATTTCATAATACATAATTGTTAAATATTGTCTTTCATTTAAACTATCATTTTTTAGTTTTTGTTTTCTTTTTATCTCAGTGTTTTGGATAATCTTCTCTTTGACTTCCTTTCCAGAATAATTAGGTCTGATTTATTGATATTTGTATGTGTTGCACATCTATGTACCTATTATTTATGTCTTTTTCTTGTCCAGTATCTGTATAGTTTAGACTTTTAGCAATAACAGGACTAGAGCAACATCTAAACAGAAGAAACATAAGAGCTGAATAATTTAAATTCTTAAAGCAATAGACAAGAAAAGTAATGATGATCCTAAAGGTCTAAGATACCAAGAGACTCTATACCAAAAGAAAAGAAGGTGGATTAATTGATTAGTTATTTTACCAGCATATCTCAACCATTATAGGTCAAAAAGAATATGGAAAATGACTACATTGTATAAAGACTGTTCAGAAATATTCTATAATAGAACTGAAAGAAATAACACTATAGTGAATAATGAAAACTACTCAGGACTGAAAAGCAACAGTAAATAAAGAAACAATAGTGAAGAACTCAACAAAAACCAGAAAACAAAAATTAGAAGAAAAATAGCACCCTAGAGAATTTAAAAACAAATTAGAGTAAAATCTGAGAATTCTAATAAAGCTGAGCCAAAAAGAATATGAAAAGAGGTTAAACATAATCAGGACAATCAAGTTATGAAAATTGTGAAAGAGAACAAGATTCAACCATGTTAATAAATAGCAAGCAGTCCTCAGAATAAAATATTTTGGCACATTGAGATTCAAACAGAGCAGCGCATCCAAACAACATGACAATATCTTGTGAATAAAGCAAAAAGATGAAGTGGCTCCAGAAAACCACAGGATAAAAATGAAAGAAGGTGAAAGAAAAAATGACCCAAATCTCTTTCTGTGGAACCTAAGAGTGAAGGTTATATCCTTAATAATTGATTCTGTGGAAACTATTTTAAATGTTCAAGCAGTGAGATTTGATGAACTGGAAATCTTAGGAAGGTCTGTGATTATCTAAATCACAATAGTGCTATTTTTAGTTTTCTGTAAGACATGGTTTCAAGTCATGCACATAAGAAAATTCTTGTTTTAATAAATACTTATTAGGATTAATCATATTACTTGATGTCTGATACAGAATGATGGTAAGTAAGTTGATTTTAAGAGCTTATTTTTAATCTTTTTGTTTTCAATTTATATAGTACAACAAATATTTACAATTAATACTAATACTTTTTATGCATTTTGTCTTGTTTTTGTATTCGGAGTTGGTCAAGGCTATGCAGAAATTGTCCATGTCTATTATTGTTGATTCTATTACTTTTGACAATTCACTGGTCATTCTCAGAAAAAAAAAATACATGTCATTTGTTAGGAAAAAATCAGATGATGCACTTATGAGAAAAATAACATCTGTGTTTTGTTCCTTATTATTTTGAATTATATGGACATTTTCTACATAATCTTGTATCAACCATTCATTTATGAAAATAAGAGAAACCACATAAAATATTTCTATTGAATAATGCACATATAAATAAAAAAATTGCTGATTAAATGCACATTATTTCTAATGATAAATATATTAATAATGACAATATAATTTTGATAATATAAAGATAAAAATGATGATGGACTCATTAAGATGTCTTAAGTTAAACCAACAGAAATATACACTGGTTAAAAGCAAAGGGAGTATAAAAAGAATCATTAGAAAGACAACATTTGTACAATTCAAGCACACTAATTATGTTCACTGGAATTTTATTTTTCTTCAAGCAAAGTAAATAATTAAATAAAGTTCTAAGTTTCCTGAACAAAGTTAGCTAGTTAGTTCTCTCCATTTATGAAGAAATTTCTTTTCTTAATATTTTATGTTTTGGCATTCATTTTGAGACCATTTTGCCTTTGCACGACACTGAGTCTACATCTGTGACAGTCAGTCACACATGATTATAATGATTACTTTAGATTTCATATTCTACTGACATGTCAGCTATTTCTGGGCTGACTTTTTAGTTTGACTCTTCTATCTCAGTTGACTCGATAGGATAATCTATGACTGATTATAAAGCCTAAAGTCTTTTTTAAATCCAACTATTGGTATTTGTGACTCTGCAGGTCTTTGATCTACAAATATAAGCAAATCTGATGGGATTGTAGTTGGAGGATGAAGACTGAATTGTCCTTTCTTATAAATATGTTCTTTCTTATTTCTGAAACTCTCTCTGGAACACTAATGGCAAGACAGAACCTAGTGAGCTAAAGTTTATATTTGAGATATTTTGTATTTTGCATATAAATTACAGTTTGTTATTTTGCACTCTTTCTTACAGGAATATTACATGCGATTTGATTTTCTTTTTTAAATCAAAAGATTATATTAAGACAAGAGGTCACAATTATGACATTACAATAATGAAACTGTTAGATGAACCATAAATTGTAAAAAAGTATTTGAACAGAAATTACAACTGTTTTCTATTTTTATTATATTAATAATTATGTTCTATGTGATCACAGATCACATTGATATATTGTGATAACTTAATAAAGAGCAGATAAAAATGTCCACCTAACTTAAAGGATATTTTTAAGGCAGTTAAGCCACTAAGACACAAGGGGTTACAGGGTGTGGAAGAAGTAGGAACAGAAACATTAATAATCAGCGGAAAGAGAAAAGAGTAATCAGGAGGACAATAGATAGAGATTGATATTGCATTTAAGTTTTTGCAGATTTAAGTTGGCTGAAAAGAGAAGTGAGAGAAAAGAAAATGATGGCAAAGAATTAATTTATGGCTACATCTAGCCAGCTCAACTGTAATCTGATGAGATCTTGATGCAAGTCTAACATTGTGTTTAAATTCAGAAAGTCTAGGTACTATAGCGAAGAGCTCATCTAAACAATTATCATGAAAATATTTATAGAAAATGATCAGAGAGGTGGGAAAGTGACTGAAGCCGCTACCAAATCAGGACCAATAATACTGCTGATTCTTCTTTGGATTTTATCAAGGAGCTCAAGCCAAATAGCTGGGGCACTAGACCATATGTCTCATGACACAGTGAACCAACATTTTTAGCAGCTGACCTAGCAATGGATTCAATATAGTCTTTCCACTTCATTTTCAGCTGAGAATGTTAGCCCCAGAAAGCACGAGTCACTTTCCTGGTGATTAGCATCAACCATGCTGATGGAAGGCAAAGAGGGGTTTCTCAGATGATTAATGGAGAGAAGTTTAGTTTTGGATGTGTGAAAATTAACAAGCCATCTTTTGCCCCAGTTAACAACAGACTTGAGGTAATTTTTGGACACTGGCTGCTGCTTTGTCTTACTGATCAGCCTTACTATTGAGGCAGGAGTAAATGTTTGTGTTATCAGTGTACATACCAATCTGAGAGCTGATGTCATTGGGAAAAATTAAAAAAGATAGAAGAGATACAAAAAGCATTTTTTGTTGCTTTCCCAACAAACCTGATAAAAAAGATGATTGCTTAGAATTGATTCAGAAGATGATGAAACAAGCTGAAGAGTAAAATATTGCCGAACCATTTAGTATTGGGTGGCTTAACCAAGACCACACAAAATCCAGCATTAATTATAAAAATAAAAATCTGGTATTAATTATAGTTTTCTACCTATAACACAGTAATGCTCACTGTTCTATTTTTGGGATGCTTGGCATTAATGAGTTAATGTTTTCAGCAGATTTGCAACTAAACTCATTTTACAGTTAATCACATTAGACACAGCTCATATGTCCTGCTTATCCTATAAACATGGCGATTGCCAGTCACTGGCACTGGAAATAGTGAACACAACAATAAAAATGAAGAGGAATTTTCTGAATTTTGTTTGACCATCTGAAAAATGCTCATGCCTTCTTAACAATCTGCTGGCATTGTTGATAGATGACTATTAAGTGTTATTTGCTGGAAGCAGATCATACATAAGTATACACTAGGCAAGCTTTCAAAGCTGGATTTCTGTCTATTGAAACAGGTCTATTCAGATGGATAATTGTATTTGTTCATAATAAATGAGTCATACTCATGAGGTAAGGAAATTTGTAGTTTGTGGTTGTTGTGAAGGAAGGTGTTGTTTGAATGACAAGTGATTATTGAATGACTCCCCATAAAAGTTTTATCGACAAATTCAGTTTACAGACACCAAAGAGTAGAAATAACTTTAGACAGAAAGAGAAGGAAGAAAAGAGGAAAAAGAAACAAAAGGAAAGCATGTAGAATATTAGATAAAACAGATTTTTCCTAGATTTTTCAAAAAAGAAAGATTAGATGGAAGTGAAAAAATACTAAAAGGAAATGATAGATAGAAACCTGAAAGGGGAAGAAAACATAAAACTAATTAAACGATAAATTACGCAGCAGAAATAGAAAATTCTGTATTCTTCAAACCAAAGAAAATCAAAGAGAAATGGAGAAAGAATAAACAAGAAGAAAATAAGAAACAAAATGTGTTTGAAAAAAAGAATAACTCTTGTATTGAAGGTGAGAGAAAGAATTAAAAGAAAGAAGAAAAAATGTAATCAATTTAAGAGAAAACAAGCACATTAGAAAAAAAAAAAAATGACAAAAGAAAGCCAAAAAGTGGGTAGGAAAAAATAACAGGAAATAAAATGTTCTGATCATCATAAAGATATTTCAGAAATAATTGAAAAGGTTAGTGGTAAAAAAGACAGAAAAGAAAAAAATATTGGACTGGATAGAGATGTAATGGTGTTGAGATACTGTCTGTTAAACAAAAGTGTTTTAAGAATAGATTAGAGATCTGTCACTATGAAGAATCAATTGATTAGTTGGAATTAATTGTTTCATTTTAGTCCTTTTAAAGATCCTATCAAAGTCTTTTGACTGTGACTATTTTTCCTGAAAAAAAAAATGACCAAGAATTTTTTCCTCCAAATACCTATATATTCTCAATGGACATTGCTGTATATTGGAGCAAAATTTACAACATCCTAAGTTGTCAATTTACTCAACTCAATTCTTCTTCATTGATAATATAGATTGAACATTACAGTGAAAATTTCAAGTCAAATCACAAGTCAGGCAAATAATGTTTTCAGGCTATAGACTTATGGATCCACTCTTTATGTTAACTTGCTCTTTTCTGAGATGAAAAATGTACAACATGAAATACAATGTAATTGTTTTCCTTTCTGTTCTAAACTGCATTTAGCTAATCATTATTTATGCTGTATGGCTTCAAAAGCTAAATGATTGAGAAGCCTTGTTTTAAAAAATCAGGAAACACCTTGGCCTTTTATGACATCTATTTTATCTTTCTTTTCTTCCTTGGGTAATTACTTCTGGGTTTTCACAGAAAATCCAGAAAAAAATCAGGAGAAAAAAAAAGAAGCAATAAACAAGAGAAAAACTTAATAGGAAAGGTGGTGGGATAAATATCAAAAAAACAAAAGAAAAATATGAGTTTTTCAACACATCAATATGTCCATGGGTCATGTTACATGAACCTCTACTTCATTTTTAACATTAATAAATATATCAATCAGCTTTGGGATTTGTTTAAATTAATCTGTATCTTTGTCTATAATCCAATTGGAAGGAGAAAAAAATTGGTGATTTGCTTATCAATGACAAAAGATGCAGATAACTAATATTTTATGGATTTCTGCAGAAAAGACCAAAAACATATTTAGTAGTTTTAACTTTTTATAAAGTGCTGATAAGGCTAAAAACAAACATATTCTCATATGTAAGAAAAAGTATATAGTAAAAATAAGTTAAAAACGAAAAGGGAAAAAATGAAATAAAATGGGATACAAGTTGAAAGATATGAATGAAAATGAAAGAAAAGGAAATCAAAGAGAAGAGAGGAAAATACAAATGGCAAAGAATGAGAAGGTTTGAATAATAAGAAAGCATGAAATAACAAAATTTAAGCCAAAAGTGTATTGAAGGACAAGAAATGGTGGATTGTGTGCCAATTTTTTATTGAATATTTAACTATTTTTATTCTTAACATGGAGAAATAATCTATTATAAATTTTATATAAAAATCCTACTTAATTTTTGAAGCTATATTTCCATTTGAATAAACTGACTTAAGAATTTTGTAAGACCATGACAGGGAAAGAAAAAAATATATAAAATCCCTTTTTTATTTTACCTTTTTAGTCTTTATTCTGTACAGGAAAGAAATATTTAAAACATATCTTGAATTAAGAAAAATACTTAATGAAGGATAGAAGAGTTAAATGAATATATTCTTCAATTTTGCAGAAAAATTATAATATTGATGCAGTAATAAAATAAAAATGAAAAAAACATTCAGTCACATACTAATATTAAAAACAATAAAGACCTTAAGTATGTGTGCTTGAAGGAAAAAGTCAACATGTAGAAAGAACCTTATTTATAAAACATGATGAAATACATTGTTCAGGATTAAAGGAAAAGAATTACATAAGAATTAAAGTGAACATGTCCATATTTCTCTAAGGGGCTTTGATTGATTTTAACAAATTTATGATATTTACATACTGTTCAGATCAGCTGAATTAAGATGTTTCAGAAACAATACTCAAAGATTTAAGATCTCCCATTAGGACAGAAATTTATGAGTTAGCAAAATTGTAAAGTGTAGATAAAACAGCATCCAACAATAAAATATCATTAACTAAATGCACATCCTCAAAACCTCACTCATGATGACTTGTGACTTCATACTAGCACAATTATTGACGGTCCCCCAAGTGTTCTGTCTGTCCAATTTCCCTCACAAGGTTTGGGTCAACCCATGGCAAGGTTTTTTGAGGTACTTTCCAAAGGTGTCACACATTGGGATTTTTCCCTCCAGACTGATAACATCAAGAAGACTCTTTTCTGACATATCGACTGTGGTAAGATTTGATCCTAGGTCTCATGGTCATATATATATATATATATATATATATATATATATATATATATATATATATGCACATTTAACCATTTTCAAAGTTGAACTGTATTAACTGTTAACAAGAAATAGTTTGTTGTATGTATGTATTTATATAATGTTTTAATTTTCAAAACATGGTCAAGATATTGTGTCCATGTTCATAGTTGATATTATTAAGTGTTGTTTTTTTGTTTTTATTAATAAGGCTTCCATTTATTTTTAGCCTTTTTTGCATGTAGATGATGCTATTATATTTGTGTTGTCAACAAGTATGCTACAAATAGGGTCTGGTAGGTCTTCATGAATATTTAAATGATATCCACTTGAGCTATGGCCAGAAAGGTGTAGTGTGAGTCTTCGTGCCAAACATGTAGTGTGGCCTATATAATTATTTACGAATTTTGATTGGTCAGAAATACAATTCCTTAATGGACATTTAAATTCATAAATAATATTTATTCTATTTAATTTTTTTCTAAGAGGTGAATTATTATTTTTAATTATAAGTTTAGAGGTTTTAAATTTTTTGTAATAAATAATCTAATTTTTTTTGCTATTGTTGTGCATTTTTCTAACAATAATTTAAACAATAACATTAATATTTTTTATAAAAATCAAATCAATGAAAATTATAAACAAGACAAAAGTAGAATTAAGAACATTATAAAAAAAATGCACAACACCAATTGACAATAGCAAAAAAATTAGATTAAAAAGTCAAAACATTATATTGAAAATGAAAACATTATATAAATACATACATGCAACAAACTATTTCTAGTTAACAGTTAATATATTTCAACCTTGAAAATGGCTAAATGTATAGCTGAAAGTGCTTGGACAAAAAGAACAATCGGACAGTTTTTATATAATTTATCATCTGAAAGGAAAAACAATTATTAAGTCACATGAGAAATTGTATAAAAAACTAAATCAAAGCACCTTGTCTGTCATATTCAATGAAATGTGCATGAAAGAAGGATTGCTGCCTATATATATATATATATATATATATATATATATATATATATATATATATATATATATATATATATATATATAGGAAAATATAAAGAATGTAGCCATAGGAATCAGCACTGCATGATGAAAGTTTTATGCCTCAAGCAATTTATTTGTCTGAAAATTGTCTGAGGGACGACACTGACAGTCACCATACAATGCTGATTCCTATGTCTATATCTATTTGAACACTCTTCCATCATAAATATAGCAGATTTTAAACAATATATTGATAAAGAGTGAGGGAGAAGGAAAGAAAAATGGGGAGAGGGATGGAGTGGGGTGAATGGTTTGCATAAATAGATAAAAATACATCTGAGAAATTTAAACATGTTTAAATATAAATTAACTATTACAAGCTATTGTGTATCGATATATAAATTACTTAGTTTCATTGCTTTTTCTCTTACACACATACACCCTCTATGTGTGTTTGTATACAAAGGATAGTTGAAAAGAAACTTCCAATTGAAAATATCACCATATTTGCATGAAACAAAATATATTGTGATCCATAAAATGGTATAATTTTATTACTAATTTCTGTTTTAATTTCAGAGTGATATATGTAGCTAAGAATGACACAACAGGATTTTAAATAAGGATTTTTTTTCCTCTACTCTGTATATATGCCTACAAAGTTACACTATATGAGCATGCTCAGCTAGCATCCTGTTACATAGTATGGCAATCTTCATCATCCAGATTAGAACAAAATGTGCAAATGTTTGAATTTTAATAGTGTACAGTGCTTCTACCATTATACTGTTTAAATTAAAACATGTTTTATGAAAATCAACCAATAATTAATAAAGTTAAGGATTTCAAACAGGTTTTTTCTTAAACTTCTCTGTATATATGCCTACAAAGTTACTCATTTATACATTTGTAAAAATAAATTGAACAAAATAAACAGAGAAATGCTGAAAATGTAGAAACACTTAACTTTAAATTTTGAAATTTCTGGTGTCCAATATATCTAGAATGCACAGCATAGCCAATGTCATTCAGCTTCATAGCAGTTGTTTTTGTTTTTATTGCTATTGTTTTTAAATATCACACATTGTCATAGCAGTAATAATTTTGTTATGAAAGCTGATATGCTGTATGAACCAGAACATTTACAATGGGATATTCAGAAATTAATGCACTTTCTGAATACAGTGCTGTTTGATAAAAGTGACTCACCTGATTTTTTTTACTTAAAATTTTTTTCGCCTATTGTGTTTGGGGTCAAACTAATTTTTAATCTTACTAATATAAAAACCCCTACCTGACCACCTAGTAAAAAAGTTTGCTCACCCTAAGGTATTCTATTGATAATTATAATTTTGGATATAAATGAAATTTAGGGAAAAACTCTGTGCAAAAAAAGTGACTCACTTATTTCCTGCAACAAGTAATCAATAGAAACATAACCAAACAGCTTTAAATAAAGAATAATAGCGGTATAATTTGTTTATAATAGGTAATATAGTTCGAAATATTTAACAATCTATGGGTCCTCCTTTATTTTGAATAACCTTTTCAACCCTTTTTGGCATTGACTTGATTAGGTTCTGGCAAATCTCATCTCCAAGCATTGAATTCCATTCAGATATGAAATTCACAATCAGGTCCTCTTTGTTGCTCAAATGCTTTCTCGAGAGCCTGTACTTTATAATGCTCCATAAGTTTTCTATGTGGTTGAGGTCAGGGGAATGGGGCGGCCATATCATAACACTCACCTGCTTCTTATCAAAGTATTCCTTCATCAATTTTAATATGTGACAGGGAGCATTATCCTGCATAAAAATGAGCTTGGTGGGGTCAATTTGCACCCTTTCAGCAGAAGGGAGTAGACAAGACTCTAAAATTCTCTTGTACTGCTCACTCCTGAGGGTCTTTTCAATAGGTTTTAAAAAACCAGTTCCATGAAAAGAAAAGCATCCCCAGAACATTATACTGAATGGATGCTTGACAGTACTTACTGCTAAATTCAAAGAGCTTTCAAAGCTTCTTCTCTTATCCTTTGAATTTAGCTAAACTTTTGCTTCATTAGAGAAGAGAACATTCTTCCAGTCTTCTACGGTGAAATTTTTGTAATAGTGAGCCCGTTCAAGTCTCTTGGCTTTGTTGGCTTTGCTTATTAGTGGTTTAAACCTTCATGTACAAGATTTGTAGCCTTGTTCTAACTGCCATTGACGGACTGTTGAAGAGGCAAGACTAACACCTTGCTCTTCACTTAGACTGGCTGCAATTTCTAGGCTAGTTATAGACCTATTCTTCGCAACTTCTCTCTTGATTACCCTGCCAGTTCTATCATCAATCTTTTTCTTTCATCCCCTTGTTTCCTTCCTTGGAGCAGGAGTGGCATCATTATGTGCCCTAAGCACTCGAGAAACAGTTGATTGCAAGGTTATAGCAATTTCTGCAATTTCTCTCATAGACATGCCTGCTTTTGAGAGGGCAATAATAGATGCCTTAAGTGGTTCTGAGTGGCTATTTCAAGCTGTTTGTGTATGAGGCTTTCTGGAATATTCTGGAATACTCTATATTTAATTTAAGCTATTCTAGAATTCTCTAGAATATTGTTCTGAGTGTATTGGAAAATAGTTTTCAATATTTTGTCATAAGCTCTTTAAATTTACCAGTTTAATCATTAGAATGCGATATCTGGGTCACTTTTTTTGCACAGAGTTTTTTCCTGAATCTCATTTATACCCAAATTTATAATAATCAATAGAATACTTTAGGTTGAATAAACTTTTTCTTAGGTGGTCAGGAAAGGGTCTTTATATTCGTAAGATTAAAAATTATTTTAACCCCAAAAACAATAGACAAAAAATATTTTTAGTAAAAAAACCAGGCGAGTCACTTTTATCAAACAGCACTGTATTTTTGCCTTAATAAATTACTTTCCCTTTGAATTAAAACTGCATTCTTTAAGCCAAAGTTATGGTCAAACTTATTACATGGAATGAGTGTATTGTTTCATAAAACATCATTTTTGTGTTCTTATATTCTTTTATTTTAAAAACATACAATGTTTCACCAATGTATTTCTTGTAACTTTTATTACAGTATATAGTCTAAATTCCTGCTTCAGGTTTTAGATTGATATTATTTTATTTTGTATTAATTAAAATGCTTATTGTTTCTGAAGCAGTTGTAACATATTTAATATTTAATATATTTATTTATTTTGTGAAAATTTAAATTTAAAGCTAAACAACATTATGCCTTTAATGTAAAACATTAATCTGCATTTGTTGTATTCCCCCACATAGATATGTAAAACTGATTCCATCAATAAAATCATTATTAGTTTGAAGTAATTCCTTTTTGGGAATGAAACATATCACTGAGGAAATTTTCAATTTTATCATTTGCTTTACCCACTCTATTGGTCTTGTACATCATTGAAAATGACATTGATATGCAGAGAATGTGTAACAGTGTAACACATACTCTCTCTCTCTCACTCTGACTTACATGGCATACTTAATAATCATGTATAGAGACTGACTGAAATGCATTTTGTTCTGCAATTTTAAACGTGAAGAAATGTTCATACAATTTGGTATTGTGGAAATTACATTGTGTGATATCCAGTAAAAACTAAACTAGAAATAGATATAGACAATGGGAAAAAGAGATTTGGGTACCAAATCCATAAGGAAATTCTTATGTTTTTGGAAAAATCACTAAGTGATATGAATATTCATTCATATATGCTTACATAGACAAATGCAATGATACTATGTAACATACTAACACATCTAATATATATATATATATATATATATATATATATATATATATGTATGTATGTATGTATGTATATATAAATTATAAACAGGTTGATGTGATTTCTTGTGTGTATGTGTGTGTGAAATAGTAAAAAGTAACAAAAAAGAGAGAAGTGGAAATAAGTGGTGTTGAGTATAATATGTTTTATGATAGTGACATTAATTACTCATTCAATTTGTCACTCATTTGTCAAGAATGCATTATTAACTTGGACTTACAACGAGAACACAACTTTTGTAGTTTTGCATGTATACCCATGCAAACAGAGATCTGCTACTTATCTAATCAGAGAAAAAAAAAAACAGCTAAAAAAATTACAACAAATTCAGTAGGTGCTGTTTATACTTTAAATATTCTTTGGTGGATGCAAGCAAATGAGGTTTAGATGAACACAAAACATTTTGAAGGTGGGAGAAAATTAAAATGAGCCTCTTTAAAGTCAGGAAGAGAAAGTAGAAATTTCTAGGGCACATAAGGAAAGAAGGATTGGAAAATCTGATACTCACAGGACAAATTGAAGACAAAAGGACAGAGGAAAGCAACATATAATGTACTTAGTAAGCTTAAGTGAATGAATGATGAAACCAGGTTTGGGACAAAAAGACAAAATTTATTGTCACAAAAGTCAGGAAATTTTGGAAAGCCATGATCGCCCACATCCTGAAGGGACACAGCATATAGAAGAAGAAAGAATGAGAGAAAAAAAGAACATTCTAGATTCTGGAGAGAATATATTTACCAACAGAATGCATTATTTAGAATTACATGTGAATGGATTTTGTTGTTCTTATATGTGGCTTTCAATGTTTCAAATAAAATATTAAAAGATAGCTTAAAGCAAAGATATTTGTTATCATGGAAAAATTATGAAAAATATGAGCTTTTTTTAAAAAATCTCTTTGTGCAATATCAAATGACCTAAATGCTGTTTAAACAATTTATTTTTTTCATTCAGAACTGCATACAAATAAAATGAGCAATAAGTACTCAACAAAGAAACAGATTCCAAAATCCTCCCTTAAAAGCAATTTATTATTGTTTTCTTGCTCGAAGTTCAACTTGCTGAGCATAATTTTTCATAAAAATAAACTGATAAATTGTGTTTAGCATTAACAATAATATAAATTTTGTTGAACAAAAACTTATTAATCATACTTTTGCATCTATGAATTATTATATATATATTATTAGATATTATTATATTAATTTAGATGAAAAAGTATGCATACCCACAAATATGCACATATGTCTGTATGTAGATGAATGCTATACATGTCCTGTGTTAGTTAATCTTTAGGAAGAAATTTGATATCATCATAAATATGTCATTTCAAATGTCATTTTTTTGTGACTTTAAACTAAATATTTTGTTTGGAATTGGAACGATCTAATTTTGCAGTATTCTTAATTCTTAGAGTAATACATAGTTTTGAACTGTATTTTGTATGTACAAGAAAATTATTTTGTGATAATCATGCTTTGTTTCTCAACTGCCAAAGGGAAACATCAGGTATGAATTTTGGCAGTTTGTTGTTAAAACTAAGAATATATATATATAAAAGGCAGGATGTGTGTGTGTGTGTGTAATGAATGCACAGCAACAATTTGATGGATTTGCACCAAAATTTGCATGCACATGCTCCAAGTTAGCGGGAAGGCCAAGACTTTGCATTTCCCAACTCACATCAATAGTGGAAATAATCGATTTTTCATGCTTCTACGGCAATTTTCATGTAGTTTGCGGCCATTTTATACTGGCCAGAGTGAGAGCCTATAGCTTGCTGCCACAAATAGGCAGGAAGATTCTATTGGCCAGCATGAAAGCCAACAGCTGACTGACATGAATGTTAACTAGCATGCTAGCATGCAAAAAAAATCGATAGTTGCATTCTTCACAAGTGGGAAAAATTTAAATCTGCATGGCACTTTACTCCAGTTGGCTCATTCGCTTGCTTAAACTCAACGTTGATTCTGATTCTGCAGAACTGGGTTGGGTGTGAAAAAGTATTTGTTGTTAACATTCTTTTTTCATTCGGTTTTTCCAGTTACGAGTCCTTTTTTAAAGCTGATCGTTTTGTGTTCATTTTGTTTAGTTCTTTTTTTGTAACAGATTTAATGTTTGATATAGAGCTTATAAAAAATTTGCAGTGTGAGATAGGCAAGAAGTAAGGTATGTGGTAACATCAGCATGGCAAAGGGCACTCCTTTAAAGGCAAGGAAGGGCAAAAATATTTTAAGTCAAGTGATAGCGATTACTATATGTGTCATACAATTTTTGAATCAAGCACGGGCAACGCTGGGCCATGCTGCTAGTATATATATATTTCATTACTTAAATATTGTATATCATACATTTCTAAAAACAAAAATGTGTTTCCTCTTATTGCCACTTCATTAGACATTCACACACACACACACACACACACACACACACACACACACATATTCATGATGAAAGTAAATACACAATTTCAAAATTTGTTTGAACAATTTAAATAGTTAAAAATATTTTATTATTCTAATTAAAATGCTCTCTTCTATGTGAAGTGTCCCTTTAGAACATGGGCAATTTCCATTTCCTATTTCTTCAGATAAATACTATTAAAAATGGCAGACATTTTGTGTTGATTAATTTTAATGAGCGACTTTTCCAAGTTATGAATAATCCTTTTCAGACAAGGAGGAAATTCCATTTGACATTCATTTTAGAAGAAAAGTACAGGAAATATTACCCAAATTTTTGACTTTTTATCAAGATAGGTAGAGACAATTGGTGACTTTCATGGAATTAGTGAGTGTTGTAACATAATGAGTGTTGGGAAGTAACCATTAGTCCATTATTCATAAATTGAGAAGATGAGGACTGCTCTGAAAAGAAGACATCATACCAAAACTCAGAAGGTCTGTCTCAGTTGATCATTTTTTTTCTCTGCTGAATGTTGATTAGTTTAACAAATGGCATTCTTCTGAATGTTCTGTTGCAATAATCTATCTCATAAAAATACTGGAGTGCTATTGTATCACTAATTTCAATAAAACGCTCACGTTTCTATCCTATTAACATATTCTACTATATTTGATGACTTGCAATATTAGTTATTTTTAATTTCCTGTTTAAGGACACTTATAAACTTTTCTGATGGCCTGAATCACCTAGAAAGATAAACAGGAGTTTTCATTTCTCTTATTAAGGTATAATAGGATTACACTATTTACAGTTGAAAGTAAATTTCCTAATTTTGATGCTATTTCATATTGGCTCTTTCCAGCTTTACATATACCCACAATACCAGATTTTGAAATTGGAAATCCTTATGCTCCTTCAGATATTGTGCACTAACTTCTTTTATATATATATCTATATATATATATATATATATATATATATATATATATATATATATAACATGTTTTACTTATATATATATATATATATATATATATATATATATATATATGTATATATAAAAAGGTAAAACATGCTAGATTGATAAATGTTTCTTATTTGTTCATTATCATATACATACACAAGTTTCATTAAAACAACTGACAAAGTACTATGATTAAACTTCTTATTCAGTTTTTATGTTTGTACAAGTGTTTTATTTTTTGGGACATAAAATGTGTAAAAACTGTCTAAATGTTCTATATATCCAAGCACTTGGTTATTCTATTAAAAATTATCAAGGTTATTTTTATTTTTATTTTTTTAAACTGAATATGTAGATTTTTTATATATGTGTACCTATAGTGATGGGAATGTTTTTTATTTTCCAAACATAATCCAGTCATTGTGGCCATGTTTATAGTTGATATTATTGTTAGGTTTTACTTTTTTATTATTACTGCTTCCATTATTTTTAGCCTTTTTTTAATATGCAGATGAGGCTATTATATTCGTATTTCCTAGAAGTATGTCGCAGATGAAGTTTGGTAGGTTTCCGTCTGTGTTTAAATGGCTCCACATTGAGCTGTGCTTTTTGAAATGGTGTAAATTTGTATCTACTGCATATATTCAGATCCCTTGAAGCCTCTTTGTGCTAACTTTATTTTGGTACTGATATTAGTAACATTTTCAGGATATGCATTCTTTGTTTTATATGAGCAATGTAACATGTGAATTTCAGATAATGATATATATCCTTCTTAATAATTAACTTTGAAGTTCTCTTATCATGCAAAAAAATGTGGCTGGAATATAAATTCTTATTTATAAATCAATCCAAAAAGATAAAGAGCATAGAAACATAGATCTGATTAACACAATACTCCACATACCTGAATAAATTACTATTTTATATGTTAATATGAACTCCTAGATATTCTTTAACTTTTGTCAATCTTTCATTCATTCATTTTGTTAATTTTTCTAATCTTCTGATTTTAACTTCCTAGACATTTTCTTTGCTTATATTATTCTTTGTCCAAGTGCTTATAATTCTCTTCACTGATCTTGATGCCATCATTAACTTTGAACAATTTTGGTATTTGAATGCATCATAATTTTACTGTAAGTTATTTCTAACTGTTTAATCAAAAAGAAAATAATGTCCTGAGGATGATGTAAATTAATGTTTGATTGATTCCTTATTTCCTTTTAAAAAGTGAGGAGTACAAAAGAAACCTTAAGAATGTTTCTGGTAAACTGCTTTTTATTCAATGGAAATTTTGAATTTTTTTCTATTTCACATAACCTCTTTTATGTTTTTGTTCCCTTGTCTAAAATCACAAACTATATCAAATCCAGGTCAGTTAACTTGGTCATGAAAACTGAAATTTTCTAAACAAATTATGAAATTTCTAATTGATTTATCAGACCAAACCACATATCTAGAAATTTAAAAAAATGGACTGATTTTCCTATTAAAAAGTTATCTTGAAAAAGTGAATCAATTATCTCAAAAAGTATCATAACAAAATAAAATGTAACAAAAAGTGTTAAATATTTTTCTTTATTTATCCAGTGATCAAATAGTTTTTGCAGATTTGTTTTTGACTTGAGAATTGTTAAGCAGTATTTAATTGCCCAAACTGAAGGATAAAAATCAATTTTTCATTTGGATCTTTACACGATTGTTTAAGTCGTTGTATTGAGAACCTTTGAGATTTTCTTGATTCAGATATTAAACTTGATACTCTGCTCTTGAGATTTATTTTTAAAAAGATTCCATTCTTTCTTTTCAAAGATTTTAATGACTTATTTGGTGATATAATTATGGCATCAGTTAAGATTATAGGTTAATATATGTATATTTTATTATATCTACTGCTTTTCATAAAAACGTGTTGCTATATTTGTGCTTAGCAAGACAAATGTTGGAGAATATTTATTTTATTTATCAAACTTTATATATTTCTTTCTATTCAGTTTATTTTTATGTTTCAGTTCCTTCTAACTATTCTTTCTCTTTTTATCAACAAACTTTTCTTTTTCTATATACCTTATGATCTTACCATATTTTTTCCAGATACTCCTTCTATATCATTTTCTCTTTTCTATTTCTAATTCTGTTTCTTTTCTTTCTTTCTACATTTCTCTTTTTTATTTTAGCTTATCACATTTTTTTCTTAATTTCACATTCATATTTTTCTTCTAATTTCTTTTCCATTTTCTTCTCTTGGGTATTTCTTTACACCATTCACTTTTCTTCTTCTATAAATTTCTTCTTCTATTTAATATAGTCTTTCCTTTGTCTTCATTTTTCTACAGAGATCTCTACCAGTAATTCTATTTCTTTGCATGAAGTAGATTCCTCAAGTCAGTACAATTTTGTGCCAACTCACAAATACAAGCCTTTCCAAAACAAACCAAATGAAGAGACCAGTAATTATTTAATTTACAATTTTTTTTCTTTTTATCCAACATTTACATTCATATTCTCTCTGCTTTTAACATCTTGTTTCATTCTTTTCTGTCTGTGGCTTAAAACAAAGCCAAACTTGAAGTTTTTATCCCCAGCCCTCAGCAGCAATCTCTCATTAAGCCACTAACAAAACCTGGAAAAAAAAAACACATATTAAACATAACATTCCTTATGCATAAAAGATTTTCAAGACACTTTGAGCTTCTCTTCACATTATCAAAATCTCGCCTTACCCCACACTTTCATACACCTTTTGTCTTTTTCACTTTAAGTCCTTCTTAATACTATTTTCATATCCATGTCACATTTTTAGAGACTGGGACTTTTTGTTATCTGAATTAGTGCAGGGAAAAGGAATAATTAAGCTAAACATTTTTCTAACTTTAGTTTCATGGGAGGATCATTTTTGTTGTTGCTGCTCCTCTTCAATTTCTTTGATTGTTTTCTTTCTTTTCTCACAAGTATGGCACTGGTTTATTTGATTAGATCTTTTCTATGAATCTTTTCTGTACATAGCAGCAGTCTCATTGTGAATCTTTGTGATTTCAGCCTTTTATTATTCCTCAATTCCTTTTGTTATCATTTTCATTCACTGCATTTGCTGCTTTCAATTTTCTTTTCAACTCTCACATTCATTATCATTTACAAGGAAATATAGGCAAGCATCATCTACAGAACATATACATGAGTGCATACAGAGAAACTATATATGTGTATGTGTGCAAGAATTAAAACACTGTGTCATGTCAGATTTTATTATGCAATTCAATGTTTTAAAAAAATAGATGTTGGAAAATTGTTTCAGAATTTATATGATAAATGTATTGTAGGGATTTCAGCTTATATCTGTTGCTATTTTAAATATTCACAATTACTTATTTAGATGTACAAAAGTTCAGTATGCAACTCAAATGATGGTCATCATAAATATTGACAATAGTACTGTTATTGATATTTACTTTTTTTATTTCAGTTATTGTTACATATCAAAAGAAAAACAAGATATTGTTAATTATTGAGTGAGAGGATCACACATTTAGAAATTGCAAAAGGTTGAATAGAGAACAATCAGAGTAGAAATTGAAAGCAATAGTAAGATAAGAACAAGAAAAAATAATGGATTTAACAATGTCACAAAAATGTATTTGAGAAAAATTGAAAGGGTAATAAGCAAGAAAAGTGAATTGATTATCAACACCTGAAGATGGTGTTGTAAAAGTAAGCAGAGAGAAAATATACAGACTATAAAGAATATTGGCTAACCAAACTATTGCCTTCAATTCATCACAAAGAGAAATATATAAAATTGAGGGAAGTTAATGAAAACAGATTTCTCAACAATAGTTTTAGTGAGAAATCTAGAGCTACATTGGATTATTTTGATGTCATAGCTGGAGGTTGAGTCCTTTATGGAAATATATTGACATAGAAGACAACAGTGGAAAGGTAAAGCAATGATTTAGGTCAGAATTGTGGGTAGTAAAATTATTGGTCTGTTTAACGTTAAAGATGGTATCAAGATAAGTTCAGAGAATTATAAGCACTTGAACAAGGCATAATATGAGCAAAGAAAATGTTTGGAAAGTAATGTTAAAATTAAAAAGCTGAAAAGTTAACAAAATGAATGCATGAAAGATTGAAGATTCTGGATTCTGGTGTGTGTGTGTATATATATATATATATATATATATATATGTGTGTGTGTGTGTGTGTATTTGTATAGCTTTTTCTTTTGAATTGATTTATGAGAATTTATATTCTTTTTGCATAATAAAACCTAAGGCAATAGTTTTAATAAGGATTTATATTATAACATGAAACTCACAAGAAACATAGAAAACAAAGAATAAAGAATGAATATCCTGAAAATGTTACTAATATCAATTAGTTTATACCAATTTTATTTTGAAAAACATGACTTGTATAATAAAATCTGAGATAGTGTGTGTGGGTATATATATATATATATATATATATATATATATATATATATATATATATATATATATAATAAAAAGGCTTAAACACTAATATTCCATGGTCATAATTTATTCCATTGGAATTGTAAATATGATCCAATTCATCAGACCTACAAATTCAAAAAGAAAACAGAAAAAACAACTATGGAAATAAAAAAATAGAATTTAGAGACAGTGTAAGTATGAGAGTGCGGAATGAATGTTAGAGCTATAGAGAGGGGTAACAAATGAGAGAAGGTGGGGGATTAAAATTTAACAGAGAGAAGTTTTAGAGAGGGGAGTCAAAGATGGTTTAAGTGAGAGAAATATGAATGTGGTCAGATGTCTAATACATTAAAGATGTAACTGGAAAGGATACATTTTGTGGTGACATACACACACAATAGACGATCTAATCTTAAAGATCAGAAGAAGAGGGAGGGAGAGGAAAAGAAAAGAAAAAGGGGGTGCGGGAGAGAGATGGGGCGGGGGAAACTAAAACTGAAGGGCATTTACTAAAAGGGCCGCTGTGTAATTAAGAAAATATATATATTTATATATTTTGCATATGTATGTGTATATTTACCACTCTCTCTCTCTCTCTCTATATATATATATATATATATATATATATATATATATATTTCATTAAAGATGACAGACAAGGTACTGCAATTAAGCTTTTTATTTCATCTTTCTTGTGTTTGAACAAGTGTTTTCTTTTCTGGACACAGAGTGTGTAGAAACTGTCCAAATATTCCATAATTCTGAGTGCTTTTGGAAATACTTTTAGTCATTATCAAGGATGATTTTATTTTTAATTTTTAACTGGATGTATGGCCTGTATGTATGTATCTAGTTATAGGGATGTTTTATTTTCTGAACACAGTCAGTACATTGTGGCCATGTTTATAATTAATATTAATGAGTGTTGGTTTTTTCTTTTTTTTTTTTCTTTTTTATTATTAAGGCTTCCATTATTTTTAATTGTTTTTTACATATTGATGAGGTTATTATGCCCGTATTTTCTACTAGTATGTTTTGGGTGGAGTCTGGAGGTTTGTGTAGGTGTTTAAATGATGGAGCTGTGGTCAAATAGGTGTAACATAAGTCATCTGGATAGGCATATAGTAGTGTGACCATTGTAATTATGAGTCCAGTTTGATCAGGAACACAGTTCCTTAAGGAATATTTGAACTCGTAAATAATGTTCGTTCTTTTAGTTTTGATTTTGCATGTTTTGTTATTTTTGAGGATAAGGTTAGCTGTTTAGAGTTTTTTTTTTAAAATAAGTATTAAAACTATTAGTACAAACCTCAATATTTTAAACTATCTACTGCAAACATTTTAAAACATTTGTGCAATATTCATAATTAATTTTATTAAGGGTTGGTTTTAATTTTTTAATATAGAGAGCTTCAAGAATTTTTAGTTTATGTTTATTATTTTTATGAAAATGTATAGACAACCTCATAACTTAGTTACCTACCCTGAAGCATTATGCAAGCTAATCACACAGCACTAAACTCAGCATTTTTTATATATCATAATAAATTCATTGAGTCTAGAAGAATCCTTAACAGAATACAGAAAGCACTAGACAGCTGTTTTGGGACTCATCAGCAGTGTGCATCCAATACAAAGAATTGAACCTGAACCATTACAATATGATGCAAGTGTCAAACCCACTAGCCCAATGGGTCTCAGTGATGGAGAGGTAACAAACCAATTCTAATTGGAATATTTGTCACCCATTTATTCATATGAAAATGTTGATCTGAAGAATTAGAATCAAATTTTGACTCTAAGGAAATACATTTTAATCACCATGAACCTTTAAAGTTGTCTGTATCTTAATATAATTAATTTATATATATATATACACCACACATAGAAGATATTTCACTGTCTATGAAAGAAAGAGAAAGTATAAAATTGAGATGGAACTTTTCCTGAAGGAAATTGTTTGCTATTATATTAAAATATATATAATCAGCATTAACAATAGGTATGTGCTTATATTAAAATTTTTCAAGAAAAGAAGAAATTTCCAGTTGCTTTTATAATTCAGTTACAGTGATTTGTTCCATTAAGCATAGACAAAACAGTCACCATTAGCATAAACACACTCATACACGTAAACTCAAACTTTCAGTGTATGTGTACACATGAATTTGACTCTTGTACTGGTTTTAGCTTATAGCCTGTCTGTATGAATTGGTAATCCAAATAAATTCTATTATTTTGTTATGTATCAGCATTTTTCAGCTCCTGACAATTCATGATCATTTATTTAGATTGCTCTATGGAGAAATATTTTTCTGAATTTTTAATCTGGATACTGTTCTGGTAATATTATATCTAGAGATTTTAAAATGTTGAAAACATACACTGGCAAGAATGGTATGAAATTTGGTACATGATATAGTGCAAATGACACTGATATGATCATTTGCCAAGACTGAAACCTCTAGAATACTCAAATATTGTTTATTATCTATATGTGTAAAGTAACACAATGAGGAACGGAATCAGAAAAAGTATTTAACTTTAATTTCTCAGAGGAAGCTTTCCAGATTTAAAAATAAACTACATGTATAAGCCAGTCATGTACATGAACTGAGAAATTGTTAATCTAAAATCAGTTGCTGAAGTATCTACTGACAATGGCTGAAAATTTTCTCTATTTTTCTCTAACTATATATATATATATATATATATATATATATATATATATATATATATATATATATATATATATATGTATGTATATATATATGTGTGTGTGTGTGTGTACCTGTCATAATTTTTTGCATATTTATAAAGCTAAAGAGATATTGAAATAAAAGCATTAACAGGAATAGGTTTCTTAAAAATTAACTTTCAGCAGTTCATAAGATGAATTGGCAGTATCCAAAAGCATGCATACTTTAAACAAAATATCATTATATTTAATTTTGTGGATTGCAATCATCAGATAACAAACATCAAGAATTGATCTCACTATCCCTTTTATCATAATCTTTAACTTGAAATAATGTCAAGAAGTTTTCTTTATATGAATATTCCTAACCACCACATTTTGTTTTTTTAATCATTTCACACAAAGCAAGACAATAAAGGCACTAAGATGCAATGGATTACTGGGTGTAAGAGAATATGAGAAAAATAAAACATTAAAAAGAGAGAACAATAAAAGAGCAGGAATTAAGAAGACAGAAGATAACACCTGACATTGTATTAGGTTGGTGCAAAAATAATATCGTTATATTTTAACGTCAAAAAACGATATTATTTTTGCACCAACCTAATATTTAAATTTTTGAAGATAAAAGTTGGCTAGATAGCAAGAAGCCAGAAAAGAGTTCCACAGGCAAGAAGTGCGAGAAAAACTGGTAGCAAAGAACTTAATGGTTACATCTAGACATTTCAACTGTAAAATGAAGTGACCTTGCTGCCAATCTAGTAGTATGCTTAAATTCATAAAGTCTAGGTACCAAAGAGGAATGCTCATCAAAACAATTATCATGAAAATATTTATAGAATAGGCACAAGGAAGCTATGTTACTGCAGTGGAAAAATGACCAAGATGTCAGTTCAGGATCAATAAGATTGCATATTCTTCTTTGTAAATCAAGAATCTCTAAATACATAGCAGAAGCACCTGGCCAGATGTGGCAGCAATATTCAATGCATAGTCAAATGATAGACTTATAAATGTGTAAGACAGATTCTGGTGTGAAAAATTGTATAGCATGATACAGTAAATCAACGTTTTGAGTAGCAGAGCTAGCAACTGATTCAATAAATCTTTCCTCTTCATGTCAGTGGATAAAGTGGCACTCTCCTGGAAATTAGCATCAGCCATGCTGATGGAAGGCAAAAAGATTCTCTCAGACAATTAATAGAGGCCATTTTTGAGAGCAACTGCCAATTTGACCCTATCAAACTGATTAGACTTACTATTAAGATAAGAGTCAATAGTTGTCACCAGCAACATCAGAAAGGTTGTTCAAGAAAATTAGGAACAATGTAAGTCTAAGGATATAGCACAACGGGACACCTGCATTAATACAAAAAGATCTAGAAGAGTGATATAGCTTTAATTTTGCAATTTTATAAGAAAGATTGAATCAGATGAAAACTTTGTCCAGAAATACTGTAACCTTTCAACTTGTGAAGACTATCAGCATTTTTAAAGCACAAAAGGATGAAAGTAATTAACATTTGTTAATATTTCAAGTGTCATCCATTTTTCCTCCAATATTATGTACTTACATGTCTTAAATATTTTTAGTGCATAAAAATTCTTCATTCTTGTTTCATGAGAAACTTTAGCTGGCAGAATTAAAGAAATAATTCATAAAGGCCTTGCACTTCCCAGATAACAGTAGCAGTTCTCTTTGTCAAATTGATGAGATTTAAAGGAATGCAGGGAATTACAAAATGGTCAAACTTGACAGCAAATTATCTTAGATATGTCACTTTGGATTTTCCACTTGGATTTACTTCCATAGCCTTTTCCATTTTTGGATATGGTTGCAAGGATTCAGAGTTTTCATTTCAGATTTTATCTTCTCTTAGACTGGTTGCCATACTAGAGAACTCAATCTATACTGCTATTTAACCCATAACTAGAGGAAGATCGATTCATACTTTCTCCAAGGGTATTAGTGAAAAGTGAATAAAACACAGTCAGAATCTGAAATTATCTACACAAATGTGAATTGCAGGAAATGTGATGAAATGTTTTTTTCTTCTATATGCAGTGTCCCTTCAGGATATGGTTAATCATAGCTTTCCACAAATTCCTTTTTTTTGTAACTTTGAGCAATGTTTGTCTTTTTAATATCACTCCTACTCCCTATTTTGCCATCCATTTACACAAGTTTGTTAGGTAGGTTACTCAACATTTTTCCCTGACCCTCTTAGCTTTAATATGTCCTGCATCAAATTTTCTAGACCTTCTTTCTTCATTATGTATACTAGAAATTTCAACTGTATATTTCTGATTCTAAGTATAAGTTTCCATTTTTCTTAAAACTTCCTCATTATCCACATACTCCAACCATGATATTCTCAACATTCTTCTCTAGAACCATAGATTTTGTGCCCAATAATTTATATTTATGAGAATGTATCTGTTATGAGATGAAACATTTTTATTTTAAATGACACTGAGTTTCCTAAATTCTATTGTATAAATCCTAGATTAAACAAATTTAGTGTTAAGTTCAAAATATTGATATAAAATTAAAATAAGTCCCGTAAAAATGGCTGCAGAACTAATACTCATTTTGCATCATTAATGAAAATTTTACTCCTTGAAATATTGTGAGTCTCAAATATAGACTATAATTTAAGTATGGTAAAACAAAACTTAAGACATTTTAGAGACAGAATTTTTCATAAATTGAACACAAAAAATTTGGAACAAGAGTGAAGTTATCATCAACTGAGAAAGCTAGATTGATTAGAGTTTCTCACTTGATATTCAGATTTGGTAGTTGATCAGAAACTGAAATCATGGCCAGCAACTTTTGTGGGCAAGAACAATATTGAGTTAGAAAATTAACGTCAGAAAACAGAATGACGAGCCAGACATCCAATTGGTGTAATAATGAAATTAAATTACTGATGAGCTGATAGATAAAGTGGTTCAATCTAATTTAATAGATATTTACAATGTATAATTGCTATAATCAATGTTAAAGAGATTCTTCTTCAGGAAAATCTTTCTGACTTGGTTGTAATCTTAAAAGAACTTTTCTCTGTAAATGGTTAGCTCTTTGCTGCCCAGTGATGTGTGAATGAAGAAGAAACATTTACAAATTTTTTATATTTATTAAATTTGTTTTAAAATTCCTAAAAATCTTTAACTGCATGCAGAGAAAATACTACAATTGCATATCTGATATCTTTTAATTTTGTAAGCAGGTAATTTTTGGCCCAAGTTAGAAATATACTTTAATCTCATGTTTCATCAAAATTTGCATCCTTTACATATAGAATTAATAATATACAAAGTAAAGCATGTATTAGTAAGAAAATAAAATAATTTGAAATTAACTTCATTTCTTTTTTTCATTGTTTCCTTGAATCTGTAATAAGTTTCTTTTTGTGACTGTAGCTTGACCTATTTTATTCTAAATTTAAATCACACAAAAATAACGATTACTTTTTACAACTGCATACAATTAGAAAACTGAATTTTAATTTTCCATAGCAAATAACCACAAAATTTTCTATAAAGACTTATTCAGAACCTTTTGAAATTTCAGGTATTATTTTTAAGATGTTATTTGTTACTGTAAATCTTATAATGTTTGGTATTGATGTTTAAAGTTAAAATTGTCTTTCAGTGTTCTGAAAATTAATACTTCACATCAAGATTTTTTTTCAAAGGAATTCTTATTTTTCATTTATCTTTAGAATTTTAAAGGATGTAGAATAATACTTTATTTTAAATACTTTAGACCAGTTTCTCAGTTTTTGTTTTTTTAATCATTTCATGCCAAGCAAAGCAATAAAGCCACTAAGATGCAAGTGTTACACAATGGATTGAAGGAAACTGAGAAAACATTACAGAGGAGAAAGGAAAATAACAAGAATGAGATTCAAGAAGACGGAAGATGATGATTGACAATGTGAGCAAAACAACAATTGGACAGAGTGAAGTAATATATGCTAGTGGTACGCCTTGTCTCTGAAAAATAAATAGAATAGTAAAGAAAAATGTTACTTTCACCTTTGTTTTGATATTTGATTTTTGTAATTATTAGACAAAAAATCATTGACTTTGTCATGATTACTTAGATACAAGCAAATACATTTGAGTGAAACAGAAAGTGATTCCATTTACGTCCCCTCTTTTCAGGTTATTTTCAGGCCAATTATTTGTTTTTCTTTTCATTTAGCCCAAAACTGATAATCTATCAATAGATTTCAGCTTTTTCTCCATTTTCACTAGGTGCTACTTAAAATATGGTGATGATTCATAAAATATTTGTATGTAATTAATATTGCATGTTCTAATTATAATAAATGAAACTCTGGGCATTAACAATCTTGTTATTAATGTGAAGGTTCTAAAATTATTGTGTTTTGTTGAGAATTAACCCAGTAGATGAAATGTATTTGTTTTTTCCCTTGGTGATTTACTTGATGGTTTTTAAAGAAATTTTGTTTATTTTCATCATGTAAACTGTTTGATTGGTTACTGCAAAAGTTTAACAAATACTTCTGGGGAGAAGTTACAATCATTTTTTAATATTATGTCTCTTCAAGTCTTAGGCAGTCATGACTCTCTACAGACTCCCTGATAATTTGTAGGATTTCTTTGGAAAGTTATAGTATTCTTGTTGCTTTCTTCATTATTTTAAATTCAGAGTTATCCTCTTAAACTGGTATTATTATCAAAGTAAAGAGCCCAGTTTACCTATAGCTAGAGGAGGAAGAGATAGATTCATGCCTTTTGAAAGGGCTTTAGCATAAAGTGAGTGTAACAGCCTTGGCAGGAATTTGAACTCAGTCTTATGATTTTATTTCCCATGCTGATACATATTACAGCCCCAACTATATTAATAAAATCAAAATTCTGTGTGAATTACCTAACTTTACATTTGTATATATTAGGTGTGTGCGAAAATTTCCAGAATCTTCTTTTTTTGAAAATTAAAGAATGGATACATAGTTAAGTGCTTTATATTCAGTATTTATTTATCCTATGTTAAAATTAAATGGTTTAAGTTATCTGTGAAACACTTCATTTTGTTCCATTTCAAGACAGCAGTAGAAGTAAAGAAGATACTTGATAATGCTTGTGATGTTGTTTTGGTTAGAAGCATTATATGTTGTGAATAGCTTGCAAAATTCAAGAAAGGTGAATTTTACTTGGAGCAAAAGCCAAGCAACAATGAGAGATCACCAGAATTTAGAAGTGATGATTTGCAAGTTCTTTTGAATGATGATCACATTCAATCAACATTTTATTTGTTGGGATATGAAAAGCAGACTGTATTATGAACTGCTGAAGCTTGAGGAAACTGTTATTATAGAGTTTTTTTATATTGATCACCTTGAAAACTTAAACACTGTAATTGAAGGGAAAAAAGGCCATCTACAGGATGATGACACTACAAAGTTGTACATTTTCAAATTGTTTTATCAGTCCAAAAAGTTATAATGGAGTTAGAATAAGAAATTTTTCCTCATGCAGCATATTCATTAGAATTGAAACCCCCACCATTTGTTTCAATCAATGCAGCTTATCTAGTCAAAAATTTAAAGATGCTAGAAATTTAATTGAAAACCTTATTAGGTTTAAGCCAAAGCCATTTTATCATGACAGAATATTAAAGTGTTTTGAATGTTGGCACAAGGCTTTTGAACATCAAAGACAATATTTGATAGATGCACTAGTTATTAATTATTAACTAACTTTAATAAAAATGCTGGAAACTTTTGCCCACACCTAATGGATATATTAGGTTGGTGCAAAAATAATGTCGTTTTTTGACGTATTTTTTAAGGTCAACAAACGACATTATTTTTGCACCAACCTAATAGTTAAGATGTCCAATTTCTCTAGAAAATGAAAAGTTCTTGCATTGTGGATATTTATTTTCTCTTCTCAATTCTGACTTCCTCGGATTCATTTTGGCATCATTTATTTTTTCAGTTTTTTCCTTTTATAATTTCCAGGTTTTTTGTTGTTTACATTTATTGTCCTTTTTGTTATTGTTTCTTTCATTGTGTCTTCTCCTTTGGTACATTATAATACTTTTTATATTTTCTTTTTAGATTTTTTAACCCAACTTTTCCATTTATTTATTCCTTGTCTCATTCTGATTGTTATTCTTCCTGGTTTCAGTTTTTCTTTCTATTTGTTATTTTTTTTCGTGCTTCAAGGCAGCAGCAGAAAAATGATTAACTTCAAATATTCTGAGAATGGTTTTGTTAAATTTTCATGAAATTTACCTGAAAGGTATGTCATAAAAAATACATAAGATAATTTTTTCCAGTTTCTAATGCAACATCGTGACATTTAGAAAGTATCTTAAATGTTTCCTTGTATTTTTTCAATGCTTTCCATTCTTTTATGCATAATTATCTATGAATGGAAATTGCCCGAATCCTGTAGTAACACTGACTGTTAGAAAAAGAAACCAGTTGTGTCAATTGTTCTTTTAAGAACATTTGCATAGGGTTATCACCACCAAATATTTACATTTCACACATTTTGTTTGCAAAGATACAGATATTGCCATGAATAAACAAGAAAATAATTCTCAAAAAATTTGGAAATCAAAAATTTTCAAAAATATTAATAAAAATCTGTTTAATAAATTTCTTTTCTTTGTGAAGGAAGATCGAAATCCTATCATCTGGTAGACATACTCAGCACACATTTGTGCAAAGCAGATAAGATTTTAACAATGGCTGCATTATATAATGAATGGAACTAATGGTGGTCTGATTATGATTTACGACTGCTCTCACCAATGTGGCCTTCAAATGATAAATCCTTGCAGTGTTTTTGTGACTATCAAGAAGGAAGATAACAGCAGAAATCATTACTAAAACATTAACAAAGTGTCAAAATAAGATTTTGTACTTATCCAATATTTAATAATTCAATATTATTCATAGTTCATTCTGTGCAGCCATCTCCGACCTCATGCACCAAATCTGAACAGCACAGAAAGTAGTTGTCATGGAATAATTCTTCAATTCAAGTAAGTGGCATTGATGTGTAAAACAGCAGAGTAAGGAAGAACTGCTACACAAAGATGTACCATATTGATCTTGGAACACTGTTTAATAATTCATAACTTGAAAACCATTAGGAGACAATGATAAGCAGAATTCATAAAAACATTAATGGTTTTATATACATTCACTAGGAAAAAAATACTAATTATGTTGTAAAAAAAGATAAAAAGAATTGCTAAAAAATCAAACACAATCAATAAAATATATATAAAAATAATATAAGAATATCACTAATGCAAAGAAATCAGTTTGTTCCTTGAATTCTAAACATTGATGGAATGTAAAATTGAATAACTTTGTTAATGCATTTAAGATTTTTCTCTATTATTCTTTTTTTTGTCACCAAACAAATAATTAACTGTGAGCTTTTGTGTTAATCTTATAAAATTTAGTTTTTAAAGAAATACATAACAAAAAAAAAGCAATACAAAACTGAAAAATGGCAAATCATATTTTCTCCAGTTTAAAATGTTTCACTTTAGAGAATAATGAATTTTACAATGCAAGGAACAGTTTTAAGCAAATTATCAATCAATTTTCTTATTCAACCTTTGTAAGTAAAAGTTATAATCAATGAAAATAAAAAAAGAAATCCATTATCAAAAAGTGCTTTAAAACAACAAGAAAAATCGAATCAATATCACATATCCATCTATGCAGATATTTTTTATGAAAAATGTGTATGTTTAATATCTAGAGAAAAATATATTCCAATAATTTAAAAAAATAAAATGTTTATCTGAAAAGCTATCAAGTATTTTACTAATGTGATTCATATACTGAATAAATATTTCATGTTAACTATGTGGTTTTCCTAAAGTAAATTTAAAACACTAAACCTTTAACTTCTCAACAAACTTTGAATAACATACAAGATTCAGTAAGCATGTACATTGTATTGAGAAGTAGAAATTTTTCATTGAATTATATATGATATACTCAAGTGTAAAGATGGTACATAGTTTAAATATTAATATGAATTTACATTCAATATATCATCACCTGTGAACAGATTGTTAGTAAAGAGACAGTATATCATAGGGATAATATAGTTTTAATCTAACTTTTTAAGGAATAATTAAAAAAAAATGCTTCTTTAAGTACCTAAAATATTCTTGTTTATGATCTCTATATATAAATTGATATGTCACTATAATAACAATGACAGCATGATGTTGTTTTGGGAGAAGGGCAGTAAGAAACTTCTTTACAGTTAACCTTTATACTTTTGCAATATCAGGCAAAATGCTGCTCTTAATATTGAAATGCTTTTTGGAATACCTCATTTCATGCGTTAACACTAAATACAGTAAAAGAAATTTGTTCCTACTACAAGTCACAAAAATTGACTCCTTCTCTAAATGCATAATTTTAATCACACTTTTTGTTTAACTGCTGAACTATACTCACTTATCAAAAAAAAAAGAACATTATGAAAGATTTGATTAACTGAAATTAAAATGACATAGTTCAGTACATGTAGAAATTCAAATTACAAGTTTTGTCTTAGCATTGAGGCATTGGTTGTTAAAATATGTTTTATGTGTGTGTGGAGAAAAAAATTAAGAAAAATATCACTTCGTTTGACAAAAAGCAATTCTTCAAATCTTCATGGACACTAGGGCAAAAACAGTATACATTTCATAAAAGATGAAGTTCTGTGCCACAGAATACTAGCAAACTAAAGTTTTGAAAATAGCAAGTCCAAATACTTACTGAAGGACTCTTATAGCTGTCAGATTTCTGATACAAATTCTATTGAAAATGTATGAGCCATTTTAGAATCATGAAAAAAGGAAAATATCCAGAAAGCATATCAAAAAAGTTTTATTTTATCTTTTCAGTGAATTTTAGTTGGATATCGCACACAAGAAAATAGTTCTTTTGATAAATTTGATATTTGAACAACTTAAATATTAAAAAGTTTTAGAGTTGTTACTTTTGTTATATTTCTGTAATTGCAATATTAAAAATTATCTAATATATACTTGAGACTTTTAGAGAAAAAAATTTTAATAAAATTTCCAAAATGTGATTATTTTAGGTTATTAATAGAAAGATCAGAAGGAGAATATATATTTTATAAAGGAAATCATTTAAATTAAACATAACTATTTCTTGTTTAAGCATAATTTTTCCCATCTATAAATTTTGTTTTCGTGCAAAAGAGACTAAATACACTTTCAGTGAGACTGTGGAAAAAAAATTAATACAAAACTCTTTTAAAAATAAGATGATCTGATTATAACCATTTTATAAGACTTAGATATATTTTAATAGAAATAATTATGTTCTTCATAAGTCAATAAAAGTTTATTAAATATATTTACTTCTGATTATTTTTACTCAGTTTTTTTCTTAAAGGAAACAGTTCACTTTCTGTGTCATATATCAAATGCAACATATTTTGCCAATCTAAAATAAATTCATCATTATGTTCTATATATTGAAAAAAATGTTTCAAATGAATAAATGAAATTCCAGTTTTCATATGGTTTCGAGTCATGTTTGTTTACAGAAAAAGTTAATTGATAAAAATTAAACTCATGCAAAATACATTTTACCAATAAAAAATTTTTTTCATCAAAATCTTTCCTAATAAAATAAATGTCTTAAAATTGTTAATCTCTGATGAAGTACTTTGTGTATCTATTGATTTATTGTGCTCAATTCAATTTTTAGTTGACAAAAATATGTAAAAGGTGAAAGTTTTGAGAATGCGATTGATAATTCTTTGTCTTAATTAATCCCAACAAATTGTTGACATTATTTGAAGATTTCTCTTAATTTTTTAATTCAAAACTGAAAATAACACTTAATGTGCTGACCAGATTGTGTGAAAGTATTTAGCAAACTTGTTTTTCCTACTCTTGATAGACCATATGCTAAGTTTTCTGTAGTTGACAAAATAAAAAATAATGAATAGATGTTTTAATGTTTAAGTGCCTATTTTAGCAATACATTTACTTTGTTTAATATACATCTTCTATATTTATCTTGTCTGAATGCAATATAGATCTATTTAATAAAAAGAGTGTACTGAATTTATGAATATATATCCGTGTATATATAGTTGAAAAGCAAGAACAAATTGACTATAATGAAGTGGTATGAATAAAAATACTTTCAATTATTATCATGATTTGATAGTTTTAAAATCAAAATTAAAGCAAAAAAACTAACAGTTTTGTTGGTTAATTCTTTAATTTTCATGAAGAGAATATTGTATCAATTTAAGAAACTTATTTGACTTAGCAAAAAGAATTTAGCAAAAAATAAGTTGATATATTTTTATGGATAAATTTTGGGACATCCAGTAGTTATTTCTATTACCTGTGTGACCACTGAAGGTAAAATTTCTTTGTCTGGACTTGAAATTGTTTTTCTTCTCCAAAATTAATTTGGTACTGACATGGTGGATGTAATCTTAAATGTTTTGATCAACAAGTTATACTCTTATGATTGAGCCCAAACTGGAATATGTATACACATGCGCACACATACATGCATATAAGTAAAGGTATATTCATACACATTCATGCACACACACACACACACTCATATTATACACGCAAATATGTATCATTTTTTACCTTTAACCAAAAATAAAAGAAAGTCATTGAAAAAGAAGAAAACACATGTTTGAGATAAAAAATAAAGTAAAAACAAAAACTAATAAAATCTTTTTCACTCAGTCAAGCTTAAAGGTGTTCTCTGTCACATTGTCAATGTTGATTCCAAGAATGTTGACTGCAACCATCAGTAATGATACCATTATTGTCACATGCCAAGAACTGGGGAGATGTCTATGCAATGCTCTGTGAAAACACCAAGAACAGCTGGATTACTTGATCAGCAATGATGAATATTCTCATCCTCTAGTACCAGGAGATCTTGAGATATTATGTGAATCAAAAATCAAAATATAGAAATTCAGTCACCTCCAAGCAACTTGTTTTCAGTAACAATATGATAATGACCTCAAATTGCTGGAATTATTTCAGAGTGCAAAGAAGAAATTAGTTGGCCTAGTTTTAAAAAATATTCTGTGTTATGATGGTATGAGTAATGATTCTTTTACACTATCACTGATTGTTACACCACCTTTTTAAATATCAACATTCATGTTATAGGTAGTAATAATTTTCATGTAATTGATTGAGTGTGTACAATGCAAATGTTTTCAAAAACATGGGAGTTTTATTTTGTAAAAGAAAAAGTATGCATAAATCTGATTTACCTTCTTTTGTTGGGGTCTCTATTAATATTTAAAATATATTTTGTATCTTATTTATTTTTATATATAAAGTACAGTGAAATTAAGTAGCTTTATGGACAATATATCTTGTCCAATGGATACAAGAGTCTAAAGATATAAGTGGAACTATAATATTTGTGATTTAAACAAACTGCTCTTCATTTTATCTGAATGTGATAATAGTATGCAGATAATTCATAAGTTGCTATTTTTATAAGTATAATAAAGAAATAAATATATTTTAATCATCATTGTTTATTTTATTGCTTTCAAAAACTATTAGGGGAATCACTTTCCATCACTATGCATTTGTATAATTATTAATTGTTTAATGCCATGCCATTTTCTAAGATGAAATGTTTATGTGAATATTTTAGTGCTCCAATGTATTTGTTATTAAGGTTATCTGTAAGATTACCAAGTAGCAAACTTATTTAAAATGTTTGCTCTCATTTTAATGTTAAACATTAATTCTATTCCAAATAAAAGTTGCTTGAAAAGGCGTAACTCTAAGCTTGTCTGTTTAATTACTCATTATCTGGATACTGTTTTTGCTCTTGCAAAGAGCAAAGTAACAAAAAAGTGAAAATAATACTGTCACAATGACATTCTATGACAACTTTTTAATGCTAAAATTGTCTCCATATTCAGAAGTAAGTGGTAACAACTTGACCATATACTTATGCACATTTGTGTTTTTCTTAAATCTTTTATTTGCATGAATTATGTCACTTCTATGCTTTATTATTCTCTCCTTACATCCCTTCAATATTGTTAATGTTTTTCCATCTCCAATATATTTAATAAAGTTTTAGTGCATGTATAACATCAACATGAATTGTATCTTTCTATCTTTCCCTTTTGTTGTTACAAACCTTTTCTCTTTATTTATTTTTTGTTTTTTTCCCTAAATTACTACTAACAACATCTAAAAATGAAATAATTTCTTGTATCTCATATTCAGGAAAAAAACAATTTTATCATGGCTACAAACCTGAAATACTATTATTAAGGAAAGCTTGATTTTTAAATATACATATATAATTTCTTTGTAAACAGTTACCAATAAATGAAATTATGAATTGGGCTTGAAGCGTCAATCAAACTTGTTCAAATAAAGTCATTCCTGGTAACAACAATTTAAAATCATACAGAACTATGGTAACTAAAGTTAAATGTGACTAACAGAATAATAATTTAGTAGAGAATATCCAAAAAAGAAAATTAGTAAGGAAAAATTAGCTAATAATTGGAATTTTAGAATGAGAAATAATTTCTAAATGTTAAAAATTTTACAAGACTAAAACTTATTTTTGTTATTTATCATTTGAATGATGGTTAAGCATGTAAAAAACATTTTCTTTTCAATAACATGCTAATAGTTCAATGTTTTTGTTATTTTGTAATGATCTACAATATTTACTGTGTTTTTATATGTCAGTAAAAAAGATTTGAAAAAATTATTCTTTCAGAAGATATACATTATAAAAATTATCAAAAATGATTTTTGCACCTTGATAGTAACAAGGTAATCTGTTTTCTAAATTCTTCAGCTCATTTCCTCCTCATTTATTTTTTTTTATCTGTGGCTGTGTGTTGGTTTGCTCAGATGTATGTATAAAATGATATAAAACTGTCATCTATTATAGTCTAGTCTTATTTGCAGAATTTGGCTCTCATGATTTTCTACATCTTAAATTATTTACTTTGAATTAGCTGCTTTAAAGGGCATATATATAAAAACACTTTAAGAATATATGGCACTCTTAGAAATAAATAATTATATTTTTCTAGATCAATGTCAATCGACATCTCCAATTGCCTTGATCTATCCACTACCCTTCTCCTCATCCTTTCTTCTATCACTCCTATCTGGTCTTGCTCCAAATTTTCTGTAACCCCTTGCGCCCTAGTGGCTTCTCGCCTTGCTTGGGGTGAAACGCTTAAAAAAAAAAAAAAAAAAAAAAAATCTCATTTTGTACTCTTGAAATAATTTAACACTAGAGATATGAACAATTAACTGTTTTAATCATGATAATCAATTATTTTACTCACTTTGTATTTTGAAGGGTATTGATTAACAGTGAATTCAATCTGTGATTGACTTTATTTAAAACTTTAGTTAATTATCTTAAAAAATAAGAAGACAGATAAAGAGAAACAGTAATCATAACATTCATACGCGTTCTCTTCTAAAATCATTCATATGCATTCTCTTCTAAAATCATTCATATGCATTCTCTTCTAAAATCATTCATACGCGTTCTCTTCTAAAATCAAAACTAATAATTGTTGATGATAAAAGTTGACACTGAATACAGTAAAAATATAAAGTTAAAAGCAAAAGCTGTGGTCAGTGTGAAAATGAAAATAGTTGTGGAACATTTGTGTAAAGTCTTCTAAAACTATACCAGAAAATTCTATATCCATCTTTAAGTGAATAATAAGAAAATGGAGAAGAATAAGAATGTGGACACTGCTGAAACTGTCCTCTCTAGAACAATGAATGGTGAAACAGGGTATCAATCATTTTCTCTAAAATGCATGAGGCCTGCCTCCTCAGAGAATGAAAGATGGAAGCAGAAGTACACCCACATACACAGCAACAATTCTGAATGCTGAAGTTGCGGTGATCGAAGCAGGCTGAGGTACTTGGCACTGATAGGCTGTAACCACAAGTTTCTCCACCTTCTGTCCGATCCCAGATTCCTTCTCATCCTCTTCCCTACTTCAGCTTCTTTACTTCCTTTTCATAGAAGCTGAGAAGACATAGAGCTGACTTGGAGAGTGAAGAAATAAAGGAATAGATCAATACACAAAAATGTTCAGCTGCATTTCACCAACATCATTTAGTTTGAATAGTAGGGCCCCTTTAAGATGCAGCATCAGATACTACTGCAACATGTGGAATAGCAACAGTAGTACAATGATAAGTGGATGGCTGCAGTAATGGCTTTGGTTGAGACAGAGAGAGAGAGAGAGAGAGTTGATGGTAAAGTGAGTACAGAAGTCATAAGAAAAAAGGAGATGGAGAAAAAGAGGAGATAGGAGTTCAAAGAATAGTGCTGGTGAGGTTAATTAGAAAAAACAATGAAAATGAAAACTATTTCTCTTTTTCCTTTTGAAGGATATATAAAGAGGAAAGAAGAACAGAGGAAAAGAAATGGAAGAGAAAGAAAAAAATGAAAGGGAAATGTAAAAAAGAAATGGAAGAGAAAGGAAAAAAGTTTGATTGCAGAGAGAAAAATAAAAAGGAAGGGGCTTGAGAGAAGAGGTAAATAGGTAGGGATACTTGAGAAAGAGAGAGGGAAAATGATTGAAAAATATCCATGATGAAATAAATGAAAAGAGATCATAATTTTATTATGATATCATAATTTTAATATAAAAGGAAATGTTATCAAAAAAGTGAATTGTGAAAAGAGAGATCAAGAGAAAGAGAGATTGAGGAGAGGGAGAAAGAGAGAGTAAGAAAGCATAAGTGAAAACAGAAGGGGAATTATTCAAAGAAAAGGGAAGAATCAGAGAAAGAAAAGGAAGAAAATCTAAACTAAATAAAGGAGCGATTCAAGTTGAGGAGAGAGAGAGAAGTAAAGAACTGATAGGTGGGAGAGAAGAAGCTTTAGAAAGATGCAGAATTTTTTAAAGATTTGTTTTTTTTTACTGGACCAAGTAGACATCAGCAATATTTCTGCATGGAGGCAAGGTGGATAAGACAGAGATACAAAGCAAAGAGGAAGAAAGTGTTAGAGTAAATGCTCATATATATATCTATATCTATCTATCTATATATATATATATCAGATTGATGGAAATTCAAAACAGAAAAAAGGAGAAGAGGAGTTAAGACAGGAGAAAAGAAATAAAAAAATGAGTTAGATATTTTATATGCTATTAAAAATGATGGAGAAAAAGTTGAACAATAAAGAAAGTAAATAGTGAGAGGAGAAAGAAGTTAAATTCTTGTTTGATGAGAACAAGAAAAAAGAAGAGAGAAAAGGCAGCAAAGAATTAATATATGAAGTGATTACTCTGAAATGCACAAGTAGTTAATACACTGCTAGAGGGTAAGCCTCATTGCTTTGATTTGAAGTTAAAGTTTTCCTTTTCCTCAGTGAGTTTTGGAATAATGAGTCTCAGTTGTGTTTCAGATAGAAGTTCAGAACTTTTGGGTGCCTGTAAATGTGCAAATGAAAGGTAAAAGTATTCTGTAAAATGTTGAAAGAAGAGGAAAAGCCAAAGTGTTGCTTTAAGCAATATATTTGTGGACAAGAAAATGAAAGACAAAAGGTGTCAAAAGGCAAAAAATAGCAGGAAGAAAAGAAGTAAAATTAAAGAGGATGTAAAAAGAAGAGAGAAGGAAAAGAAGAGAAAAGGAAAAGAAGAGAAAAGGAAAAGAAGAGAGAAGGAAAAGAAGAGAGAAGTAGTAGAGAGATAAAGAAAAGTAACAGTTCTCATGCATTGCAAACATTGAAGTAGAAAAAAAAAAGAAAAGGCAGAAAAATTAGCCCCCTACACACACACACACACACACACACACACACACACACAAAAAAAGAGGTAATCAGGGATAAAGTAGACAGAAAGAAAAATGAAGAAAAATTGGAAAAGATAAGTAATTTCTATAAATTGTAAACTGTGAGTAAGAATGAGGTGGAAAAGAATAAAAAGTGCAATATAGTGTGAATACCAAAGAAATATAAAGAAACTATAATAGCTGAAAATGAAAATAAAAGAGAGAATTTCTTTGAGAACAAGGACAGAATATGAGATCATAATGGAAAGGAGAGAATAAGAATTTCTATTGTTTATTTGTTCACTGCTACTCCAACATAAACCTCTTTTATCTTTTGTTTCATCATCATCATCATCATCATCATCACCACCACCACCACCACCACCACCACCACCACCACCACCACAATCATCATCATTATTATTATTATTATTATTATTATCATTATTACTCCCTATTCAAATTCCTTTCTGGCTACTGTCTGGACACAACGCTGCTACTAGGTTTATAATCTAGTCATCTGAATTGTTTAGAGCCTTCACCAAATAAGTTAATTATCCAATAAAAAAAGTCTCTTAGTTTACCAAATCTACTTCTTTCCTTCCATTTCACTTCATGCATTCCTGATCAATTCATTTATATATATATATATATATATATATATATGTTAAATGTTAAGGCTTCTATGTACAGAGATTACACAACATATACTTTTTCTCTGTGCAATGATATAGTGTGTCAAATTTATGTACACTGACTCTCTAACACAACTCCTTCTGACTACCAAGTACACCAAATTTCTAACAACTATCTTTACCCTCTGACCCCTTAACATATCACTTTTCATGAGAATGTCTCTTCCCCATTAGTAAAATTGTTAACTGCAGTTTGAAATTGAGAGTTATAACCAACAAGTCAGATGAAAAAGTTATCATTAATAATAATAATTCATTAGAATTTTGAAAGAGAAGTTAATAAGGTCCATTTATTTTTTGTTTATTATTTAATCTAATGCATGATGATCTGATTGAGTGGAGGACAGACTATGAAAAATGAAATTAAAAAATTCAGATCCTTGCTGACATCTAATGCTAAAAGGCACCAAACCATGAGAGTAAAATAATTAAATTTTGTTCACTATAATTTAATTCTACAGTAGTGTATTTCCCCCAAGGAGGATTGAGATCACATTTACTCAGATGGCTAAACGTAACTGTACCCACTACTGCTTGATTCCTGCTTGAGGAGCAAAATGGATTGGAGAGACCTTTTGGTTAAGAAGAGCATGACTTCTTTTGATAAACATCACATTTTGTGATTGTTCATCTGGATAAGAGACTACAAGGCACTAGAAACTGTTACTTTTTTCTGAGTTTTGGACTTGATAGTATCTTAAGCGCTAAGCAGACCATAATTCCAATAATTCATCACCTGGCATGTAAAAATGTGCATCATAAGTCATTCACTTGGTAGTTTATTTACTTAACAAACAAAGTGATATTGAAAAATGCTTTTGAAAAATTATCAAAATTTCATTATCAAGGAAAACAAATCACATGACCATTGAACATTTTGATGCTTTTATTCCAGCCATCATCATCATCATCAATGCATGTAAATAAAAATGCTAATAATATTATTAATAAAGGAGAGAACAAAGACAAACATTAAAGAACATCATTGTTATAATATGAACATAAATAAGTTACTTTTTCATGCATTTCTATATCACTTATCAATTACAAAGTAAAGAAAAAAAATTACAAATCAGAACAAAATCTATTCAATTTGGTGATAAAATCAAAATGAGGAACAGTCAATACTCAGATCAATGATCTCTTCAAGAAATGGCATTAGAATATTTATTAATCATGCAATTCAGCTTTACTGTCCATCAATTTTTGCTCCATTTTTTTATATTAATGACTTATGGTTGGGGAAATAATCAGAGTAAACTTAAGTACATCAACACATCACACAATTTCTTTTATTGGACAAATTTTCAAGAATTACAATGAATTTTTCTACTTTTTTAGTAAAGAAACAGAAGTTATTTTATTTAGCATTGTTTGTCAAAAGAAGCAGTTAGATTCCTGTTTAGAGTGATAAAATTCTTTGATTCAAATGACCAATATCTCCAGTAATTACTAACTAGTGTATACAATGTTGGTAAGTAAAATGCAAGCCATATTTTATTCAATATATTAGAGTACTTACATCTGAACCTAATGATTTCAAATCCAAATTCCTCAAAATTTGAATGATTTGTTTCATGCACAGTACATCTTGAAACAATAAAAGAATACAGAATAATCATAATTTAAATTTTTCAACCAAAACAAAATTTGAGAAACTTTATTTTACATTTTCTAATATTCTGAAATAATGGTTTTCTGATGTACACCATTTCTTTTAGTACATTCAGTAAATCTGTCAATAATATATATATATATATATATATATATATATATATATATATATATATATATTATATAATGAAAAACAAACACTTAAAATACCATAGATGATATTTATTTCATTGAAGTCAATAGAAAACAGCTACATATATATACACACACCATATCCTTTCTCCCTTCCTACATGATAATAAAGTTACATTTTTCTTTCCACAATTTTCTCAATATGAAATCACTATCCTTAATTTTTAAACCTGGAGTAGATTTTTCCATTTACATTTAGTTTACAGGTCTGAAGATTTGAAGCCGTTTTTATTGACTTTAATGAAATAAATATTACCTATGGTATTTTAAGTGTTTGTTTTTCATTATATAATAATTATTACTCTGTATTTGACATAGAGCTCAATGGATCTATATCTTCTAGGAAATTCCATACCGATTACCAATAATTTATTAATATATATGTGTGTGTGTGTGTGTGTGTGTGTGTAATTATTACCAAAACTGACATTTTTAGCCCATTATAAATATGTGAGAATTAACATATATGTATACACAAATGAAATGAAAATTTTTGCCTAAAAGTGTACTTTTTAATTTAAAAATTAATTTGAAAATAGATTGTCCTTTTTTATTCATTGATTACTTTTTAACACATGCAATAAGAACATTTGAATACTGCAAAATACCTTTCATGAATTTTCTTTTCAAATTATTTTTTGAATTAACTCCAGAAAATGTTTGGTATGCAAAATATGCAGATTCTATGTCTGTCAGTTGAAATGTGTCAAAAGTATATTTTTGTTCTTTGATCAGTCTTTCTTCTCTCAAGTGTGTCTATAATTTTTTTAAAGTTTTTAACAAGAAGTAAATCAAAAAAATAAATATTGCTGAAGAACTTTCAGTGAAATATTTTTTTTACTGATAAGTAATATTTAACTCTAAAAATATTAAGTTGAAGAAAAAAGTAAACTGTAACTAAAAATAATCCGTCCTGGTATGCAAAACAATGTTGATGTATCTTGACTGCTGATGTTAACTGCATTATTTCTCTTAAAAAAAATATTTGAAAAGAAATTAATACTTATTGTTTTGAATGGAATTTTAGTAAAATCAAGGACAACTATCATAAAGCATAAACTCAATGAGGTACACAAAAAGGGGATTTTTACTTTTATAAATTTACTATATTGCAGATAAAATAAATAATGCCATCTAATTATTTATTAATGGACAAAGAGAAAGTTATTTAAGATTTTATTAAAATTATTTGTTCTTGTTAAAGTTAAAAGTTCTTATTAAAAGAAAAAGTTCTTATTGTCTCAATACTTTTTCATTTAATGTATGAGAAAATGATTCTGTGTGAATTACATGATGAACTGAACTTTAACCTTGTCATAAGCAATTGGATGTTCCACAAAAATAAGTTACTTTTTCATGCACTTATATGACATCCAGCAACTATAATTGTTGCATTATTTAAAAAATGAGTGTAATTATTGCTTGAGAAAAATGACTATCCATCATTAAAACTCTTGACTTGAATCAGAGACAAGACAACTAAATAGTGTATCAAATGCAGAAATTGTTTTCATACGAATGGAGTATTCTTGTTATTGCCTTCATGTCAAAAGATTAATAATTTTCAGTAAAGACACAGCATTCAAGTGATTAAATTAAATGAATCTGATTTTTACATTTTGAACTGATAAAGATAGCAAAAACTAAGATGATAAGAGAAAGATAAGAAATAATAAATCAACAAAAGAAAAATTTTACTGAGTGAAATAAGAAAAGAAAGGAAACCCCAAAAGTGAGGAATATACAGTAGTGAGCATAAAGATTAGAATGATATTAAGAAAAAGTCTAAATATGAAATAAATTTTTATTTTAAAGCTTCAAAGAACATTTTATCAAGGAAAAATAAGGTATGAAGGTAAATTATATAATTCCAAAATATAAAGCTCAATAAACTTATTTTGATAAAGTTATAAGAATAATTATATAACATTCAAAGAAAATAGATGATCAAAAACATTAGAACGATTAAATAAATCCATAAAATTTAATAATTATTTTGCATTATTGAAAATTTTTTAGGGTAAGAATATAAAATCAGGTATTTTACTAAATTACACCAGCTCTTCACTGGCTCTTGCATTGTAAACATGGCGAAAAAATATGTGACGTCATTGGAACTTAGAAAACTGATAGTCAACTTATGTAATGAAGATAAACTCTCGATTGGGGATATTTCAAAGATTGTGGGGAAATCTAAAAGTGTTATTCATAGTATTTTAAGAAAACTTAAGAAACTGGGTGATATGAAGCCAAGAAACCACCTGGCAGGCCTAGGAAAACTACTGCAAGTGAAGACAGATGGATTGGTAATGAATCAAAAAAGGACCGATTTGCGACAGCAACCGCTATCTCTAAAAGAACTAATGCTAACCATGGCATTAAAATATCAAGGCACACTATTTCCCGAAGACTTAATGAAATAAATCTAAACAGTCGAGTAGCCTCTACGAAGCCTTACATTTCTAAAAAGAATCAAATGAGCCAATTGAAATTTGCCACTGAACACATCATATGGACAGAAGAACAGTGGGATTGTGTTCATTTCAGTGATGAGTCAAAGGAAGAAGGTTCGTTTGACACAGTGCTAAGGAATGATATTTGCCTCAGTGCACTAAAAGAAGCATTAAATTTGGAGGAGGAAGTGTGATGGTGTTTGGAATGATTTCAGCTGCTGGTACGAGACCTCTTGTTAGGCTACATGGTAAAATTAACGCAACTGTATACATAGAGATATTGAAGAAACATGTTGAACCTAATATGAGAACTGCAATTAATCAACCAGCTGTAATTATGCAAGATAACACGCCATGCCACACAACGAAGTCTGTTAAGACATTTCTTTCTGAGGAGGATGTTACTGTTATGGAGTGGCCTGCTCAAAGCCCAGACATAAATCCTATTGAGAATGTTTGGAAGTTACTAAATGAAAGAGCTAAGGAAAAGAATTCAACAAACGTCGAAGAACTATGGACTAATTTGAAAGGAAAATGGGAGAAAATATCCGTTAATGAATGCAAGACATTAATTCGCTCATGTAGCAAAAGATGTCAAGGTGTTATTGAAAGTAAAGGTTTACACATCAAGTACTAATGAATTATGAATGCTATTTTCATTTGGATATGATGTATCCATTATAATAATATGATTTTGTTAATCGTTCTGATGTTTTTGATCATCTATTTTTTCGAATGTTATAATTATTCTTGTAACTTTACCAAAATAAGTTTATTGAGCTTTATATTTTGGAATTATATAATTTACCTTTATATTCTTATTTTTCCTTGATAAAATGTTCTATGAAGCTTTAAAATAAAAAGTTATTTCACATTTAGAGTTTTTCTTAAGATCGTTCTGATCTGTATGCTCTCTACTGTACAAGGGAAAGTGGAAGAAATATGGGAAAAACAATAATAATCTGAAAAAACTGGAGAGACAGAAAAAGAAAAAGATATGAAGAGGAAGAAGTAAAAATGGCAGGAAAGGAGGAAGAAGAAAGATGATAAAGATTGAAAAAAGATGATGAAGGTAGATAAGAATGAAAGATGGGAATGAAAATAAGGAGAAGTTGGAAAGAAAAGAATGACATTAATGAAGTTAAAAAATTGAAGAGTGCTGAGAAAGAAATAGATGGAAGAAAGACAGAAGAAAATGGAAACTGATAGTGGAGAGTAAAGAGAGTAAAAGAATAAACAAGAAAATATGAAACTCTGCAAGGAAAGAAAAGGGTCAGTATGAAAAACAACAACAAAAAAAAAAAAATAAGAAAGAAAAATATATCATCAGGTAATAATTAAATCAAATTTAAAAAAATGATAATGGTCTTTCTCAGTGCAAATGCTATTTTAGGAATTAGGCAAATGATTTCAGATAAAGGAAATTAATTAAATTATTGAAAAAAATAAATGTTTAAAAAGTGTAACAAAATCTTTTTGCAGTGACTAATTTATTCTGCTATCAACATGAGAATGTTTGTGACTTTGATAATGCTGGATATGGTTGAAAGAATGGGTGACTATTCAAGTAAACTGTGTTACCTATTTAGGCAGTAAAGTTTTCATTTTAACAGTCAAACTTGATAGAGTTCAATCAATGATCAAAAAAGTCACCTATTCTACAAAACTACTTCAATAATGCTTTACATAATTATGAACTCAATTATCACATTTTTAACTCTGTTTAATTGTCTTGTCTTATCATTAATTTCTTTGATTTTGTCATTTACATCACATTGGTTGTTATAACTGCAGACACTGTGTACTTAACAACTGGGTTCTGTTCTGACAATGTGCTTGATAAACGACCTGGTTGCTAGGTGAGAAGTTGTATCTGATCCCTATTTCAGGTATATTACATGCATAATTTTTTTGGCTCAACTAGTTTCAAATAGTTTTAATGTTACTTTCATACTATTTGTAACATTTCTAATTTATTTGTAAACATTTATATGCAAGTATACTGAGCATTAAACATAATAAATAAATTTGAAAATCAGCTTTATATTCTGTACATTGCTTCCATTTACATTTCAAATATTTTTTTCACTTTATTCATCCTTTTTATTTATTTTGGCTCATCTTCAAGAAATAGAAAATGATCATGATCAAATTTTTCATACAATATGTAGTTGGATTTTTATTTGTATTTTATGAGTTTTTATAGCTGCTTGTAAGTCCATTGGGTGGGGTCATTAAGTAATTCCTTAAGTGAGGAGTGGCTGTATAAATTTTGATCAATTTATACACCTATAAAGAGTATATTTTTGATAGCACTGCCCAATAAGCTGAGGTCTTAGATGGTATTTTCAATATTTCCTTATGGCAAGATGATTGTTAGAGTGGCTCATATGCAATTGACATATGTACATATACAGCTGTGAGGCCATGTATAAGAGAAAAAGAAGCTGACTTAAACACAGGTTCTTCAAAAATTTTACTCATACAATCCTCATCTAGGGCATCATCTACAATTTTACATGTTCTTGTCTTGTCTTATATATCTATTGCACAAGTGTATCTCTTTTGACCTGCCAAGTGCATTATCACTAACAACTTGCTCCAATTTACCTTCAACTGACATTATACTTACAGAGTTAACTTGTTAATATCTCATGTTGAACTGCAAATAATGATTACTGCATTTCTTCAATGTGGTCTTTACAACTTTATTATTGTTTCTATTGATTCCTCTTTCATTACCTCCATTTTGACTGACAACATTGACTATAATTACCTTGAATTTAAATTTTCAGGATATTTATGACCTATTGGCTATCAAAATAGTCAACACAACTGATAATGAAGGGTTTAATAACAATATGTTATAAAAGTGATCTCTGATTATATATATATATATATATATATATATATATATATAAAGAAAACTAATTTCATAACATTATTCAGGTATATAAAAATTTACATATTATTTTACCTATACACATGTTTTCAAACAAAAGTATCCACTAAAAATAACACTTGAAGTAATAAAAATGCTGAATTAAAATTACTTCTGTGTGTTTTTATGTGTGTATATATATATATATATATATATATATATATATATATATATATATATAATTGTGATTTTCTTTCTTCGTTTAATGATAATGTTATTAAGATTATCAGACGTTATGAAAAGAATTTACATAAAATAAATAAATAAACTTGTCTATATTATTTAATGAAACATATATGAATATATATATATATATATATATATATATATATATATATATATATATATACATATTCTTTAGAAGTGTTTGTGTGTCTGTATATATATATATATATATATATATTCAGAAATGTTTTGATAGGCACACATACACATGTACACACATAACATTATTTCTTTTCATGCTTTTTTTCTCTTTATACCACTTAGTGGCATGAAACATTGGATGAATTTATCAGTTGTTTTTCTTTTTTTGTTCTTGCTTTAAAATGTAAGTATATTTACTAATAATCATATTTAAATAGGAAAATATATATTCATTTTATTTATTTTTCTTAATCATTTCAACCCAAGCAAGGTGATAGTACTACTAGAATGCAGGGGTTTACAGGGAGTGAAAGTGAATCAGAAGATTGAAAATGGGGAGGATTGAGGAAAGGGCAAAAAAGGAACAAGCTCCAGGAAGATTGTAGTTATCAGGGAAGTAATAAATCAGAGGGGAGTTCCACAGGTGTGAAGTGCAAGAAAAAATATTAGAGTAGAAATGTTGGTTGCATCTAGTGAGTTCAATAGTAAAGTGGTGAGACCTAGTTGCCAATCTAGTAGCACATTTAAATTCATGCAGTCAGGGCACCAGGAAAAAAACTTGTTACCATGAAAATATTTGTAAAACAGGCAGAGGGAATTCACGTCACATAAGGTGAAAAAGTGACTGGAAATGAAATACCTAGTCAGGACCAATTGTATTGCAGACCCCCCCCTTCTCTCAATTTTGTCAAGAATTTCATGATATAAAGCAGGTGCACCAGATATGGCAACAGTATTCAATACTTAGAGGAATGGTAGATTTATAAAAGTGCAAAAGGTGGATTCTGATGAGAAAAATTTGGGGGCATGCCACAATGAACCAACCTTCTTTGCAGCGGACATAGCAATTAATATAGACACTCCATTTCATGTCAGTGGAAAATGTGAGGCCAAGAACACATAGAGTGTCATTCTCATAGAGTTCAGCATTAGCCATCCTGATGGTAAGTAGAAAATGTTCTCTGTGGGGATTAAATGAAAACAGTTTTGTTTTGGAGGAGTTGAAATTTACAAATCATTTCTTGGCCCAGGTACCACTGATTGGAAATTCTTTTCAAGAATAATTACCAGGTTTACTTTGTTCGATTTGCTACTAAAGTAAGAGTAATCAATAGTGTCATTTGTGTAAATACCTAGTTTGGAACTGATCATAAGAGGGAGATCATTGAAGAAGATCAGAAATAGTGTAGGTTCAAAGATAGATCCCTGGGAGACCTCTGAGTTAGTATGAAATAATCTGGAAACATGCACATTCAATACAACCTTCCTTTCTCTGTTGGTTAGCACTTAATTAGGAAAGATTGGATTAAGCTAAATATATGTCTTGTGACACTGGACCCCTTGAGTCTGCATAGAAGGCCAGCATGCCAAACCCTGTTGAATGCCTTTGAGATATCTAGTGCCACCATTCAAGCTTCGTCATTCTTATTTAAAGCTTGATAGATAACTTCAGAGATGGCTGTTAACGTGTCGGCAGTAGATCTGGTGAAACAGAAGCTCAATGAATTCTCTGTTCCAGGTTATCTTTGCCCAAAAGATCCCAACATTCACATGCATGGCCTTGGTGTTTACATCAGGGATAATTGTTTCAATGGCAAGGGAATTGTCACTCAAGTCTCAAGACAACTCTTTCATGTGCTTTCGACTTTCATTATTAGACTCTGTTAGCTATCATTTTTTCCTTTATTATTCACCCTCTTGTCAGTACTGCAGTATATCAGACAAAATTTCTGACAGTAGAGAAATGGTAATTTCTCTTTGTCCATCTGAAAACACCTTTGTGTTCAGTGATTTTAATGTGCATGACAAAAGATTATCATTGTTGCTACCTTGACTTCACAAATTAAAGCACAGTATTAGATTGACAGTTAAGTTTCATAATTTCTCTGTTGAAATGGCTAGTTGTAACCATAAGTTCTATGATAATAGTTTCTTTTCTGTTGTTAAGCAAACTGTAGTTCTCGTTTGTTGCTTAACTCTCTTCTGACTTTCTTTTCATCTATGATCTTTAATAATATAAATCAATGTCAATTGTCAAGATGAGGATTGATATTTCACTGTTTTTTTATTGTCCACTCTGTTTCTTTCTCTCAGTAAGCCCTTGCATTCTAATGGTTTTTATTGCCTTGCTTTGAGTTGAAATGATTTTTTAAAAATCAATAAAATTTAAGTAAAACATCAAGTAATTTATAAAAAGTAGAGATTTTTAAATGCTTATATATTAGATGTATTTCAATGAGAATGAATGACTTTTTAAAAAATAAATTATAAATTAAATCAGCAAAAGATGATTATATAAATATATTTCTATATGCATCATGACTGTGTATCATATATACAAACAAATGCCAAGTCATAAAGAGTTGAAGTGAAATAACATTTCCATTGCTGTATCATTTCAACTAAGACAACTGGCAAAATAGTGAAAGATAAACAATGCAAACAACTGATAAATGTTGACATTGCAACTTGCAGATGTCTAAATGTAAATAAATGCAATGTATTTGGATAGATGTCCTTCTCAGGATGATATATGGGAGCATGGCCAAAGGAGTTGGAATGTTTGATTTCTGAGCATGAGACTGAGGTTTGATCAATTTGTCAGGAAGGTCATTCTTAATATTATTGGCCTGGGGAGGTAGACCCTATCATGCAACATTTTTGATAAGTACCTGAAAATGATATCATGAGTTGACCCAAGACTTTTGAGTGAAACTGAGTAGACAGATTTGTTTGGAAACTCTTAATGGTTGTATTAGAATAAAGTCTCAAGTCATTTGAGCATACTGGCATTGTTCAAACAGATGAACATGTCATATTATGCATTGTAAGAAACTATAACCGCATTCCACTCAGCATAGTTGCAGTATGAACCATAGGTGGGCTCTGTGGGTGTTGAACAAACAGAAATGTGCCTGAGCAGGTGTTTGTGACAAAGATTGGCTAGATACCCTAACAGACAGATGTGCTCACAAAACAAGAATAACCGACAACTATATGGACAGACGGGCAAATAAAGTAATTTCTGTAAGTGTACCAGTTGACATTTAAAACATCTCCTCCCACCACCAAAAAAAAAACAAAAAGGAAAGAAGGAAAACAAAAAAGAGCCATATCAATATATTTAAAATCTTTGAACTGCATGAACTACAGGGTTATCTGAATTAGGTGGAGTGTGGTCAATTTATTTGGTGATTACTCCTAAACTTTAAGTAACACCTCAAACTTTTAGTGTTGATCACTATGCAAGTATATAGAGTAAATACAATTTCCTAATAATAATAATATTAATAATAATCCTTTTATTATGGCATAAAATAGAATTGTTGAAGTAGAAGAAATGTGCCAGGTATAAACTCACAAAAAGTTTGTTCATCCTGTTGGTCGAAAAAGTTATGCTCTTGTCCTCCTTGTAGTCCACCCTTGTGTTTTTTCAATATATCAAAAAAAAAAAAAAGAAAAAAAAAAAAGACATCCCTGCTTTCTGCTTATTCCTAGATTTAGTTTGTGAATTGGTGTTTAATTACTTAAAAATGTTACATGTTTATTTATATTTTCATAATATTATTTTGCCTGTTATTTACACCATTTATTTCAAAACAAAGAAAATGAACAGGATTTTATTTCTTATAAAAGCTGTGTCTTCAGTGGACACTAACTTTAATGACATAGAATTAAGGATTAAGGAAACATAATGAGTTTTGTATTAGTTAATGGTAATTCAAAATCAAGCACCATTTATCAAATAACAAGCTTCTTGATGGTGGCTAAATACTTCCTGTATGGAAGTGGTTATAATTACATTAAGGGATAATAATAAAAAGAAATGTGTGCTAATTAATATATTAAAATGAGCCTCTATTACTTTAATGAATAATATTGAAAACGGATCATCTTTTATCTTGACAGTGATTTCAGAATATTGCTTTAAAATTTTGACAAATAATGAAGTGCAGAAATGAGAAAAGATGTCTATTTATAAATAACAAGTGTCTCCAAAGGACTGCAGTTAGGATGCTGCAAATTGGAACACTATGATACTAATTTTAATAAACTTTCTAATTATACTAATTAATAGATTTAATTTAATTTCCTACTCAAACTGTCAGAGAAATGATGCTGAATGTCATATTATAATAGATATTTTGGGAGTGTAAAATTTATTGAGAAGAAACAATATAAAAATGGCATTAATTTATTGATGACAGTTCAAATGGTGTTATGTGTGACTTTCTTTTATTAGAAAAAATGTATCTTGATACTTGATGATATGTATCTCATCACAATTGTCTTTAGTCTGTACTGATTGTTATATAAAAATGAATACTGAATTAAATATCATCATCTATTATAATCAAATGTCTTACCTGTGTAAAATACTGTAGATTGAATAGCTAAATGCAAAAATGTAGAGTTCTTTCGCCATAAAGATGACTAACTTTTAATTTACCCAATACTGTAAATGTTCTTTTGATGAAGCAGTTAAAAGCAGTTAAAGTAAATGTTATTTAATATCTTTAAATGATAAAGTAGTTGTTGTTAAAAGATGGAGGGAATATTAAATAACAAAGCAAAGATAAAACTTCACCTGACAAAAAGATGCAAGCATTTTTAAAGAATCCTTGAATTATAAAGTAGGGAAATTATTCAATGATATTTTAAGGATTTCTGTCATTCAGGTTATTTTGAGTGACTATCAGACAAAGACGTGCACAGAGAATAGAACTTGTTATACTTTTAGAAATAACATAACATACAAAATGCCATCAGCAAAAGAATTCACTAAAAGAAGTGGTAAGAGAATTTTAATATAGTTATGACCAAAAGACATTTATACAGTTGAGGACAAAATTATTAGCTCACACCATGAAAACTAAATTCTTCTTAATTTTTTTTCTCAAGTGCTTTTTTAAAAAAACATAATTTTTTACACAGTATTGATAAACAAAGAGTAAATTTCTTTTTTATTTGTATACAACAACAGAATTATTTCAATCAAACTAAAACCTACCAGAGTCAAAATTATTGGCTCAATTTAAGAACACACAATTTTTAGCCCAAGTATCAACTACTGATGTGCATTAACTTGTTATTGCTCTAAGCTTGTGAAGGGGAATTACCCTTGAGGTTTATCTTCCAATATACATGAAATATAATGACTTAAGTAAGGGTCTGAGCTGGCATTTGTGAAAATATCATGGCAAAAACATAAGAAATGACTTTAGACTTGAGAAAAAGTAAAGCAAGAGAAGGATATACAAAATTTATGATGCATACTGGAAGCATGTTATTTAGTCAGATGAGATGAAACTAGAACTCTTTGGGCATAGGGATGTTGCCTGTTTGGAGAAAGAGAGTTGTATAACAAAGAACAATTTTCACATGGTAAAACATAGTAGCAGGAGTATAATGCTGTGTGGGGATGCTTCAGTGCATTTAGAACTAGGAATCTTGTGAGGATGAAAGCTATCATTTTTGAAAGAAAACAAAATCTGGTCTGAGCCATTGGCTTGTCTTTCAACATGACAACAACCCAAAACACATGTTGCTTCTAGTGAAGAATTATCTCTAGAAGTCTAAAATGAATGTTATTGACTGGCCTTAAATCTTGTAGAAAATCTGTTGGTTAACTGAAGACAAGGGTCTACACCAGATGACCATCACACCTGGAGGAGCTTGATAGATTTACAAAGAACAGGTTGCAATTCCTTAGAATACATTCTCAAAAATTGTTGAAAACTATACCAAATGGTTGTCAGCTGTCATTCACTAAAACAGATAAACTGACTATTAAGACCAATGGAGAAGTGGTGGGTATGGGGGTAATAATTTTATTTTTGGTCTTGGCATTTTATTTTACAATGGTGTTCACCTTGTACAAGGCCCTTGTGACACTTGGGTTATGGAGTAAGAGGTACAGCTTATGTGGATATGTGTGGAAGATAATAATTAACCCTAGACTTGAACAAGGTTAAAATTGTAGTGATTAGGGAAGCAGCCTCTTGGAAGTCAATTCTACAAGGCAGTGGTTTGTGGAAAGAAACTGCTTGAGTAGAACTTACATCTCACCAAGGGGATATGATTGGAATGAGGGTGGTTCACTATAATGTGCAAGGCATCACAGGTCTTAACTGTGAAGGTTAAAACTGGTGGAACTAAGGAGTGTAGTTCATCTGAACACTCATCATGGAACTAGTAAGAGGCTAGCAACATCTGATCTGTGAGAAAGTAGTTGCAGAGTGGAACAGAAGCACTTTTGGACTCTATTGAGAGTGGAAAGTGAAGACTGGGTGGCACCTGCCCATATATGGCAGCAGTACTGCATTTTCAGCCTGATCTGTCTCTTGTAAAGGTAGAGTGAGAAGGAGTGAGGAGATAGCAGGTGGGGTGCAGTACTTGCTGACGTGGTACAGTGAATAGAGCATTTTTCCAGCGTCTTTAGCAATTGGTGGATTGTAAGTAGGAGTTCCACTTTAGGTCTGGGTTGAGTTTAAGTCCTAAAAGGCACTTATGGCATGGGACCCTCCCTGAGAGAACATCTGTTCAACATGGTGAAAGTTCTGGGTCTGATCAGTGATCGTGGAAGGTCACTAGTTTGGTCTTTGTGACATTGTATGTGATCAGCCAGATTTTTCCCCGCTGAGCTGGTAGAGTTAGGTGAAATGAGAGATCAGCTGCCAAGCTCTTGTCACCAAGGGTTTTGGAGGTGCACTCATATATGGTTGTACCATCAGCATAGATATTCACAAATGATTGGAGTATATTTTTAGGCTGATCATTTATGTAGAGGAGGAAGATGGTTGAACTGAGAAGCAAAGCTTGGGGGATGCCTTTGAGTAATTGCAGTAAGGATATCAGCATTGAACCATACTGCTTGTTGTTCAGGAGGTTGTACCTATTCAGATGATCATCAAGATTTTTGATTGTAGCTTTAAAGAGTTTGCTGATGACACTGAAGAGACTGATGGGTCCATAGAGGGAGATGAGCATTCACCTGCATTCTTGAAAACCAGGCATACACTTGACTTGGCAAGGATTACTCCTTCTAGCAACAGTTAAATAGTTTCACTATGGTTGGGGATAATTCTGGGTTAACATTCTTAAGGATGGCCACTGCGATTTTGTCTGGGCTGGTGACTTTCTTAGGGTCAAGAGTTTTGATAAGTCTTGATACTTCCTGGGCTGTAATGAAAATGTTACTGAGATTGTGCTCAGTGAGATGTGGGAAGTCAGAAACGGGATAGCCTTTGTCATCTAACATTGAGTTTGAGGCAAAGATTGAGGTGAAGAGCATCACCTTTTCCAACAAGGATGCAATGACCTCAGGCCCATTTATAATAGTAGGCACTGATGCTTTGCCTCTATTCAGAATTTGGTTAGAGATTTTCCAGAAATCCAAGGATTCAATTTATTTGCTTTCAACCTTGGCCTGGACACCTCGAGCATAGTTATATTTTACATTTTCTTCAAATTTTCTTAGGAAGGTGATAATTTTGTAGGACTTGTATCTGGAAAAATCATTGTTATTTTCAAAAACTTTTTAATGCAAAATTCAAAATTCAGTTAATAAGTAATATTTGAGGGAGCATTTAAAAAATTCTATAATTCAAGAAAAGACAACATTAACTAAAATAAAACTGAAGATCAGGAAAAATGATAATTCAAAATTAATGAAGCAGTAAAAAAACAAATGATGACATTATAGAATATTATTCTATCATTAAAAGTGCAACAACCCTATAAAAAACTTACTGAAATTTTACTTTGAGTTTTTCATTGGTAATGGTGAAATTAGCTGTTTCCTTATATAGAAACATTTTTTATTCATTGACTGAATAGTTAACAATATTCTTGAATGAAATTTATAAACTCCTAGGTTTTAGGAAAAATAATTTTCTCAAGTCAACTGTTAATTGCTCTTTCTAATATTGAGGGGAATTTCCTTCTGACCTCATCTTGATTATATCATTATTTTTTCTTTCAGTTAAATGTGCTATCCATTTTAGTTGTTGCTGCTGTTGGAAGTCTTCAAGCGATGTGGATTTTGTTATTTTTGTGCTTCTTTAGTGCCAGTCTATAGGATCTGATGAAGGGTTATCTTCTTTAAGACTGAGAGAATTCATTCATTTTTTTATCATTGATCTCAGAATATGGTTGTATATATCTGATAGTTTAGACATTTCTGAATGTGTGTTCTGGATATTAGATTTAAAAAGCCAAAAATAAACTTGGATATGAGGTAAAATATACTACTGGTAATTTTTCTTTGTAGGTGTTTAGGTATTTCTTGTACTAATAATAAAAAAACAAATGACTTCTGTGGATAACTTTTACAGGAAAATCTGTTTGCTTTAAATAGATATGAGTTTCAAAAAAGATAAACAAATACTTGTTCTAACAAGTTTGCCCCAAGTGACAGCCTGTAAGAATGTTTCCAATTAAAAAAAGACAGACATCCACAAAGGAAAAGACACAATAAGAAAATGAAATCAAAGAAAACAGCAATTAAAATGGCAAGTAAACTGTATCATTTTGCTTATGGTCATGATTAGTAACTGAAGGTGGAAAGAAAACACCTCTGACTGATTGACTGACGACATGAACTTGCTCAACTTGTTGACTGATTCTAATTGAATTGCTGGCTACTTTGGTACCTGTAATTTAACAAAAAATCAAAAGAAAAATAAATAAAAAGACAACTACTAAATCTGTATTAGTGGTGACAGATATTCACTCATGTTTGACAACAATTATGACCCTCTCCCCAACAGACAGTCCTTAGCTGCTTGTCTCAGATAAATTAGTAATTATCATCATACTGGTCCACTCTGTTGTACAAATATTGATCCATTCTTTGATTAAACTCATCTATACAGTTGAATGAGCATTCCAATGTTTTCTCCACTATCACTAAGAATATATCTGCTATTTATAACCATATAAGTTTAGAAGAGCTTAGTTTTCCTTGAGCTAAGCACTATGGAGCATAATCAGTACAATGTTGAGTGACCAGTGGAAAATTTATAAAAAGATTTTCTTAAAGAACTTCTTACATTTATCTCATTTCAAAATATCTTTTATTCAACCTGACCTATGTTTATCACACTGTACTCATTATGTGTTAGGATATAATGAAGGAATTTGTTGCTTTTATTCCTTAGATTTTACTTTTTCAGATTTGTAACATTTTTCTTCTTTTATGTGCCATGTCACTTTGGAACGTGGGCAATCATGGCTCTCATCCTTTGTGGTTCTGAGTGATGTTTGTTCCATTGCTATCCCTCCTTGTTCTGCCATCCATTTAGACAAGCTCATTAGATAAGGTTTCTCAGTTTTCCCTTCTTTATTCTCTCTCATCTTTATTATGCCCTGTGAGTGTCAAATTCTTCAAGCTCTCTATCTTCATTATGTATCCCAGAAATTTCAATTGTATCTTTCTGATTCTTACTATAAATGCCTTTTTGTTTAGATTTCTGTAAAACTTCCTCATTACCGATATGTTCTGTACATGCTATTCTCAGTATCTTTCTATAGAACCACATTTCAGTTGCCCTGAATCTCATCTTCATCTATAAAGGAAGTGTCCAGTATTCACTGACATATTTGAGGATTTGAAACTGTGTACTTAATAAGAGTCAAGAGATATCAGCTAAATAGTTATTTTAAACATTAATAACTGACAATTTTTATAAACAAATGTGTTCCTTAATTTAGTATTTTTCAGTTATATATGTAATATTTAAAAATCTATACTTATTGAAAGTAAAATATATGAATTTCTGAAGATTTTCTTTAAACTATTGTATGGTTAAACAAAACTAATTAGAAAGCAGACAATACCAAATCTGTACTTAAAAGTCCTCTTATAATCACATAAAACTCAAAACACTTATTCTCATTTGATAGCCAAAGTTAAGCAATACTGATCAAGGACTTAGGTATGTACAAAATATGTAAAGAAGTATAATTAGGAATGACTGTAGAATTGTACTTAAGATGATGTTTTTCTTCATATGTCTTGTATGTGCTGTAGATAGACATCTGGTATTGCTAAAACAAATTTTAAATATTGTTATAATTTTTCATTTATTTCAGTTGATGTAAATTTTCTATTCTATACTGAGAATATATAATTAATTGTTACATGCAAATTTTAACTGAATTCAAAAAATAATACAATGAACTATTAAATAATGCAGTAGATATATGAGTTATGCAGATATCTTGTAGCTCTAAAAATTTAGATGACCAGAACATGGCAGCTGATCTCCTCACTGACCTAGCTTTCTCTAACAACTCAGTGTGAAGGGTGGATGGCTGGGTGTAGTTGTAACTGGCTTGTATCATTCAATACCTCTGAAAAAGCTAGTAATATTAACATCACCACTAAGTAGACCCTTTATTTGTCCAATCCTGGTGAACAGTAGTATTCTGAAAGAGGCTTATTCCATTGAATGTCTATTGAGACTAAAGTGAAATATATATTCATACCATTGCTAAAGATCCTGAAAAAATTGTCAGTCCCTTGTACTTCTCCAGAAAGTATCTGATGTCTACTGCCATGCCCTACCTTTACAAGAGTCAGATCAGACCAAAAATGAATTATATGTGCATTGAAGCTGCCCAGTCCTCATTGTCTAGTCTTGACAGAATTCAGTAGCATTTACATGGACTTGTGGGTGATTGATTATTTTCACTCTCCAACTCCTTTCCCATAGATGAAACATTGTCAGCCTTTTGCTACTCTATCACTATTTTCATATCAAAGCATTTCCTACATAGTGTATTATTAAGGAGTATGTTCCACTTGGACATGTTTTCTCTAGAACTGTTACTTTGTGGAACAGATCACTGAGAGGATGCTTCCCTTATCACTATAATCTTAACCTCTTCTTTATATCCTTACAACAGCATTCAATAACCTTCTATCTTGAGTGACTCTTGGGCTGTGTATTGGGTTGACAATAGTATAAAAATTTGCAAAAGTTCCTATCTATTTTTTATAAGTGGGAGAATGAAAATCTATTTAAAAGTTTTTTATTCATTATTTATTTGTAATTACAAAAAATAGAAGAACAATAATTGCAGTGGAAAAGACACATGTACAGCATTACATGTTGAACAAAACAGCAGCAGAACCAAAGAAGATGATTGAGTATGCTGATAGAGATGGTTTGGCTGGATGCAATATATATGACAATGAACACAGTGGTCAGCTGTAAGAAATTGGCATGATAACTTGTAAGTTCATTTGAATAATGATTCCATTTAATCAAAATTGGAATTGATCAATTGCTCTTGATTGTTTAACAGTTGTAAAACTTTGCAAGAGAAAAGATTCAAAATGGCGAAAAATGAGTTACAAATGAATTTTCAGGGTAAAGCATTGAACAGTATCTTGCCACCTGTATTTTATTTCTTGCCAAACATGAAAAAACATTTGATGGTAGATTGACACTGGAGATGAAAGTATCTTTTTTTATGATCATCCAAAGCATTAAAAATCATGGGTGGATCCAGGACAGCCTGCAGTATCAATAGCAGTGATGAACGCTTTTTGTAAAAAATCATTACTCTGTATTTGTTGGGATATAAAAGGCATACTGCATTATAAATTGATGAAGAATGATGAAACTGTTATTGCAGCTTGTTATTTGAAGTTTGAATGCTGCAGTTCAAGGAGAAAAAAGGCTTTTCATAAGACAAGAGCTAGAAAATCATGTTGATGCATAATAACACTCACCCACATGTTTTATCATCAACACAAAAAACGTAATGGAATTGGAATGAGAAACTCTTTCTCAAATGGTATATTCATAAGACTTAGAGCCATTGGATTATAATTTGTTTTGATCAAAGCAGCATTCCTTATCATTTCAAAAATTTGCAGATCTTTTTCATGTTCAATATTTCACTGATTTCATTGCCTTGAAGCAAAAATCATTTTATTATGAGATGAGGTATTATGTACACTATTTACATTATTCAAACTATTGTCCTCATCTTTGGCATATTTATTACAATGTTTCAGCCATATTTATTACAATGTTTCAGCTGTTGTACACTCGGCCTTCTTCAGGTGGTTGGAATGTCAAACTGAACCCATTATTTCGCTTACTGGGGTAGTGACCAGTGAGCAAAATAAAGGGTTCAGTTTGACATTCCAACCACCTGAAGAAAGCTGGAGCATACAATGCCCGAAATGTTGTAATAAATATGGCAACAAAGATGAGGACAATAGTCCGAATAATGTAAATAGTATACTTCTTTTATGTATTGAATTCCTTCTGAACATGGGTGACAATGTTTCGCAATAACCTTCCTGTTCCTTGTAGCTCTTTTCCAGTTATTATTAAGTTTAATAAAAAAACTGGAAACATTTTAGCACACCTAATATTTTAATTTTTGATTAGATTGCTAAAATAAATGCTTTGATTTGAGAGGTTAAAACTAACAGATTTGGGGTATGAAATTTTAAAAAATTGATTTTTTAAAATATTTTCTTAATTGCTAATTCTTATATAACAAAATATATCACCAGATATCATTATTTTTATCAGCCATTTTAGATTACAATATTTTCTGTTAGTATTATTTAATTTTTTTGAAATGGAAATATTTATTGACAAGAATCAGAAAAAGGAAAAGAATTGAAAAATAAATCCTTCATATTCTAGTGAATACTGATAACATAAGAGAAGTCTTGCTGAAATCAAATTTATTAATGCTTGGATTTTGTCCTAAGCCAACACATAAATAATCAAATGTTCAATGAAAATTTTATCCAATGACATCTTAAGAAATAAAGTGTCTTGTCAAGTATTGTAAAAATAAAAATACTAATAAAATGTGATTTTCTGTCTATATTAAATGAATCACTGAAATCTAAAAAAAAAAACATTTTTCAATTTTAAATTTTATAATGAAAGAATAAAAGAGACAAAAAAAAGATGACAAAAATCTAAATCTTATGAAGCATGAAGCAGAGTATAAGTATTATTTTAATGATTGAAAAAATAAATTGTTTGCAAATTTCTATTTTTTATGGAAACAGACTTTGTGAAAATATGTATTTTGCTGGTTATTAATTTGTATTTTTGTCTGTAGCACTCATTCCAGCAAGTGATATAAATGTTGTAATCATTTTTTTATACCTATGTTCCTCTCAAGTCAAAACATTTTGATTGATGAATTGATGTTTTATGTAGCTTATCAACATTTGGCCAGCAATTATTTTTTAAATTGTAAGAATTTTGGGGAGACAATAATTATTTGCTTATACAAGTCCTATTAATTAACTTATAGCTGGGGAGAAAAGATGTGAATTTCCCAAAGGTATTTGCATGTCAATGAATATAATGAACCTGACTGAAATCGGAACTCTCCCTGAAAATTTGACTTATATTGAATTTTAATAGTGTTTATATAATTTTTCTATCACTATTAACTCAAGATCAGTCAAGGTATGATTATATTTCTTTGGGTAAGAAAAAAATTTGTTTATAACTTTAACTTGCTGTATCTATCTATCTATCTATCTATCTATCTATCTATCTATCTATCTATCTATCTATCTATCTATCTATCTATCTATTTTTTTCTGTAATTCACTGCTACCAGCAAGCAGAAAATTATTTTTTTCTTGATGATGGCCATGTTGGCTGAAACTAGTTGAGAAATCTAAATGAAGTAATAATAAAAACAAAGGAATATTAATATACAACCTGGTGTGTCTGAAGAGTTTTAATTTTTTTAATATTTTTTATTGTTCAATATATATATATATATATATATATATATATATATATATATATATATGTGTGTGTGTAGGATGGTCAGTGACTAAACTAGCTCCACTGGCCCACTTTATTGGGAGAGAAGAGGGTGGTTAACAACCTTGTAAGATGAAAAATAAAATCTATTATAGGGCAGAAGAACTCCTGATGAGTTAACATCCAGCTAACTAGAGTTGGTGTCACAATAAAATCACCATGGAGGAGGCAATGGGGAAACCACTTCATTATCAATCCCAAGATCAATCATGGCAACCTGTCCTTGGGAAGTTTTTTAGTTGCTGATCTTTTAGATTTTTAATACAAATCCTAAGTAGATGTTCTCACTTCTTAACATTGATATTCTTAACATTGATGACATAAAATAAAATCATGTTAACTGTATGATAAACAAATAAATGGTATTAAACAAGGCTTAAGTATTATTGATGTGGGCTGCTATAGCCAAGTGGTTTAAACTACTGTAGTTTCATTACTGAGATTCTAGCCAAACCCTTGACATATGGTAAGCTTAATTAAAATAATTAATAAAAATTAAACTTAATTATGACAAAAATTGGCCCCAAAATTGATATTAACCAACCAATGTTGTGAAAATGTTCATATGATATATTTATTAGGTTGGTGCAAAAGTAATGTCGTTTTCTCACATATGTTACTATGTGAGAAAACGACATTATTTTTGCACCAACCTAATAGTACTTTGCTTTAAATTTTGGAATGCTTCTTTCAATAGTCCAGTTCATTTTCAGATTTTGGTGTCACATTTTCTGCCCACTGTTAAAATACTTCACAGATAATTAAAAATGTTCTACTTGCTCTAATTCATAGTTTGCCTCTTAAGCTGTTCCTCTTGCTGACAACTATATATTCTATCATTTTACAATCTATCTATCTATTTATATATATATATATATATATATATATATATCAAACACACATAATCTATATCTATCTATCTATATATATATATATATATATATATATATATATATATATATATATATATATATATGTAAGGAAATTACTTGAAAAGTAATTGAAACTCACCTGAAAGCAAGCTGATAGTATAATGCTCCTCATGCCAGTGACACTTCTACCAAGCTTCTCTATAGCATATGATTTCATTGAATTTACATTTAAATTTCAGGTCATCAGGAGAGAATGTGCACCATTTTGGGGCCTTCCTCTCAAATTTTCATTTAAATTAATTTTGGGGGTTCATCAGGAGAGAATGTGCAACATTTCAGTCCTTCCTCTCAAGTTTTCATTTAAATTAATTTTGGGGTCATCAGGAAAGTATGTGTACCATTTCGGAGTGTTCCTCTCAACGTGTCACTTGCACACCAGCCCCCTCACTGATGTAAGGCCCCATTATAAAGATATACTAGTATAACTAGTGTATCATAGAGATACTAGTTCAAATATCCAACAGTGAAATTAGATTTACAAAATAACAGCAAACCTTGCTTGCGTTCTGAGAATACAGCATGAATCTTATTATGCATTCATAATCAGGTCATGTCATCATGTTCCCTGAAATGCTACACAGAATATTTCTTTTCTTCCATATGTACATAGAACTATTTTCAGTTACCTCTATTAGGCTTTTTATACTTTTGTCCCTATTATGCTCTTTGATTCCAATTTGGCCCAGAAATTGGTATAGGGTACCTGCAATGAAACCCTTTGCTCCAATTTCCACTGCTCTGATAAGTACATTATAACCTTCCTTTACCAGCTGTTATTAAATTTTCATATTTATTTTATATTCATGACTTTGTTCCATCCAGCTTTCATATCGTATTGTTACTTCTACTACGATGATTTTATAGTTTACCATTGATAGAACAATATCTGGTCACAGACCCTTTCCTGATATTATTTTGGAGTAATCATTACTCCAACCAGGAAGGTCTGCAGATATCTCCCAATGCCACCAGAACTAAGCAGATTTTGTCTGGGTATACTAGATATTTGCTTGTTTGCTTTGAGCCAACATAATTTTCCTCCCTTTGAAACAAATTTCTGGGTTGAATTCGATGACTCAGACTTCATATAGTTCTTTATAATTCTGACCAGCTCATTCAAAACACTATTGTGTCTCAAGGTATATCTTCCATTGACAAGAGCTGTTTTACAGGAACTATGAACATTTTCTAATGTTTGTGGATTTTCCTTACACGGGGGACAGGTTACATCACTTTCTTTTTTCCATTTAACAAGATTGTTCTTAGATGATCAGAGGGTCATATGTGGAATGTATTAAAAAATGTCCTTCCAAGTAATAAATTTTTGCAGAGCCTCTTCCCAGTTTGTCCATTGGCCTTGTTGGTGTTGTTGTACCCCTTTTACAAGTATTTTATTATCTTCTTTGTTCCTTACATTTTGGATGACCATGTCTTGGCAATCTTTACCAGACGCTTTCGACCACCACTGCCTTTCATTTAGCCCTAACCTTTGTTTACCTGTTTGGGTGTATCTGATGACTTCAATGAAAGCTACATTGTCTTTAGCACTTGTTATAGTCTCTCTCTGATATTCCACTTTCTCCCTGTCTTTAATGTAGGATTTAATGCTTTTACTGCTTTATCCTTGGAATCATCCCACATCATCAGAAGTCTGATTTTCCTGGATTTGTATTCCTCCACAATTGATTTAAAAGGCACCTTTAGCCTTGCTTGTCTGCAAATATCAGACAAACCTGGAGGTAAACTCAACCATTTTCAGGTATATTTATTTATCTTTCTTTCCATTGTCTCAACTGTATTCATTCCGAATTCATATACAAGTAGGGGCCATAATAGCATTGAAATGAATACATGCTGTAAGCATTATACCTTGTATTTTTCTTTTAGAGCACAAAGATCTATCTTATAGAGACCTTCTTGTAATGATCTGGATGCTTCTTTCATTTGGTTGGTATGTTTTAAGGATTGATCATACAACCGTCCTAAACTTTTCACTGATTTTTCTTATACGGTAGGGATTCTTTGATTACCTACTTCAAAATTTATATTTTGATTTAATTTTCCTAAAAGAAAGAATTCTGAACTTGTTTGGTTTAAATTTCATTCTACACCAAATTATCAGGTCACCCATCAGGCTTAATAGCCTGTAAGTTAAACTTTCTTTGGATGAGAGGATTGTAGTGTCATCCCTGAATGCCTTCACTGGAGGCATCTGACAACCTCCACCAAGTTCAACAATATTAGCCTTGTTTTCTGTCACTTTGAGAATCAGCTGCATTGCTAGAATGAAATGGGTAACACTGTACATCCTATTGCAATTCCAACTTCCACTTAGTCATATAGTCTTTTGTAGTGAAACGCATGAGGAAACGATCAAAATAAGTTCCTAGCATATTGGATATTTCCTCTGGAATATGGTACATTTGTAAATACAATTGTATCATTTTGTGGTGAACTGATCCGTAGGCATTAGCAAAATCCAACCAAATGACATCAATATCTTTTTTATTAATTTTCACTTTTTGAATGGCCTCCCAGATCAGGTTTCCATGCTCCAAGCAACCAGCTATTTCTGGAACATCACCCTTCTGCACTGAAGTATCAACATACTCATTATCGAGACAGTATTTGAAATAAGATGAAATTGGCTAATGCCCTTGGAATTCTTTTCTTTGGGTATGTAAACCCCATCAGATATGGTAGTTTTTCCATGCCAACTTTAAGTTAGTATGTAACCATTTAAGAAGAGTAGGACATTTTTTATATAGAAAGAAAGTATTCCATTGGGGCCAGGTATAGAATTATTCCTATTTTTGCTGACTATGTGTCTTACTTCATATGTGGCTGGTTTCACATCAATTTTCACTTTAGTGACAGCTGGCCAAAATAAGTTGCTATTATGATCTAGAGGAATATATCATTTGGGATCAAAGTACATATCTCTTAAATGTTCCTCTAGAATATTTTTCTATATTTTAAGCACACTTTGGTTGATTGGTTGATCAAATATGTTCCTCACATATTTGTAAGGTTCCTGGATGAAACACACTTGACCTTTCCTTTGAAAGACCAAGAGCGTTTCTTCCAAGAACTTTAGATTTTTGTCTCTTCTGTAGATTTTTTTTTTCTGCTAAGAACATTGTGTTTCTTTTTAAGTTCTTGCCAGATTTTAAGCAAGCCTTCCTTCCTTCTTGTCAAAATTTGCAAAATGGATCTGCTGTTTTAGATTTCATATCTTGTTTCTAAGATCCTGCATCTTTGACGTCTGTTCTTTTTGGTTGGTTGCTTATCATTTTCCTCTTTCATGTTGTAGATTCCCTTACAAACCCTGTAAATGATTTGACTACTTTCATTCAATCTTTTGTGATATTTCTTTTTTCCCAGTTCTTTCTGTAGTGTTTATGATGTAATCTAGTGAATGGATGCTGGTGAAATTTGATTCTTTGCAATTTGAGTTGCATCCCAACCTTTGATTCAACACTCACACTAATAGATGGTAATCTTTGACCAAATATCTGAGAAGATTGATAATATCCACACTCAATTTCCCTTGGCCAGATTTCATATCTGTAGTAACTTCAATATGCTTCATAAAGAATGGCTAGTGCACTCCAACAAAACTGATGTCGAAAGCTATTGCAGAGACTTTGTTGCCTATGAACTAACCCAGATCATCAGAGAACCTACCTGGGTTCCAGACATGGCAGGCAAACCTACTAGACCTCTTCTTAATTTCCTGCCCTTTTCTTAATTTTCCTGCTTATCAAAAGTTTTACCTCCACTAGGCATGTTAGACCATTCCCTAATCAGTGTCCAGATTAATGCCTACAGCATCCCATGGTGCACTGTTCCATAGAACAATTTTTTGTTATGCAAAGACAGACTGGGACGGCTTTTGATTCTACATGATGGACGATCCCCTCCCAACCTTCTTCAAGCATACTACCTCCCAAACTGCTGCCCTTGTCACTGATTGGATCCTTTCTGGAATTGAGAGTTTTATACCTCCCCAAAAATTCCAGCAAAGAAACAAACAGTCAACCCTAGTTCACCCTTGAATATATATATATATATATATATATATATATATATCAGACTTTCACACACACTATATATATATATATATATATATATATATATATATATAAACCAGCAATGGCTTATGGGATCAGTCTGTTCAGAAGTACTTAACAGTGTATGTTTCTTTCATGTGTGTTTATCTATAATGTTTTTAGATGGTATAAATGTTTATATTCATTTACATCTGTTTGATATTCATAGAATTTCTCATTCAAGCCTAAATAAATGCATTCTTGGCTGTACAAACAAGTGAAAATATTTTACATTTGGTATGTAACAAAAAGAAATCAATATTTGTCTTTGCTATTGAAATAAATTTTTTATGGTAAACATACATCATTTCTAATGAAATGTGTTATTCACTTGCTTACAACAAAATTACTGTCTAGTGATCAAGCTTTATTTATTTGTGCATGAAGATTGCAATAAAATTAATAAGGAAGACAAAAAAAAAAGAAATGTAAAAGCAATCTGAATAAACAAAGGCAGGAGAGAAAACTGTGTGGAGGAGGAAAGAATAAAATATAAATGATGAAAAAAAAAGAGAAGAAAATATGGAAAACTAAGAGAATGAAGAAAGGTGAAGCAGAGAACAAATTGAATAATGAAAGATAAGAAGAGGAAAAGAAGGAAAGATTTAAAAGAACAAAAAACAATGATTATATAAAAGGAGTAAAAAGAATAATGTGAAGAAAAATCAGAATAAAACATGAAAGAATTAGAATAAGATGGGGATAATAAAAATAAGAGAAGGAAAAAGATGAAGGAGGATTAAATGAAAAATATTGAAGAATATAAAGAGAAGAACAATAAAAAGTGGATCCTCACAAAATCTACTGAAACTGATTTAATATTTAAAAACTTTTCCTGTTTTATTAATATAGAAACATTTTTTTTTAATTTTTAAAAATTTATTTCATTTTTACTTTAATAAAAATTTAAAAAAATACTTGCATAATTTATTTTACATAAATTTAGACAAATACAGATTATCAATTAAAATAACTTCAATATTTAATTAGTCGCTCCTATATCTTTGAATTCTCCACCCTCTTAATAGTACTGATGTTTTTGAGTTTAAAATATCACTTTGACTTGATTTAGATATACAATATACATTGACTTGACTTAGACAGATATACAATATACAATTAGACAGATTATACAATATACATTGTAGCAATTCATCAAAGATTCCTTCTGGATAATGACCATTGTTGTTTCAGCCAGAGGAAATGAACAGGACTTCATTGAACAAGTGATGTCAGAATTGCATTACATTTTGGCATTTACTTTTCAAAACACAGATACTAAATTAGAAATGAATCAGAGAAAAAATGCATATAAAATTTGAATGGGGAATCTTAAAATTACTAACAAAAAATTTTTTTATAACTTTATAAATTTTAGATTATTTGTACAATCTGGATTTTATTATATTAACTCCTTAGCAGCAGTGCCACCCCTCTAAACAACATTCCAAAATTGGATAACAAGAAAGATTGCAATTATTGCAATTTATTTTGTTTTGATTGCAGATTAAAATAAAACAAAAATACAGCAACAAATTGGAGAAACATTTAAAAATAATTGGTCTTCTTTTTATGGAAACTTTGAATCATATTTAATAGTTAATATATGTTAATGACTCTAAACAAATCTGTTTGGTTGTATCAGTCATATCAAGCATTGATAGAATGTGTAATTCACTCTGTTAAGTACCAAACATAGATAAATCTAAGCAAAGATTTAGTGCTGCACAAATTTAGAAAATTTCAAGAAAACATGTCTCAGCTTAACCATTTCTAAGCTTTGAGTCAAGGAGAGGTTGTTTTAGTTAAAATGGTGTATTTGTTGCATGAAAATTAAATATAAAATATGTTAAATAATCTTTTATTTTGGCCTAATATAATTCATATAATAAATAAAAGTACAGAATTAAATAATAAAGAAAAATAAATACATTGAGTAAATAATTTCATTTATTCTAAACTTTTTATTATAAGTAACTAACTTTTGTTTCACAAACTTTAGACAAAAATACTTAGCATAATGCAATTGTCAATTGGAAATTTTTCTAAAAACATTTGATGGTATATCTTTATAGAATTGTAATAAGGGTTTATTTGTTTAAAAGGTGCTTCATAAAAAAATTAATTTTCTATTGAGTGGTAACTACTGCTTAGTAGAATTAAGCTGAATTGTATAAGACAATTTTCAAAATAAACCCATTATCCAAAGCTTGGAAATGATTAAAATTATAACAAATATTCACAGATATCATCTAAGAAACTAATAAAGCAAGCTGGAAATCACAAATCTGTCATGGTAGAATAATCAACATTGTTTTACTTGTCTGTCAGTATAATTTCAATCAAGAAGAATATATCATAGTTATGATTGATGATGCAACAAGTGCAGTTTTTCTTATTTCTTATTTTATATTTGTGAAACAAAAATGAAAAGGTTAGAGACCTTTAACTGGCTTCAGGTCTTCTGTATGAGTTATTAGTAAGGATGAAAAAGAATGTCATTATATTTTCTTTTTTTCTTCCATTTCCTTTCCAATTTCCCATCTCCATTCTATATCAATCTTTTATGTGTAGATATATGATAGGGCTTTTCTTTTTAGATCTCCATAAGTGATCTAATTCATTTATGAGTTGCTATATTGATAATTTCTTTTGCAGAAACAACTTATAAAGGCTATTAATCATTTATCATCTAGAAATAATGCTATAAATGTTTTTGTGATGGGACATATGCATTTCTTATGGTCAAATTGTGAAAAATAAAAGTATTGATTTTTAATATAAATATAAATAGTTGTTATCAAGTATGATTTTTTTGCAACAAGATGTTATTATTTTACAATGGTTCTTTCAAATTAGTATCCTTATCATTGTTGTTTTTATTATAATATTTTGATCTCTCTTTCATTCATCAAGTTGTTGCAATTAGAAGCATTCAGATCATTTAAAAAATATTCGTTTATTTTGTACAGTGCAATATATTCCTTTTGGAAGATGTAGATGTTAATTTTTCCTTATAGCAACTTGTATAGTGCATAAAACAAAGTTTGAAGAAATGAATTGTAGCGGATGAGCTGAATTTGCCAACCCATTGTAGGCAACAGATTAGATTTTGTCAAAGGTTCTAAATAAACTAGAATCTAACCCATTCTGGAAGGCAGAAAACAGCTTTCCAGTAGCTAATCTAATGAAAATGCTTACAATTCAAATGCCAACAACATACTTGCAAATAGAATCTGATATTTATCAATAGAATGAAAGCATGATCATTTTTACTGTTTTTTGAGATGACAAACATATATATGAAATACTTTGAGGAAGCCTCCTAATAACAAACATATATATGAAATACTATGAGGCTGAGATATGTAGATGATATCTTTGTACATTAGTCAATGCAGTAAGACATGTAGATACTGTTAAGACTCTGCAAATAAATATATACTGTAAGCCAATAAAGAGTACTGAACTGTTACATAATATTAGTCCTCTTATATGGCTGTGAATTTCAGGCAATCTTCCCACAGATACTTGAAGCAACATAAATGTAGTTCTGCAGAAGGATGTTGAGGATACCATGGACCAAACATGTGAGCAACAATGAAGTTTTAGAGAAAATGGAAACAAAAAAATTACTTATACTTAAATTCGGGAAGATAGAGTTGAAATTTATAGGGCACAGTATGAGGAAAGAGAGCTTGGAAAATCTGATACTCACAGAAAAGATTGAAGACAAGACGGACAGAAGAAAACAAAGTATAACTTATTTAGTGAGCTTGAGAAAATGGATGGTGGAGCAGGGTTTAGGAAAAATAACATAAAGACAAAAGTTGTTAAAAGCTACAAAGGAGAGAAAATTGTGAGCCATGATCACCTGGAGAAACATGGAACATAGAAGAAGCCAACATTTAAAGGACAATAATTGAATTTCAATTCCCAGCATTCATGTCATATAAAAATAGAATCATTCATTTTTTACAAGATGAATTAAAACTAATGGAGTTTCTTAGACACTTATTAACAAGAGATGAATTTATATATATATACATATATATATTGCAAAAAATAGACATAATTTTTTTCTTATAGGCATTATGAAATATGAAAAAATAAAAAATAAGAGATGAAAACACTTACAGAACAGACCAACCAGTTTCGTTCACAAGCTCATCAGGGTTGACTGGGAACAGATTAATATTTTATTGCAAAAAGTACATTTACATTAATTTATAATATATATATATATATATATATATATATATATATATATATATATATATATATATTATAAATTAATTGATTTAAAATATGGTTTCTTTGCTACACAGTAATAACCATGTTTCAAAAACTGAAGCTAAAAACTTCAATTTTAATTATATAATTAAATTAAAATCATTAGTTCTGTTTCATCTTCAAGCGAATTTTGAAATAACTTATTTTTAAATTTACTGAGTTTTAAATGCACATATAAATTCATCATTTCCTGTTTCCAAGTATACAGAGAAATTCAATTATTCAGACAGGGGCAGTAGTGTGTTCATTTTTATTAACTATTGTTGTATCAATTATGAGTTACGCTCGAAAAAGAGGTGAAGTTTAGGGAGGGTAGGGGTGTATTTTTTCAACGAATTCTGACATCTGTTAAAAGTATTATCTTCGATATTATATATATATATAAAATCAATTAATAATTAGTAGGGATAATTCCAAGGAGGATATAAATCAAAAGAGAGTTCAATGTAAGAACAGATCAATATAATAATGAATACAGAATCCTTAAAAATCAATCAGGTAAGGTAATAAATTTATTTCATGGACCTCATGTTCATCTCTTCAGACCAGTTTTACATTTCAATTTATTCAGACACAAGGAAAATGAAGAAAAGGAGAAAAAGAGAGAGAGAAAAAAGAAAAAGAAAAAAGGTTTTAATGTTAAAAGGGAGAAAGAAAAAAAGGGAAGAAAGACAAAAATTTCAATATAAAGTTTTTTGGCAGAAAGAGAGAGAGAGATAAACAAGGAGAGGAAAAGAGAGAGTGGGAGAGGGAAAAAAAGGAAAGAGTGAATTAAGCATAGTAGACAGGATGATCCAGAAAAAGACCTTTTTTCCAGGACTTGACAAGTTAAAAAATAGGGTCAGGGAAGGGAGTGATCATATTCAAAATAGATGAAATTGTGTAGTCATTTTACACACTATAATATATATATATATATATATGAACATTTATCAGCAGTCTGCAACATCCCTTTATATTGATCCATTTGGAAGAAAAAATAGTAATTTTGTGCCTAACAAAACTGCCTGAGAATACAAAGGCAAACCCATTTACTTGAAGTTTGAGGTCTACTAAAACAAACTATGATGAATCCATAAAACCAATATTTATATTTTGAGAAAATAACTTGAGAAGTCTTTTCTGTTGTGATATTGTTTTTTATATATACAAAAGAATTTTTATATATACAAAAGAATTACTTGATTGTAATTGTCCATATTATTCCTTGTTTTTATTTCTCAGACTCTGCACTTTCATGGTACTGTGTACACCTTTCAATGGGTTAATTCACATATTAAATATTTCCAACTGTAATGAATTTCCTGTTTCTTTCAATTTTCATATTTGCGTTATATTTTTAACTCCATTATGGATGTGCACATGATCATGATTTTACATGTACTCGTGTTCATTCATAAATGTAATTGCTTTTCAATTGTATATTTCATATTTTTTATTTTTCATTGATATTTTTACTTGTATGTATTTTTTTGATTGTTTTTATATATGTGTATGTATTGTATTGTGTTTATTATATTGTTATATTATTATTTAATTTATATTAGTTTCTGTTGTATTTAATATATTATATTAGTATTTAAGTTGCAAAGTAAATATTTAATAAAATGTCTGCATTTACCCATTAATTCATTTCTCTTGTTTAATAATATAGTTTGATTATTGAAATTTATTATATAAAATTTTTCTTTAAAACACAGTCAACATTTTCTATTATTAATATTATATGGAGGTACTTTTTTTATGATTTCCCATTTAATTTTAGATGATGTATTTTTTTCTTTCTGACTCCATATATATATTAATATTGTGTTATTTCAGTATCTGTCTATTTTAAATGGCATTTTATGATTCTTAAATATTTCTTTAAAAGTTATTTCAGTTGCTTCTATATATTTTTTCTCCTGTGTTAATATTATTTGATACAGTTGCTTTATTAGTTAGACATTTATTATTAAGTGGGCAGTTGCTTTTATTTTTACAATGAAAATTATTGTTTCTATTTTGCGGTTTTGCGTCATTGTAATTATCCATATATAATGACATGATATATATATATATATATATATATATATATATATATATATATATAATGTCATTATAGCGAGACTCTTCGCAAGCCGAATTGAGTCACTGTTGGTCACTGGGCGTGTTTCCAAAAATAAATACGCTAAATAAATCCACCTTGATCCCGACCGTGCGCCGACAGCTTAGTGGTAGAATATCCGCATGATACCAATTCAGTCTGGTTTCGATCCTAGCTAGAGGCAACCGGATGTCTAGCCGCACTGATGAGCTGTGATACAGCGAAACAGTCTGTCTGTGGATGACATTATATTAGCTCCTGAATTAAATTTAATTCCAGTTGAGCACTCTCAGGCTGAGGTATGGGTTTGTAAACAGTGACTATTATAGCTATATAGCGAGACTCTTCGCAAGCCGAATTGAGTCACTGTCGGTCACTGGGCGTGTTTCCAAAAATAAATACGCTAAAAAAAATCCACCTTGATCCCGACCGTGCGCCGACAGTTTAGTGGTAGAATATCCGCCTGATACCAATTCAGTCGGGTTTCGATCCTAGCTAGAGGCAACTGGATGTCTAGCCGCACTGATGAGCTGTGATACAGCGAAACAGTCTGTCTGTGGATGACATTATATTAGCTCCTGAATTAAATTTAATTCCAGTTGAGCACTCTCGGGCTGAGGTATGGGTTTGTAAACAGTGACTATTATAGCTATATAGCGAGACTCTTCGCAAGCCGAATTGAGTCATTGTTGGTCACTGGGCGTGTTTCCAAAAATAAATACGCTAAAAAAAATCCACCTTGATCCCGACTGTGCGCCGACAGCTTAGTCGTAGAATATCCGCCTGATACCAATTCAGTCGAGTTTCGATCCTAGCTAGAGGCAACCGGATGTCTAGCCGCACTGATGAGCTGTGATACAGCGAAACAGTCTGTCTGTGGATGACATTATATATATATATATATATATATATATATATATATATATATATATATATATATATAAAGAGCTATATTGGAAAATAAAACAACACATGCACCATTTTTGAAAGATCCAATTAGTAATTTCAACATAAAAATGATAATCATATGAGGCCACTACTTAAAAAAAGAAGATATCCTATTTCAGGCTCTAAAATTCAGCTGTTTGGATATACTACATGGTAAACACTAGTATTTCACTCTTTACTCCTTGGAATATGCACCAGCTCAGTAAGAAAATATTATGAAGAAAAAATTGACAACTACAAATTCAAATATCCAAATTAGGAATGATGTGATAGAAAAAATATATGTCACTAAAGAAAATGAAAGGTTATATCATAAATTACAAAACTACACAGACACTTGAAGAGGACATAATGAGTGAAAGACTGATAAAAACAACAGAATTGAAAAGTATTACACTATAATAAACTAGTTTTGCTATTATACAAGCAATACTCTGTATAGCCAAATACTTTCTATACCTTTACATCGATAGAAATAATTTTAATAAGCTAGTTTAAAACTCTTAATCCAAAACAATACAAGCAAAACTGTATACCAAATCAGAATTTGCTGCATTTTTTGTTTTGTTTAATTTAGTGAAGGTGTCAACAAAATCTGAAAAATTATAAAACAAATATTAATAAAATTGGATTATTACAATCCAATTTTATTAATATTTGTTTTATAATAAGCTTGTTGGTTTTGAAACAATCTCTTTTTCAAGAAGCAATCTGATTTTAAAATAAAATTTACAAATTTGAAAATGGTAGCAAATCAGTCACCAAAAAATTGTCACCAGTTGGAGAGATGGACATTGGCAATTAGTTAAATATAGTAACTAAAGTTCGAATAGTTGTGATAACATTTAAAACTGCAAAATGACATTTACTAAAATGCATGAACATTTTCTATATCAGACGTATGCCCATTTCTAGGAACATTTCAAATATCCAGACTCTTAACTATCAAAAGATACATTCACAAAAACAACTTACAAACTTTTGCATAAAAATACTTTGTTATAAGAAATATTCTATTTACATTATTTATAAATTATTTCCCCGTAAAAGTGGATAAATTGTTTTTTTTTGTGAATATATCTTTTCATAGTAAACAGACTGATTATTTGAAATGTTCATAGAAATGGACATGTGTCTGATAAAGAAAGTTCATGCATTTTAGTAAATGTCATTATTCACAGTTTATAAGAGTAAAGGAAGTACAAGAATATTGATTGAGAAAATCTGGTTTGTAGTTTCAATTGTCAGTGAGTCTTTTGATCTAAGAACACTTTGTTTATCTTTTTCAGCTAAGAAGTTGCTTGGGATAGATTTGTACAAATGAACAGGCATATTTGATTTGACTGATGATGACTGGTTGCAAAGTCTCATATCTTATCTATTTTTATGGGCTAAAAACTTAAAGATGTTTTTCAGTTTACTCAAATCAACAGCAACTGGTTGAAAATTCTCTTTTTATAATTTGTGGTGTTTTTACAAAATCAGCAAATTTCTAATTTTATCTTTGGCAGCCTTTTTTTGATATAAATATATTTATCATGTACTAGTGGGGATTTTTTGCATGTCTCTGAAATTTTTACAGTCTAGTTATTTTAATTATTAAAATTTGAATATTATTTCATGATTTTTGAAATTTTATAACTTTACACAAAATGAATTATTATTTTTTCTCTCTTATCAAAACTATTTTAATTCAGTAGCATTTGATGACAAATAAAAATTTGTTTAAAGAATTATGAAGGTTTTCCAATATATTTTGAGATGTCTGATCTGTACTTAACTTGTTATGATGGGCCTTGTATGACTCCTATTTTTGTGGTTAGTAAAATATATACATCATAACAACAACGAAGGATTTATTATTTGAAAGTTTTGGTTGTTTGGTAGATATATGAAAGTTTTTGTAATGTGGTTGTTAAATGTTCTGATATTTGTGTTGTCTTGGTCAACGAATGAATTATTTTGTTTGTGATAAGTTGATACTTAAAAAGTCATATTCAACATGAGAAAATAATATTTGAGTAAAACTTATCTTTAGTCTTCATTTCTCGAGAGGTCCATTTTCACATGCTTTTATGGTGAGAGGTTGTTGAAAAGAGGCCATATTCTAAATTTCTTGCCAATGGGGTGGTTTACTTTTTTACTAAGGGAAATTAGGTTTATTTTTTATTTCTTGTGATCATGACATCACTATACACTTTTTATTTCTTGCAATTATGTGATTATTACAAATTTATTACTTGGAATATTATTTAAAATTAATAAATCCAACACTTTCCAGTCTTGATAGAATTCAAAATTGTTTAGGCAGTCGTGGCCAGTGGAGGGGAGTACACTTATTCTTCACTCTACAATCTTTTTCCCCAACAGACACAGCACAACATACCCATTGCTACTTGATTGCTATTTTCATGGTAATTTTTCAGATGAACTCCATTCTTTAGTTCTACTAGTTCAGAGATTTACTGTGAAGACACACCATGCTACTGCCATGGACTTGAATTACCCTCATTTCCTATACATTCCAAATGTAAGAAGAAAGTTCTACTCAGATAGCTTTTTCTCAAGAACTGTATATTGTGGAACAGACTCCCACGTGGATGCTTCCCTGAACACTACAATCGTTAAGTCAAGGCTCAATCATTATCTATCCATTTTATATTGATACTCTTCACTTTCTACTACCTCATCTTTCATTCATATCATATCTCATTCAACATTACTATTTTTTAATAGTAACTCTCTACCTTGAGTGACTCTCGAGCTTCGTATTGGATAAATCTTATTATAAAAATCTCATTTTAATTTTTTTTATCTGGGTAATTTTTTTGTAATATAAAGATAAATATATTTTTCTTTTAAAACATTTTTTAATTTTAGGTTTTATCTGTTCAGATTTGTTTTTAAACTGCATCAATTTAAAAAAAGAAAGAAAGAAAGAAAAACTATGAATGAATGAATGTCTAACTGTCAGGTCAATTAGTATAAGTTATAAAGACAAGTAAAAAAGTAAAAATGTCTTTAACAAAAAAGTCATTTTTTGAAAATTTTCTCCACTTCATTTTTAAAAAAATATTTTTAAGAACTCAAGGGAGAAAAATGCAAAAGATGTTTGCCTGACGAGACAATACAGAGTTTAGATGATTTATGACTTGCCTTTCTTACATGCTTATAGAAACAATAGTATTGTTAAGCAGTTTTATATCAGTCTCAATAGAGGATTACACATATATACATAGATATGTTCATAAATTATCTAACAATTTTTTAAATTTTTAGACAAAGCATTGTCAGCTGAAATTAATTTTGGCTAGTAACTTTGTTTCATCTTAATTTTTAGTTAATTTTAATTGCCACGTTGTTTATCAGTCTCTAGCAGCAAACAGCGAGATTAGAAATAATAAAAATTAAAGATCCATTAAGCATACCATAGATTGTTAGAATCTTAGAATTCAACAATTAGCAGAAATCCAAATCTAGCCTTTTAAATCTTGTCCTCAAACTTTCTCAATCTCTCTTGGTACAATAATTATTGTTTTTATACTCATTGTTGCACACAATTATATTACTTTGTTATTTTTTAAATTAAGGTGAATGAACAATAACTGTCAAAATTAATAATGGTTGTCAATGCTTCATCTAAAAGTAAAAAAAGAAATAATATGGCAAAAATGACACTGAGTTGAATCAAGAAAGAGTAAAGGTAAAGTTTATGAAGTTAGATTTAGATTTCTTTTAGTTGTTGAGTTCTTAGAGATTCAAATGGTAAGAGTAGCTGGTATATTTTCTAAGGTAAAGGGTACATGAGAACAAATCCCACTTGGAATTTAAACTATATTCCAACTTTATTATTTCTGATCTACACTTTTTTGTTTGTTATCAAAGACTGATTGTCGGAGTAAAATTGGGATACAAAAAGTAAAAATTAAGATGAAAGAAATTTATGAATCAAAATTAATAATGGTTATAAATTCTCTGTTCTTATATGAAAATAAAGACATCATATTTAATAATGCACTTAAATGTTTTCAGTGACTTTGTATGTTCTTCATAAGCCTTTGTTCAACAAAACATGTTAGTGTTATTTTCTAGTCATGTGAGAAAGTCTGTTATATTTTAATATTGCTAACAATGTGCAAATTCTGTGGAGTGAGTGGTATAAGTTTTTACTCTGTTTCTGATTGATTTCATAAAAAACAGAAACACAAATCATATATATATATATATATATATATATATATATATATATATATATATATACAATCTTATTTTAAACAATCTTATTTTAAAATTATTTTTTCTGTCTTGCAAGAAGTGAAAGAGAAATGTCCAATGGTCTATTTGTACTAATATCCACATCATGGGTGTCATGTTTCAGTCATATACGCCAATATTGTTCATGTGCATGTCATATGATAAACTTCTGGGAATTTTAAAACAAACACATTCACAAATTCAAACTAAAACAAATGTTTAAATATTGATTGATGTAAGTTCATGTGAGTTTTTCCTAAGTCTTGTAAAAGATGTTCAATATGTAACTGATTGCCTAAGCTGAGTTGAGCAAATTTTAAAGACACAACAAAGATTCCATTAACATTATACAAATGATGACACTAGGAACTTTCATATCAACCTAATAAATTTACTTAATATTCCCAATCAAATATTTAATGCTAAGTTAATTATCTGCTGAAATAAGATTTCAAGTATTTTTTAAAGAGTTAAATAGATTAAACATTTCCAAATGGTGTATGGGTGGAAAGTTTCAAGGTGATGTTTGTGGCTGACATGAAGTGGGTCAGTCTCTCAGCATCCTCTCTAGGGATGAGAAAACTATGGTTCTATCTCCAAAAGTCAGAATGGCAAACTGACAAGACAAGTGTTCATACTAAAGATAATACAAGCAACATAGGCTTTCAGACAATATAAATTAACATACAAATAGAAAGAGATCAGCTTTGAGGAAGATGCTGACATGGAAATTTGCTTCAAGTTAAATATTGATAATCACACAATTTACATCTACAACTCTTGACATGACCTGTTCTCTTAGTAAAATGCCAAGAACGGTGCCGTAGTCATTATTATGCAAACATATTCTGGGCATGTGTCAAAATGAGCATATATATATATGATATAATATTGCACATATATATAAATATACATATTTATATATATATATATATATATATATATAAATATACATATTTATATATATATATATAAATATACATATTTATATATATATAAATATACATATATATATATATATATAAATATACATATATATATATATACATATATATATATATATATATATATATACATATACATATATACATATATATATATATATATATATATATATATATTATTTCACACAAATACATTAAATAATAGGGACTGCTCCACTATTATGATAGTCCAGTATGTATATACATCAAAATTTAAACTATGTAATGATGAATTATAACTGAAGCATGAAACTCAGACTTGTGTTACTGGTGAGGGCAATAAATATACATCATTATATATATATATTTAAAGTAAAGTAAATTTATATATATAAAATATATCAAATTAAAATATATCAAATATAAATTTATATATATAAAATATATCAAACAGACGATTATTCGTACCTACAAATACAAGAAAAAAACTTTATAAACAAATTTAAACCCGAACTAAATAGGTCATAACCCCACATGCAAAAGCACGCAACATGCACACAAGGTGACCAAATACAGTGATAAAATCACTCACATACATGAACGCAGGCTCACATGAGTGCACACTCACATACGGGAGACACAAAGATATATATATATATATATATACACACATTTATATATATATATGCGCATGTTGACAAATCACGAGCATGCACACAAACCCCACACAATTAGGAAGTACATGTTTATGTATGTACGTATGTGTGTGTGTGTGTGTATGCGTATGTGTATACTAGTTCCATGTAGCTTGAGAAGTATATGTATGTATGTGTGTGTATGTACTGATTCCTTGTAGTTGGATGGTGTGTATGTGCATATGTGTATGTATGTGTGTATGTGTACAAATGAGTTTACTAATTCCTCATAGTAAGACAGTATATGTATGGAGGGGAAAATATACGGACGCATATATACACGCATGACAGAAACACACGGAAATAGAAACAGATCCAAGAACACATAGGGGTCAGTAAAACATTAAAAGATAAAATGCTGATAAGTAATTCATCATTTCTCTTGGACCAACCTTAATTGTTTTATGACCCTTTGCGCAGAGCTCTTCATTGCCAATTCAAAAAAGACATTCGGATTACTTACACAAAAACAGAGAATGTCTCATATTGAGAATATTTAACATTGAAAAACATAAGGAAAAAATTAATTATTTTTAATAATATGTGTAAATCTCCACTTTTACCTGAAGATGGACCAGAAACCCGTGTAGTAAAATTTTTTCTAAAAAAAAACACATTACAACCAAAAACGTTTGCAGCACCTCTCTTCTCTTCTTTTTAATATACATACTTTTCTCTCGTTGGAACCACTACAACCTCTTTCTTATATATATATATATATATATATATATATATATATGCATATATGTATATATATATATATATATATATATATATATATATATAATTATTAATAAATATACATTATTAATTATATATATATATGAATTAAATTTTATAGACTAATTATATATATCTAATTATTAATAAATATATATTATTAATTTATATATATATATATATATATATATAATTATTAATAAATATACATTATTGATTATATATATATATATATATATATATATATATATATATATATATATAATATAAAAATATTTTTATTATAATAGATTACAATAAAACCTTTTTACATCGCTACATGAAAACTTTAATGGTTCCTCATCAACTGATATTAGATAACATAACACAAATGATTTATTTTGGAAATTTGAAAACAAATTGTTACTTCTTTTGAAAGCTAAAAAGTGGGTGAGAACATAATGTCAGAATTAAAATATATACTTGTGGCTATGTCTGAATTAACTAATTAAAAGTCAGAAGTATGCTAAAATAGAAAAATAAAAAATAAGGTCAGAGAATGTCGGGAGATGAGTTATAGAATCATTTATTGATACATTGACACTCTAGATATGTCCATGTTGAATATAAAGTAGCAAAATCCACAGTACAGATTAGGTGAAGTTGACATAGAGCAATATTGAACAAAATAAAAATTATTTTTATGAATTTTTCAAAATTTTTTATATTACAGAAACTTCTTAAACGGACTGAATAGATAAAAGAATTTTTCTTTGGCCATTGTTCTTTGTTGTGGATAAGAAATCCTTATCCACAACAAAGAACAGTTGATAAAGGATAAACAATAATTCAGGTGACCAATTTGACATTGCAATGGGATCATTAGACTCTGCTGAGTCTTCCGACCATGTTGTTTTATTCATCTTATATAACCTTATTGTCCATCATGATATCAACATAGAGGATATAGGGTTATATAGGGATGATGGCCTTATGGTGGTGAAAAATTGTACAAATTTCAAAACTGATAGAATCAGAAAATTAATCCATAGGGAGTTTAAAAATCTAAACCTGAAAGTTAAAATCAACACAAACTTAAAAAAAGTAAACTTCCTTGATGTAACACTAGACTTAGTCAATAACATATCCCAGCCATACATGAAAACTAATGCAAATCCCTTATATATCAACCCAAAATCTAATCACTCTCCATCTATAATCAAGCACATAATCAATTAAAAATGTATTGCTGGTAATTTTACTATAGACTTTTGTTTGTTTTGTTTTGTTTTACGGCATATCAACCTCAATGGGTCATTTAATGCTGATGACGTTTTTTTTTCTTTTCAATAATATCTTTTTTTGTTAGAAATCCATTTCTATCAATATCTCTTTCCTCAGAAATATATAGCTGGTAATAGTATTTTTCCAAAAACGTATAGGTGCTTATAGTATTTTCAAAAACGTATAGCTAGCATATCTTTTCAAAAACGTATTGCTGGTAATATCTTTTTCTTCAAAAAGTTATTTCTGGTAATAATTTTTTATTTATTCCTCCGCAGTTCCATTGAAGTATGTTATGTGTATTTGTGATTATTGTTTTCCTATTTGGTTCATTGGATTACTTTGTGTTTTAAGGTTTGTTTAGGTTTTTCCTTTCATGTTGGCAACATTTGGTTTTCCAAAATGCATTGCTGGCAACATTTGGTTTTCAAAAATGTATTGAGGGTAATAATAATGGTAATAATTTCTTACAAAGAGTTTCTGGTATAAAACCCATTTTTACACTTTCACAGTGTTTTGACCCCAGTTACAATTCTATTGAATAAGGTTTTGTTAAAGAATATATGGCTGGTAATATTTTTCTTTTTTTTTTTTTTAAACGTATAGCTGGTAATATTATTTTCCAAAAATGTATAGCTGGCAATATTATTTTCTCAAAAACGTATAGCTGGTAATATCATTTTCTCAACTGGCCATATTATTTTCCAAAAATGTATAGCTGGTCAATATTATTTTTCAAAAACATATAGCTGGTAATATTGTTTTTGCAAAAATGCACTGCTGGCACATTATTTCTTTGAAAATGTATAGCTTGTAATACTATTTTCCCAAAAACGTATAGCCGACACCCTTATTTTTTTAAAAATGGCCTTTCTGTTGGATGTAGTTTATCGCCATACCCAGTATGTGGATGTAGTTTATCGCTGTACCCAGGTCACAGATGCAGTTTACTGTCATACCCATAGACAGGTATATGCCGATAAAATCCAGCTCTTTCTGAATCTTGTGCACTGTTCTCAGATTGACAACCAAGCATTCTGAAATGTTTGTAGTAGAGCTTCTGTTATGAATGCCAAGCAGTACAGCATGCCATTTCCAAATTACTGACTGAATGAATTGCATCATGGTGCACTTTTTCTCACAGACAGTGCCCAGCTGGCCCTACTATACTGTGCAGTCGACAGAATGAAAAACAAACAATGTGCATGTGTGAAATTAAAAATAAAAGAAATATAAAATGGCAACTATTAAAGAATAATAAGTTGAAATTTGAAGGAGGAATTTACTTTATCACCAGTAAAATAATTGCCACAAGGAATACATAAGAAAAACCTCAAGGAATTTAAATAAAAGTCTATATGAACACAAAAGAGATCTTTTACAAAACAACACACAGTGCATTAGTTCCTCCCCATAATGAGTCTAAACCTAATTTCAATTTAAGACATTCTACTTTAATTAAAAGAAGAAAAAATTTGCTAAGATGAAAGTGTATAATAACTGCTTTAATTACTTGATCATCCATAGTAAATTTGTATCCAGATTCTTACAACATTTCACTTTTTTTGGTAGATCTATTATCAAAATGTGTGATACTTAATAAGAAAAGTGATAAAAACAAAGGAAAAGAAACTAAATGAAATTGGCTAGAGTATATACCCAAACATATATATAAAAATAAATTAAGTTTAAAATTTCAATGACATTCCCATTCTTGTGAAACAACATAATGATCAATCAAATGAAGTGTGTTACCCAAAAAGTTTTTTCAACTTTGTCAATAATTTTCCTAATATGTATGTATATCTATTCAGGCACATTCAACCATCACTGAACTTTTACAATTATGTCATAGTTTTGAAATGCAAGGAAATATTAACAAATTTAAATTATGTTTTGAGCATGTTGATGAAATTATATTACATACAAAAATGTAAATATTATTATATACATTATTCGGACTATTGTCCTCATCTTTGTCACCATATTTATTACAGTGTTTCGGCCGTTGTATGCTCTGGTCTTCTTCAGGTGGTTGGAATGTCGAACTTAACCCTTTATTTCGCTCACTGGGGTAGACTGTTCTAGTTCCACATGCCATGTTTTAATGGATGTCAGTTATCAGTTATCAGTTATCTCCTGCTAATTTCCCTCTGAAAGTTCTCCACTGCCTTAACCAGGTATTGAACTCACACTCTTTGGGTCCTGTCACTGGATCTAACCAATGCCTTTATCCACTGTGCCATGTGTCCTTGAAGACATCTGTACTTCCTCCTCATTAATTTCTGGGTATTATAAACTTAATGTCTTCAGCAATGATTTTTACCAGTGCTCATATTGCAATTTTTGCTGTTATCATTACATGTTTTTGCCAGAGCTCATATTGCAACTTTGTTGTTATTATCGCTTTTTTCTGGCACTCCTTATTACTGGTTCCCATATTGTATTCATTTCTATGCCTGGTCAGCTCAGGAGATTTTTGTGGCCTAGCATATGTGCTGATTCCTTAAGTTTAAAAGTTTTCCATTGTTGTTCTTTGTCTATGCTCTCAACCTGATCCCACAGAGGATGGTGATCTCCCTTCTCTCTCCATATGTGGTCAGCCACACCTGATTTTTCCACTTCCCCTCGTTACAGTTTTCTGGTGTTCTTGAACCCTTACCTTAAGGGGGTGGCCTGTCTCCCCAACCACCTGAAGAAGGCAGGGGTGTACAACAGCCGAAACATTGTAATAAATATGGTGACAAAGATGAGGACAATAGTCTGAATAATGTAAATAATGAACATAATACCTCATCTCAGAAATATAGACAAAAATGTAAATATTTAATAATGCTTTCTAGAAAGTCAAATTGCATTTAACCATGAAGTTAATAATATGAAAACAAAAGAATTATATTTCTTTGACCAACACCATTTTCTGATCAGATTATTTCTTTTCAAATTAATTCAAAGTAAATTACAGGCTTTAATTAAGATTGATTCTTTCAAGTTTCTGATTTAAAAATTATTTTGCATTATGCATACCTGCATTAGGTTAGCATGAGTTTATCTGTGAGTGAGATAGGAATAAATACTTGAGTAATTTCTAATAATTTGTCAAATGATTCTCTCCTGCTTGGATAATAAACAAAATTCATACTTCATATGTCTTAATTTATCTTGAATCATTAAGTGTTGATAACTTTACTTTTGTATCAATTGATACAATAAATCCAACAGAGAATTTACTCATAATGCTACATACCATTAGAACAGTTTTATGCATGAAATGGTTACAAGGTATCAATAAAATGAAATAATTTCATCAAGACATTTAACTCAGCTTGAAGCTAGAAAAAAATCTTGTATTAATTTGAGATATAAAATTAGAAAAATCAAATTACTCAATTAAGAAATGATTCATGAGCAGCATAACAAATTAACAGACAAATAAAATGAACTGATTAGTGTTGTGTTAAAAATGGCCTTTGTGATAATTATTTATAGTCATATTTGGAAAATTACCATCGGGTACAAAACTAATGTTTTAACAAATTCAAATTTACATATTTATGTAAACAAAAATGTGAACAACTTCTTTAATTTATTCCCATCAATCTCTTCTGATGAATTATTTTAAACAAAACCTAATCTTGATAAGAGAGCATTTCTATTTATTTTTTTAAAGTTTATTCACTTTTCTGTATAATATATAAATGAACCTTCAGTTTATGCTTTTATTATTTGACCCATATAATATTACCCTTGTAATTACTTCTCTACTAACCTACACAAGAAACCATTCAGCATTTGATAAGTAGATGTGTCTAGCTTTTGTAATTAATCTTCCTTTATTTATTACTAAAATATATAAGAATCATCTGAGATTTGTATTAAAATTCTAATATCCCATGAAGAAAGAAGCCAGTAAATTAGATTTTGTTTCAGGTGATACAAAATTATGGTCACTTCTGAAGCCAACAAAGGTATCAATATAAAGACTGGTCAGATGAAAATTTATTTTAACATGTAAAATGGATTTCTCAATAAGGTATATTTATAGATCTGTCATGAGTAAATTGCTAACTTTAATTTTTATACCACTAATGTTTTTTGACAGTTAAAATGAATAAAATAAAATTTATTGATTTAACAATAGTTTGAAAGTTCAGTAGCCCTTGCTGTTAAAACTGATATACATTTTTTTACTTTATATTTTGAAGTGTCTCATGGAATGATTTAGTGAATAAATGACATTACTAGGTTCTTATATTGTTTCAAAGTAATTTATTGATTGAATTCAAAATATTTTAGGAATCACATTTTTGCCTGCATCTAACACAAAGTTGCTCAAATAATACTGACAGCTAACACTGACAAGTGATCATCTAAGCAATTCCCTGAAATGTTTCAAAGAAAATAATTGTGCTAAAATGTTTTTAATCCTGTTCTAACAACTTGTTTCTTATCATGTCCTAACATTAGGATTTCAAATACAATTAAAAAAAATGACTCACTGAAAAAAATATTACAAGTGTGGAATATGCTTTTCTTCTTTAAAAACGTTTGAAGATAAACTTGATGATTACAGTTTTAACAAAGAGAGGATTACAACTGAGAATTCACTGATAGGAAAATGTCGGGGGACAATTTTATCATTTTGAAAGAAGTTGCAAGTTTTTACCTGAATATAAGGAAGCTGAATGTCAATGCTTATGTAATGACAACATTAAAAGATATGTGCTCTTCACAATTTTAATAAAATATTGTAATAATTTTCATACCTTTAATTTTAAAGCAAGCCATATTAGTGAAATTTCACTTGTAAGTGATAAGGTAGAAAACATTGCACCATGTCAGGAAGAAATAAGTTGAACTTACCTGAAACCAAAAGAAAAAAGAACAAATGACAAAGTTGTAAATTAAAATTGAAAAATATGAGTGATTTAAAATTTATCAATAAATACTATGTTAAGGAGAGGATAAATGCTTGGTAACAATTCAATATGATTTAATATCTGTAAAAAGACCTCAATGATAATCAGATGAAGGAAATATTCAATTATATTTTTAATAATTGTTTTAAAATTCAAAAATTCAATTTACATTTTTACAGTGTAAAGATGATTTTATTATCTGAAGTGTTCATAGAAATGGATACAATATAGAAATTGTCTGATATAGAAAAAGTTCATACATTTTATTAAATGGCATTTTTCATAGTTTATAAGAGACAAGGAAGTACAAGAGTATTGATTATGAGAAGCTGGTTTGTAGTTGAGTACATCTTTTCATCTCTAGCCATTTGGGGAAAGGCAGAGATTTGTGTAGATGAGCAGCCACTTTTGATTGACTGACTATGACCTGTTGCATAGAATCAAATTCAGTTTTTCTCATAGGATACACACTCAGAGATTTGAATTTATTCAAACCCACATTGGTTGGTTGAAAATTCTCTTTTTATGCTTCATGATCTTTTTTGACAATGTTTACAAATTTCTAATCTTATTTTGAAAATTTTTCTAGCGATTTTTGCATTACACTCATTTGCTAATGTGTAATTATTTCTGTGTTACTGAGCACATTTTAGCACACTTGTAAATTAATTTATTATGGTGTTTTATGTTGTTTTTTTGTTTTTTTCAAATAGCAGTGATTTTTCAGTTATTCAATCTTTAGGTATCTGGGTATTTCTCCCCACAGAGAGTTTAGTTGGTAAGCACATTATATGAATTCACCAGCTACCATCATTGTAACAACTTGAGTTTAGGCAACGGGATAGAACTGCTCATTTTACCAAACAAACACATACTGACTACCTGATGACTTGGTGCATTACTGTTCTAGTCAGTGTATGCTGGCTTATATATATATATATATATATATATATATATATATATATATATATATATATATATATATATATGAATTTATTGATCATCTTTATGAGCCTTTTTAAAAATCTATCTGAAATCTTTACATGCTATTTTAAGCATTAAATTGTGAAAATCATTACAGTTATTTTGTTACTTTATTACCATAAGATTTTTGGTTTCTTCATGTGAATGTGTCTTGTATATACTTTTGTTGATCTTATCCTGCTTATAATCCAGTTTGTGAACTATGTTCTTTTGTCAGAACTCTTTTTTGACTGATGCATGAAATTTTACTGAATAAATATCAATAATGATAATGTCATGTCAACTGATTCTCCAGTTTGCAGTATTTTGCTCTTTTCCTTTTTTTTTTTTTTTACATTTATTATACCTCCATGCAAGAAGAATATACTTTCTCACTAGAATCTGTATACATTTAGATAATTCTAATTTATTATCAGTGGACATTGTATGATCTTAACAAAATATGCTATGCAGATTCAGTGTATTCATGACAGACTCGGAACTGTTAAACACTGTAGTTGATGAAAGAAGGAAAGAATAACCATTAACTAAATGGAGAGAGAATACATGGTTGTGAGCAAAAGGAACACCTCAAGATATGAGTTACATATTAGGGATGTCAAAATCAAATGTGTAGAAATTCAACTGAGTATTTTTATAACAAATAATGGAAAGTTTTTGTGATGTATTTAAGTATAACTCAAGACTTCAATGTTAAAATAAAAATATTTAATTACAACTGCAAATAAATACTTAAAAAGAATAAGGAAATAAAAGTAAACCAAAAATAATTACCCATTTCAGTGAATAATACCTTCTTAGTAGTGTGACTGGGCTTAATGTCCAGTAAATCCTCAATCAAAACCCAAATCATTGGCACACAATAATTCACACTGATTCAGCTGGATAGTTCCACGCAATACTCACTCAATAATCACTGCAGCCAGTAGCCTAACACTGCTATTTATACACCTGGCAGAAAACATATATTCATAAGTCCAGAGCATCATGCTTAAACCTTGTTGTTGGTAATTACTCATTTTCTTCCTATACGACACCTCCCCTTTTTGAGATGACATTTCTGGAGTCTGTATCTCTTTAGTTTCGGTTCAGTATTCAAATGTTCTGTTGCTGTTCTTTTTCTTTTATTTTAACTCCTTGGTTCACTAATTTCTGCTGGCATAGGTATGTCAAAAATGTCATACAATATTTCCATAGGCACCTATTTTTGTGGACTTACTAAATCAGTGAATCCCTGTTTTAACTGATTAAGGTGCTGCTTATATTCCCCACCTTTGTCCCTGTACCATGTATGTCATATTTCCAATGCGTTTTTTTATGATGCTGTCTTCCCAGAATTCTCTTCCATTTTGGTACATTTTAAAAAACATTTTATCACCAGGTTTAAAATATTTATTTATATTATTTTGATTACTTTATGTTCTCACCTTCTGTTCTGGTAGTAATTTGTTAAATACAGACTTAATATTTCTGGTGAACATCATTTCTGATGATGAGATTCCAGACATGGTGTTTGGGTTTGGCATTATTCTGAAAACACTCAGAAATTGCTGTAACATTACTTCATCTGCCTCCTCTCCCTCTGACATTTTAGTGCCCTTTTAAAAGTATCAACAAACCATTCAGCTTGTCCATTACTTCTTGGGTGATGAGGAGGCATTGTAATGTCTTCTATTGCTAATGATTTACAGAAACCCTCAGATTCACTAGACATGAATTGTGTGCCATTGTCTGTAACAATAGTGTCAGGTACCCTGAATCTTGCAAAAATTTTGTGTAAGAAAGTTATAGTGACTTTGTCAGTCTGTTTTCTACATTTTAATATTTCTGGCCATTTAGTATAACTATCTACCACAACTAGATAGTATGCTCTGTTTAATGGTCCTGTGAAGTTCATGTGTATTCTGAAGCATGGAATATCAGTTTTTGGCCAAGATTGAAATTTAATAGGTGGTAACTTTGCTGCCAGAATGCAACCTCTGTATGATTTTCAATGACTTGGTCCATTCTTGGCCAATATGTATAACGCCTCATTAAGGATTTCATCCTTGATATTCTTGAATGTCCTACATGAAACTCTTTTAGCATACATTTTTGCAACAATGCTGGTATCAAAATTCTTTCTGCATAAATAAGTACATTGACACATTTAAAATGAATTTGTTGCAGTAATATTTTTATTTTTTTCTTTAAATCTCAATTGTTTCTACATTTTCATTATAAAATCATCTTTTTCCACTTTAACTCTTATTTCCTCTAATGTTATGGGCAGTTCTTTCACTGTATTATATAAGACATTTTTAATTTCATTTTCAGCCCTTATCGCTGCAATTACTGTGTCCTTTAGTAGTTCACAGAATTTTGGTATTAATCTAGACAGTTCATCTGCATGACTCAATCTTTTGGATGGTAGAAACTCCATTTTATAATTGTAGTTTAATAAGCTAGTGCTCCAGCACTGCAGTCTATTTGTTGCATGCATCAGAACACCCATTTTTGATCCATAAATGGACAACAAGGGACAATGATCAGTCTGTAATGTGAATTGTCTACCATGAATAAACTTGTGAAACTTTTTTGTAGCAAATATGATATCCAATACTTCCTTTTCAATCTGGCTGTAGTTTTTTTCAGCTGCTATTAATGATTTTGAGGCTTGAGATATTGGTTTAGTTGTTCTGTCCTTATATTTGTGTAGTATTACTACTCAAATCACTTGCATCTGATACAATCATAATCTCTAATTTAGGGTCAAAATAAGCTAGTGACAAGTCCAATATTAGGACTTTTTTGATCTCTTTGAAAGTACTTTGACATTTATCTGACCAATCTCATTTAATGTCTTTCTTTAGCAAGTTATTCAAGAGTGCTATTAATTTATGCATGTTTGGTATATACACATCATAGTAATTAGCTAACTCTAAAAATGTTTGTAATTTTGCTACATTTATTGGGGTGGGCATGTCCCTTATTGTGTTCACCCTTGAAGGATCTGGTCGTCTTCTGTTTGCTCCAATCATTTGTCCTAGGCATTTCACTCTATTCATAAATAGTTTACACTTTTCTTCACTGATGTTAAAACCATAGTCTTTAATTCTTTCAAAAACTTTTTTCACATCTTCCATATGCTGGTTTCAGGTTTCACTTTTTATAAATGCATCATCCAAATATGCTTGTGCACAATCCAAACTGGCAAGCATTGTATCCATAATCTGTTGGAATATGCTTGGTTTTACCTTTATACCAAAAGGAAGGTGGTTAAATTTGTACAGTCCTTTATGAGTGTTAATTGTTAAAAGTTTAGAACACATCTCACCTACTTGTATTTGTAGATTAACATCTGAAAAATCCAATTTAGAAAAAAATTTGCCATGATTTAATTTGGCAAACATTTCCTCTGGACTTGGTAACCGGTAGTTACATTTTTTGAAACTTTCATTTAATCCCATTGAAAAATCAGAACATACACGGATTTTATTATTTTTTCTTCATGTAACCTGTTGGTGACACCTATTTGGAATAGTCTACTTTTGCTATAACTCCTAATTTTTCCAATCTTTCTAATTCCTTATTTATAAGTTCTAATGCCACAAAAGGTACACTACTTTTTGGTTTGAAAACTGGTGTAACATTTTTTTTTTTTGCTTCAAATTTAGCTTTTGTTTTAGTGCATCTATCTAGCCCTTCTGAGAAAACTTCTGGGATATTTTTTTTTTAATTCTTTCTTTGATTTTAATTAGTACCAGGGGTAACAACATTTATTTTGTTGTAGAATGAATTAATTAGAACATCCCACAGATCAAATAATGCAATCCAATCTGTTCCAAATAAATTAGCTGTATTCTTTACCACAAGCACAACTGCATTTTTAGTTTTTCCAACAAAAAACGTTGCAAGTGAACTTACCCATAAAGTTCAATTTCTTCCCTGTAACTCCACATACAATTTTTTCAGAAGTTGCTAAACCTGGTTTACTCATTTTTCTCCAAGTCTATTCATTGATGTTTGTGAGATCAGACCCTGTATCCAGCATCTATGTGGTGTCTACTCTTCATATATAACAGTGAAAGCTGAACAATTCCATCACAAACGAAAAAAAGACTTGCAACGTTTGAGATGTAGTTCTGCTGACAAATATTCATAATGGTAAGAATATCGACTTAGAAAATGAAGTTGTAATGTAAATAGGAAATACAAAGAAATTGGTGATGTCAATTAGGAAGAGATAACTGAAATGTTCAGATACATAATGAGAAAAGAAGGATTGGAGAATTTAATATTTACACGACACATCAAAGGCAAGTCGGAAAGCAGCAAATAATCTATTTGACAATTTTTTACAAATGGATGGAGGAACAAGTACTACAAAACAAAAGATGTTGTAAAGGTGCAAGTATTAATGAGAGGCAACAAAAGACAGGAAAGATATAGAGAATCCTAATTGGCTACATCTGAATGGAGATGGCACATGGAAAGACAATGTTTTTATGGAAAATTCATTATGAAGTAACACAATATCTAGCATAAAGAAAATATTCTTTTGAAAAGCACTCACCTTACAAAATTCTAAACATTAGATTAAGTTTCCTGAATTCTTTGACAAAATCTTTCATTGTCATAAATTCATAGCAAGATTATTCCTAAAGTGTTTTCTCTGATTTTCTATGACCTTATGCCACCTTTTACATAAACTGCATATTACAGTATATGTAATTTAATGAATTCTTTGAGGGATTTTATGACATACTGGAATTATGTGAAGTGATAACAAGGTGTGTTGCATGGAACAAAAGTAACAATCTGAAAGTGTCAATTGTGGAGAATACATACAATATAGAAAAAATTCTCATCTTAATTTCATAATTTACTGCATACTATGCAACATATATATATAAATATAGATATAAAAGGGAACATAGAAGTCAACACTCAGAGGCGACAGGCTGTTTTATGCTAGACACAATCGTTAGGTCGTTTGATGATTGCATCTGGCATGAAACAGCCTGTTGCCTCTGAGTGTTGACTTCTATGTTCACTTTTATATCTATATTTACATATGCACTATCTATGATATTGACCACTTTATCCCATAAATATAGCACACCTTAAAATTATATTTCTTCAAATATATCTATATATATATATATATATATATACCAAGTGTAACAGTAAAATTGCTTAAATCATGTAACAGCATAATTATCCATCACACAAAATGTTCAATATCTAAAAAAACCACTAAACTAATTTTTTCCCAGGTTTTCAGATAGGATGCTTAGCCATCTTGTCACAATTTTTGAAGAATCAATGAAAAACTCTTTGTGTTATTCAGCTAAAAAGAGGACAGGTTAAAATTGTTTTGTGTCAGATCCACTGTCTTCGTAACTGAGCAATGGTGAGATGAAAAAGATCAGTCAGCGCTTTCAGTAATGGCACCAATGTTCTTACTCTGGCTTCCATCTTCAAAGTTCATTCAAGAACCACCAAGAAAATGGTGAATAAGTTTAAAAAAGATGGAACAGTAGAGAGGTAAACTTGATCAGGAGGTCATAACAGGAAAAGGGATCAGCATTTCAACTTAGAGCTAAAGAGATCAATTAGAAAAGATCCAACTCAATTCATAAGACATTTGGCACATGAGGAGTTTCACCTATGACAGTCCAAGGAGCAGTGAAAAAAAGACTTGAAAAAGAAATTGTATGTGAAACATGTGAGGCACCTTGTTACTCCAGGACAGAAAGTTAGAAGGTTAGAGAGGCAAAGATTATCTTGAATAAATTGGAAAATTATCCTATAATAATAATAATAATGATAATAATAATAATAATAATAATAATAATAATAATAATATATATATATATATATATATATATATATATATATATATATATATTTTGTTTATGATTGATTTCATCATGATTCTTCTATAAATCTTGGTGAGTAATTATACATTCTTATTTATCAAAGTAGAGTCTGATAATGTTATACAAACCTTGGAGAATTCCAGTAAGATATCTTTTATCATCTCTAAGATAAAACAGTTCAAAGCTCAATCTAACAATTAGAAAATTTTGCTGTTACACCTGGCATATATATATATATATATATATATATATATATATATATTTCAAAATTTTATTTAAATAAGTTACTTTCTATTTTAAAAAGTATGGCATTGTTTAGATCAAGTTGTGGTTGAATTTATTTCTATCTATGACTAATGCATTTGATAAATTGTTGTGTATAAGATCCTTTTTGTATTCATAGATTTACTTTTTGTTCTTAAGAGTTTCACTATCAAATCTTACCAAAATATAAATCTCCACCTTGGATTTTTTCAAAGATCTCTGTTCCTGAAAGAAATATTCCTCTCTAAAGCCAACATGCAGGACTATAACAATGTTATAAAATTAAACGAAAATGGTTAAATTCATAACTTTCTATTATTTAAAATATAATATACATAAATTAATCTCAAACTAAAATTATATAAATAATATTTACATTACAAAAAAATAAGTCATCATTTATTGGACATTAAATTATACCATTTAGCATCCTCTATAATTTGCCTGGACTTTTCAGTTTGCCTAATCTATATTTGTGAGTGTTCTTAAGAACAATTTTCTGGTTTGGTTTGGTTTGGTTTGGTTTGGTTTGTTTCATATCAACGCCAATGGGTTATTTAAAACTGACAAGATTTTTATTGCTGGAAATAGTTTTTTCCAAAATGTATTGCTGGCAATAAGTTTTTCTTCAAAAATTTATTGCTGGTAAAAATCTTTTACAAAAATGTATTGCCAGTATTAAAAACTATTTTTACACTTTCATAGTGTTTTGACCCCAGTTTGGGGGTCAGCTATTTGCCCATAGCTGGGGTACTAACATGTGCTACTACCTCAGGCCAGGATGGAGCTGGGAACACCAGCAATTAGAGGCCTTGCTGTCAAATGTAGTTTATTGCCTTACCCAGGATGTGGATGTAGTTTATTGCCATACTCATAACCAGGACAGACAATTTTCTGTCTATGGTCATTATTCAGATATGTATTAATGAAGGATTGCTCTCTCACACACACACACACATATATATATATATAAGGTGTATCAAAAATATTTTATAAATTTTGGAGACAGTTTCCTAACACCAACAACAAGGCAGTTGAGTCATCAAATCTTTGCTGCTGTTTATTGTTGTGTTGCTGAGACAGGATCTGTGGCACCACAAATTATGGATTGAGGAAGACCAAGATCTGCTTGTACATCTGACCACAAAGAACACTTTTTAGAGGCTGTTGGGGACAATCAAGGTATCAGCATACATCAAGTGGTCCTAGCTTGTCATGCATCACATGGAGAGTACTTCAAGAGCAGCTCCTGTATCTGTACCACTTGCAACATGTATAGGATCTTTTGCCCTTTCACTCAGAACTTTTGTCAATAGTTTATTGCACAAACTATCAATCTGTTGTTTGTTTCTTCAGTCTTGTTTATGGATGAGGCAACATTTGGAAGAGATGGAATAACAAATTTACACAACCAACATTTGTGGGCAGATCAGAATTCCCGTGATACAATACAAGCTGGATACCAGCATCACTTTAGGATTAATGTGTAGGCTGGAATTGTAGATGACTGTTTGGCAGGTTCATATGTTCTCACAGCACATATTACAGGAGCTGTCTACAGGGACTTTATTTCAAACAAACTTCCAGACCTGCTAGGGAATGTACTCCTGCTCATACAAAGATGCATGTAGTTCATGCATGATAGGGTTCCAGCACATTTTAGTCACATTGTTTTTGATGCACTAGCTGACATCTACCATAAAAGATGGATAGGTAGAAGAGGATCAATTTCATAGCCTGCATGTTTCTCTGACTTCAATCATTTGAAGTTTTATCTGTGGGGCCACTTAAAACAATTGTGCAGCCGACATTAATAATGGAGAGGTGCTCCATCAATGCATCATGGGGGCCTGCAAGACCATTTGACACCATGTGAAAGTATTTGAAAGGGTCCACCAGTCAATGATCTGATGGGTGCATGTGAATCTAGACGCAAGCAGAGGACATATTGAACATTCTCTTATCAGTCGGTGTGTTGAGGTACAATAATGGCCTTTTGGACATATGTTTATATGGACATTTTACCTTGTTTTGATGTCAGGAATCAGATTAGCCTTCAAAGTTTTTAAAAGTATTTTTGGATTGTATCTTGGTTTGTACTTTTCACAGTACCTGCTGTAAACTTTAAACTTAATAACTCAAAAATGAAGGATTTGCAGACATATATTCATATGTACATTTGTCCTTGTTTTGGTGTCAGGAATGTGTCCCTAAATTTTGTAAAAGTATTTTTGTTTTACCATATATATATATATATATATATATATATATATATGCACATTTCATTGAATACAACAGACAATGTGTTTTGATTTAGTTTTTTATACAATTTCTCATGTAATGTCATAATTTTTCTTTTCAGATGATAAATTATGAATTAAAAAAAAAAGTTAATTTAAATTAAAACTGTCTGAATGTTCTTTTATTCTGAGTGCTTTCGGCTATACATTTAGCCATTTTCAAGGTTGAAATATTTTAATTGTTAAATAAGAAATAGTTAAAAAGAAAAAAAGCTAAAAACAGAAAGAAAAAAAATATAACCAGAAATTAATGCAAACACTTGAACATTAGAATGGCTCATGATCAGACATAATAGACGTTCATTGTCTGTTATATTTAATAATATACGTTATATATATATATATATATATATATATATATATATATATATATATATAAGTTATAAGGAACTTGGTAAACCGAATTGGTAAATCCAAAGAGGATGAAATCCTGAGAGCTCAATGTGAGGACAGAGCTAATATGTAATGAAAAACAAACCACTTTAAGGTACCATTACGATAATTTATTTCACCTAAATCCTTTTTAAGGATTCAGGATCATCAGGTAAAACTTCCAACAACGAATTGAGAGGAAAAAAGGGATTAGAAATTGGTGGGTAGTGTAATTTTTGTAATTCCCCAAACACTTTGTTCATTTTTTGAACATTCTGTTTGATATATATATATATATATATATATATATATATATATATATATATATATATATATAAGGGAAAAATAATAACTTGGTATAACAAAACACTTTTGTCATTCATGGAATATAAAACATTTTAATATGTTGAAAACTGTTTTAAAACATACACACACACACACACAAATGAAGTGAATCAGTTTTCATAGTAGCTGATATTTCCTTCAATTCTGAAGAAAGAATGTTTTTATAAATACAAAATTATATTTAACTTGGATGAAGTCACATAATAGAAACATTTCCATTTTGATACGAGACACATGGGAGATGAGAGTCTTATGAGAATATGAGAGCAGAGAATCTTGTCTTCTGTCTCAGGTATTATTTGTGGTCTTTTTTAAACTAGAAAATTTAGATTGAATTTTACTTCAGTTTACCCCAATCAATACCCTTATACCAGTTCAATGCTACCTATCAATCTATGTAATTCCTTATTTCCTAATTTATTTGAATTCTATTGCTGTACTTTTTGTATAAACTAATAAAAAAGGAAACTAAGACATATTACTAACCATACCTGTCTATATATTTAACAATATATACAAGAATGTTCATATGTTCCAGTTTTTGATTATTAGCCTACTTTAATATATAGTTTTTGTGATGTCAATGAACACTTCTTGCCACTTTTGTAATGTCAATGAATACTTGCTGTCACTTTTGTAATGCTTGTTGTAGTAGAAACTTTGTAATTGCAGATACAACTATAGTACACTGTTGGTGTCAGACACCTTCATATAACACTTGCACTAATAGTATTTGCTCAATAATACTTAGTTGAATAGTAATTCATATAGTGATCTGAACAGAGCAATAGTATAGTGAATAGAGTAGAGAATAGCGGCCCGTATAGTAGTAGAAGATAGAGTAGAAAAAGCGATCTGTATAGTATAGAGGATAGACTAGGAATAACAATCAATTAGACACATATATGCGTTTCCTCTATGGTGACATGATTCACTTAATCCAAAAATGTGATTGCCTTTGTTTACTCTCTGGTGATCTATGTTCTAAATCAAGAGTCAACAGTGACACTTTATTCCTATATAACACCTCCCCTTCCTCTGGAGTCTATATTTCTTCAGCTTCAGTTCAATATTCAAATGTTCAGTGAATCTCCATATTAACTGATTAAGGTGCTGCTTATGTTTCCATCTTTGTCCCTGTACAATGTATGCCATTTTGCCAATCCGTTTTTTTATGATGCCATCTTCCCAGAATTCTTTTCCATGTTGGTACATTAAAAAAAAACAAAACACTTTATCACCAGGTTTAAAATATTTATTTATATTATTCTGGTTCCTTGATGTTCTTGTCTTCTGTTCTAGTAATAATTCATTAAATATTGACTTAATCTTCCTGGTGAACATCAAATCTGGAGGCAACATTCCAGACATGGTGTTTCACGTTTAGTGTTATTCTTTTAACACTCAAAAATTGTTCTAGCATTTCTTCATCTGACTCCTCTCCTTCTGACTTTTTTAGTACCTTTTTAAAAGTATCAACAAACTATTCTGCTTGTTTGTTTGACCTTGGATGATAAGGAGAAGTTGTAATTTTTCTGATTTAATTCTTATTTCTTCCAATGTTATGAGCAGTTCTCTTACAGTATTCTATAATAATTTATTATTAATTTCATTTTCGGCCCTTATCGCCACAATCACCGTGTCTTCAAATGGTTTGCAGAATTTTGGTATTAGTCTAGACAATCCGTCTGCATGACTTAATTTTTTAGATGGTAGAAATTCCATTTTATAATAGCACTGGGGAACTATCCTATTGAACTATAATTATCAAAAAAGGATGTTCCCACACATACAGTGAATATTCACTGTATGTGTGGGAACATCCTTTTTTGATCCATATATGGACAATAATGGAAGATGATCTGTCTGTAGTATGAATTCTCTACCATATATGAATTTGTGAAACTTTTATAGCAAATATGATTGCCAATGCTTCCTTTTCAATCTGGCTGTAGCTTTTTTCAGCTGCAATTAATGATCTTAAAGCATCAGATATTGGTTTACTTGTTATATCTTCATATTTGTGTTGCATCCCTGCTCCAATACCCAAATCACTTGCATCTGATGCAACTGCAATCTTTAATTTAGGGTCAATATGAGCCAGTGACAAGTCTGATGTTAAGACTTTTTTTATCTCTTTGAAAACACTATGACATTTATCTGTTCAATTCCATTTCATATCTTTCTTTAACAGGTTATTCAAGGTTTGTGCATGTTTGGTATATATATATATGATAGTAATTAGCAAACCCTAAGAATGATTGTAAGTTTTTTACATTTGTTGGAGTGGGCATGTCCTTTATAGTGCTCACTCTTGAAGAATCCAGTTGTCTATTTCTTTCATCGATTATTTTGTCCTAAATATTTAAGTCTAGACATAAGCAATTTACATTTTCCTTCACTGATCTTAAAACCATATTCTTTGATTCTCTCAGATACTTTTACATCTTCCATATGCTGCTTTTGGATCTTACTTTTAATAAGTACTTCATCCAAATATGCTTGATCACAATCCAACCCGACAAGCATTGTATCTATTGTCTGTTGGAATTTGCTTAGTGCTACTGTTATACTGAATGGAAGTTGGTTGAATTTGTATAATCCTCTATCTGTGTTAATTGTTAATAGTTTTGAGCACTCTTCATCTACTAGTACTTGTAGATAAGCATCTGAGAGGTTCATTTGAGAAGAAAATTTACCTCCATTCAATTTGGCAAAAATTTCCTCTTGACTTGGTAACAGGTAGTTATGTTGTTTTAAACTTTCATTTAAGCCTATTAAAAAATCAGCACATACGCAGATTCTGTTATTTCTTTTGCTAATGTAGAGTGTTGATGATGTCATTCGAAATAGTCTATTTTTGAGATCACACCTAATTTTTCTAGTCTGTCTAATTCCTTATTAATTGGATCTATGGCCACAAAAGGTACATTCCTTTTTGGCTTAAATATCAGTGTTACATTCTCTTTTAACTCAAACTTAGCTTCTGTTTGCATGCTTTGTCCATAGACCTTTTGAGAAAACTTCAGGAAAACTCTTTTTCAGTTTATTTTTCAATTTTTCACTTACTGTATTAGTACTGGTCATAACAATATTTACCTCCTTCAAAAAAGAGTTAATTGGTCTCAAAGATCAAACCATGCAATCCAGTCTGTTCCAAACAAATTAGCAGTATTCTTTAAGACAAACACCACCACTTATTTGGTTTTTCACACAAAAGAAATGTTACAGTTGAATTCACCCAAAAAGTTCAATCTCTTTCCTGAGACTCCATGCACAGCTTTATCAGACATCAATAAACTGGGTTTACCCATTTTTCTCCATGTCTGTTCATTTATGATAGTGACATCAGATCCTGTATCCAGTTGTAATTTTATTTTTACATTATTAATTTTCACAAAAACAGATTTTCTCTTTTGTTAATTTCACTTTTAGGCTTCTTCTTGTTACTCCATGTATTTATCATGTTCATATATGTTTTCTTTCTCCATTTTTTGTATCTGCAATAAGTACTTTTGTGTCCTAATCTCCCACATTCGTAACATTTTTTTGTTCTTGAAAAAACAATCACTTTTAAAATGCTTACCTCTACAACCATGACAAGTATTAGGTATTGAGGTGGGGTTTATAGTTTTTTTTACTGTTCTATTAGGAATTGAAAAATGTTTGAAGTTTTTTCTCTTAGATGGTCAGACACTATGTACCTGTGAATTGTGTTTTTCCTCAATCGGTATTGAGTTTCAAATTCACAATACATTGACATTCTCCCACTATTTTCTAGGGAGTTAATTTTGAATCCATTTCTAATTAAACAAGTATCCTGGATCTTATCTCTGCATCCTTATTAGAAGTTAAACTTTGTGAAAATATCAGGCATTTAAATAAATCCGGAGTTAATTCATTTAACTTGAATGTCTCACATTCTCGATTCACAACTCCGGCATAAATGACAAAATCTTCATTGTCAGACTTTATTAAGTTAAGATATTACCATCATGTATTAAATAATGAGCTCCTATCACCAAAAAGTTTTGATAGAATTAGAACAGTTTCATCAAAATTTGTCTCTCCTGTTTTTTTTGGCAAAATATAATTCACATATTTTTCATGTTGCACGGGGTCAATTTCCTTAATAATAACCAAACTTTCTTTTCATTATTCCAATGCGAACAATCTCTTTTGTATCTTCTACAATAAGCAGAAAAAGTTATTCCTTCATCTGGATTGTACTCAAATTTGCTGATTGAATTAGCAACAGCATCTGGAGTGAATGAATCTGAAGTTTTTCCTTCCATCATTTTGGTAAACAACTCAAAAAACTTCTGTTATTGTTGTACTTGCAATTGTAATTGCTGTTCTGTTTATTGTTGCAAATGTTGTTCTTGTAATTTTTGTTGCTGCAACTGTTTTGTTGTTGTTACTTTTGTAGCACCAACATTTAGTTCTTTCATTTTGCTGTACTCTGCTGAATGAAACCTTGTGTAAGTTCGAGGAATCCTTGTTGCCACTTTTGTGATGCCTATAAATACTCATTGTCACTTTCGTAATGATCACTGTAGTAGAGATTTTGTTAGAAGTATAGTACATTGTTGATCAATACTGGTATCAGACACCTTTGAATAATCATTCACACTAATAGTACTTGCTCGATAATACTCATTCGAATAGTAATTTGTGTGGTGATCTGAATAGAGAAATAGTATAGTATAGAGTAGAGAATAACAATCCATATAGTAATAGAGTGGAAAAATGATCTGTAAAGTATAGAGGATAGACTAGGAATAGCAATCAATCAGACACATGCTACCTCCCATATATATGTTTCTTCTATGGTCACATGATCCACTTAATCCAATAATGGGATCACCTGTGCTTACTCTTTGGTAATCTATATTCAAACTGAAGTATTGGCAATGACACTTTATTCCTATATAACAATTGTCTTTGAAAAATAGATTAATTTGATGATATTTATATATGTACCATTTAGTTGCATCTTTATTTATCATAGGATATACTTACATATTTGTATATATGGATATATGTATGTACATCGATCCACAATAAAGGATGAATACATAATGTGGTTTATAGAATAAGTAAATTTGTTCTGAGACATTTTAAGATGCCTTATCAGGTTACAATTCAGAGGTGAGAGTGAAGCTTCATTTAAGAATCATATCTCTCTAAAAATATAACAGATAAAAAGAAATAATTATATATAAAGAATATAACACTTTTTATTCTCTGCGTACCTTTAAACCTTTTAGCTTCTAGCCCCATTATTTACCGTAATAGAGAGAAAAAAATATTAAAATTAAAGAACCAGTAAAAGAGAAGAAGTCATTTTCCCTCCTGCAAAATGCCACAGGTAATTACTGTCTTTTTCTTTATTTCATAAGAGAAAAAAATGTTAGCTGGTGTGAGTGTGAGTGTGTGGGAATGAAAGCCAAACCAAAATTTACAAGTGTACAAGTTGGTGGAGTCAGAAGTCTGCTTAGAATGGATGAGAAGGCCAAAGAAGCCAGCACTAAAAGAACCAGAGATACATCACAGCTTACGAATATTGCATGTCTTAATTAAGCACTCTTTTCATTATTCTGTAAAGCTGAGATATCTCAAGGCGGATACAATTGCTACAAAAAAAAAAACTTGCTAAAAATATTATTGGACACTGTTTTCTTCAGTTCATTTTTTTCACATCTGACTTATTAGTTCTTAACAAGTTTTCTAAGTGGGACATTCTGAAGACAACTGTGAGAGAACTTTATCACTGTATCTGAGTACAGGTGTGTAATTATAGGCACCAATCTAAAAGTTATTTACATAATCATAACTTATATTTCATTAGAAATGCTGACCAGGTTTTCTACATGTATGCAATCTTTACATATTCTCAAACAACCTTCTGAAGGTTATATTTCAAAATTACTAGTCAGTTTACTTATGTTAACTCATATCTACCATAAACTCATAAAAGAAAAAATCTATTCTAAGGGATCAGTGTGAACTTAATTACATGCACCTTACAACTGCTGGCAAAAATTATGGAATAAACATGCTTAAAGGATGTTCACAATGGTTTTTTTATTTTACAGTAAATAAAATAATAACATATCAGATGTAAAACATTTTTTTTATTTAAGAACTGAACATTCTGACTTCATGAAATATATCTTAAACAAACTATATTAAACTATTTAAATTTATGGTATAGTTATTACCAAGGTATACAGAGGAAATTATTATGGAATGATCTTATAATTTGCATTCTTGAAACAACTGCCAGTAGAAATCTCGATATGCAAAATCAGTCTACAGTTAAGAAGAAAGATTTTGCAGACCTCAAAATACCTAATTGAAAGGAAACATGACTCTAACAAAGGAAACAGTGGAAATAAAATGAATGACATGGTCACAGAAAAAAAGGGGATTAAAGCTATTCTTCAGGAAAGAGTATATAAAATGAATGACTTGGTCAGCAATCTGGATTTAAATCTAATTAAAAATTTATGGTAGAAATCTTTAAAAAAATGACTCCTGAGAAGGCTCTATCCACCAGAGGAGATCTAGTAATTGCCATTTTGGAAAATTGGAACAGCTTTGATAAAGAATATTGCTTTAAATCACTGAAATCCATGCCTTAAAGAATTAAGGTTGCCATAAAAGCTCAAGGAAGGCAAATAAGTATTAATTCTTATTTTTTTTGTTGATGAATTCCATATTTTTTCTCTATTGTATCATTACATTATATTTTACTCTACATAGCTTTGAAAAAAAATATGTTATCAATTTAAATAATTTTAGTTTCTTTAAGGTATGTTTTATGAAACCAGAATGTTCAACTATTAAATAAAATATGTCTTCCATCTTATCTGTGAATGTTTATTTACTACTAAATGAAAAATGAATGTGAGCTTCCTCTAAGTGCTAACTGTATAATTTTTGTTAGAGGTTGTAGAAGGCTAAAGTTTAAATTTTAAAATGAAGACATACTTATTGAATAATGTAAGAAAAAATATTATGCCCCAACATATATACTAAAGATCATAGACCTCTACTGCATATGTGTGTCCATATATCAGTGTACATACATTGTATACATTAGCATACATACACTTATATATACATAATTATATTGCTGTGTATTTTAGGCAGGAAGTTCTCTTTCAAACTTGTTTTAATAAATGTGACAGATTATTATATACATTTCTGTTTGGACTAGTATCTTCATCTTAGCAGTTATACTGACAATTTTTAAAATTATTCTGTCGTCCAGCCTTCTTCAGGACTCTTTTATATTTGGGAAGCTTTCCAGAATTTTGAACGAAGCCTTTTGTTCAATCTGTGGGCCTTCAGTGTTCTTATTCCAATTTCCATGCTCAGGAGGTATCTTGCATTGGTTAAGTCTCTTTAGAATATTTGCATTTGTGCCTATTTCCTCCACTCAACCAGAGTATATTACTTTTCTGTACCACCCAAGCCAAAGAATTGAATGATATAAATTTAGAGCCTGTGGATTGAATAAAGTGTTTGCTTTAAAATTCCCAAAAGTTTACCAAGTATGTTATTTGCACCCGCCAACTTCTCATGCACTCTATTCACCAATCATTTTTCCAAATGTTCCCCAAACATTTCACAGATTATTTAGATTCTTGATTCATTGTTTCAAATAAGATTTCTGAATGTTCTGCTTAGTGTTTATATTTTTATTCTAGTAACTGTTGACATGTGTTAGCAAAATTGTTTTCATTTCTGCTATCTCTTGGGACATAGCAGATTAAAGATCATCTGAGAATCATAACAGAAGCCCAAGTCTATCACATTCAATATGTTTGAATGAGTACTCACAACCTAAATATAAGGCAATATATTTATATTCCTAGTTTCTTCTACATCATCTACTTTATACACACAGTTTTGATTTTTAAACAAAAACTGACATGATAATTTAACAATTTGTGTCTGTTTGTGTGCATAACAGCATATGCAGTTTTGTAAAAGGAATCTTATGAAGCTAACTGCTCTTATCTTTCAGAGTTGCAGGTTACTCTTGGGAAGGTTATGATATTTTTAAATCATGAAGTTCTGACATTAAAAGTTTCTTTGCATTGTTTGTTGACCAGAAGTGTACTTGAAAAATATTGGAAGTCAAGGATGATAAGAAAGAAGAGAAAAAAGAAAAATGAGAAGAAAAAGACAAGGAAGGAAATAAAAAGAAAAGATATAGATGAATTAGTATGAGGACAAAAAGGAGGAAACTAAAATTGGGAATCAGTTAAGAAGGAAAAGGAGAAAAGGTATGATGAAAGAATAAATAGAGAATAAATAAAAAAAAATTCTATGAGAAAGAAAACAGAGAAAGGAAGATATAAAAGACCTGAGAAGAAAACTAAGCATACTGAGAGAGAAAGAGGTATAAAAAATGCTGTACAAGTAAATCTGTGAGAATGAAAAGTATTCTTACAATTTATGAAGCATAAATTTATGAAGATGGCTTCCTAGTATATGTTGTGTTGGGTATTTATGTTAGAAGCAAGCTTGAAAATACCACCACCTTGAGTTCACACTCAAAATGAGTTATTGATCAAATGATAAACATTTCAAGAAGCTGTTTAAAGGATGGCAGTATATACAAAGCTTTGCCAAAAAGCAATCCTCCTAATAGAAAATATTGGACAAGAATTTGTCTACAGAAAATCATAGAAGACATTTATATGTAATAGAAGGGGATATACTAATTACTTGGTACCATCTGAAAGGAAATTTAGAGACTCAAGCTGTTGGCATAGTAAATTTCATAAAACTACCTACTATGATTTCCAAGAAAAATAAGAGTGGATACAGTCCTTTGACCTGAAGGATAGGTTCACTGTTTCATTAACAATTTTTCCCATAAAAGCAATGAAATTGAAATTGAATTCAATCTTTAAGAAAAACAATTTTTTTCTCAAAAGTTATTAGAGAGATACTGAATGAAAATTTACATTTTGCAGGCAAGAGAGTAGTTAATTATAATGTTAAAAGCACAGAGATTAAATTATTGTCCAAAGACATTATCCAAGCAAAACTAAACTGATCTTCAGTTATTATCCAATGTCTCTTAATAGGCTCCTCAAATTTTTAGATTTAGAGGAATACAGTACAAATGGTGGTTGAAAAGAATAATATGGTAGTGAAAATAAAATATATAGGTACCTCCAAATATTTGCTAAAAAAGTGTATGCCATGGTGAAAAAAGTTTGGGGCCTCTTTTCATCATGGTATGCTCCTTTTGATAAAAACAAAGTTTTGTTGTCAAAATATTTATGTTATTATCAAGGGGAAAGATGAAGGTATGTTTTGATTATTTTATTCAGTTTTTTAATATTTTCTAACTCAATTGAAATTTTGGTTCATTATACTTTAAATCAGCTAATATTTATCAAATAAAATTTCAAAAAAGTATATTTTATTTTTGTAAGATTTTTTAATAAAGAAAATTACATTACAATAAATGGGGGATAAAAAATGGAACTAAAATAAATTTTTTAAGCAAAAAAAAACCCAAATAAACAAAACAAAATATTTTCAGTCAATTTAAATTAGTTTTGAAATAGAGCAAATTGTTCATTGGAAATATTAAATTTAATCTACTAATTTGAAATTAAAACTAAAATAAAAGCTTCAAGAAAGATTTTTTCCTTTTTAAAAGCTTATATATATATATATATATATATATATATATATATATATATATATATATATATATATATATATATATATATATATATATGTATGTAATGAAGCAGTAATATGTGAATAGTAATTATGTAAGTGTACATAAGGATAATGAGAAAGTTAATTATAGTTCATGTGTCAAATAATATATTGTTGTGGATGTTCTTTTGTTGCTATTTCCCTGCTTGCACAACAAGAGTAGTTTTAACATGTGTTTATCTTAGCAACCCTGCCATCATATTTTATTTTGGGGCTTAGACATCAGAAACTGTGAAAAGGGATTTTATAAGCAAATAAAAAAGACAGAAAAGAAAAGTAGATTTAAAAAGATAGTGACTTGGACTTACAGATTTTAATGAGTTAATAGACAGCAGATAGCGCACAATAAGAAGGTGAGATATTTACTCTTGGATGGAACAGTTCATTCTATAATACTACTATTGGTCTATGATTACCAGGGGAAATAATCCAGTTTTTCTTTCTTAAAATAAGGCAGCAAATCAAATGAAAAAGAAGTGAACATGGACGAGGTTAAACATGTTGGTTGTACTGAAGAATCTATCCAGTATAACTTTCCTCATTGTCTCTGCAAATAAACCTCTTGTTTATTGATTCCAAAACAAAACTGTTCTCAGGTATCCATGCTTAACTATATCCAATAATGCAACTCCAAATGGTCTACAGACTTCTACTGTATTTCATTTTAAATCTTTGAAACACATCCATTTCAGTGACTACTTAGGTTTTCTTCCTCTCTTCAGAATTTCTTTAGCTTATTTTATTTACTCGAAAGTTCACTGACCTCAACTCTTGTTAAATGCTACATCTGTCCTAACTCCCTGTTGATGTAACAATATTTTGTAATTTTAAGAAGCAGCTGTGATGAATAAAATCAAAAGACCTCTCAAAGATTAGTATATTAATTAAATCCTTTTCTCACTATGGAATAAAAAAATTAGTTGGTGATTTTGAATTGCTTATTGATCAGAAAGAAAACTGAAGAGATGCTATTTGTTGTCTTTGTAAACAAAGATGTTTGCTGAGATACAAGAGTCTATTTTGTTTTTACATAAGCATGCACTTTTTTTAGGGTAAGAGGTTATGTTTTGCTAATAGAGTATTCACCAAAATACCTATATAAATAATATATAATCCACTGGTGATAAGCAGCAGAAAATAGTAAATAGAGAACAGTATACACTGAGGAAGGCATGAACTATTCAATTCAGATTTAGCAATAAAAATATTACAACTATCAACAAGGTTGACATAAACACATATTGATACTGTAGCTAATAATTATCCCTGGATGCAAATATAAAATACTGAAATGAAAGTGAACCAAAATCAATAACTATGATATTGTTCCAGTAATAGAATTAAATGACAATGTATTATTAATAGAATTAAATCTAATAACAATTAAATGATAGTTTTACAGTAATAAAATTAAATGATAGATAAACAACGTATTATTAACTGAAATATATACTAAAATTAACTGATTGGGCAAATAAAGAGATGAAAAATAGAACAATAATTTTAAGAACAATAAAAAGTGAAAAATTGTGACATTCAAAGAGAATTTATACAATTATTTTTGCATCAACAATATCAAGATAACTTGAACATTTTACCATACTTGACAATGAAAGTTTTTGTGCCAAGACTTAATGAACCCTTACACTTATAATTATGTAGGTACATCAATAAATATGTAGCCTCATGATAAAACATTTTACACAATAAATATTTATTTTTAACAACCTCCTTCTTAGTCAATGCACTTAACACAATAATTCTTCATTAATCACATAACTCAACATATACAGTGAAAATTTCAGATCAAAATAGCAAAAAATTGTGTCAACTCTCATATATTCATAAGGTCATCTGTATATTTGCCTAAGTACAGTTTTAAATACAGTATCTATGTATATAAAAATATGATAAAATGCACACATGCATACATGCAATAATATGTGCATCTACTGATTTTTAAACATTTCTTGATCAAATTTTTCAAAAATATTTTTATTTCTGAAGATACATAAAATGTCTTAAAGACATCTTTTTGGTAATAAAGACATGCATTGGTGCTTAGCATTGATAATGACTGTTAGATCCAACTATTCTTTTTATTACACAGATTTAATGTAAAAGCTGAATATTAAACAGCAACCAAAAAGTATAAAACCTCAAAATTAAATAAAAAGTCAAGATAAATTTTATTTATAGAACAGAAAAAATAATGATAAAATTATTCCTCTTGAGATAAGTTAGTTTTTTGCTCTTCCCTAAAATATTTATTTCCAGTGAATAAATTTTAATTCTTCTCCAATAGTTGAGATGAAACAAAAAAATGCAATAAATTATGACCCCCTCCCCACAAAAAAAACCCAAACAAACCCAAGAACTTTTTTGCACTTCAAATCTATCAACAAAGATTTGCTTTGTAAAAACAAAAGTGATCTATGGATGTGGCCAAAGAAAAGTTCATCACATATTTGGCAATGTTACAATTCTTTATCAGTTTTGAAAGTTTTATCTAAGAGAAAAAATTGCAAAGAAATGTGCAGGTGAGAGCGTGATCAATTCAGTGTCTTAATGTTGGAACTCGTTTTGGAGAAAGACATTAATATCATGTTGAATACTTTTAAAAATAAAACAAATAAAAATATGGTGATAAAATATATTAATCAGCAAATAACTTGGAGGAAAGTACAATTTCCAGTTGAATCAAATATATTTCATTCACTTTGACCATATTTTTTAAGACAAAAGCAAACACACACCTCTTACCATTATGTACAAATGTCTATGCTGATTTTAAAACTGATACTTGGAAATAAAGAAGTGCAAATACTTTTATACAAAAATGTATTAATAAATATTCAAATATATTCACACAAAAACACAAGATACCAATGCAAGGTAAATAATAATTTAATAATGTTTGTATATCTACTTTGGTTTCCTTTGATGTACTATTTTTGGCTATCTGATTTTTATCTTTATTCTTCTATCTACAGATAGATGTGAATATATGATTTAACAATCATATATATTTTTAATTCTTTAAAATTTTGAAGGTGTGTAGAAAAACTATTTTTATATTTAAATTACATGAATTACTGTCCTCATCTTTGCTGCTGTTATCATGTTTGTCCCCTCCAGCCTCCACCAGTTGCTTATTGATCTGGGTAACCTTCAGGGAATTTCAAACTGAACCCTTTCTTCAATCTAGATTAAACAGATTGTCCTCATTCCACTGACCATGACTAATTCTCATTTAGTACTACTCAGTTATTAATCACACTATTTTTACTGTCCCAGTATACACTGCTCAGCCCAAAGGTTGAACTTTCAATTACTGTCATCAAATTCTCAAATCATTGCTTCAGTCCACTAGGACCTGTAGGGCAATTCTGAGTGGAGAACATGGAGCCTTAAGCTTAACCTGCCTGCTGATGAGAACTGCAGATGCTACTACTTGTTCTGCTTGACTGTAATCACTGATGCTCTTCTGTTTACTATGGCTGTTGAAATCTTGCTGTCATTTCTCTTTCCTTCTTAATGGCTCATTTCTATGCTAGGCCTGCTAAAAAGGTCCTGATAGTCTAGCATATGTGCTGATTCTTTCAGACTCTCCAGTGTTTCTCCCTGTCCAGTATTTTACTTCATCCCACAGGGGTTGATGGCTACCCTTTTCCCTACATACATAATCAGTGATACCTGATTTCCCCAATTATGACTTTTTGATGTCTTTTCAGCTTCACTTTTAAGGACTGGCTACGTCCATGTTTATATTCTTTCCCATGACTGCAAGTAATGGCATACACACAGTTCTTTCTTTGTCATGTTATCCTCTGTGTGTATGTTAGACTTAACTGCTTAGGTGGTGTTGTTTCTGAATATTGGTGACATAAGTGAACCCATAGACTTCCTCTTGTTGATATATGTCACTCTAGATGGAAGAATGCTGTTTGTACACAGAATATCAACATTTCCTTCATATTATCGGTTGGAATGCTAATAAATTCTCCAAAAGAGCAGTCTAATTCCTATCAATTTCAAACCAGCTCAATTTCACAAAGTATTATGAGTTCTTAATACTTAGTTTTGGGTGGGTCAATCATATCCACTATGAATCTGTTCAACGGGTTGTATGACAATCTCTTGCAGCTGATTACCAACTTTGTGAATCTTGGGAAGGCATGGTACCAAACGTGTTTAGAAATATTTAAGCTATCAACTGTATACAACCACTTTATGGTTAAGCATGGCTTTGAGCAAATGAAGACTGTAGCTATTAGCAGGACCATTCTTTCTCATTAAACCTTGTGGGTTAATGATATAGAATCAGAAATGAAGAACTGTACCAAATAACAAGAACCACATCACTTGAGGACTTTCAACAACAGGAACAACTAAAATGGATAGCACATGTAATTAAAAGAGAAAATAATGATATAATCAAGATGCTGACATTCTGTATCACTTCAAACAAAAGTTTAGGAAGAAATGCCCCATCAATACTGGAAAGAGCTATAAAAGAAAAGAGAGAAAACCTATTTTCATGATAAATTTTTTAAGATAAAAATTTTATAAATTTCAACCAAAGAAAGCACTGGCTGCTCAGTCAATAAACGCTGACTATTTCTTGATAAGGAAATGGATACTATTACCAAACATATGTGGCAACTTGGTGTAATGTTGAGTCAGCTGTCTATACTTATTGCTTTTATTTCTTTGTTCATTTTCTTGTTATGAAGCTGGCAAGTAATTATGAAAGAGTAGATTGCACATGTACTTACTCATATATTATTATGACTTTCTAGTGACAAACCATGGTTAATATGACTGTTGATGGGACAGAGTGTTGGAAGATTTTATTCATGTCTTCTTCAAAATTGTCCTTTGCTGTTACTAGAAAATTGTCCAGTGATCTAGTCAAAAAATATCATTAAAAACATGTACAAAAAGAGATTTATAAATCTCAAGGTTTTTTTTTTGAAGCACTCAAAAGGTTGTAACTCTGTTGTTTGTGATGTAAAAGAGTCCAAGTAAGAAAAACCAATATTTATAACATGAAATCATATTGAAAATATAGAAGAATAAAGTGGTCTGGAATACACGAGACTAAATCTTTTATATAGGTAAAAATATTATAAATACTTATTCATTTATTAACACATTATTATATATTTCAGATGCTTCTAAGTAGACTGTATTTTATTATTCCACAACTTACCAGCTGGTTTATTTTCTAATATTGCAGACAGCCAATGCAGTTTGTTTTAATCATATCCAATCATTTTCCTTTTCTGTGAATTTATTTATTACTGGTTCCTGTCTGGTTTTAATTTCCATACAGAATTTAGAAATGGGAATTTTGACAAAACCACGTCTAAGAATTCCTTGAATTTCTACATAATCCAAATAGATTATGAAAAGGTTGGATAAAGAAAAATATAATGTTATGGATGAAAAAACAAATGCAAAGATGATGATAATAAAAAGCTGTCACTGAATATGAACAAATCATGTGAAAAATTTACTCATCTCTTATTTTTATACAAACTAAATCTCGTGTACATATACTAATATAAATCTGAATATATTGTTATGCTTCATGCTCACTAATATAAGCCACTTTGTAAAGTATTTTGATGTTTGGTAAGTGAAATACTAATTTGGTGAAGTGAGTGAGACCAAAACCTTTTCAGCACCCACTCATCTATGTGTAAGGAAATCTACTTAGGGTCAGTTATAATGGAAGGAACTGACAGTTTTAACTTAAATGAAAATTATGATTTTCCAGAACATGAAGGATCCAAGATTTTTTATTTCCGACTTTAGCTTGAACTGTCTGCATATAGTTTTTCTTTGAATTTTTCAGGACTCTCTTGTGTTGGTTGCAGGCAGTTCTGAACAAGGCATGGATTCATCTACACTATTCACTCTGATAGTGAGCTATGGCTGAAGCATATTCAGGCATGAACCGATACTGGCTATTTGACTTTTGTTGATACTTTTCCTGGGAGGATAAAACTTTTCATGCTGAAGAGAATCCACTTGGCAATGAAAGAGGCTCTTCTGGAAGCTCCATTTTTGAAGAAAGCTGAGAGAGGTGCTTCTATAATGTAAGATCTTATTCTTTCCCAGTCAGCTTTAGATTGTCTTATGAAATGGTTCATCTGAGGATGCTTTTGGTTTGGCATCAACCTTGACATCGATCAATGAGTGAAGTGTCCAATAGAAAGTAATATTCTAGAAGAACATTAATCAGGACAGGAGGTGAGGATGAAGTTTAAAAGGTTAGCATGATGCCCAGCTATATTGTGAACACAAGTAGGATTACCAGTGATCTAGGTCAGCTCATAAGGGATGGAGAAATCATGACAATATTTCCCTTTTTCATCAGTAATGTTTGAGGGGACATTTGGTGAATATTGAATCTCCACAAATATGAATAGCTGAAGAATGACTGGAAAGGATATCTTCAATCTTCTTTGCTATTCTGTTGGACATTACAATACTTTAACCAATAATACAAAAATATTCTACTTAATTTGAAGGCTAAGAGAAATTTTGTAAAGGAATTGATCAAATACATTAATTCTTTATAAAAATTTCAGCTTTTTTAAAAACGTTTCCATTGAAATATGTTCTTTACAAAAGATAGAAGTCAATTTTTGAACTTTAAACAGATATTCTAGAATTGAAGAATATTTTTTTCAAATAATGACAGTTTTGATCTGTCATGGAATATAAGAGAAGCAGTGACTATTGCTGCCATACTTTGTCAAAGTAATTGTAGAAAGCTGCAACATTCAACTCATTGACATATTTCATGGACATGCATCTCTAATCATCTTTTATGTCTGATATGATTTACAAACAAGAAAATGTGATGACTGTATTTCCATTGGCAAGAATAAAGGGATGATTACAAGTCAATTTTATCAATACCTTGCAGGTAACAGATATGAAACTAACACTAACTGCCGCTTGATAACAACAGGTTAAAAAACATTATAATCAAAGAATGAATTGGTGCTCTTGACTTTTTAAACAGCTGATATTACTTAGATAGGATTAAATATATTTTGAAAATTCCAAAACCTGATGCAAGAATCCATCTATTTAGGGAAGGAAAATAATGAAGAATTATTTTCTTGCTCTTATATGTAATAAAAGAAATATGAAACAAATACCAATTGAGAGACAAAATTCTTGGGACACTTCCATTTAAATTCTTACACTGTTACATGAAGAAATGTTTTCATTTTCTACTGACATATACATTTATTGAGAACAGTGTTAACAGCAACTTCTTCACTGCAATTAATAAGCCATCCTTTTGCTTTTTAACATCTATTAGGTTGGTGCAAAAATAATGACGTAATAATGTCGTTTTTTGACGTTACGTCAAAAAACGACATTATTACGTCATTATTTTTGCACCAACCTAATATAATATCAAGAACAATAAACTAAATAGTTTAGTATTAAATATTTATGAGAACAATGTGAAACCTTCTTATGAAGTTATATTTATGAAATAGAAAATAGGTAAAAGAAGATAGTGTTCAGTTTTCACAGCATCACCTTCACTTATACGTTTCCTGTTAAAATATAATACAATAAATTACAAGTCAAAATTTGAATAGTAAGAGGACAGGGTATGAAATGTTTGGTCACATGCCTTCCAGTTACTTTTTTTTCATAATGTCAATGCCAGCAAGCAAGTATAGAGAAAAATATTGGTTACACACACATGTATGTGTGAGATGCACACAATGAATGAATGTTAACGACAAAAACATACCTGTAGATAATGAATGTCTAAATAAGAAGCAAAAATTGGATAATCTCATTAATATTTTCATGTGAATTCCCTTCATCTTCAAAAATATATGTGAAAAATATTTAATGTTGAAAATTTAAATATGAACAGAATATTTAGGTTGTTGTCTTGTATTTCTAGCTTCATGGCTAAAATAAATGATGGGAGTGAAGCAGATGGCATAGGCCCACTTGTGAGACTGGATGATTGGAATTTGGACTGTGCAATCATGCCCTTACAGCTGATAAACAAACCTTCTTAAATTTGACTTCACTCACAGCAAATTGGTTACTAAAATATCTACAGTTTGGAGTGGTGCATATATATATATATATATATATATATATATATATATATATATATGCATGCATGCACAGTTCAGTGAAGGCCTTCTTTGTAACTTAGAAGGATTGTCCCCTGTGCATCATAACTAACAGGTTTGGTAGTTAGTCAGAAGTTGAATTCTCGGTTCTGACTGCAATCATCACACTGGTTAAACATTTGGCAGGAAGCTGAGTCCATTAATTTCATTGTTCTGCTTTCCGTTTATTAACTTGTTTTTCCTTTCTTTTTAATTATACAAAATATTCCTTCAGTTCTAATTCCCTGTTTGTTTGGTTATTGGTTTTATTGGCTGATTTGAGATGCATAGTTAACAGTAAATTTATTATTTGCTATGTTTAGGCAATATGTTAGAAATATTAATTTTATCACTAATGCTTATTCTGTTCTACATAGTCAAATGTTTCCACTTCAGATATATATCTGAATGATCATTGATATTAAAGATATTATATTTGGCACCTGGTACACCTGCTTCATTATGTAGACCTAGCAAACCCGGATGATATCATGAGGTACTGCTGTATTACTCTCTGTGGCCCTTGTGGTACCCTATGCTTATATCGTATGAACAATAGACTCGCCCACTTACCTCCCTTTTATTTTGGAGCTGAGTTTCATTTAGCTAGGACAGTTGTTTTTCCTTGGAGAGTTAATTGAGTGATTTTTTTTAAGTCCAACTTAATTTACACCTGACGAGAATTTTGGATTGTTTATGAACTGATTAATTTATTTTTCTGTTAAGTTTTCTGAACTTTTTTATTTACAGTTTTCATTTATTTTTTATTTTTGTATACTTGTATTAGTGTCCCCTTTTTGTAAGCCAAGCTTTATTTTTCTTTAGTATATTTTTTTTTGTGTGTTTCAGCCACACTCCCAACTTTAATTCATTTTTATTGCTAGTTTAATTTGGTTTTATTTTTTACATGTTTAATTGTTGTTATTTTTTTTTTTTACCTTTGATCAACTTTAATTCGTTTTTAATTTTGTTGCTAGTTTAATCTCCTTTTTTAATTTTTATGTGATTAGTTGTTGTTTTTTATCCTTCATCAATTCGTTTTTATTTTATTTTCTGTTTTATTTTTTCACATTCTTGTAAGCCAAGTTTGATTTATCTTTTGTTTTTCACCCGTCCATGACTCTAAGTCATCTTTCTTTGTAACATTTTTTTTCTTTTCATTTGTGTTGTTTGAATTAGGTATATAGGGTGAACTTTTAATTGTTTGGCTGTGGTGGCTTGGCCCACCATGGTGGAAAATTTGGAAGCCCTAGCAAGGCAAATGAATAATATGTCACCATTTAAAAAAACATGGGGTGAAAACATGACCCAAAATGATGCAAAATATTATGGAAGCATCAAAGTAAAGTATGAATTGTACACTAGAGGAAATGAACTCTTCACAATTCCTGAGCCAATAGATTCTGTGCAAACAAGAACCATCTCTCTGCTGACCAACGACATAGGAAAACAGAGAAAATGGAAGAAGCTTTGAAATGCCTCAAAATAGGACCCAAGATTTTGGCCAGGATGTCTGATGCACTATAGGATATTTTGCTGCCAACAGAAGTAGAGGCAAAAAAGTTAGCAGGAAGTACTCTTACTACAAAGCCAGTCCATCTTCAGATTGAGAAGAACAAAAATCACTGTCCATGGAGTGCTGGTGGGATCAGTGAGGATAGGCTTTTATGCCCAATACAAGCAAGTTGAGGAGGTGACTGCAACAATAAAAAAAGCTAGAATTGTTACTGGAGACTTTGTCCTGCATGTCACCTTAACACAAAAACGTTTTTGGGGACATTGCTAATATTTTAATGTGCTAGGACAAAATGTTGTGGTTGAAGGCTGTCGTCACTACTGCTGGGCATGTGGTGCTTCGAAACACATGTCCAAAGCATAACTTAGCACCTCAACCTAGACAGGCAGCAGCAGCAGAAGTGTCTCCCAATTGTGTTTGGAGGGAGGTGGCAAGGAAGGGAGAGAAGTTGTCAAGCTAAGCAGGAGGCCTCACAGCAGCAACAACAACAACCCCAGGAGATGCCAGAGCCTGAAAAGCAGTACCATTCAGGGCCTCATCCCCCAAAAGTGTTTAAACAAGAAAAGGAACAACATCCCCAGTGGCAGCAACAATAAGACCAACAATAACAACAGCAGAAACAACAGCAGAACCAACAACAGTAACAACAAAAGCACCAGCAACAAAAAGGTCAACAGCAACAGTAGAAAGAGCAGCAGTAGAAACAAGAAGAACCACAACAATGAAGAGGCCAACAAAAAAGCCAACAAGAACAACAACAACTACATCAGTGGAAACAATGGCAGAAACAACAAAGGGGCATGGATTCCATTATGAAGGTGGAGGAAATGTCCCTACCATGGTTCTCCTCTTTGAAGTGAGGGAAGGAAGAGGAAGAGAAGCTCATCAAGAAAGAAAAGTGTGCTGGACAAAGCAGGAAGAAGAGGGAAATGAACAAAACCAGGTCCCAATCTGTCCCTGTGTCAACAGTAGTAATTGAGGACGTAGCTCTCATATCAAGGAGCCTCTCCACTTCAACTTCTCAGACTCCGTCCCTCTTCACTTTCACACCTCCCCATCAATCCACTTCTACTCCACTGGCCACTTCTACCCTGCCCCGCCCTTCCAGGAAAAAGAAGGATAACAATAATTTCCCCCAAATGGATGAAATTTGCAAAGTCAATAGAAGGGAGGTAGACAAAGACCTTTCCACACAAAAGAAGGCCCTCTTAGGTTCCCTTTTCAAAATCACCTTCATCAATGGGAAGTCAATGGAAGATTCCTGTAACTTCCATAAAGCCCTCGGAATGATAACATGTATTAGAGATATGGGGATTTACCTAAAAGTTTGCTCCCACCTATTTGAGGCAAATGATGTCTTTCCTGAACTATGCATGGCCTAGATGAGTAGACCAGGACTAAAGAAACTTTTTAGATTTTCTTCAGGGAGGGTCCTGATGCTTCTCCACACCTCTCTATACAGGGCCTTAAAACTAACATATCCCATGGATGCTGGCTGTATTGTCCTGAATGGATGGATGATATCAGAGATGGGCATGGTGAGACTAGGACAATCCATTGGGGTCCTCACTTCCACAGATTTCTATCCAGTATATGAATAGGGTGTTTGTTTTTTGTTTTTTTCTTGCAGATTTAAAAAATGTCTATCAAGATAATTTGCTTGAATGCAAATGGCTTGAGGGATCAGCGTAAGGCTTCCCACCTACTTCATGACCTCTTGTCATTTGGTGTTGATATTACCAGGATGGAGAAGACACACTTTGTTTATGGGGTTGATGCTCATGTGCTGTCTAGTGACTTTGTTGTCTATTCAGCATATTGGGTCTGACTGGCAAGAGGTATTTCCCGGCTGGTTAAGTGTACCCTGGATGAGAGGATGGACCTTGGCCACGTCAATGCATGGGGGGTGGTTAATATTGCTGTGAAAAGTAGTTAATTTTGGATCATTGTGCTTTATATGCCCAATGATCAGACAAAGTGTATCTCGTTTTTTTGTTAGTTAGGACCATTCTTGGTGGATTCAATATGCCTAGTCTTAATGGGAGACTGGAATGCCATCCTGGACCTCAAGATAGACAGTGGGTGGGGAGCTGGCAGAAGGTTGGGGGATTGTGGCTTGATTGATCTGATCGGTGAGTTTGGTCTTGATAGATACTGGGTCGATCACCTGGTGGAGAAGATGTGGACATGGACACTTAAGTGGATGTCTACTGAAGTAGTTAGCTACCTGGATAAAATGTTTGTCAGAAGGTCCAACTTAGATCTGCTAGATTGTCCCACATTTCACAGATTAGACTATTCAGTCCACAGATTTGTCTGTCCCCTGGTGGCATTAGACTCTCTGCTGAATCTAAATTGACTGGATGCTGGAAGTTCAATCTGTCTTTACTGAACAGGTGAGACTTCTGGCAACTACCTTAATGAAATGAGAACTAGTGGGGCAGTTATTGGGAATATGTGGTGGGAGAGGCTTATGGATAGGAATAGATCATTTACCACTGAATATAGCCAACAGCTTGTACTAGATAAGGCTAATAAGGTGAAGGCTGTCAAGAATAGTCTTTCCTGGGTGGAGGCTGAGGGGGGATCCTGTAGAGATAGGTCTAGCTAGGGAGGCTCTGCAGTGTGCAGCTAGCAGGCACTACTGGGGCCAAGTAATTAGGCATGTTAAACAAGATGCCTTCTGAAGCTGTGAACATGGGCACAGAATTCTGCAAGGATGAGATCCATTGAAATTCCAATTGGTACATTTAAGAGGTCAAGACCCCAGAGGGGTGTACTCTGAGGTTAGCCAACAGCATGTGTGAGGCATTTCAGTGGCATTTCAACAGCTGGTTTTCCAAGGCGCTTGTGATGAAGAGTTTTGCCGCTATATGGCTGACTTTCCTTGGCTAGTGACTGAAGTGACTGAAGCAGCTAAGGGGGAAATCACAGAGGGGGAAGTTCACTTGGCATTGGAGAAGGTCAGCAGTGGCAAGTCTCCAGGACTTAATGGTCTGCCCTATGAATTGTACTTGAGGTTGTCACACATCTTTGTTTCAATTTTGACTGTCATGTTCAACAACTTATTCTTCCAGGAGTCTGTCTCTGTCTGGATCTCCAGGGGCATGATCACGCTATTGAAAAAGGGCAAGGGTGTTTGGCAGGATTTAGATGATTACAGACCCATAACTCTGCTAAACACAGTTAAAGATTTTGGCTAAGATCCTGGTGAAGTGTTTGCAATCAGTTGCCGAGAGTCTGTTGGGACTCAAGCAGAGCAACCTGCATCTGATTCACATGAGTCGAGAGTGAGCAAAAGATGAGAAAGCCATGGTGAACAACTCAAACCCAACTTCTGTAAGTGGATTAGTGTCTGCTGTATCATTCCCTTAGTGCACTGGTACAGGTAAACAGAAAGCAGTGACATGCTTTTGTGCTGTCTGGGTTGGTTTGTCAGGGTTGCTTGATGTTGCTTCTACTTTATGCTTTGGTGTTGGAGCCTCCCTTCCCCAGTGTTGCCAGAGGATGTGATTTTGGAGGATAGTATGAAGGCCGCTTTCCCTTGCCATACTATCACTCCTCCTGTCTCTAGGGCTGAGTACATTTGTAGGCTCCAGGATGAATTGAATTTCCTTCTCGAGTGTTGATTGGCCTTGAGAGTCATTCCTTGGTCCAGTCATCTTTCTCAGCCTAGAATAGTCCTGTATCAAGAATTAGTGGAAGGAGTCATGAAGAATCCACTCTATGACCAGTTTGGCTTGTCAGCAGGTGAGTTGCACTTTTCTAGTCTTGGGTACTAATGGCAGATTATCTCAGTAACCCTGAGTTTTTGCTTACCTGCTGATTGATTTGGAATAGGCTATCTCTCAGTGATGCAGTTTTCAGATGGGGCTTGGCAGATATGCCTGTCAACTTCTACCATTGTCCCTAGGTTTTCTCCTGAGATTATGTCAGTGAGTTGACGGCTTATATCACTTCCAAAAATCTTGTGCTCATTGATCTTGCATACATGTGTGACAATATGTTGTCCCTGTATTCTGGGGTGAAATGGATGGTATTTCTAGAGCTGCTAGCCATGGCTAGAATGGTGATTTGGACAGTGCAGATGGAGAAAATCTTGCAATATGAACATTATTCTTATTAGGATCCAATCTGATTCTTTGAGTATCAGCTCAGGAAGAAGATTAGAACTGATAGAAAGCATTTGGTATCAACAGATTTCAGCAAAAGATGGGTAACTGTGGCAAGACTGGTTCATGTGAACAGGACTAGTCTTGATTTTTCTTTTTTTAAGTCTCCTAAGTCACAACGAAGTAGCTTACTGTGGAGCCTTCTCCTGGTTAAGATACTCTTCTTGTACCTAGTTAATGTAAGTAAGTGCTGTTCTCGGCCTGTTCCTGGCTTTCTCTTTGGTTATGATCCATGTTGAGATTCCCAACCTTCTCAGTTTGTTTTTGATTCCATTTTTTATTCATCTCAAATGGGACAGATTTTGATTCTCTCATGGATGTATTTATTTTATCTTCCCTCTCCATTAGTGGGAGAACCTCTTGATTTTATCAAAAAACAGAATACAGTGGCTTCTCTTATGTTTTGAGGGTTGGATCAATCCTACTACTAGTTATCTTTAGTTTGTTTTTAGTTCATACCCTTCTGACTCATTTCATACCATCATTAAATTCTTATATATAATTTTATATACAAAGAAATTATGTTTTGGGGTGTTTTGTAGGTTCCCTGCATGTGTGCAGTATATATTGGATTGAATGATGAGGAATGAGTTTTGTGGTGAATATGCAAATTGTAATGAAGGAATGGGTCATGAATCTGATTAGCTATGTAAAAGATGGTGTTGACCAGCCTCAATCCATTCTACCATTTAGGCCTTGTGCCACAATTGCTGTATTTTATGCAATAAATATTGAGTTTTGTTTACCTAAATAAAGATTAATACTTTTACTTCTGTTCTGAGTTTTGTTTTACTTATCATAATTTATTTAGCTAAACCAATGCAAAAATGAACATGGAAACAGTGTGGAAGTCAAAGCACTTGGATATTGACCCCTGTTCACCAACAGTTGCCAGAGATTATAGCCATTGCCAAAATTTCCTGTTGAACTATTTTGACGATTACAAGGACAGAATTCTGAACAATTACTGGGCTCTCTTGAGCTGTAGGAGTTCCAGCATTTCCGAATATATAGAAGGATGTAGAGATTTCAACATGGCTATACAAAAATTGTGTTAAAACCCCTAATGAGGTTTTTGCAAGGCAGTTGTTGGCTACGAGATGACAGGGTGAGTCACTGGACTAGTTTTTCAGCAAGTTGGAAAAGCCGAGGAAGAACAGAAACTTCAGACCATATTGTTGAAGAATGCAGCAATGAAGCTATGCGAGATGTCTTCATTACAAGCATAAGTTCACACCCCATATGGCAACATCTCCTGGAAAATAAGACTCTGAACTCACAAACAGCTTATACTCAAGCTTCTGCATTGAACTTAGCCCAACAGAATAACGACTTGTACACTACTTCAGAAGCTCAAATTGCTGCAACAGTCAACCCAAAACCCACAAAGTTATGAGAGAATTCTTAACCTCTGGTTGAACCTAATGAGCCAGCAGTAGCCACAACCTATCAAGCAAAAAGTAAATGCTTTTTCTGTGGATTTCCCTATCATTCCCAGGACTGCTGTCCTGCTCATGTAACTACTTGTAAAAATACTCAAAGCAAGGACATTACACGTGTGCATGTCAGTTCAAACCTTCATCAAATTCATTAGCAACAGTAGCTGGTCCTAATATACTGACCACACTTAGTAACGTACCATGGGATTTCTACCCTGCTGCAATGCATGTAATTGTTAATAGGAAAAAAAATACCAAGTACTCTACTCAATTCTTGTAGCACTGACATTTATCTCATTTAAGGAGTCATGTGGGAACTAAACTTGAAAGTTCAGCTGTCTAGCAAAGATAACACCATGGCCCAGAAAACTTTACAAACTAATTCAGGAGGCTATGTAGTTGTTTACCCTGACAACCAGTTGCATATTATCACCCATTTGGGTGTTTTGAATGATGTGTGTTCAGACATGATACTTGGCTAGGATTTTCTGTTTCAGCATCAGAGGTCAATGTTCAAATACAGTGGGTCCCTGCCCAAGTTAACTGTGAACAGTGGTCATCAATTCTGTACATTAAACATAGCAAAGATAGAAGAACCTTCACTATTTCCTAATTTATCACCAAACTGTAAGCCTATTTTGGCTCAAGGCACTTTAACAAGGAAGACAAGGCCTTCATCACTAAAGAAATTCAGAATTTGCTTTCTGAAGGCAAAATTGAAGAAAGTATTTCACCACCAAGCCCAGCTAGTAGTAGTGAAGTACCCAAACCACAGCCATAAAAAACAAATGTGCATAAATTACTCACAGATGATAAACCTATACACAGAACTGGATGCTTATCCCCTGCCAAGAAGTGATAAAATGATTAATGACCACCTCACTTGATACAGCATTTTTTCTCAGTTTAACCTCGAAAGTGACTACCATTAGGTGCCACTTAAAGAGTCAGATAAAAAATACACTGATTTGAGGTGAATGGTCACTTGTTCCAGTTTTGTTGAATTCCATTTGAGGTCAAAAACAGGGCTGCCTTGTTCCAGAGAGCTATTGACAGAATAATAAACAAAGAAAACTTACGCAGTGCATTCCCTTACATTGATGATATGACAGTTGCAAAGCACATGCAGACAGAACACAACTAAAATGTTCCTGGAGGTTATTACAAAAGCTAAACTTATTCTCAACATGTCAAAAGCTTTGGTATGCTCCATCAATGTGTTGGGATACTGTGTTGGTGGTGGAGTTATTAAGCCCAGCCTAGAAAGAGAGTTACCTCCACCAGAAAACTCAAAATCATTAAAAAGTGTGCTGGGCATGTTCACATTTAATGCAAAATGGGTAAATTAATTTTCTAATGAAATTCAGCCTTTAATAGAAACTAGAAATATCCCACTTGAAAAAAATGGCACTTGAAGCTTTCAATCAATTAAAAAAAAGAGAAGCCACACTACAACCAGTAGATAAAAGCTTATCTTCCAAGGTTGAGTATGACATGTCAGACATCTCCATTACTGCAGTCCTCAATCAAGTCGGACACCCAGTAGCATTCATGTCAAAATCATTATAGAGGAGCAAATTAAAATATCACATAGTAGAGAAGGAGACAACACCAATTATTCAGGTGGTTCACAAGTGAAACCACTCTCTATCATGACAAAATTTCACCTTAGATACTGACCAAGGGTCTGTGGCCTTCATGTTTAACAATGAAAGGTCTACAAAAATTAAAAATGCTAAAATACAGGAGTGGCAGTTAGGACTTGCAGCATTTGATTACATGATAAAATATTGTCCTGGCAAGAAGAAAACGATTCCTGACACATTTAACTGAGGTTACGCTTGTTACGCCATTATCACTTTGGCCCTCGCTGACATTCGCAATGGACTATGTCACCCGGGAATTACTCAACTCCTGCATTTTGTTAGAGCAAAAATTCTCCCTTTTCTTTGGAGGAAGTAAAAAAGTGTGTGCTCCTTGGAGAGTCTGTGCAGAAATTAAACCTCGTTTGTATCACCCACCAGAAGGCACTTTTATCAAGGTGACCAGACTCATTGAATGATTAAATATCAACTTCAAGTGACCTGTGCCTTCTGTCATGCATAACACGTATTTACTTGTAGTAATTGACGAATACTTGCAGTTTCCATTTGTCTTCCCATGCCCAAACGTGCACACAACATCAGTAGCTGCAATGACTGGCTATATACACTCAGACAGAGGGGCGTCCTTCCTGTCCAAGGAACTGAGAAACTATCTCTCTCAAAAAGGGGTCCCAACAAATAAAACCACTCCATACTGACCCAACCCAGAATGCCCAGGTTGAATGATTTAATGGCATTATATGGAAGGTGATTTGTCTTGTCATTAGGTCATGTAAGATACCTGAAAAGTACTAGAAATTAATGCTTCCTGAAGTGAGACACTCCATAAGATCATTGCTGTGTACCTCAACAAATGTCACTCCCCTCATGAACGCTTCTTTGCATTCCCATGCCACTTAATACATGGGAGTTCACTGCCATCCTGGCTAATGTCACCAGGTCCCATACTATTAAAAGGGTTTGTAAGAAATAGTAAAACCAATCCTTATGTGGAACAAGTTGAACCTCTCGACAGTAATCTGACACATGCCAACATAAGATATGCAGGTGGAAGGGAGTCTACTGTATCTTTTCGTGATTTGGCACCCTGTCCTGAAATGGAGTTTCCCTACCCCATGGAACAAGATAGGAGTACCTTGATTGTTCCTATACCAGAGGAGGGCAAGACATGTACTGGATTTGTTGCGGAGGTCCAACAGATAAGGAGATCCAGACAGATGATGAGACTCCCAAGATCATTATGGAAGGTGATGCCACAATTTTCCAAGGAGTGAAGAGTGTGGTATCCTATGCTCGTGTTTTATGAACAGTAGACTTGCTCACGAGGGCTATATAAACTGTGACTTATCTCCCTTTTATTTTGTAGCTGAGTTTCATTTAGTACTTTTACTTCTGTTCTGAGTTTTGTTTTACTTATCACATCCCTAAAACAGTGCTTGAACTGAGGTTCATTATTTCAAGAGGTGAATATTTGGAAGCATCAATATTTTGTTGCAACACACATTGTATGAATTTATATACATATATTTATTTACAACATGATGAACAACTCTTGAGTTGCATAATTAAATTGGATATATTGTATTGTTCATAAAACATGATTTATTTCCTTTTTTTATTCATCTGAGAAAAAATGTTCTATCTTTTTGTGTAGAGAAAAATATACTAAATATAATAAGAAATAATTAATCATCTTTCGATTAGGAGGCACACAGTTTTTAGTGGAAAGATTTTTTGTGGGAAAATATATTCAGAATCTAGAAAAAGGAAATCAGTGCCTACTTTAGAGAGGACAAAATGTGTAAATCATATAAAAAGTAGATTTGGTTGCTACAAAACATTTCTTGAATAAAACAAAATTCTCCCCTTCCACCAGAATTCTCCGGTCTCTCTCTTTTAGAGTTTCATATAATCTCCTTTCTGGTTTACAAAGACATTAAAGTAAATGCCTAGTGTTCAAGTTCAATCTCCTTATCTTTCCCAGGACTTAAATAACATGTGAAAGCAAATACTAAAAAGAGCGATAGAAAGTTTTTTCCAAATCAAATAAGAAAAAAAGAAGGCACACTTTATTTAGTGAAGGTATCTGGGATTATCAAAATATATTTTAAGTGAAAAATCTGCATTTATCTCAGAGAAAATGAGAAAGTGTGTGCGTGTAGTGTGGTGGGGAGAGATATTTATAATACTTGACAGTTAAATTAGATCATGATCCCTTTTTTATTTCTACATCTGAAGACATCTGGTTAATCTCACTTAACAGCAATGTAAACTTATAACCTGACTGTCAAGTAAAATCACAATATATTTGGAGAAGAATTTATACAGCTTAATCATGAAATGTTAGTTGACTTGTTTAAGATAAAAGACTGTGCATAAACATTTATACTGGTTGTTTTACATTGCTTGTTTGTTATACAAGGAGAGTGCTGAAGAGGTCTTGTCTTGATTCCTTTCCAAAAATCAGTATAACCAAATATCAGAATAATGATATTAGGAAGTAGGTCAGCCTGGGAACTTTTCATCAGCCCTTTCTATAGGATTGTCATAATGAATTATCATTAAGATTTATAATTTTATTGGAATTAACCTATGTTAATGTTTTATATAAGCTATCATTAAAGTAAGGATTAGTTTTATTATAAATTTTGTACATTACTGATAAAACAAAATTTTTTTACTAACCCAGTATTATAACTGAAAATTTAGATTTTATTAGCATATGAATGTATATTCAAACTGACACCTTTATTATTACTGTGTACACAATTTACTTCACAGTTTAATGTACATTTATATTTTTTTGGTTTCAAGATATTAAAACTTCATTTTGCATAATAAAAATTGTCAGACACTGCAAAGCATAAATTAAGTGAAATAAAACTTTGATAAACATAGGATATGATATTAAAATTTAAATTATATCACTGACCTTATATTTCTGGACCATTCTTGAGTTTTTTTTACCAGAGAAGGCCTTAGTAATTTCAGTAAATATTTTTGTGATTCGAACATATAACAGTATCAACTGTTATATAAGGACAACTATAAATTATAAGATATTATTGTGCGATTGTGTTAGACTAAATGTATAATTTATTTGAATGCAACAATACTAAGGGTTGTATACTGCCTTTAGTGCTTCATAGAAGACCCTGATGTCTCCAGTGTCTGCATACAGCTGAATTTATTTTTGATCTCTTGAAGCCTGTGCTGGAGGTCATGGCATACAAAATGGAATGCAGGATTCTTTACAGGACAAGCTGGCTGAGCTAAGTGGGTTCGATAAGTTGATCTCTTCATCACCTGCAGTTCTTAGATTTCCATGTTGCTCTCATCAAACCAGTCTTTGTTCTTCCTTGAGGAGAAACCAAGGACTTCTACAGATGTCTGCAGAATGCCAGTTTTGAGTTTTTCCCAAAATCTTTCAGGAGAGGAATCTCACATCTTCAAGCCTTGACTCAAGTGCTGCTTGAAAGTTAGCTTTCACTTTATCTGATTTAAAACAGCCAAACTTGAACTTGGCTTGAGTTTAAAGTGAAGCTTGATTTTGCAGTGAACAGGATGATGGTCAGTATGACATTCTGCACTGGGTATCACTTTTGTGAGTATGATGTCTTTTAAGTCACACTGGCACACTATGACATAGTCAATGAGGTGCCACTGTTTAGAACGAGTATGCATCCAGGTTGTTTTCAATTGATTTTTCTGTTGGAAGATGATGTTCATGATGATGAGCTGATTCTCTGAGCAGAATTCTAGTAGCAAGTGCCCGTTGTTATTACAGTTACCAATACTCTGTCTCCCAAGCACTCTCTTCCAGGCAGAAAAATCTTGGCCTACTCTGGTGTTGAAATTGCCACTGTTTACAACTTTATCATTCTGCAGGAGTGTCTTGAAGGAGGCTGCACAGATCTGAGTAAAATTTATCTTTTTCCACAGGATCTGCTTGTAAAGTTGGGGAGTACACACTAATTAGTGTGGCATATTGAAGATTGCTTAATGGGAGGCACATAGAGATGATGTGGTCAGAATAACCTATTGGCAGGTTTTCAAGCTCGGAGGCAATGGAATCCCTGATCATGAAACCTATGCCCTACCAGTAGAGAGTATATCTGGCGCCATGCTCTTGTAGGCTGTCTTCCTCTGGGAAATGGACTTTACTGACAGCAGTGATGTCAACATTTAGTCTTGACAGTTCATTTGCAATTAGAGCAAAGTGATGTTCTGGTTGATCACTGTCAGGTGTGTCCAGCACTGTTCTGATATTCCAGCATGCTACATGTAGTGCTTTGATACCCTTACAGGTGGGTGTGAACCTTTTCTTTACTGGCATTCAACCACATGAGAAGAGGCCTGTTTACTGTGGTTAGCCAACTGGGTAATATAAGAGATAAGCTTTGTTTAGGTAACCTTTTCTAGGCTTCTCTCCAAATGGAGCAAGCAGTGCTGTCCCTAGAGAAGGCTGTTTGGCCAATCAGGGTCCTGCCAAATGATGTTGTCATCTCCAGGTCAACATCAGGCAACCAATATTCTGACCTGCCTGCATGCAGGTTTGGGACTGCCACTTCCAGTATCATCTTCCACCTGCTGTTTTTACCTCTTTTCCATTCCTACAGGGTTTGGAAATAGTTAGTGGACACAAACGTTTCCCTCAGGCCTGTACAATGGAGTTTTTAGGTGAAGTGCAGCGTGCACTGAACTGGTTACACCTTTTACCCGCAGGATTCAATCTGTCATGGCCTAGCAATCTGCAATGATGACAGTGAATCTCCAGGCCATAGGTTTTACAGAGTATCCTTCCCTTAGCCAATGGCTAAAAGAAACCTCCCCAAAAAAACAAAAAAATATATGGAGTCCCAAGACTCCCAGGATAATTGTGCTAGATGGCCATTGAGTAAAAAGCTTCCTCTGCCTTTTTGACAAGTTTTGTATTTAATCCTGCAGGGTGACTAGCCACCTCACCTCATAGTGGTTACTGGTTTAGTTGCTGATAATCTGACTATGAAACAGGTAGCAACTGACAATAATATATATATATATATATATATATATATATATATATATATATATATATATATATATATAGGTAGCATGTTTTCATTCAGGCATGTTTAGTTAAATAATTTAGATATATTATATTTATTTATTTTAATTTTAATCTTTTCAAGTCCACAAATTAAACAGTTCAAAGCATTATAAAGAAGTTAAAAATGTCCACAGTATGAAAAACCTTAGCAGATGAGAAAGGCTAACCAAGTAACAACCTTAGGATCATCACTAAAGATATTCTGGTGAGTTTCAATGAGTTTAGTATCAAATATATTTTAGCAAACATTTCATAATGATAGCCTTCATAGAATATGATCAAGGAAGATTTCAATGCTCCAAAGCTCATCCAAATGTTGCTAAGCATCACCTTGACAAGAATCCAAGCTTTTGGTTATCTAATTTTTGTTAGATGAGACTTTGCACAAGGATTTTTCTTTTGTTCAGTAAAATAGGATTGATGCTTACAATTCAAAAACACCACTCTAAAAAGCAAACATGGTGGTAGCAGCATTATGCTGTGGGGATATTTCTCAGACAGTGGTAACTTGGTTAAAGTGAATGTGATCATGAAGAAAGTATAATTTATATTCATATTTCAAACCAAAACCTCAAACAGTCTGCTGACAAACTTGGACTGGGTCAGTAAACCTTCCAACAAGACAATGATCAAAAACACATGTCCAAGTTGGTTCATGAACAATAATATCAATGATTTAAAGTGGCTGAGAATTTGTGGAGTAAACTGAACATATGAATAATGGCAAAAGAGCCATCCAATTTTAAGGAACTGGATGCTTTAGCAATTTGTCAAAATCACTGTTGAGAAGAGTTTGAATCAGATAAATCAATTGCAGGTTATGATAGCTGATAAAAAATTTAATTTATTATTATACGAAGTGTATGAATAATTTTGAGCATACCTTTGCAATCAAACTACAAATAATGCTTCAGTGAAAATACTTTTTCTCAATATTCCTCATGTATTGTTTTTTCACTCTGCTTTCTCTATGTATCAGTTAGGTTAAAAAAAGGCAGTCTTCTTCTATGTGCCATGTCCTTTCAGGATGAAGACATTCATGGCTCTCCACAACATCTTATTTTTCAAGGTCTTAGTAATGTCATTTTACCGTTGTTTCTTCCCCTGTTCTGCCATAGCTCAAAATACTTTAAAAATAATTCTACATTTAACTCTATATATACATAAACAAGTGGGTACACATGATGATCTATCTATATACACAGGCAAGCAAAGGTTTTGGTAATGGGGTGCAATTGCATCAAAAACAATACAAGAAAATCAGTAAAAGTTAATGGAAATCTAAACAGCAAAAACTTTATTAATTTACTATGGTATAATATTCTGCCAGACTACAAAGATGGGGAAATTTTTCCAGCATGACAGTACTCCTTGTTATATATCACGTGCAACAAAAAGGTTTCTTATAGATAAAGATGTTCAACTCTTGGAAGATTGGCTAATAGAAAGTCCGGATTACAATATACTTGAGCCATTTTTGTTGTGACTGAAACTGAAGAAACAAGTGCTCTAATGCAAACCAGGCAATCTTCAAGAGCCTTAGGGAAATGGGAAAAAAATTCTCATTGAGATAATCTGGACATTTTCCATTTCAATTGAGGCAATTATTCAAACTAAAGGTTGCAATATTACTAATTCTATATTTTGTCATTTTGTACTTTCTATAATAATAGAGATCACTTTTTGGTACAAAAAATTCCTTTCTAAATAAAGTAAAAAGCTAAAAGGTGAAATTTTCAATTGTGATCTAGTATATTTATATGGTCTTTTTTCAAAATCAATATGCTTAAAATTCTCTGTCCTCCACTATTAATGAAAGTGCAGTAACTTTTTTCTGGCCCTCAAGGATCATAAAATGTACTAAGAAATGTACATATCATTAATCACTCTTGATTTGGAGGTAAAGTAAACAAAAGTAATTAATTTACTAAGACAGCACAAAAGTTTTGCCTACCAGTGTATGTAGTAAACCAATTCCTACAAGATGGAATTTCGACACAAATGCATTTTAGTTATGTTACCTAAAGCATTTACTTTAGTTCTTTCATGAGGTCAGGCTTTTTCATCCCAAAAATATCTAAGTTAATATTAAGAAAAATAAAAAAAACTCGTGCCTTTAGCCTAAAAATCAACAGAGAAGGAAAACACTGGTAAGAAAATTCAAATAAAGTAAACTTTTTGATGAGAAAAATTTCTGTCTATTCATTCACAAGTTTTATCTTTTTTATTAATATATAAAACATTATAGAATGTAATGTAAAAATCAAGGTTATATATAAAATATATAAACATAAATGTATGAGAAATGATGAAAAATTCTCACTCACCCGAATCAGATCAAATAATTAAGCATCAAAACTTTGTGGGAAGTGTTCTTCGTTAGGTAGCTGAAATCATTTCAATTCACCCTCATATATATATATATATATATATATATATATATATATATATATATATATATATATTATAATTATTTATTTAAAAATATGATTCCAACGCTACATAAGAGTTCTCATGTTTCAAAACAAGAGCAGAAAACTATTATTTGAATTAAATTGAATTAAAGTACCAAGCTCTGTTCCATCTTCAACTGGAATTTTTTTTGGAATAACTAATTCTTGAAATTTACACATTTTATAAGCATATTCATTATTAAAATTAAAATTACCATGGTAACGGCTAGAGCAATTATTTTAAAAAAAGGGGTGTAAGGGTTAATAATTTGTATCAATATCTCAGTTACATTCAAAGATGTCAAGTCAGGGTAAGGTTGGTGTGTCTAAATTCAAAGCAGAAGTCTGGTTAAGTGTCTATGGAGATTTATTTATTTTTTTATTTTATTTTTTTCCTGAAAGGGTTTTGTGTATATAAAAAAACTGTCATAGTTTGCTGACATTTGACGACTTCATAAAGGGTTGTTTTTTTTTTTTTTGTTTTTTTTTGTAGGGCATTTAAAGTTTTTATTTAGACTATGGAGTTTAAAATTTGTATTATTTTATGCTAATTATTCAATGCGAAAATTTGATGATGTCAGAAAACACCATTAACTAATGTCTATTGTTTAATAAATTTTCATTATTTAGAAACTTGATAATGTGTATTTTTTTATGTAGGCATAAAGGGCATGGGTCATTCCAAGTTTTACAAGTTAGGAGCACTTATGTTGCCTCCATCTGGTTTTAAATTCATTCATATATATATATATATATATATATATATATATATATATATATGAAGAAAAATATACGGAAAAAACAAACAAAAATCCTTATATGCAATTATGCTGTTTTAATGTTAATATAATGTCAATGTCGGACGCTTCAGTCTAATAAACCATATTAGACCGAAACGTCCGATGTTGACATTATATTAACATTAAAACAGCATAATTGCATATAAGGATTTTTGTTTGTTCTTTCCGTATATTTTTCTTCATACTGTCAGATCTATATCCATATATTTACATATATATATATATATATATATATATTTGAATAAGGATTTGACACCACAGTATAAATATACTGAATTAAAAAGAACTATAAACATTTTTCCCTGAAGAATTTTTGCAACCAACACTTCTTCAGCAGGATTCATTAGTATAATTGGGATGAGACACAAGACAGTATTCACAAGAACTCAGTAGTAGATGAGGAGGGGAAATTTAATTATGGAACATGACTAAAAACAATTTCTTAATAAAAATAATTAACAAATACAAGATAAATGTCACAAGTGAGTATAAAATGCAAAAGTATTACTCATGCCCTCCAAATAACGTTAATGAGCTGGTAAACTGCTCTTTTTGTCTGCATAGGCTCCGTTGGTATATTTTAATATAAACCACTTCCAAAATCTTCAAATGATGAGAGGACTGAGCTCTATGTAAGATAGTGAAACAATCATCTGTATACTGTTATCCAAAAGATGCTAACCAATTGCTGTATCATACCCTGCTTGGGTCATCCTTGAAGATTAACTAAAGTTACCTGCTCTTGGACTTGCAGGAACATATTGAGCAATATGGGTCTCCAGTCTCTGGTTGGTCTATTCTATGTGTGCAGCATCACAATGACATTTAAATTTATGTACCATAGAACTATTTTGTAAATAGGACAGACCATACTTTTTTTTTTTTTTTAAGGTTAGCGCCCCGAGCAAGGCATGAAGCCACTAGGATGCAGGGGGGTTGCAGAAGATTTGTAGAAAGAGCAGATAGGAGTGATAGAAGAAAGGATGAAGGGAAGGGTAGTGTGTAGATCAAGGTAACTGGAGATGTCCATTGACATTACATTTGAATAGTTGGAGATTATAGCTATCAGGGAAACAGTAATTGGGAAGGGTGTTCCACAGGCGAGAGGTGTGAGGTATGAAGCTATTAGAGTAGAAGAGACGGCTACATTTTAAAGTTTCTACAGTGTAAGGGTGAGAGCGGGATGCCAGCCTCGTAAGGCGCTTGTATTCATGGAGACTGGGGACCAGGGAAAGCAGCTCATCGGAGCAATTGCCATGAAAGTATTTGTAGAAGAGACAGAGAGAAGTGACGGTGCGTCTGTGATATAGTGGCTGCAGGCGAGATCAGGCTCAATCACATTACATATCCGTCTCTGGATCTTGTCAAGAACTCCGAGGTAAACAGAAGGTGCCTCAGACCATATATGGCAGCAATACTCCAGGCAAAGGCGAATGGTCGTTTTGTATATTTGAAGTATCGATTCAGGGGAGAAAAATTTCCTGGCGTAGCACAGAGAGCCAACTTTCCTCATGGTGGACGATGCAATTAACTCAATATATTTGTTCCATCTCAGGTCAGCAGTCAACTTGAGACCGAGCAGACGCAGGGAGTCACTCTCAAGAAGTTGACTATCAGACATTCTAATGGGGGGCAGGTAAGGATATCTATAGTGGTTAATGGAGAGTAGTTTAGTTTTAGAGGCATTAAATTTGACCATCCAATTGTTGCTCCAGTTAACAACCAATTGGAGGTCCATTTCAAGATGCGCAGCCAGGTTAGTTCTGACTGCGACACTAGATTTGGTTTTGAGGCAGGAGTAAATTGTAGTATCGTCCGCGTAGATGCCAACTTGGGAACCTATGGCGTCAGGAAGGTTGTTGATGAAAATAAGGAAAAGTGTGGGGCCAAGGATGGAGCCTTGGGGAACACCTGTGTTCGTGGGATAGGAACTGGAGGAGAAACCGTTGAGAACGACCTTCAATTCTCGATTTGATAGGAATGATTGTATCAGATCAAACAGTCAACCAGTAATACCATAACCCTGGAGCTTACGAAGAAGGCTGGCATGCCAAACTCTATCAAACGCTTTGGAAATGTCTAGGGCCACGGCACAAGCCTCACCATTATTTTGAAGTGCTTGGTAGATGGTTTCAGTGATGGCCGTAAGCACGTCAGCTGTAGAACGGGCGTAGCGGAAACCGTATTGCTTGTCTGAGAGAAGGTCGTGTGTGGTAAGGTTTTTAACCACTTCTGTGTTGATTAGGGCTTTGAAGACTTTGCCAAAGAGGGGTAGGAGACTAATAGGATGGTAATTAGCGGGGTCAGAGGGGTCTCCAGAGTTCTTAAAGACAGGAACAATGGATGCGGACTTCCAGCAGTTGGGAAAGCAGGATTCCTTGAGGCAGTAATTATACAGTTTAGAGAGGGCGGGTAATGAAAGAGGGGAAAAACAAATGGGTCAAAAAATAACATGTAACATTACAGCTGAAAATCTTAATGTAATTCATGCAGATACCTTGTCAGTGAGTATTTGACTATTTCTACCTAGCCATGGTAGTTTTAAATAGAGAGGACACAAAGAGAGATCAAAAACTACTGGTTCCTTGAAACACTTAATTTTCCATTCAACAGTGTGCTTGATGACATTAATAGGAAAACTGTTATCAATAAAAATCCTACAATTTTTCTCTAGTTCCAGGTTAAGGGTACATGGGGAACAAATCATCAGTGCCCAATGGACTAGAGTAGAAATCAAGTTGATCTTATGGGATTTAGGAACAAAGGAATTCCAATTTGTATACAAATCAGTGAATGTAAGTTTGTGATAAATGGTGATGAACAAACCATCCTTATATTCAATCAAAACATCCAAGCAGAGCAGAGTTCTGTTACTTTCCACCTCCACAGCAAACAGCAATGATTGGTGATGGGAATTAAGAAGGGCGTGTGTGGCATTTGTTGTTAGACTTAAAGATGGAGAATGTATCATCAACATAATGCCAACAAGGCTCTCATAATAACCAACAAAAATGTTGACTAGAATTGGACACAGGTGTCTGCCCATTAAAACTCCATCAATTTGGGCATACATATTCTCATCAAAACTCCACCCCCTATGTTGCTAAGTGCATAAACTACAAAAATAAAGCTTCAGGAATTAATGCTGACTATCTATCTATATATATATATATATATATATATATATATATATATATATATATATATGGTGGAAAGTCTTGCATGGGCCAATGACTCTGAGAGTGATGCTATCAAGAGTTGTAAACTTCAGGTAGAGGCTACCTTTTGTGCCACAGTGGATTGTCATGAAATCAAGTTTGTGGGCTACTTCCTGGCAAGTTGAGGTGCACCTTAGACAAATTCATGTCATCAGCACTTTCTTCTACTCTGATTTTCTTTCACCTTCAACCAACTCTTGTAAAGCCAAATGCTAGTAGGGAATGGATGATGAGAACAGATTTTATTTAAACTCAAAGCTTCTAGTCTTGAACCTGCATGTTGGCAACAAATTTAACCATCAAGAAGTGATCAGCAAAGAAAAAAATTAATTTTTTCGATAGAAGATAAAGTTGTTGATTATATATACGTATCTCTCTCTCTCTCTCTCTCTCTCTCTCTCTCTCTCTCTATATATATATATATATATATATATATATATATATATATATATATATAGATAGATATATTTCTTTTTTCTTTACAGCATGTTTCATCATTTACAAGGCCCAGTGGCCACTTGATATAGAGGGTTAGGTTAGGAGGCCATATGTACATACAGGAGTGGGAGATAGCAGTTAATTCTAGCCTTAACAGTTAATATTGTAGTGATCAGGGAAACATCCTGTTGGGTGTCAGTTCCACAGGGCAGGGGTTTGCAGGACGAAGCTGCTCAAGTGGAACTTACTTTTCACTGATTGAATACAGAAGGAATGTGAGTGGTTTGCTAATATATAAGTGGCATGGCATGTTCTTGCCATGGAGTTTTGTCTTGGTGGGACCAGGTAATGTAGTTTGTCCAAGCACTTACTATGGAAGTAGCAGTAGAACAGAGAGAGGCTTGCCACATCCCACCTGTGGGATAAGGGTTAAAGGGTGGAGAATAATTTGTCACCCACAAGGGCTTGAAGACACCTCTGGACTCTATCAAGGCTGGAATGTGAGGTCTGAGTAGTACTTCATTTTTAGCCTGGTCTTCCTCATGTAAATGAGGATAGCAGAAGGAGTCAGGTACTTACTAGAGTGGTTCAGGAAGCTGATTATTTTACCTGTATACTTAGCAACAGAACTCATACATATCCTATATATCTGTGGAGCCCCAAACCTAAAAACGTTAAACCAAACAACAATCGAAATTTAACAAAAATTCTATCCACCCCCACTAATGTATTTAAACGAATACCTATATCTATAAATAAAAGTATTTCAACAAATTCTAGTATCCTAAAAATATTCAATAAAAATAAAAAATATATGAATCAGCCGTAAGAAACAGTATTAACAGTAAAAATTGTAAATTATGCTTAGAGGAAAAATTAGCAATAATCAGTTTTAAAAACCAAAATAAACTCTTAAACAAATAAATATAAATAAAATAAATATAATATAAACTTTAAATGAATAAATAAAAGAAACAAATATAATATAAACTTAATTTATTAAACAAATATTAAAGTATACACCTATACACATGTGCATACATGTACATATAGATTTGTACACACCCACGAAAAAAAAATTAACCCCTCATAATTAATACTTCAATATATAACTCCAACGTAAAAACAAAAACTAAATAAAACATGATATAAGCATACACTTGTTTTAATTACATATACACTATTTAGCAATTGCATATGTACATGTCACATGCATGTGGTGCATGCAAACATATGCACTATATATATATATATATATATATATATATATATATATATATATATATATATATATATATATAAAAGATAATATTATTTTTGCACCAACCTAATATTTAAAAAAATAAATAACTTCACCAAACCAAATTAAAAACAAAATAATAGCACAGTGAAGATACATAAATACATGTGTATGTGTGCATGTATGTAGATGTGCATATGTGTGTGTGTAAGTGTGTATAGATGTATATATGTGCATGTATGTATATATAAGTATTTACCATTTTAGCATTAATATCATCATTATCATTATCATATATATATATATATATATATATATATATATATATATATATATATATATATAATGTGTGTGTATATAAGGTGTGTGTATGTATATATCATATATATATAATGTGTGTGTATGAATATATAAAAAATATTTATATGTTAAGCATTAATATCAATTATTTATGTAAAATATGTAAAGAATGAAATACAACTTCTATAGCCAAAAAACTAGA
>OZ010584.1:48131156-48261156 GCA_963932145.1 Acanthosepion lycidas
ATATATATATATATATATATGTATGTATGTGTGCATGTATGTGTTTGTGTGCATGTATGTGTAGGTATATATATATATATATATATATGTATATGTACGTATATATATATATATATATATATATATATATATATATATATATATATATATATATGTGAATATATGTAGATATATGTGTATGTATATATATATATATATATGTGTATATGTTCGTATGTGTATTGTTATATTGTGTACCTAATTTTATTTACGTATATTTAGGTTGGTATGGATGTTTTTTTTTTTTTTTTTTTTTTTTTTTATATATGTATGTTAGGATACGTGTTTTTGGTCAAATGTCGTTGCATTTATGTGTATGTACGTATATATGTGTATTTATTACTATAGATAAGTATTTTTATGTAGATATTCATGTGTATGTATATTTCTGTATGTGTGTATGCATGCATGTATGTGTATATATATGTATATATATATATATATATATATGTATATATATATGTGTGTGTATATGTTTGTATGTATGTGTATGTATATATATGTATATATGTGTGTGTGTGTTTACTTATGTAGGTTTGCAGTTGTATATATGTATGTTGACACCTACTATACATGAAATTGTTTATGTGTACTTGTAGGTAGGGAAACTTGGGTATGTCATTACGGCCACATGAGTTAGTATATATGTGTGTATATATGTTTATTTTTGTGTATTGCTGTGTATATATGTATTTATTTGTAAGTATGTGTACACATATTTGTGTGTATATTTGTGGGTACATATATGTATATGTGTATGTATGTGTATGTGTACTTGATACCATGGAAATGTATACGTATGTATATGTTTATGTATGTATGTGTAGATATTTCGGTGTGTATGTATGTATGTATATTTATCTATATGTGTGAGTATGTGTGTATATGTATGTGTATATGTATATATATGTATATATGTGTATATATGTATGTATATATGTATATATATATATATGTTTGTATGCGTATATATGTGTGTGTATGTGTGTGTGTGTGTGTGTGTGTATATACTTATATGTATATGAGGTGGACATCGTAGTTACCGATGGGTGTTGACTTTAATGTCCGTTTTTTGTTTTTTTTTACATACACTATTTTAATATATTAAATAATATTAATTTTAATCATTTTTATCTTTGTATATTTACTCGCTTAAGTTAGATTTCAATAGGTTGTTAACATTCATGCAATGGCATTTTCTGTCTTAAATATTTATCAGTTGGGGTATCCAACTGTCTGGGTCAATGTCTGTGGATGTATGTGCATGTATTTATATGTATCTATGTGTATGGAAAGTGCATCCACTTTTAATTATGTATGTATGTACGTGTGTGTTGGTTTCCCTTCTCCCATCCCCCCCCTTTTTTTTTTCATGACAGACGGTGGAGATGTTCTCTGTCTTGTCCCTTTTTTGTGTGTGTATATGTCTTAGTGCTTATGTATTAGAATCTGACTGCGTTTGTTTTACGCGTGAGTTTAGGACCCCATTTACACACCATGAGGATTAAAATGTATACATTGTAAAAAGACCGGATATTAAATATAGCTAAAGTAACTTCAATGAAAAAATAAATTGAATAACATATATATTTCTTCTTTTCTCCTCAGTAATTTTATAGTTGTAAACTTGATAGCGAATAAATGTTAAATTTTGATTTTGTAATTAGCAGTTTTAAATTTTAATATTAAATTTTATCATATAATTTAGTAATTATTCGTTGGAATGAATTATTTTTTAATACTAAACATCTGAATAGATATTATAACATGACTTCGTTATCGAGCTTTTTGAATTTTCCTGTACTTGTGTTCTGATTGGTCCATCTAGCCTTTGTAACAACGTTTTCCCCTTGCGTAGAATATTAATTAATTTGAAACTTTTAAAACCATTTATTTTACATTCAACGTCATCACTTGATAAGACACCGAGGGTGTTGAAACAAAATGGCTATTTTTGTAGTGATTTTATAACATATTTATGTTATAAATTTTTTTCTTTAAAAATAAATAATTATATCTGCTCTACTTTGTATTGAGCACTCTTTTAAGAATAGTAATTGTTGGTTATTGGAATTCATTCCATATACACCAATCATATACTTGGGTATATATATATATATATATATATATATTAGTAAGATGCAGGTACTTGAGAATACACTTTTAGTGCACTATGAATGGAAGTCACTCTAATGTAATACTATATAGCATTTGCTAAATTTTAACATTTCTTTTTCAGACATATTGGGAACATTAACATGGCAGCAGTTTCCAATCTGACACAGGAAATAGAAAAGTATGGTAGTGCTTAGGGCACTACCTGCCAACCACAGCAATTTAAAGATATCCAACTTCGTGAAAGTGGCCAGGTGAACAGGAAGAATGTCAAGCAGCTCTCTGCAGACCACAGAGAGCTACTCATGATGATCATGTCATAGTCCTGGGTATGAGGTCATATGGAATGAGAATCATTTCATGCCACTTTACTTCTTCCCATAGAGCCTCTGGGTCAATGCTGACATCTATATCTATGTGCTAGACATCTAAAACACTATAATGAGTTCAGTGAGAGGTTCTATACATGCCAATAGGTGTCTGTTCCCACTCATATGACTCCAAAACAGCTGGCCAAGAATTTTGACTCCACTAACATGTGGCCTCTGGGCTGTCCTGATTTGAATCCCCTGGACTACTATGTCTGTGGCACTGTCAAAAAAGAAAGATTAACCTGTATCCACATACTACCAATGAGTCACTAAAGACTGCCTTAGTGGACCTGATGGTCAACATCTATCAAAACCACCTAATCTGAGCATGCAGTCAATTTCAAGGCTGCATCAAGGCCATTCTCAAGGCTGAATGGGTTTTATTGTTTTTCCAAGTTGTAAAAATCTTTTTGAAAATTTGTCCTCGGCTATGTGAGAAATCTTATATATTAAATCAATTTACATACTTATTTCTTACCAAAACACTTACTCTTTGCACTTCTTATGCACTATATATCTAAAGAATTAATGGATTTATTTTTAATCAGACATTTCTATTACGTCAAACAATATTTTAAAGGATACTCCTTTTTGAAATAGACACCCTGTTTTTATTTTAAATATTGTTTATGATGTCTATCTATTGGCCTGTACACTTGAGAAATCTTAAAGAAAATGCTGGAGAGCACATTTTCTTTATTAAAATATCTTGGGTGGAGCAACTGATAGATGTAATGCAAACTGTTTAAAATAAAAATGGGGTATATATTTCAAATCCACTAAAAATGAAATTTGAAGTGATATATATGCATGTAAGCACATCTGTGTAAATGTATATATACATCATTTCCCAAATTTTTTGACAAGTATCTCAATTTTCTCACTACCTTTTATCATGAGTAAGTTTACCAAAGATGTTATGATAAAAATGACCCCCAAAATGAAGCTACTTATAAAACAATGTGTAGGATAAGTTTCAATCATTCATTTCTGGACCTCAGGACATTTTCTGTATTCAGAGAAAAACATATATTGTTTTGATGACTAGATAAAGATTTATTTAGACTTGGAACAATTTATAAAAATACATTTGGTTTATGGTTTTAACCCCTTCTCTGGTGTAGATGCATAGTGTCTATACATTTTTACTGAAAGTATCTGTATTCAACATGGATGAATAAACATGTCCAAAACATAACATTCAAAAACCAGCTATAGACGTGTCTATACATTGAACCTGATTCTTTTTATACCCTTCTGAGCTTGAAGCAAATTCAATTGTGAACCTATAGGTCCGTTAGCCTCTGCTCGGGTACTTCAAGGTGCCTCAATTTCTAAGTTACTATATTAAAAACAAATAAAAACTTTATCTGAAAATGAAATGTTTTTTCCCAAAATAATTGTCAAAGAAGGGGTTAATATCAACACTTTATCAATATACTTTGTTTATTATCTGAAATCCAAGCCTAATGTGTGTGTGTGTATATATATATATATATATATATATATATATATATCTATATATATATATATATATATATATATATATATAAGGGTGTCCATAAAGTCTCTTTACAATTTAAATAATATACTACAAAGCAATTGATAATCAGATTTGATCTATGTACTCAGTAGTTTTTAATCACATTACATTTGTGTATTTCAGATATCCTGTTGATGAAAGAGGTACTGTTAAATGAACTCTGAACATTTCCAGACCAGTGGATTGGAAGGGATGGCCCAATTGCCTGGCCTCCTCATTCACCAGATATCACCCATCCAAACTTCTTTCTATGGGATTATGTTAAAGATATCATGTATCAAACAAAGATATGGGACATCAATGAGATTTGAGAAATCTTAAAGAAAATGATGGAGAGCAAAAGATCACTGATGCCATTGCCACCATTGCCAAGAAATCGAGTACAGTCTTGATGTGCTTCGTGCAACTAATGGTGCCCATATGGAAGTGCATTAAGTTAGTTAAAAAAAACTTCAATATCTACTCATTTTGTAACAATTTCCCCATATTTGTCTGTTCATTTGCTTTTGTAATCATTTTTTTAAATTGTAAAGACATTTTATGGACACTATATATATATATATATATATATATATATATATATATATGTATATGTGTGCGTGTGTGTGTGCATTGGGGGGTGCATATCTTTTATTACTTTAGCAGCTTATCGTTTGTAGATAGTTGAAGTGTAAATCTGAAAGCCTGTGTCTTTGTATGACTTAAATATGCTCTCCTGAAATAGTGATGAAGCAGGAATATATAAAAATCTAGAGAAAAATACTGTTTATCCATCAGTAATCAAAGTTTAAGTACAGAATTTTTAAACTTTAAATATTAGAAGACATAATACTTCTTCTTTTAAAGTTCTATGTTTTCTGAATTTACCCAGTAGCTCATGCATTTCATCCAAAATATTTGGGACAAATTATACACAGCGAGAGTTAAAGGCAGAAAAAGCAATAAGTTAATAATTCAAAAGAAGAAAATATTTTCAAATTTATATGCTCATCACATACAAGGTGAAACTTGAAGCTTGCTGTACATCTGAATTAAGTGTAAATGTGTGAATATCATGTAACAATTTTCATATTTTTTAATTATTTTCTTACTTTTTTATTATTACAGTGTTTATATATCTAACCTTCCTGTTAATGTTGTCACAGTTTACTACCCCTGCCAAGAAGAGAATTAAGAAATATTTAAACTGTCATCCTATCTGCCCATAGGACTTGTCAGATTTGAAAATAACCATTTCACATAGGGATGACATTGTAGTTAAAGTGTTCTTTTTCTTTGCCTGCAGCCTCTTCAGTTTTGCAGGAACAAGATCTTGACATCAACCATTCACTCAGCCTTTGCATATTCATTCAATCAACTAAAATACTGATGAAAAATAAAAAGAAATAGATAATGTTAATCCTTTTAAAAGGGAGGTTCTTGATGGAGACATACACTTCCTTTTTATTTAAAAAAAAATATTAAATTATTTTCCATTTCTCATTGACTTCCTTATTTCTACATAAAAAAGCATGATGTGGATGCTAAAATTTTATAAACAAAAACATTTGTAGATATTTTTAATATATATATATATATATATATATATATATATATATATATATTTTTACAGTAAGGCCTACCCTGTACAAGACTCAGGGGCCACTCAAGGTAGAGGGTTATGTTATCGGATAGTTTATATGGATAGGAGGGGAGATAACTGTTGACTCTAGTCTTGAACAGGTTAAGATTGTAGTGACTGGGGAAACATCTTCTTCGGAGTCTGTTCCACAGGACAGTATTTCATGGAAAGGAGCTGTTTGAGTGGAACTTACTTCTCACCAATGGAATATATATATATATATATATATATATATATATATATATATGATGACTCATGTGAGCTGATAGCTTAAATCGACAACCAATATAATAATGAAATATCCAAATGTTTCTCTTGAAACTAAAGCCATTATACAACACTTGGAATGGATCAGGATAAAACATAATAGACATTCGTTGTCTGTTATATTTAATAATATATGCTTGAAAAAAATGTGTGCGTGTGTGTGTGTGTGTGTGTGTGTGTTGGTTGGTTGGTTGTGGGTGTGTTTGAGGGTTGGAAAGTTCATTGGCTGACCCAGATATAAATGTAAGTAGACACACCAATTGGTAGACTAAAAGACATGAAAGTGTAACAGAATACAACAGCTGTTCTTTTCTGGTACATTTGCATATCTTTTAGTCTGGTGTGTCTACTTACATTTATATCTTGGTCAGCCTATGAACTTTTAAGCCAACCCTTGTATATTCACAACTTTGATTAAAAACCAATGAAAATTCTTTGTTATGGATTTTTTTATTTATCTGTTTTGTACAGTGTGTCTGGCTGTATATGAGTTATAAATGAATACACATTTTACATGAGTGGCTAAGTACATGTATATATGCATACATCTATATATGCTAAGTCTATAAGTATACAAAATATTTGTGGGGATGTATCTGTGATTAGATAAACGTATGAGTATATGTGTTTTGGAAGCATGAATTATATTCCCAGTACTACCATCATCTAAGCGATAAGAAAAATAGTTTTAAAAAGGCATTTTTTTTTTTTTGAAAGATGACCTGATATGAATGAATATAAACTGAAATTTGACTTTTTGAGAAGAACTGGTAAAAAATTCTGTATAAAAAAGGAAAGTAAACTTTCAATTTAGAAAAAAAAAAAATTAAACTTACCTACAAAATCTGGCAAAAAGTTGGAATAACTAAGTTCTATTATTGTGTAGTAAAAGATATCTCCACACAGCAAAGAAAACAGAATGAGTTGCACTGATGTTAGAAGCTTATTCTCAATTTTTTCTTTTATTTCTTTTTACTATACAATCAGATTAAAATTTCAGTAGTAAATTTTAAAAGTAATTGTGTTGGTCTTATCCTTTCTCTTCTTTTTTTGAGTAAACTAATTGAATTAGGTTGTAAGTAATTTGTTACTGGTTGGTCTTGAAATCATAATTACAACAACCTGAATGATACAGAAATGTCATTATGTAGATAACATAAAAAAATAATATCTAAGTATTTTTTGCTTTCGAACCATTGCAGAGTGATGCATTTAGAATTTTTTTGAATATGCCTAAGTTTATATTATTAAATTTTCTCACTGGCTACATTTTGGAGGAAGTATATCTAAATTATAAAATAAATTCTTACTTTAGCAAAGGAAAAGAGAATACAAAGAAAAATTGTGAAGTAATAATTAATTCTCAGCAAAGTAAATACAGATTAATTTATATAATTATTTTTTACAATATAAATAACAAATTATCATTCTCTTTCTCTCTCTCTCTCTCTCTCTCTGTAGTGTGATAAAAAAAAAACAGCACAGAAATCAGAATCAGTGGACCAGATTTAATTTCAGGTTCAGGCTGTTCATTTAGCATTAATTCTCTTGAGAAAAGCATGAAACTACTTCTCCCTGTAGTCTGTCAAATTGTTAACTAGTCTCTCTTATGTATTTAAAAAATAGTAATCTTATGCCACTCTTGACATCTACAGAAAACAATCATTATTCTCTTTCACTATTCATTCCAGGCCATACATACACGGTTCCCTTTAATTTAGTATACACTTCTAGTTACAGGTTAGATCCCCTTTTACTGATAGAACCCTTTCAATTTTTCTTGGCATGAATTTACAATGTTCTATCAGCATTCTCTTGAAATTTAGATTCATACTGTTATTATGGCATTCCACAATTCTTCTAGATTGGTTGACTGCTCACCCAGGATTTAAATCTTTCTTTCGACCAAACCGCAGATGTGCTCTATGGGACTGACTCATTGCTGTATTTCATAAACCAATTTACACTATTTTTATTTGTGACACAGTGTATTGTCATGCTGAAGTTGGTCATCAGAGTATAGGTGCACAATACTTTCAAGTTGTTTACATCAAATTCTGGCCCTACCATCAAAATGTCACAGCAAAAATTGAGACTCATCAAACCTGGCAATATATTTCCAATCTTCTAGTATTCAATTTTTGTCATCCTTAGTGAATTGTAGGTTCACTTTCTTGTTCTTATCTGGCACAAATGGCACCTGGTATCGTCTTCTTCTACTGTAGCCCATTTACTTCAAGGTTGAACATGTGCATTCAAAGATGTTTATATACAGCCATTATAAAGAGTGATTATTTGAGCTACTGTTGTCTTTCTATTAGCTTGAACCAGTCTGGCCATTCTCTTCTGCCCTCTTTCATCAACACTGGACATCCTCCCATAGAAATGTTTCTTTCTTTCCTTTCCATTCTTGAGAAACCTTAGAAATAGTTGTACATAAATATCCTAGTAGATAAACAGTTTTTGAAATACTCAGATCGACCTGTCTGGTAGCAATGACCATGCTGGATTCAATGTCACTGAAATCATATTGCTTTCTCATACTAATATATAAAACAAAATTCAGCAAGTTGCCATAGCCTTATTTAAATGCTTATATCCATTAAATTGCTGTAATATCATTAGCTAATTAGAAATTTGCATAAAAGAACATTTTTTCATGTGTACTTAAATAGACAGTGAGTGTATATCCTTAGATACAGATATCTACTGAGCAAATTCAGTTTGTTCATATCCATCAATATATCTATCTAGCCCAGTCTGTCTACCAACCAAGGTTTGTACATTTTTTAAATCTGTCCATTTATATATCTATGTATTTAGGTGCTTATCACAGCTTCATAATTAAAATGTTCTGAAAGACAAGTTTTCTAGAATAGAGAGTTCTCAGAAAGTCTACTCTAAAATTTCTACTGTGATTTTAGAGTAGATTAAGTTTCACAAATAACTATCTTTCTCACACTATATATATATATATATATATATATATATATATATATATATATATATATATATATATATATAGCATTAATTATATACCAGCAGACATAAGATCTATATTCATAGCATTGCTTGAGAAGCCAGGTGAAAAGGAATTAGGACAAGAACAATGCGGATCCATTAAAAACACTAGAACAAGAAATATGAGATTTATGCTCAAAATGATATCAGAAAGAGCAATACAAATACAGAAGGATGTGCATCTGTGTTTTATAGGTTATGTAAAAGCATTCAATAAAGTCTCAAAGAACTGTTTGAACTGCTATGTAACCTTGACACATTTGGGAAGGATATTTATTGGCAGCAAACCACTTGTATATGGATAGGAAATGCGTTTAGTAAATATAAAAAATAGAAAGTGGGTGTCTTCTTACTGAACTCATTTCACTTATACAATGAGGAAATTCTAAGAAAATTAGAAGATAGAATGTATGGTTGTTAGTAAAAGGAACAACCCAACATGTAAATTACAAATTGAAGATGTCAAAATCAAATGAGTACAACAATTTATATATCTGGAAAGTATTGTAACAGAGGACAGAATGTGTGACACTGAAATCCAAAGATGTATTAGGGTAGCAAAAAAAGCCTTCCAAAAACTAAGCAAAGTATTAAGAAACAAAGAAAAGTGTTCTGAACTGTTATATAATATCAGTCCTCCTATCTGGCAGTGAATGATTGCCAATCTCCTTAGAGATGAAGAAAAGACTTGAAGCTATAGAAATGTGGATCTATAGAAGGATGCTGAGAATACCATAGACCAGACATGTGAGCAACAATGAAGTTTTAGAGAAAATGGAAACACAAAGGACACTTATACTTAACATTAGAAAAAGAGTTGAAATTTCTGAGGCATTTAACAAGGAAAGAGGACTTGAAGAGCTTGATACTCAGAGTATAGCTTGAAGGTAAGAGGAACAGAGGAAAACAATGCATAACCTACCAAGCAAGCTTGAATAAATAGATGCCAGGACAAGGTTTAAGAAAGATAACAAAGAGACAAAATTTATGAAGAGCTACAAAGGACAGGAAATTGTGGAGAGCCATGATCGCCAATGTCCTGAAGGAACATGGCACATGGAAGAAGAAAAAGAATTGTGATAAAGTGAAAATGTTTATGAATCAATGTGAAAATAAAGAATAGGAATATTTTTTAAAGTCTTAATAGATAATATAATTTAGCACTAGGACAGTATCACTATGATCAGTTGAAATTTTTTATATTATATTTATACAAACTTGGCTGAATTGAATTTAAACCTATTAATTTTTACCGATCAGATCTACTGTAGTAAGCATATTCATGTATAAATAAAATTTTAAACAGCTGTGTCAGTGAAAATGGTTTTAGCAGCTACTGAATTTTGGCCTACTCCTTTTTGACTATTCAAAGCATGCTTGAAACTTAGGTCATTATGACTTGGGACTTCATGCTAACACAACCACTGACAGCTTCTGAACAGTTTTGTCAACTCAATTTCATTTACATAGCATGGATTAACTCATGGTATAGTTTTCAGGAACTTCCTATCAATTCACTTCTTCTCTCAAGGCTGATATTATCAAGAGGTCACCTCTTTGACAAATCAACCATGTTGAGATTCATTCAAGGGTCTCATGGGTTGTAATGCTAATATTCTTACCATTCAGTCATGTTCCCAATTGATTTCAAATAATAAGCATATAATTATACAAATGCATAGGCATGCATATACACTATATTCAATTTTATTATGTACAGCCTGTCTGAAGTTATTATGCAAATCAAATGAAGTTCTTAACCAATATTTGTCAAATTTAAAATAATCCATTCGACCCTTAGTAAAGTTTTTAATTAAATTTTCTACCATTTTTAATGGTTAGTTTTTTAGATATTTGGAATTTATGAAAATGGACTGACTGAAGTTATTATGCAGATTAAACTAATATTAGCTTAAGACTTCTGAAATCTAATAAAAACTATTTTTTCTTTTTGTCCATAATATATGTTGAAACATGGGTAAAGGGAAGGACCTAAAAATTATTGAAAAACAGAAAATAACCAATTTATTGATTGAAGTAATGTCTACATCGAAGGAGCTTTGCAGAGATCATCAAACAATAAAGAAGGCTGTTGAAAATATAAGTAATTTGAGAACTTGAAGCAAAGGAAAAAGCTTTAAGAATTTGCTTCCTTGATATGAATGTAAATTAAAGCAAGTTATAGTGAAACAACCACTTTTGACTAGTGCTCAGATCTTTGAAAAGGCTGGAATTAAGAGAATCAAGAAGGACAAAAGGTGTAGAATACTTTGTTAATTGGGATCTCTAAAAAAATCTCCTAGGCAACCTCCTCTCACTAAAGAAAATATTTGAAAGCAACAAATTTGGTCAAGAAATACATGACAATTGAATTTTCTAAAGTAATTTTCATGGATGAATCTCAAGTGACATTTGATGGACCTAATAGATAGGTCAAATGATGGATTTTATCCAATTTAGACATGCCTGTGGCTAAAAAAAAGCAAAAAGGAGGCAGTAGTGTTGTGATATGGGCTGGTCAACCAAATCATTACTGGACCATTCAAAGTTGATGAAGCAGTTAAACTGAACAGTGCTAACTATTGCGTTTTTATGAACAAGAATTTCTTTGCATGGTACAAGTCCTAGTCTTGCAGTTTCAAAGTGAAGTGTGCATTTATGCATAACAATGTTCCTTCACATGTATCTAAGCTTACCTATTAAAAGAATTACATGAGAGAAGATAATGGAATGGTTACCATCAATTCCTGATCTGAATCCAATCAAAAATCTTTGGTCAATTATGAAGATGAAATTATATGAAGGAGGCAAACAATGTAGCAACAAAGCAGATCTATGGGGAGCAATCAAAACTACCATATTGGCCATAGCTAGGACCCTAACAGGTGCTACCACCCCTGGTCAAGGTGGACCTGGGAACACCAGCAATTAAGAGGTGGTTCCACGCTCCTCAAAACTTCATGATTAGAGGCCTTGCTGTTGGACATACTTTATCATTTTACCCAGGATGCAGATGTAGTTTATCGTCATACCCAGGACACACACACACACACACATATATATAACAGATATGTATGTATATATTTACTTAGCTCAAGAGAAAATTACATGTATTATAAATAGATTACAACCCCTGGGAGAAAGTATGGAATTCACATATTTAGAGAATGTTCATTTAGTTTTTTTTACATATTTAGCAGTAAATGAACTAATAACATAAAATGCAAAGAATTGCTTGTTAAACAACTATATATTCTGATTTCACAAAATTTCCTTTAAAAAAAACTTGATTAAATTATGTAAATTAATATCAGTTTTTTCCAAGTCATGTAGAGTAAAATATCATTGAATATCTCCATGTTGAGGAAAAAAGGTGCATATCAACAGTGTTCAATGAGAATATTAATACACTGCATATCCCCCTTGGATATTAACACAGATCTGTGATACTGTATGCATATAATCATACAGATGACTATCCTATGTTACATTATTCCACACTTCTTGCACCTGTAATAAAGCAAGAGTTATAAATGAAATAACTGAATGAGTCAGGCATTGCTCAATAATGTCCTATAAATGTCTATCATGGGGCAGGTCAGGCATGTTGACTAACATGGGCATCAGGTACAAGCATTATCCTACTGGAATATTATATACCTTTCCTGTAACAAGAACGTTGGAAGAAGAAATTGACCAATGATCTTGATATACATGGCACTATTTAATGTTCCCTCAAAAATAACCAAAAATAAGTGAGAGTTGTTACTTATGGCATCCCACATAATGCTAGGCCTGTTGATATGGTTAAGTACATTATGGAAGATGTTATTCTCCAGATCTATATAATCTATTCTCATCACTGAACCAAGTGCCATTCTGGTTTTTAGTGATTGTTTCTCAGCAGCAGTGAAGGTGAAAATGATAAAATTGTGGATATCTGTTGTCCTGCTGCAAGCAAATATTTCTGTGAGAAGACACTGGGGGTCATATATTCTCTAATCAGTATTGTGGATAATATGTAGTCTGCCACTGTTGCCTTACATTGTCTTGATCTTTGTGAACATCTTTACTACATGAACATCCAGAAACTTTTCTACAGGTGGAAGAATGTTCATTTATCTACAGTTTCTAACATTGAAATACTACTGATATGTGCAACATGAACTGGAATTCTCTAAAATTACCATCCAGCCTCTTAAAGACAATCTAACTGCTCTCAAATGGTTCTAATTGGACAAAAAATGCAATTGTGCATTTTCATGTCACAACACCTGATTGCCCAAGATAGAGATTAATCACAACACAGAATGTTAAAGCAACATATATTGTCATTTAAAAATTGTGCACTGGTATGTTTGATATATATCACCAGATGAAAATTTTATCAGAATATTTAATACCTACTAGTATACATATTTTGTACCAAGGTCAAAATTGATGGCAAATCTTTTTTTACAGTATGTCCTTCACAAATGTTTGTTCTACATACAGAAATTCCATTGATAAAACCTTCTTGTGTGGTCATTGCTCAGGGTTAAATCATTTTAGTGTTTTAGATATTCAATAAATTTCCTATGGCCATAATAACTTTCAAATAGTATGGCATTGTTCACAAATCTAATAATCAAATAAAAACAAGGATGAAGTGTCAGAGCTTGATTCAATTGCAAGTGCAAACACATGAACACTCCCCTCCTTCTTTGCACATTTACTGTAAAGCTGGGGTTAATAAGACGTTCTTCAGGGATTTTTCTCTTTTAATATTTTAATAATCCTTCTCAAACAATCTTTGCTGTTCGAACGCCAATTTATGATGGAATCATATGAAGAAACTATTGGCTAAATGGCAAAAGCTGATTTTGGATTTATTTCGTTGCAGATTTTGTACATTTAACTGAAATAATCTAACCCAAAAATTTATATAAGGCTATTTGTGTGTCATATGTAATTTACATGGCAAATTTGGAAGGCATTGGATGAAAAATCAAAGAGTTATAGGCAAAAAAAATGGCTTTTTGAAAAGTTTTTTGTGGTTTCTCGTTATATGCTAGGAAATGAGCAGGACTAAAACCACACTATCTTATTTCTTGTATGATGTCAATTTTTTTGTGACATGTTTGAAGAAAATCAAATAAAAAATCAGAAAGTTATTCAAGTTTTTAAGTAGTACAAAAAACACATTTTTTCAGTTTTTTGCAATTTTTTGTATGAAGCCAATGTTGGAGGAAAACTATTAAGTACTCTATGTAAGCCTCATAACATGAGCTATGTTTGCATTCAGTACAAAGATGTCAGTTCATCCAGTAAAAATTTTATTAACATGTAACATTGCCTTGGATTTTGTAAAAAATCATACCCCATCTTCAGTTTTATCAATTTTTCTGCCAAACATGGGGTGCATGGTGATTGAAAAGTTGGTCTTGATTTTTTTAATAAATTTGCAATATGTGTGTACAATTTCATCAAAATTGGTTGTGAAATGTGGATGTGCATAAATAGCATACTCACAGATACATCTTTTGTTTTATATATATATGTATATATATATATATATATATATATATATATATATATATATATATATATATATACATACACACACATACTGTATTTATTCAAAATTATAACATCACTACAAAAATTGCAATTTTGTTTTGAACACTTCTGGTGTCTTATCAAGTGATGGCATTGATTGCAAAATAAAGAGTTTTACACACATACTGTATAAGGATTGTTCAAAAAGTTCTAAGTCTCACAAAGAAAGAAGAGCCATAGCTGAGCATTTTTGTTATAGCAACACACCACCTCTTTTTATGAAACTAGAAAAACTAATTCCGATTTCTGTTTTAATTTCTGAGCAGCTGAGACCCCTACAAAGGCATGCAATAAAAATGGACAATACAGAGGACCAAGCAATCAAAGTATCTGCAAAAAAAAAAGGTATGACACTGAAGGAAATTCATGAGGACATGTTACAGATATCTGATGATGATGATGTCTCCCCTTCTTATGCAACTGTGAAGTGGGCTGCAGAATTCAAGTGAGGTAGGGTCAGCACAGAAGATGACCCTTGGTCAGGTCGTCCAAAAACCTCAACCACTGGTGAAGAAGTTGGTGCCATATGGTTTAATGATGACAGATGTCTTACTGTCTAGCATATAGCTTAGTCCATAGTCATTAGTTCTGGTCCAGTTTATACTTTTTTAACTGAAATCTTGGTGATCAACAAGCTGTCAGCAAGATGGTTTCCAAGAATGCTGAAATCAGAGCAGAAGCTGAAAATGGTTGACATTTCCAAGACACATCTGACTCAATTTCAGGCTGACCCTGAGAATTTCCACTGCAGATTAGTAACTCGAGATGATACCTGGGTTCACCACTTTGAACCTGAATCAAAGAATCAAACAGTAGAAGCACAATGGTTCTTCACTCTTGAAGAAGTTCAAGCAGGCAGCATCTATTGGCAAGATGGCTTCTGTGTTTTTTTTTTATTCTGAAGATGTAATCATGATAGAAAAGCAAAAAAACTATCAATGGACAGTACTATGCATCAGGATTAAAACAACTGAAGAAACCAATCAAGTCAAAATGCAGAGAAAAGCTTAAGGCAGGTGTGTTCTTGTTCCAGGATAACACACCCATTCACACTGCTCAGGTTGCAGTAGCTGAAGCAGCTAACTGTGAGTTTAAATTGCTACCTCATCTCAGTCTGGTGAGTAAGGACTCACCAGACTTAGCTCCATCTAACTTCTTCCTGTTTCCTAAACTCAAATCCCACCTTCATGATCACCATTTTGGAAACAAAGAAGAGATTATATGTGTTATGGGGGGGAGTATTTGGAGGACCAAGGTGCCTCCCTTCTTCTGTAATGGGATTGCAATACTTAAGCATCATTGAACCAAATGCCTTGATGTCAAAAGGGGGACTATACTAAAAGCTTCTGGGTGAGGCTTAGAACATTTTGAATGACACTCGTAATTAGGCAGCAATTGTTCTTTTAAACATGTTTTATTAAAAAAGTACATATATTCGATGCTTATTAAATTTATATACATTTTTTTTTCTAAATTGCAAATAATTCTCTGCATACTTGGCTGCTGCTGATGCACAAAATATATAAAATCCAGTTGGTGTCCAAGGTTTCAACTCTTAGCAGTCATTGTCAGGAGTATGTACAAGTAAAGGACATTAAAGAAAATAGTGTTTTCAGTAATACATTTTTAAAGTGTTGTTATATTTTTAAATTGAATTGAATAAAGCAAAATTCAAGAAATCATCTTAGCTATGTGCTATGGTAATGTGTATTAATCATGGGTGATTACATTTTTATATGCATTGAACAATGCAGTGTTGGATACTATAATTATTTTTATTGATGTATAGTTGTTTTTGTATAATACAAATGGCTTAGTCTTTTTGATACTGGATTTATGGATTATTTTAGTGTTATTTTTGTTATTTGTAAGGAGCTGTCTAATGTTACTTTAGTTCTTATGGTGTTTGTTAATGTGCTGTCTAATAGCAATTTTTGAATAAATCTGTGTGAAAAGTGTGGTTGTTGTGTGACCTATAAATGACATATATTGTTTATTATGTGCAGGGATGGAATCTCAAATTGGATAGATAAATTTGTAAACAGCATTTGTCTTATGTAGGTATTGGTGAGTTGAGAAATATTATTTTTGATAATTAGATTACTGATTTTAATTTTTTTTATAATAGGTAATAAATCTTATATGTGCATTTTTCAACAGGTTTAATATGTCTATGTAGGTGAGTTGAGAAATATTATTTTTGATAATTAGATTACTGATTTTAATTTTTTTTATAATAGGTAATAAATCTTATATGTGCATTTTTCAACAGGTTTAATATGTCTATGTAGGTGAGTTGAGAAATATTATTTTTGATAATTAGATTACTGATTTTAATTTTTTTTATAATAGGTAATAAATCTTATATGTGCATTTTTCAACAGGTTTAATATGTCTATGTAGGTGAGTTGAGAAATATTATTTTTGATAATTAGATTACTGATTTTAATTTTTTTTATAATAGGTAATAAATCTTATATGTGCATTTTTCAACAGGTTTAATATGTCTATGTAGGTGAGTTGAGAAATATTATTTTTGATAATTAGATTACTGATTTTAATTTTTTTTATAATAGGTAATAAATCTTATATGTGCATTTTTCAACAGGTTTAATATGTCTATGTAGGTGAGTTGAGAAATATTATTTTTGATAATTAGATTACTGATTTTAATTTTTTTTATAATAGGTAATAAATCTTATATGTGCATTTTTCAACAGGTTTAATATGTCTATGTAGGTGAGTTGAGAAATATTATTTTTGATAATTAGATTACTGATTTTAATTTTTTTTATAATAGGTAATAAATCTTATATGTGCATTTTTCAACAGGTTTAATATGTCTATGTAGGTGAGTTGAGAAATATTATTTTTGATAATTAGATTACTGATTTTAATTTTTTTTATAATAGGTAATAAATCTTATATGTGCATTTTTCAACAGGTTTAATATGTCTATGTAGGTGAGTTGAGAAATATTATTTTTGATAATTAGATTACTGATTTTAATTTTTTTTATAATAGGTAATAAATCTTATATGTGCATTTTTCAACAGGTTTAATATGTCTATGTAGGTGAGTTGAGAAATATTATTTTTGATAATTAGATTACTGATTTTAATTTTTTTTATAATAGGTAATAAATCTTATATGTGCATTTTTCAACAGGTTTAATATGTCTATGTAGGTGAGTTGAGAAATATTATTTTTGATAATTAGATTACTGATTTTAATTTTTTTTATAATAGGTAATAAATCTTATATGTGCATTTTTCAACAGGTTTAATATGTCTATGTAGGTGAGTTGAGAAATATTATTTTTGATAATTAGATTACTGATTTTAATTAATCTTATCTTGAGAACACAGGTCTATATTAAAATTATTATTGTATAAATTAAATCTAATTTGATAGTCAACAATATAATTTGGGAAACAATTTATAACAACAAATTTATATCTTTCAAGACAATTTCTTTTATAGTTTAGGAGGCAAGAATTAGAAGTGGATGATTTTTTTTTATATAGTGAAGTAATGAATTTATGATATACATTGATTGTAATAAACAGTAAGTTCATCTAGGGTCTTCTCTGACATTGTGTGGCTTTTTCTGATTTGGGATTTTTATTTAAAAGGGTTACCAGTTTTGCAGAAGATTATTTGTAATTTAGAAAAGAAGATGGTTAAATTTAATTGACATAGGATGTCTATATTTTCAATAAAATATATTGAAAACAATTACCTCACTTTTTACATTCTGATTTGGAGTAAGTTACAATTACAGAAATGATCTTCAGATGTATGTTAGATGCTTCATCAAAATCGAAGTCCTACTGTATGTGTGTGTGTGTACACACACACATACACACATACACACATATATATATATATATATAAGTATGTATACTTTATGTTATTGGCAACATTGTTACAAAGAGTATAAGAGATTGTCTAAGGTTTGATTCTAAATAACAGATGGTAGATTTAGGATTTTATAATTAGTTATGTGGTTATACCAGTTGATGTTAGACTCTACCCTCTGTCAAGTTTGCTTATCAGCTTCATAGCCATTTGTGTTTGTCTTGTCTGTTTTTTTGCACATCTGCGCTTCTCTTGACTGAGAAAAAAACTGGTGTTATATAGCTCTCCCAGTCCCAGACCTATGCTGACTATTGGCTAATACCTACCCGGTATTGGTCATATGCAAATAGTGCCACCTCCTGTAAGTAGAATGTCTTCTCTCAACAGCCCATTGTGGAAGGGGATGCAACTGCTGGTGCTTACAGCACCACATACAGCCAAATCAGAGTCTTTTAATGGACTGACCCAATTCTCTGTTACACGATTATATTTAGTTGCAGGTAAATTATATAAAATACAAATAATTTTTTACTGAGCAAAATCAAAAAGCAATCATCATAAAACAATTCTTTAAAATTGTAGTGTATGTACCAAATATAGCATTGGGTTGATTCACTAAATGTAGCAGGAACACCAAATATATAGGTACTACTACTTTTTATATTAATGATACTTCCATGTACAGGATTCAAGAAATAATAACAACAACTCCAATTTGTTGACCACAAATATATATTGAATAAAATACAACAACAAGCATTAAATAAAATCGTATTCATAATGTAGATTAAAGAGAAGGAAGTTCTTTCCCTTTGACTGTAGATTGATTGTAATCAAGCGTTTGAAGAAAGTTCTCTTGTGAGATAAATGTTCCGAAGTAATTGTTAGAGCAAATTTTGCATGTGAAGAATGAATAACACGAAGAATACAATTGCTTGAAATGTGTTGTGAATAAACTGGTTTGAAATCAACAAAGTTCTGGTTAATTGTGCTTGGCGAAGGTTACAGAGAGAAAATGTAAGTTTGTACTTACGAAACTCTGTGTCTGTGTGTGCGTTAGAATGTAATGAGGAAGATCATGGATTTGTGTTGACGGCTGGGATCTTACTGGATCTTACTGGCGAAAAGTCGCCCTATTTAAGGAAAAGAGGTAGGCTCCCACAGAACTGCAGGAAAACATGATCTTACATTAAAAATATGTGATTGGTCAAAAATTAACCAATCACTACACACGTACTAAACAGAATAGGCAAGCATGCTCAGAACCAAAAGATTCAAAGGAACAACTGCAATGGCTAAATTGTTCTCTACAAAGGTAGTATTAAGTTATTAGTCAATCGTAGATGAATAAAATGACTTGGAGTGTATGTGGATGTGAAAAACATAGCAACTGCTGTAAAGTGTTTGTTAATATTTGCTCAGTTTAAAGGAAAGCTACAAGAGATTATAATTTTAAAGAGTAGAACAAATTATGAAAGTAAACATTACATTATTGTCTGTTGTGATTAAAATATGAAAGTAAATTTTGCATGTAAAATTAACAACAGCAGCAACAAAAATAAATCTAAATGCATTTTTTACAATGACTTAGTACCATTTCTGATTCAGATTAAGAATTGTGCATAACTAGTTTGAAACTTTCATTTATTTTTTCAAGTGTTTAACTAAAACTAATAAAACTTTTGATGCTTGAATTAAAATATTTACTAAGATAACAGAAGTAATATTTCATCGATAAGAATGTTTTCTATTTCCATTAAGGGAAATAATAACAAAAAATGACCAATATAGCAAGCAGAACTAAAGGACTTTTTCTTTTAATGGAATGAAATGAAAAATTATTCAAAGTTTTGTCAAATTTTTGTACATTTAAATCAAGAAGATTTCTTCTTCATAATGTACTAAACTTTTCTTCTCTTCTTGATTTAAAAGCAATTTATTTAAATCATACTTTAGGATAACATTATTCAAGATGTCTTATAGGCTATGGTCCTTAATGGTTTCTTTATCAATACACTAGAAGACAAAATAAAGTGGTTTTTGATAGAATTTATCAATACTGATGTAAGACAATTGGGGACCAAATATCAATCTCATCAATTATTTCTGATTTTTGTTATACTTTTACAATAATAGGAAATTAAAAAAATAAATCCTTCATGCTGATTCATCTGCACAATCTTACTTTTTATAATTACAATTAATTTTAGTTGTCTGTCATTTTTGTAGGATGATAATTTTCATCTTTAATAAAAGCAATAACCCATGATGAAATTACCATTAAAGATTTTCATAACCTCAACACTCACTTCTATCAATTATGGTTCCAAAACCATTGTTTGCTAACAGTAAAATTAAGCAGTGCTAATTTCATAGAAAAAGATTATTTCTTTAGTTATAGAAAAGTACAAGATAATAAAAGATGTTAATATCTTTTAAAATAATGTAAATAAGTAGCATAGAATTTTACAGAGTCATGAATATCAGTTGGAGTCAAAGTTAGAATCATGCACAACTGACTTGAATTTATTAGTCAGAAATGATTCAATAATTTTGCCTGAGAAAATCAATTTATTTTTACTGATAGACTTCTTCAGATCTAGCGTTTCATAGCCAGTTGCTACATTTTGAACATTTTCCAAAAGGAAAAACATTACTAATCACATGCAATATGAGAATATTTATTTTCTTGATTCATATTATTTTTCTCATATAGCAAATTTTTGTTTTAATAATAATTAAAGAAATAAAAAATAATATGAGAAAATGTTGAGGCATAAGACAGAGTGTTGATTTCTAGGTTCATTGTGTCTCTTTGTATGTTTCTCTCTCTCTCTCTTTCTCTCTCTCTCTCTCTCTCTCTCTCTCTCTATATATATATATATATATATATATATATATATATATATATATATATATAAATATGCATGCAAAATATTCTTATGGCAAAAATACTAAAACTGAGAGATTAAAAAACTATTTTGAAAAGTTTTAAAAAACACAATAAAATAAAAATCTGACCAATTACACCCACAAACTATATTTTACTTCTGACAATTTTATATTCTACAGATTTCCATCAAATATATTTTCATTTTAACATAGATTTTCAGTAGATGTCATCATCATTTACCCAATTTGTCTGAAAAGGAGTGTTTAAGGAAGAGGAAAAAAAATTATAATGAATTGAAATAGATTCAACATCTTCCTGCATAAAATAAAAATAAATCAATAAAAATTATTAAACAAGGAGAATAACAATTCTCTTTTTTGTTTGTCTCTCTCCATATTGCTAGTTAATCTCTCATGGCTAGAGATCATACAGCAAATTTTTTATCCATTTTCAATCAGCTTAGCTGCTGGTGCATGGCCAGAATCTAGTTACAATATGACACAGATGAAGATGTTGAAGAACATTGATTTTTCAATGATGGATGTTTCTGGAGAAACATCCTGGACGTGATGGCTACTCATACACTTATTTTCCCAATCTGAAACACATATTTTGGGTTCTGTGCTCCAAGCTAAAAATCAGAATGAAGCCTTAAAGTGGATTTGGATTAATTCCCCTGAATGGTTGTCAACTCAACCTTGTAATATACTGTGGAAATAATGTTGTATTATAATAGTTTTAATGTACTTATTCCAGTGTATACATTCCCTAAAGTACATTTTGTTTTGATCTTCTATCTTTAGAAGATTTTCTATAGCAAAGGCTATTTTTGTAATGGACTTTTACTCTGTGTAAATTGGTTGACCTGGTTTGGTTAGATAAAATTGATATCTGGAAACAGATATAAATATATAAATAGTGCTTGTTTTTTCCTACCAATTTCTTTGTATTTATCCCAATTTGTATTCATTTTGGCATTCAAGCATTCTGATTAATACTTGATAAAAATTGCAAATGAAATTCATTGACTCATAAGAATATGGTTTATAATCTAAACACCATGTTTCAGAGTATCAATATAAATTTTAAAAGTATCTTGAGGCAAATTAAAACAAGTAAAACAAAAACATGACAAAATCAGAGTGCTTATCTAAAAACATACAGTGAGAGGCATTTGATGCATTGATATTTACATGAGTTATTTAGTAACAAGTGTCATCTCTGACTGAATAGAAAACATTTAACATTAAAGTTTTAGATTATTCCTTTTATTCTCAAAGAAAAAATTATTTCAAAAACTTTAAAACATACTTTCACTGTTTCTTTATTCTTAACTGAATCAACATGGAAAAGGTTTTCTTTATCATGTTCATCTCATCACTAATCTGTCAGTTCTTCATTTATGTACCATATCCTTCAGGACTTGGACAAACATAGCTCTTTATAATTCATCATTCTTTGTAGTTCTGACCACTGTTTGTCTTCTATCCATTTACACAAGCTCATTAGGTAGGGTTTCTCATTATTTCCCTTACCCCTTTTGCCTACAATATGTTCTGTATGTGTCAAGTATCCAAGTTCTTTCTTATTGTGTATCCCATAAATTTCAACTGCCTCTTTCTGATGCTTTTGTTTCCATTTTCTTTAAGATGTGTCCTCATTGTTCATATGTTCCATGCATAATATTTTAAACAATTATTCTATAGAACCGCATCTCTGTTGCTTCAGGTTTCCTTTTCCTCTATGAGGAAATTATCCAGCATTCACTGTCATATAGGAGGATTGACATTACTTAGCAATTCAGCAATCTTTTCTTTGTTCCTAAATAAATTTTCCTGTTCTTAATACTTTGTTCAGTTTAGAAGGCCTTTTTCTGACCTTTAGATTTCTGTGTAACATTTTCTGTTGTTTATTAGAAAATTTTCCAGGTAATTAATTTTCTTTGCTTTATTTTGACATAGCTTGCATCTTGGACTGTTCTTGTTAACAATCATACATTCTGTTTTCTTACAATTGAAAGTTAGTCCTTTCTTCCTACTGTCTAGAAGTTCCTACAATTTTCTTTCTGTATCTTTCAACTTTATTTCTTTAAATGAATTAATTCATACCTTGAACTTAAAAATGTATTGTCAGCATCTATCTCCCTTGATTTAGACATTTCTTTTATTATTAAATTTCTGAAAGCGTTTCTGGTTCCTGAAACCTTTTATTTGTTTTGTATGATTATTCTTCTTTATTTTTTTTTTGGGGGGGTGTCTTTCAAAAGAATCATTATTTTTATAAAATTTCTTTTAAGACAAAATAAGTAGTTTTCAACAATATAATTTTGCATATAATGTGAAATTAACAGAACTGTCACTCATATCTATTTGCTAGTCAATTACTATATTATTAGCATTACAAGTACTAAATTATTCTTTATTATTTTCATAATTTTTTTTAGAGTTCAATGTAAACTTATTTTAAAATACATGACTGACTAGAGATATTAAACAAGACACACAACCAAATTCAGGTTTACTATGTTTGGCATATCAATATCAATATGAGTCATACTGAACAAATATATTTTTCTTTGTTGGAGAAGACATTTATTACTTTTGACTGAAAACTATCAGATAATTTTTTTTTTACTTTTTAATGATGACTATTAAGTTAATTTTAATGAAGAACTTGGTAAACATTAAATTGATAAAGCAGTTTTGCATTTTTATGAATTATGCTTAATGAAGAGATAATATGATTACTAAACTCTTTATTTGACATCATTTTGAAGGAATTACTTTATTTGTAATAAACACCGCTGAAAAATATTTACATGTCAAAATTGATATGTGGAATGTCAAACTGAGTCCTTCCCAAATGTGTACTGTCTATATTCATCACTTGTTTCAAGGTTTTTTTTTCAGAACATCTGTTGGTGTACATGTGGCCTCAGCAAATGAGACCATTCCACACGATTGACAATTCTGTGAAGGAAAAGTAGTGGTAGGGAAAAAGCTAGAAGAAATTAATGGTCCAAGAAAAATAGCCAATGTAAAAAACAGAATGGAATAATAAAAATGTTTAATGAAGAAGAATGCAAATATAAAAAATTGTGAACATATTTTATGTGGTCCTTTGTGTAAACATTGTCTAGAATCTATAGATCTAAACATTATATATAATACATACTCCACATGACTATAGATGTGCTTCCTTATAGATTCAGAAAAAGCTGAAGCCTGAATAACAGTAATGGCATATTGAGAAAACCCCCAGAGAACTGGGCTATTCAAACCAAAGAAGTGTTCACTTAGGGCTAATGTCACTCAGTATTATCTGGTTAGTCTTTTATCAGTACCAATGTCCATACTTGATTTTCCAAAATTTTCATGTTACTAATATATACAAACTGGATCCTTTAGTCAGACTGATTAATTCTCTGTGGAGAACAAAGCTATTCCATAAATCCTCATCAATGTAGCTTTTTTCTGGTTGTTTTATGATTTTAACATTAACAGAATAATCTGTGCTTCAATCCTTATTATGTAATGTTATTTTATACATATAAAAGATTGTACACTCTTCTCTGGACAGCCATTGTAGTATGCAGCAATAGATAGTTGGTCAGTAGTAGTTGGCTAAAGTAGTTCTTGCAAACTCCCCAACTATAACTTCTGGTTGATGAATAAATTGATTGAACCAAAAATGAACTTATTTAATGGTGTATATTATTCCATAGTGTGTATGTGTGTAAATGTATGTAATTATGAGCTTTTTTTGTGAATGGTACAGGCCACACTCAAGGGGCATTAAGCTAAATATTAAAGAATGTTGCAAGATAATACTCCTTTACATTCTGCAATGCAGACTGTTACCCACCTTACCAAAAATGGTTTCAAAGATATTTAATTAATGAAAAAGACATTAGTCTCTCTAAATCCAATAAAAAACTTGTGGTATATTGGTTCTCTCTTGCATGTTCAGTCACTATAGTCCACAGGAACCACTTCTATTGGCTATACCAACATGAAAGATTCAATTATAACAGAAGCCTCTGGTAATGAGTTTAAGCATGTCTTCAAAGAGGCAAAGTCACAATTTGCTGATAGAATGAGACACTGTGTAGCCTCCTTCAAGTTTGATTCTAGAGATTACTGGTGGTTCTTCAAGTGTATACAAAACAAGAGCAAATTCTCAGTCCCGTCTCTCTTCAATTAATTTAAAAAAAATATTAACATCCTTTTTTATCTTTATAATCTTTTTCTATGAATTTAACACTGCTTAATTTTACTGTTAACAAACAATAATTGATAGAACTGAGTATTGAGGTTATAAAAATCTTGAAATTTCATCATGGATTATTGCTTTTATTAAAGATGAAAATTATCATCCTAGAAAAGTGACAGACAACTAAAGTTAGTTATAATTAGAAAAAGTAAGATTGCTGAAGATGAATCAGCATGAAGGATCTATTTTTTTTTTTAAATATACTGCTGGTAAAACAGAGTGCTTTGCTCAGAAATTCTATTTCAACTCTGCTCTCAACTCACCAGGAGTATCTTTGCCTGATATTCTCCTAGAACAGAGTCTCTACTGATTGATATGCGCATTACTCTGTCCATGGTTTCTGCTATCATTCCTAAACTAGATCCCCACAAGGTTTGCAGATTTGACAGCATCCCTGCAATTGTCCTAAAGAATTGTGTTCTCTAATTCGTACAATAAATGTCTCACTGTTTCTTGCTTTCCAGCTTGTTGGAAATTTTTCTCTGTAGTTCCTGTCTTTAAGAATTTGGGGCATCCTTCTGACCCTTCAAATTATAGCTTTATTTGTCTTTTACCTTTTTTTTGGCAAAATACTAGTTGCTCTAACCAATGCCTGATTGGTTAAGCATCTCACTTCACACACTTCACTTTCGGATAAACAATGTGGCTTCTATTTCTCCAGGTTTACTACTGATGTGTTAACAGCTGTTATTGAATTTGTATATTGGACTTTAGATAAAAAGGACAAAGCTTGGGCTATGGTTTTAGATATCTTGAAAGTGTTTGACGTTCTGGCATTTTACAAACAAGTAAAAAATTAGTCTGTAGAAAAATTTTAGTCTTAAAATTTTTATAGTATTTTATGACAAAAACTTTTTGCAGAGAAATATTTTGATGATTTACATAAAAAATGAGGCATTTCATTTCAGTTGATGGAGACATTATATGCTGATACTTGCAATATGCTGATCTGTAATATACTGCATAATAAATATCTTCATATCACATATGTTGAAATTCAATGAAAAACCTTGAGATTATATGCACTAAACTTATCATAGACTATTTTCATGACAGTATAACCATTATGGTATTCTTTTTATTCACTATAATTTGTTTGATTCATATTTACTTTCCTATTAATTTTCTTAAGACTTAAACTATAATTGAGAAGTAGGTGATTAACTTAAACTGACAAGAAACATTTTAAATATAAAAACAATGTCTTACAACATAACTTTAATACCAACATAAAATATCTTAGATTTACATGTTGAAAATATTTTCAAACATATTGCTGTATTCCTCTTCCTGGTTCATATTCTATTCTTTGTCATAATTATCTAAACCTTCCTTACAATTAAGACAGCCAAATCCTCTAGAATTATCACAGGTTTAAACCATGCTTACTACACAAGCACTGATAAACATCACATGGCTTCTTTTTGAAATCTAACAGTTACAACTAAATTTTGTAGTGTAGTTGGCTTAAATACTCTCCAATATTCATCAGGTTAATCATTGAAATGGGACTCAAGATCAGAAAAAAGAATATAATGAAACAAAAACACTTTCTATTCATGTTCATAATTTTTTCTTGATTAATTACCTGGTAAGGAAACAAAACTACAATGATGTGGACATGTGGTATACCTTAAATAACAAAACACCATTATTTTAAAGATTTTCCATTAGTATTTGAATAAAGTAGATCATCAATTATTTTTCTTGAAGCTTCAAACTCCTATAAAAATGTTATAAAGTTTTTCAAAGCGTAATTAAGTACATCTGTCAGTTATCTAGCAATCAGTGCATTATAAAACTACATTTAATTCTCAAACAACATCAAAATGCTTTTCCTGAAACTTTTTATATTATCAAGCAAACATTGTTTATTTAAGAATACTTGACAGCATGAATTTAATAGAATATTCAGTTTTTACAGTGATAATTAAAAGTCACAAGATCAAGTCAAGCTTATTTGATCATTAATTAATTCTATTATGAGTAAATAAAAATCTTGTTATGTAACTTTTTCAAATTCATCTCCTGGTCAATACAGTGAATTTTACTTTATATGATTTCTTATTTTAGAATAACAAAGAAATAAAAATCAGTTGTTGAGATGGGCATAGATTCATTGTATTTATTTCAATAGACTTTTTTTTTTATTCTTGTCTCAAAAAATCTCAAAGTTTTGTCATCATTCTTTAATTTCTTGAAGGTATATATGAAGTTGAGATGTAATGTATACTTTCTTAACTACTACAGATATTATAGAAAGTAAATTATTTGAATTATACTCTCAATCCACAAATTCTTAATTCACAATCTCTCAATGGATTATTCCTCTGTTCCAATACATCAGGTGTTCCAAATTCCAGTATTAATAAATTTCTGACAAACAAACTTAACTTTATTCTCATAAATCAACTTTTCTGAATAATCTTTCACCCATGCAAGATAATGCATGACACATGTGTCCCTTGATTAGCAGTGATGAGGATTGTGAATCATTGTTACTCAGCTGTTGTATTAGTTCTGAACTGGTTCAAAAAGCCAGCTTATTTCATGTTTACAAGTTCCTACATTGCTTGAGTGAGCCAGTCAAATGAATGATAGCTTCAAAGATTTTATTCTTTTAATACTTTTAGTGTAGATGAAGAGGCTTTATGAATTGTGTCATTATCAAATACACACAAAGATAAAACCATTTGATCAGTTTAGATTATGTATGGAAATGACATATCTCTAGGATGTGATTTTATTAATAGTGCCAACTTTGTTTCCCTTAAAGAATATTTATAAAACTTAAAAAAATCTTTTGAACTGCCTTCTTTAAATTTTATTCTTTTAATGTTAATATCATATTTTATGAGATATTAAAATTTTAGCTTTGATGTTGGTGGTCTTTAGCTTTTATTTTGAATGAAGAGGAAAAAACAGGGAAAGTAGAAAGCAAGCCTGTTTATGTGTGAACATGATTGTAAAAGTAATTCAAGTACAATTGTAAACATGAAAGTTTAACTGGAGAAATAACTTGAAAGCCCCAGAAAACTGTTTTTGAAAGCAGTAACTTCACCATTCTGATTTTTATAATGTAACCAAGTATAATTAGGATTTTAGAGAAGTGATGTCAATTGACTTAATGAAAAATACATTGAAAAAGCTAAAGAAAGTACTAAGAAACAAGAACATTTTGTTAGAAACAAAGAAAAGAATGCTTGACTATTATGTAATATCAACCTTCTTGTATGGCAATGAATGCTGGACAATTTTCTCACAGAAGAAGAAAAGACTAGAAGCAACAGAAATGTTGAAGGATTTATAGAATATCATGGATATTGCATAAGCAACCTAGAAGTCTTAAGAAAAATGAAAAGGTCACATTTGCAGAATCAGAATGAAACAGTTGAAATTTCTTGGACACATAATGAGGAAGGAGGGCTTAAAAAATTCAACACTTACAGGGCATATAGAGGCCAAGAGTGAGGGGAAAGCAGTGAGTTACCTACCAGACCAACTTGTGCAAATGGATGGTGGAACAAAGTAAAGGGAAAAACATTGCTAAGGGCAACAAAGGATAGGAGGTTGTAGAGAGCCATGATCATCCATTTTCTAAAAATACATGGCACTTAAAAGAAGATGGAGAACAAGAAGAAAGGTTTTAAAATTTTAAATTTGCATGAGTGTAGAATCATTTATTGTAGCAATATTTGTTTTTTTGTTTACCTGGGATGAATATGTTTGCATAAAAAGAATAAAAATTATGAACGGATGTTATACTTATACCCAAACAGGTGTATTTGATGATGTCTGAATAAAATAAATGCTTTCTGTAAAAAGAATACTGCCTCTGTTCTATTTCCTTAGCAAATTTGGCAGCATTCCAGCCTGACATCAGAAAAGGTATGCCTTCCAACTGATCATTTCATCATCTCTTGCCAACAAGTGAATGATGATTTCTATCAACTCTGTTCAGGCCCTTTTTCAACTTACATCTTATGATGATGATGATGATCAGTGAAAGAAAAGAGAAAAATGTCTATACAAAACCAACTGAAGTAAGCAACATTATAAGTTGACATGCTTGTTTGAGGGATGGCTGTGAAGGTGATTGATGTGGAAATTAAAGAATATAAGATTATCCAACATTTAAAATAATTTGCCAGAGCCTTTCAGTCAACACCATACTTTGATGGCCAAGATTCCACAATGTAATTTAATAGTTCTAACAAGTGAATCAAATCTGTTGTCTAATGGGGATGTGTGTGTCTTTTTGCTTTCCCAATGTGAAACAAATCAATATTTATGTTCTGGCAAACAGGAAACTAGTAGAGCTGATACAAGTTATAGATTAACTACTTGTATTTTACTGTGTAAAGATTTAATTGAGTTTCAATATGAACTGGTGATTATTCAGAAGAGCTCGGATGCAGCAAACTAACAGTAGTAAGGTTTTGGACTGAAGACAAACAAGTAAAGGTTCTGTACCTAAGCAATAAACTCATAGAGAAGAAGGAAAACACTTGTTTTAAAATATAGCAAACAGTTCAACTTATCAGTCTAATACTTTTAGAACTTAATGTAAATAATTTTCAAAGATAAAGATGTTTGAAAATGGTTTAACTGTGATTTTTTTAAATAGACAAATATTTATTAGCAACTTCACTGGTATAAGATTTGACACTCTCAATTAGTTTGGGGATTATCTGGATTATCAGAAAATATATAGCATGCCACAAAATCACATCTTTACAAAATATATCACAGGGCATATCAGTGAACCATAGACTTCAGAGAATGACCTGATCCACCTCTTTAGCTATAATGTTACCACAGTGTTCAGACATTTCATTCGTTAACACTCTGGAGAGTAAAAGCCAACATCTTCAAGACATATTAACAAGATAAAAATTGCATGCCAGATTTTGTAATATAAGTCAATGTTGTCTCAATAAAATTGTTATTAACCAACCAATGTTGGTAAAATGTTTGATATGAGTTGGTGTTAGGTTTTATTATACAAACTAAATACATCAATCTTTATTTATAAGCAAATCCAAAAGATATTAAACCAGAAAATCATAGGTTTATTTCATTAACACATTTTATTATTATATATATTAATAATGTCTTCACACTAATATTTTTCAGTTTTTCTTCCATTGTTTTTGATAACTTTTCTATTGTTTCAACTTTAATATAATTTGCAACAGTTTTTAGTGCTTCTTAGAGGTCTTTGCATGAACATTGTTTTTCATTTTCATATAAATCTCATTTAATGACAAACCACAAGTTGTCTATTGGATATTGGAGAAGCTATGAGCCATTCCATTAATATAACATCTTTGAAACATTTTTTGAAAATTAGATAATGTTCAGCTTCATAGAATGTGAAGGAATATTGTCTTGCATTCATATACTCTTTATTTTAAAGCTTTTTGGTTGCAATTTGAATCTCTCACAAATGTATTTTCCAGGAACTTATAGTTATTTGTATATATCTTCATACCATCATCAACTTTGGGGGAATGTATGATTTTACTATCATACTCACACAAAACAATACCATCCATCAGGTCCATCCAATAATACCTTTACATTAGTCACTAAACATAACAATGGAAAAATCAGTTGGCTTGTATTTTTTTGCTCAAATTAAAATTTTCTTTTAGATGTCAACTTATATATGATTATTTGGTTGACTGCATGTCTTCTGCTGATGTTCTTAATATTCTGCCCATTTTCTACCTGTTTCTGTGAATATTTTCTTGTTTGCCAATACATACATATTGTGCTTAATTTTTTGAAAATCATTTTTCATATTAATCATTATTCAAATTGATCTCTCCCTATTATTATCTTGCCCAGATTTTCAATTTGTTTTGATTGTGCTTTGATTTTGGTTCATTTCTTTACAATTTCCAACAGTGTGTTTACATCAATCATGAATTTTACAATATCTGCTTTCCTTTTTGAGGTTATATCTTAATTATGACTCAAAGCAATCTTTTTATATCTGAAATGAAAAATATCAATAACTATAATATTATTTATTTATAAAATGAGGAACAATCCTTGAATTATTAAATAAAATCTCACTGCCCCAAAATAAGTTATTATAATATTTTTGGCAATGTTTAACCTATTACCAGTAAAAAAAAAAGAAGTTGGCCAAAAAGATTGTCTTTCTCTTGACACTGTTATTATACCCTTGACTCCATTGGCAAAGTTTATCATTTCAAAAAACTATGTTTAGAATTTTAATAAAAACAAAAAGTTACACACTATTTAGTTGTTAGATTGTTTATTTGTAAGATTCATTTTATATTTACAAGATTATAAAAATATGTGAATATTTGAATTGAACCATTCCAAATAACATAATTTGATGGCTTTTGCCAATTGCTTTGATCGATGTTCTTAATGTTCATTCTTCATAAAGGCTTCATCAGTTATCCCTTAACTGACAATAGATAATCTATCTGCAGATTTTCTAAGCATGCTTCATGCAAATTTTTAGAAAAATTAGCAATGATTTAAATAACTTTTCAAAATTATGTTTGTTTTTTTTTTATTTCTCTCTATCCTTGTTATATTTACCATGTAAATATTTTCTTAAAATTCTAATATCATCAGTTGATTAATAGTATATTTAATGTGAAAGTTTTGACTAGCATTATAAAACTTGATAGTGTAGAGAATAATAACATGAAAAATTTTATGGGTTTGTTTCTTGATGAAAATCACACATTACAGATTTTGTTTTTATCTTCACCTTCATCTTGTTATAGTTTTGTTTGCTTTTAAAAGCCTAACAGTCTAGTGAGAATAAAACTGTCTAAAGGATTAGTGAAGTTAAAGTGGGTGACATATTTTCAATCATTGCCTTCATATAGTCTGCGAAAATCATGTGGTTGCATTTCTATTTCAATTGAGACAATTATATAGAAAGGTAACAAGAAATTAATTCCAGAGATGTGAACTTACCAAAAATTGATATATTTCTAATATACTGATTTTCTGTTTGTACTTGGTTTAAATATTTATATTACTATTTATTATGTGTGTGTGTGTTTGTATTAGTATTCATCTTAAAGCTATTTTATCAAATGATTGAAGAGGTAAGGGTTGTAGCTTACATTTGGTCAGGTCAATAAATGACACAAAGTCTGTTTATGTATTATTGATTATATGGTTATGGAAGAGAAAATGAGGTGCAGAAAAATGTTTGCAGATTTGGTGTAGAGAAGACAGTTTGAAGGTGGAGATGATAAACACTAAGCCATGCAATTTGGGACAGACAACAACCATCTTTTGTCAAGAGACTCAAGCAAATCAGAAATCATTTGCTTGTCCAGAATTTTCAATTCTGAGAAGCACACTGAATATCAAGAGACAGTGAATTTTTCAGGCATAAGAAATGAGAACCTTTCCAATTAGAGAAAAGACTGGATGGCCAATAAATAAATAAATCAATGGTAGCAAATATGGAAAAGAAACACACACACACACTATATATATATATATATATATATATATATATATATAGAGAGAGAGAGAGAGAGAGAGACAGACAGACAGACAGAAATATGTAAATAGAAAAACAAAATCTAGAATGATGGTATAAAAAGTTTTTCTATCACACAAACCTTTTTCTACTATGAAATTATAACCTCTACCTTGTATTGGCTAACTTTAGGAAAAAAATTCTAGTCTTTCAAAAGAGTATCTAGTTGACATCATCAGAATTTACCTAATATATATATATATATATATATATATATATATATATATATATATATATATATATATATATACAGAGAAATAGACACATACACACACAGATCAACAAATAAAATGGTTCATGATGAAAAAAACATTTTTCAACATCCACACTTATGCCAATGCATTTAATTCAGTTGTGAATATTATACAGGGAACATTTCTGATCAAGATTTTGCCATGTGTCAAACTACAGATTTAATGATTCAGCCATGTGTGTATGTGTGAACAATTGTAAAATGTGTGTATGTGTTCAACTGTAAAATATATATGCATAAGTGTAAACAAATATTCACAGATATGCATTCACTGATAGCATACAATTTTTTATGCACATACATCATTTCTCAAAGAAAAATACATTCAATTCCTGTGAATGTATTTATCACATGATGCATTATCACTGCATGCACACAAATAGTCCCTTCCATATTAGCAAAGTGTTGGCAATATAGCTACCATCCCTTAGGAAAAGTGAATGAATTGAAAGTATTTCATAAAGGGATTAGGTGGGTTTAATTGAAAAAAAAAATCCTGGTTGGGCTAGAGTTAATGAAGTCTTCATTCTAGGGTTGTGCCAAGTAGAGGTTACAAGATAAAGAATAAATTCTAGATTAACTGCTCTTGGTAAGAACTATATTTAAATAATGAATTTGTTTCAATGTCCTTTATGTAGGAGGGGATTTTAAAAAATGAGAAAAGGAGTTTAATATTTGAGCAATTGGATTTGAAATGAATAAAATCTTGAAAGTAATTTTATAGATTTTTTTTTCATAATTCTTCAGATAATAGTAAGCAACTGAATCTTACAATTTGGTAGAGATACTAAAACTGTGAATTAAAATATAAAATTATAACAATGTCTAATGATATTCTATTTGTGTATAGAATCCAGTGATTTCCAAAAAGTATGCAGAATGTGTTTGAGTACATTCTAAATGACATCAGTAATGAATATTTACTCTCCATGTTTTAAAAACATGATTTCTTAGATATTTTGGGGTGTGTTTTTAATATATTGATAGTAATACATCTTAGACCTCAATTACCTCCGAGGCAACTCAAAATTAATATTTAGATATCATTAACTTTGAGTCAGCTAAGATAATTTTGAACAAAGTTTTAGTTGCCTACAATACCAAAAAAGAATGAGAAAATAAATTTGCATATATGGTAAATTATAATTGTAAACTTTTATGTATCAACAATCAAATAAAAAACCCATAAACAAATGAGTATTTACAAAAATGTATTGAAATGCTCTTGAGAAATGTTGTTGACAATTTTAAGTTTGGTCTGATATCAATTAAAAAGCTTCTGTAAGTATGTATATGTGTATAAGAGAAGGTTTGTTCATGTTCATGTGTTCAAAAGGAAGGAAAAGAAGACAGTCAATTAGCATCTGGTGTCATTGCATCTGTAGCTGGCAGTTCTGTGACTAACAGTTAGCCAGGTTTCTTTGAAGTTACTGCAGTATGAGTTGGTTCATTTAATGCCAATGAATTTTCTACTACTGACTTTAGATTGCGAGCTTGTGTTTTATTTGTTTTTAGATTAACCACTGTTCGAAAATGTAAAACAGGAGATGAGTAAGTTAAATGTCAATATTTTAGCTGTATGTGAAACTAGGTGGCCAAACAACAGAGATTTTGTTAGTGTAAAAACCACAGAATTATATATGCAGGCAGAGAGAAAATGAAAGAACAAAAAGAAATCAAATCTTTCTACTTCCATGCTAGACAATGCCAAGGCTCAGTGCAAATCACAAGAAGTTATCATGAAAGACTTGAATGCCAAAGTAGGCAAGAAGAGGGCAGGGAAGATAGCTATCAAATTCAGACTAGGAACCTGCAACGAACACAGAGAAAAATAGGTCCAATGGTGCACAGCCAATGACCAGGTAATAGCCTACACCTGGTTCCAAGGACATCCAAGATGATTATGGATATGGAGAAGCAGTTGTTCACTGCAAAACCTATCAAAGTGCTGACTGCTGCTGCAATATATAAGCTAAGTGTGAAACTATAGAACCTGAAGAAGCCTAATGCAGAACCAAATTGCAATACAATAGTCTCCTGAACAACCTGAACCTGAAGGAAAAATATATGGACCATGTGAAAAGAAGATATAAGGGAGAAAATGGAAATGGAAGCTCAAAATTAGACTAAGAGAAGCCTTAGTGACATCAGTAACATCATCCCATAGGAGAATTGATTAAGGAGAAAAACCAAATGGATCACAGATCACATTCTTGACATGATGTAAGGGAGACAGAAAACAGTGCCAAAACATAGAACTTAATACAAAAAATACACAATGAAATAAGGAACATATGCAAACTAAAGAAGAATGTCTCAATGAAAAATGTGCAGAAATAGAGAGAATGAGTATCACAGATGAAGAAATATGCATAAACAAATTAAAGGAACTAACAGGACAGGAGGCATGCTCATCAACAGGCTGAATAAAATTCAAGGATGGAATGCTCATATTAGAGAAAGAAAAAATTCTTCAGCACTGGAATGAATATATTGGAGAACTCTTCCATGACAAAAGAGAACAACAATACACAGAAAAATACCAACGGACTGGAAATAGTAAAATCTGAAGTGGTAGCTGCACTGGCCAAATTAAACATAAACAAAATGGCAGAGCCAGACAAAATAGTAACAGAGATGCTGATAGCATTAGATGATTTTGGCATAAACAAGATTACAGAAATAATGAATTCTACAACAGTGGTGATATACTGGAAGACATAAGTAGATCTATTTTCATAGCAGAAACCCCCAAAAAAACAAGTGCAAATGAATGTGGACTGAACAATCAGTCTAATGAGCCAGTTAACAAAACTCATCATCTGAATTCTGATGAACAAAGCATGCAGTAGAATCAGGCCAAAGATAAGAGAAGAACAGTGCAGGTTCATTAAAGACATCAGAACAAGGAACGTGATATTTATGCTCGGAATGTCATCAGAAAGAGGAATACAAATGAAGAAGAATGTGTACCTGTGTTTTATAGACTATGCAATGGCATTCAACAAAGCACACCACAAAGATCTGTTAGAGTTGCTCAGCAACCTTGACATATTCAGGAAAGACATTAGAATAATCCAAAATCTCTACTGGCAGCAAACTACCTGCATAAAAAATGAATTCAGCAGATATACAAAAATAGAAAGGGGCCCAAGGCAAGGATATGTCTTCTCACTGGTTTTATTCAACCTATATAGCAAAGCAATTCTGAGGATCATCAGTCTAATTCACATAAAAGGAAAGACTGACCACTAAAACAGGGCACAATACTAACCAAACCAGAACATATGATGAACCTATATAAAGAAATTCCTTAAATATGATTTCTTCCTACTGGTATAATTAATCACACACAAATCATTTTTCATCTGAGATGACCAATCATAAGAAGCTATATATATATATATATATATATATATATATATATATATATATATGTATAAAAGTGAACATATGTTGCCTCTAAGTGTTGACTTCTATGTTCACTTTTATATTTACACATGCTCAATCTCTGATATTGAGCACTTTATCCCATAAATATAGCACACCTTAAGACTATATTTCTATATATATATATATATATATATATATATATATATATATATATATATATATATATATATATTAGTGATAAATCAAGAAACGCCTTAACAATCCATTTCGGTTCTAATTTATTTCATGAATATTTTTATATTCATCTCTTCAAACTGAAAGTTTCCTAGAAATGAAATCAACCTATCCAGACATATATATCAGGATAAAATGACATTATCTTATTAAACAATTTGCTGTAACTCATTTACTTCTGATTAACCTCTACCTTCCCTTACCTGCTATATTAACTTTAAGGAAAAAATTTTCTTGGTCATTCTATTTATTTATTTTTTCTATTGGCTCATCATTTATTTCTTCCTTCTCTCCTTTCTTTTTTTCACTCTCTCTCTCTTTCCTTCCCTTTTTCTTTCTCACACTTTCTTTCTTCCCTTAATTTAAAAAATTTTTTTTCATATTTAAATTTTTTTTATTTTTCTTTCTTCGATTTTTATTAAAAGTTTTTCCTTTTTCCCTTTTTTGTCTCTCTCTTTTTTCCCTTTCTCCTCTTTATCCCAGTATATCTATCTGGATGGATTGATTCCATTTCTGAAAAAAACTTTTGGTCTAAATAGATGAATATAAAAATATTCATGAAATAAATTATAACCGAGATGGGTTTTTAAGGTTTTTCTTGATTTATCATTATATTGCTCTGTAACTTACATTGAACTCTCTTTGGATTACTTTCCCCCTTGGAATTATCCCTACCAATTACAATTGGTATTATATATATATATATATATATATATATATATATATATATATATATATATATATAAGATATAAAAATAATATTTGCATATGTTTACCACTAAAACATTGTGCTAATTTTGCTATTCTTAAAAGGAATCCTTAATAAGGTAAATTTTCATAAAGTGTACCATTAATGAGATCATAAACAAAATTAAATATCAACTATTTGTATCATACTGCATGCTTTGACAAGAATCTATTATCCATACCATTTTTCTAGTTCATCTTCTGTTTATTTCAAAGTTCTTTATTTTCTGTGAAAACCATTTCAAGCCTATTTTATTAGTAGGTTAACAAATGGTTGACTATCAAGCTGATTAATTTTTATGACAGATTCTTTAACAAATCATTTTCGGATCTGTTTAATGAACAAAGATGTTTTTGAAAGATCCTAGTAAAAGGAAAAAAGCACTGAAAAGTCTAAAGCCTGCTATATCACTAACTATTGGTTTGTAATTGTCTCCCCTCCCTTAAGAGAAATCAACACACTCATTTTATACGGTCTTGTAAAAAACTAAATAATAATTTTCTGTGATAACAATATCAATTGTTAATTCTGAATTGAGTTATGACTCTTTATAATTATCTTCCTTTGTTACAGAAAGCTTTATACATTGATAAAAGGAGACAGTAACAGAAATAATGACAGATTTTACAAATGTCATATTTTCTTCATAAGGATGATATCAGTTATTACTGCTTAGCCGAGTTTAGTCTCACTTTAATTATCTTCCTTTTTTTTTTTGAAAAGTCACACATTATAGAAAGGAAAAATAAGTAATTATTTATCTAATAGATAGCATGTTTTTATAACATTAAGCCAATCAGTTGTTTTTCCTTTAGTGTAAACCAGTACAAGCATCTTTAGAACATTTCCAAGACAATGCCAAAATAAATTAGTGTTATTTTTGAACATATAGGCTACAAGAGATTTATAATTATGACAAAACCTATATTTATTGAGATTATGAAGTAAATTAAGAAAAAGAAAATTCTTTCTTTAGACATCTTTGTATTTTGGTAATTGTGTCATTCCTTCAACCAAATGATTAAAGAACTGATTGGAACATTTCAGTGTAATAGCATTTTCAAGGATGGACAAACTGAGTAACTCCCTAGCACTGGTAACTTTTGCTATTTGAATATCTTTTTCAAAAGACATGCAAATGGCTTTTGTTCTAATTCACTACTGTCCTTTATTTTTACACATTGAATAAAGATATAATTCACATGCTGAACAGTTAGTGCAACTAATATTATTTGTATAAAATCTCAACTCTTCAAACACAGTTTTCAGCTAGAAATAAGCATCTATAAGAAAAAATAGCTGTAAATACAATGAACATAATCATTTATTTCTTTCTGCTCATCGTCTGATATTTCTTGTCCAAATAGAATTTACTATGAAGATCTAGTGGTTCAACTGATACATCATATGGAATATTTCAGGAAACTTCCTAAACTGTTCACAAATATTAAGACTTTCAAAAAGGAGGGGGAGTTTTATGCTGGGTTTCTATTAATCTATTTTTTCTAAATGACAACAAATTATTCAATATAAAATCAACACAAAATAAACGTGTCTAAAGATTTTACAATGAAAATCATTGACTGAAGTATAAGAAAATCTGATATATAGGTTTGATAAGACCTTAAAAACATACAATTGGAAGACATTTTTCTTTTTTATTAAATCTAAATTTCTTAATTTTTAATATTTATTAAGCAAAATTAAATAAAATTTAATAAATTTAAAAAGCAATCTTTCAAAAATCTTTCAATTTTAATTAAACTTACATAGCATTTTCTCTCTAGTTTGGTTAATGAATAAAATGATTCACATATCTACAAAGATTACAATATGAAGAACCTTCTTTATTGGGTTAATTTTACTGAACTTGTTTCATAAATTGATTGAAGTCTTTTTGACACTTTTCACAGACTTTCTCATATAATGAAATTGATAACTTTATACACTAAAAGATTATTTCTATTCATATGCTGAGAAAGGGAGAAGACTTTTTTGGTGAAAATTTGGTAGATTATTTGTGAACATAAGTTTATATCTGTCATTTTAATTCATAAATTTCTCCTAAAGTGATATAGTTATTTTTGTTTTATACTGTTCATCATAAAGATCTATTGCTATCTACAAATCAAGAAAGAAAAATATGTGATTTTCTTTACTAATATGATTCTTTGTATAATTTTAACTGAGATTATAATTCTCAATGTGACACTTGCATGCATGGACACAAAACATCAGCAGCAGTTCATGCTTTGCCAACATAGCTGGTTAAATAAGTTCACCCAAATCCCAGTTGGAGAGATGACAGCTAAAGAATAACATGCGTGCATAAGTTAAGACGACCTTTTCCTCTCTAACATTTAGTACTTTGTTAAGTTTAATTCATTAGACTATGAAACGACATTACATTAATTAGGGAGTAATTACTTGCAAAACAGTATATGTCTGTAAGTAACATTCAGTCTTATGTCATTTTGTATACAGTGTTTGTTTTTTGACTTTTATTAATTGTATTGAATAAGTGGTTTCTTTATATAAAACTGTGGTTGTGTTTAATATATACCTTTGTTTTTCTTTATTGGGATCAGGATCGGTGCAAGGGTCTCGTACACACTCACCCTGGGTTGGGGAATTTGGGTAGTAGTACACACCAACCCTGATTGGGACTATTCACCAGTATGTCAAGTCATGGTTCTAATAAACATGAAGTAAATAAATGAATGTATAAACACTAAATGGCAGTTTTAATTATAAAAATTGAATTGGAAAGAAAAAACAATCCTAGTTGTTTTAAATTTTTGAGTGGATCAGAAACTCAGGTTAAAGAAGATTTATTTTTAAGAATACTGAATATTATGTTTGTAACTTCAGTTTTCTGAAGAGAAAATAATTCCTGTTTATATCGACTTTTAGTCATTGAAACCTATTTGCTTACAGTCATTCTTATCTGATGTTTTAGTATTTATTGCACTGACTAAATAAAAAGCACATAATATTGACCAATCTATACTTCATCATAAAATGAAAATGAAAAAATTGATAAGAGAAAGGTTTTGCACAGATATTTTACATGAAATTAAAGAAAAAATATTGATTACTTAAAAGAATCAATACTTACAGACCAATAAAATGTGAGGTTAAAATAAGTATTCAAAATTTCTCAAGAATCAAGTTTTTACTTCTGTCTTTTATAATTTTGAACATTGTAGAAAATAAAAATGCATGAAAGAAAAGGGAAAAAGGGTTTTCATTTTTTGCCAACTTATCAAATATTCTTTTCAGTCAAATTCTGAATTGTATAGATACTGTATATTTTATGGCAATGTCCATTAAGAGTAAGAAGAAAATATTTCAGAATAATTTGAGATGAATTATTAGTTTTGCAATTTTCAAAGTTGAACTGACATATTTAATTAAATTCCAGTTTCACTCATGACTATTATTGTGCTAGACTGGAATAAATAATTCTCAGATAGGTGCTAAGATAGATCACAATGGACTGACTGACCTAGATAGAAAGCAGATGAATATGATAAATAAATTAGAGAAAAGATAAATATAATTGTTATTAAGAATAGAAAAACATGTATGAATCAATTTTATGAGATTCATTAAAGAGTGCTTATATAATTTTCAATGCTTTTTGTGTATTTTGTTTTTATTTAAATAATTCTTTTAGTTGGTATATTCCTCACCTTTCTCAAGATTTCCTAAATTCAGTAGGGTTTACAGACACATCATGTTAAAACAGACAATCACTGAAGTTGAGCAATGTCAAGCCTAGTAAGTACCTAGATGGGTGACCATTTGGGAATTACTGGTGATGTAATGGATAATGGTTCGGAATTGTTAATTGGAGAACTGAGGTCCAACTCCAGTTGAGTATGTCATATTCACTTATGCACAAATACCCTTGGGAAAGGTATGAATCCTATTCTCCTCCAGCTATGGGTTAATTAGTAAGACTTGCCTCACTAAATCATTATCTCAAAAAAATTCTTACAACATAAAATATTTTCTGGCTTTAAATAACTTGCAAAGAGGTTGATAAGCCATGGAAAATGAATGAATCAGTCAACTTATATTTCATTAAATTTAAATTAATTTTTAAATGAAACTTTTCTCTTGTTTTAATGAGCATTTTCACTTTTTTTTCTTACATCCTCCAAAGATTGAAATACTGTAATGAAACAAAAAGGATGAAGATGTTATTTTATCCTGAAAATATTAAGGAATAATAGTGATATTTTATCTTAGAACTTCATGTTAAAAAATACAGTTTTCCTATTTGTTGACATTTTTTAAGGTAACAGTAGAACTTGTTTATATGACAGTGTAGATTTGAAATTTTATTATAATTATTACCAATATAATACTAATCTGAATTACATTTGAACAAATATAGGTTAGCATTTGCACCATAACATGATTTTTTTCCACTGCAGCATAAACATTCACAAGTTTGAAAAACATTTTCTTTTACCTGTGTATTATACTTACAGCAAAAATTACTTCAGCCTGATATTAGATATATTATGAAACTACATAAGATCTCTTCCTTTGAAGAAAACAGAATTAGGTCATATTCTCTCTGGTTAGCTTTGATTTGTTCAAAAGCTGAAATTTTAATCACTGAAATCTTACCTGGCATCATTTTCACTAATTTTATAATACTAAAAATAGCAAATATATCATTAATCAACTTGAGATTAAAGCACATATATTTCTTGTTTCAATTAAGATATAAAATAAAATTAGATTTCTCTTGCCAGGTATAGACTGTTTTGTTTTCAATTGAAAAATGCCTAAGTTTTAGAGAATTCCAAAAAGTTTATATTTGTTTATTTTGATTGCCAGAAATAAATTGTTTGGATGGTAATGACCACAAAAATTCAAAGCTGAACTCCAATGTTTATGTAAATTACTCTTTCCAGTAGTATAATCAATTACCAGAATGCTACATAGTTTAGATTTAACAAATTACAAAAATTGTGAGAAATTCCTTTGATATCATTTACTTTAATAGTGTTATGTTGCCTTAATCTCTGAAGTATATTTTTCATAAAAACAAATAAACATTTTAATAAAAAACAAAATAGAAAATGGAAGATTTTACCATAAAATTACAACTGGCTATCAAGAGTTTGTTAGAACACTCTTAATTTTGGATATGCTGTTGATATGACTTTGTGGAAGGTTGAAAGAGTAAAAATTTGGCCTTGCAAAATATTTAACACATTCACAAAGAAAAAATAAATGAAAAGAAGAAAGCAAATAAAGTAAAAACACAAATTTTTTATATTCCAGAAATTGTTGAAGAATTTTATAAAATTGTTTTTTCTTTTATTATGGAGACATTTTTTGTACAACAGGAAATGGACTAGATACAAGAAGAATTCTTAATTTTAGTTGGACTGTTACATCGTGCTACAACTCAGATTATCAGATGGAATCTTACTTGGACTCCCTACATTGTACTTTTATTTGCTACTAACAAATTAAATTTAATGCAAACATGAACTATATTGTAATGGGAATATTAGCTGTTTCCTTATATGAAAACATTCTGCATATGAGAAGCCAATGCTGCTGGCAGTTAAAATTTGTAAAATATTTCTCTTAAAAACATTTTTCATGAAAATAAGTGCTCTCAAGTCCAGTAATTTGTTATTGTTATTTCCAGTATTGATGGAGGCTTCTTTTCTAACTTTTTGTTTGAAATAGTACAGAATATCAACATCTTGATTATGTCAGGGTTTTCTCTTGGAGTTACATGTGATATACATTTTAGCTGTTGCTGTTGTTGAAAGCTATCAAGTGATGTGGTTTCTGTTATTTGGTACAGTTCTTTATTTGTGCTTCTGTAGAGCTAGTCCATAATGCCTATAGAAGGATACTATTTGCCAAGATCGACACACTTAATTTGTTCAAAGTCATTTTTAACCATTGATCTTAGAAAACAGTTGTATAAAGCTGACAATTTAGATATTTCTGAATGGATTTGATGACATGCATGGCATCCATATGAAAATCTCAATCTGATGAGTTTATTTAAGAACATGACTTAATTTTTCAGGTAAATGTTTTGGTTTTGTAGCAATTTACAGTGTTGAGCAAAACAAACTCTAATGTAACAATTCAAGTGTAACTCTATGTTCTATTTCTGCAGGTATTTTAGGGTTGAAATGTGACTCAAAGTGTTTTTAAGATCAAGACATTTCTTCTGTATTGGTTTTGAATGTATAATGTTATTGTGAGTTTTTGTCGCTTTTCTCCACATTTCAACAAATTGTTTATGCTGCTTGGCTTCATTAATTTTGCTTTCAGTTCTCAGAAGATAATTGGTTTATCAGTGTGTTAATTGTTATTTTTAAATTTTGTTGTTGTCTAATATTTTCCCTTCCATTTTTCTTCTTCTTCTGTTAGTTTGTTTCTTTCTTGAATCATTTTTTTTTTAAGTCAGGATTGTTGGTTCACAAGAGTATCTTTTTACTTCCCGATATTGTTGAAATGCTCTCAAATGCTTCAGCTAATGAAGATATGATAATATTATTTGATTCTTCCATGTTGTTTTGATCAAGATTTATTGACTTTAACTCTAGTTTATTAAATTTACCCTTTTATTTTTAAGGAAATGAATGTTATACCTTGGTGCTTATCATGGTTTACATGGGATAAAATAAGAAAATTTTTCTGGCTAATACAATGTACAAAGTTTCAACAAGTGCTATCAAGTAAATTATTTCTAAAATACTTTATTAAAAATAATTTTTGAACTCAAATTGAAATTGTAGATAGATCCACTTTTGGTACATTTAAACTTCTTCATTTTGATTTCTGATTTAAAATCTCTTAGAAAACAAACCTTTAATTGCTGTCTGTGTCATTCTTAATTTTTGCTAGCAAAATTGATGTGGGCATTTATCTGTTTAAATATTTCATATATTAGGTTGGTGCAAAAATAATGTCGTTTTCTCACATATGTTACTATGTGAGAAAATGACATTATTTTTGCATCAACCTAATAAATAATCTTTTTTTATTAAATTTATAGCAGTAAATATAATTATGTAGTATTTGCTGACAAAATGAAAAAAAAATGACTGCACAGGTATACAGTCATTAAAACTAGAAAAAATACTGTAAAGAAAGAAAGATAAATATAAAAGTGAATAGAGAATCAAATCAACTTGACTTTCTCAAATGTCTATTGGAAATACTAACTTGCTTTACTAAAGAAGGCACACATTAATCCTGTAAAATCCTCAGTCTTGCATTTTCTATAAAGAGCAAGTAAATCTTCAGCCTGGATTACTTGATTCAAGTTTCTATATAAAAATCTGACTTGGATTCTTTTTTAGAGAATGTATGAAAAAAATAGGAAGGGTGCTGAAAACTTTCAATCTAAGCTACTTCTCCAAATCAGTATTTGAATGACTAACTATCAGTCTACTGACTTTGGGAAATGTTCAGCTAAGAATTGAAAAATAAATTAAGTCAGATCAAGCTTAAGTTGTTAGCATAGAAATGTGTGTGAGTCAAGATAGGAAATAAAATATTTCAACAGATAGACATGAAATATAAAATGTCTACATAATTTAAAAAAAAATGCCATCTAAATTTAAATATTTTTATGAAACAAGCACAGAATTAGATTAAATTTGGCTAATTAGACATATTGTGTAGATAAATTTGAAACAGTATATATATATATATATATATATATATATATATATATATATATATATATATATATATATATATATATACACACATCTACACACACACAAATATAAAAGTGAACATTGAAGTCAACACTCAGAGGTAACAGGCTGTTTCATGTTAGATACAATTGTCAGGCCTGATGATTGTGTCTAGCATGAAACAGCCTGTTGCCTCTGAGTGTTGACTTCAATGTTCACTTTTATATTTACATATACTCTATCTCTGATATTGAGCACTTTATCCCAGAAATATAGCACACCTTAAAACTATATTTCTTCATATATATATATATATCTATATATATATATATATATATATATATATATAACTTATTGGTTATAACAACAAAATAAGTACAAATTAAACTTTGTGTTGCAGTATTCTGTTATATTAAAAATAAATTAATTTGTTATATAGGAACTAATTTAATATTTAGCTATAATCTAAATTGGAAAAGTTTAGTATTTGTAATATTTTAGATTATATATATATATATATATATATATATATATATATATATATATATATATATATATATATATATATATATAAAATATTTCATTATTTCATATATAACAAATTTATTTATTTTCAATATAATAAAATACTGTAACACACAAAGTTTAATTCATATTTATTTTGTTGAAATGATCAATAAGTTATATAATCAAAATTAAACGTCGTAAAAAAATTAGGAAACATTTACTGTATTATTTATTATTAAATGTATACATTTTCGGAGAAATTAAATTTATTTATCAGATTAAATACTTCAAGCTTTATGAAATATAATTTTTTAAACATATCTTCAATACATTGCTCTTTGTTGAAAGCAACAATTATCTTTTCATTATTTGATTGACATAAAACTATTCCTAGGATACAAACAAAATTCATCACATGATTGTTTTGGCCACTACTGCTGTTGGCTGACTGATATATTTGCATATATATTTTATAAATCCTATGATTGATATCATTTGTAAAATAATTCCTATCTCCCTGCAGTTCAGAAACACTTTATCACATATCTGTTTCAACAATACATATTTTGCCATTTAACTTACTAAACCAAATTTATTTTTGTGGAGGAGGAGACACATGATGTTGCTAGTTTGTTTATGGTGTTTCATTTGATCATCAATGAATTATAAAATCAGCATTTCATCTATAACAACATAAACAAATGATCTCTTCTTTGTCTAAACTGGAACAGAGACAGGAAAACCCTCCCCACTCAGAGAACTGAAACAATATTCTTGTGCTGTATTAAAACTTGTAAATATCCAGAGAATAAATCACACCATTTATGTAGTTTTGTACAAATGAGAATGATTACAGATATTTTGTCTTACATTTTAAATGTTCACCTTTATTGATAATTCAATATAAAATTTACCTTACAATTATATTTTTACATATACTGACATAATGTATTTTAAAATTAAGAAGAATAGAATTAATGAAAAATGAGTCAAAAGACAAATGCATAAAGAAATTTGCATACCAATTCTTAAATCTATTTTTACCCAATGGTAATGGCAAAATAAGTCAACTCCATACAAGTCAGTATTAATGACTGTTGAAATCTATAAAATATTTTTGTTAAAAAAGATTTTTTAGAAAAGTAGATTTTTCAAAACCAGTAAATGTTATAACTCTTTCTAATCCTGAGGGATGTTTCCTTCCAAACTTTTCACTTTTGGTAGTGTGGAATGTTAACAGTTTGACTATATAACTATTGTTACATGTATTATCCATTTTTGTTGTTGCTGCTTTTAAAAGTATTCAAGTGAGGTGTTTTTTGTTATTTGGTAAAGCTCTTTGTGATTTTGTAGCACCAGCCTATAGAGTCTGATGAATGATTGTATAAGACTTATTGGATCAGTTTCTTTGAAGCCATTTTTAACCATTTATCTGAGAAAGTGATTGTATACAGATGATAGTTCAGACATGTTCGAATGAGTTGGACATCATACCAGACAGCCATATAAAAATCTTGATCTGACAAGATTAAGAAATTTAACTAGAGTTTTCAGGTCAATATTTTGGTTTTGTAGTATCTTACAGTGCTGGAACAAAGAATCGCTTAACACAACCTATCCTGTGGTCAGCTTTCCTACTCCCTACAATAAATTTGTTATAACTGATAATAACTGTGATAATTAAAATGTTTAGAATTCATTAATTCAACAGTTGAAATTTTAATGATGGATTCAGTTGCCATCATTACTTTCATTCCAATTCCAGATCATAGCTTCAGATTTAGAAAGGTTTACCTGAAGTCCTAATTCATGGAGTACTTAATATGGAATGGTGACCTTTTTATACCAACTATGAGCACCTATGTTATCAGCATAGCAACCCCACTTTATTCTCAGTACACCGGCCTCTAGTGAGTAAATGAGTGTAAAGTCTTCTATCAGTAGATTTACTATAATGTAGAAAAGAGTTTCAGTTTTTAAAAAAACATTATTTTACCATTAGCTACAATGAGAAATTTAATAAAATTACATTTTTTTCCAAAAATATATTTTAATATTTTTTAAATATTTTTCCACGAATAGTTTAACAAAATACAGTTGTATTTAGCAAATACCACTGCATTTTCTGAAAATTAAAATCCATCATTTTTTTAGATTTTATTTTTGTGTCCCAGTTTCAGGGGTCTGTTCTGGTGATATACATAATCAATTTTTTTTTGTATCAGCCCTGAAACTAAAGGAATATTGGGTCATTAAAATACTTTCTTAAAGAAAACTAGACTTATAATAAAGCTGTTACAGTCTGAGGCTTGGAAATCATGATAACCCTATTTATATACCATGTCCTCTGACCTCTTGGTTTTCTTAAATTCTATGTTTTATGCAGTTTTTAAATAAAAAGAAAATATCCTTTCATACATAGGCTTATAAAATTTCTCCTTACATTTCCTCTCATTAGAATTTGGTGTCTCACAGATCAATACCAGACATTTCAAAAGCTTCATTTTCTATATCTTTAAAAATCAATTCAATCTTTCATGTACAATAATTTCTGGAAATGTATTAAGAAAGATTTTACTTCAAAGATTCATCTAAATCATATTTTATTGTGCTTCAAACATAACAGTTAAGTAGATATATAGCATTTTAAAGTAAAGTGAAAATTCTTTTTATTCCAAGGTTGTAAATATTTTGGTTGTACTGTAGTAGTAAATTTTAGACTGTTTACTCAGGTGTAAAGGATACATATGTCTTCATATTCAATATCTTTGACAAAGAAAATAAATTGGTCTGCAGAGATCAGGTTTTTAAATTTATTTCTTAGAAATATTATAGATATACAATGTTGGAAGTTTTCAGTCAACAGCATTTTGTTTACATTTTCTTTTTGTAGAGTTAAAGAGAAAATTTAGTAAAAAGTAAGTTGAAAAAATGATTTTAGTTAAACTGTGTTTTATAGACTACACAAAGATATTTGACAAAGTACACCACAAAGATCTGTTGGAGTTGCTCAGCAACCTAACCATATTTGAGAAAGATATTAGAATAATCAAAAACTTCTATTGGCAGCAAAAAGCAGCATAAAGATAAAAAATAAATTTAGCAGATATACAAAAATAGAAAGGGGCATAAGGCAAGGATGTGTCTTCTTATTGGATCTATTCAACCTCTAGAGCAAGACAGTTCTGAGAGAACTGGAAATCCTACCAGGATTCTGCATTGGCAGTCACAGTCTAAACGTAACATATACAGATGATACTGTGCTGATAGCAGACAAAGAAAGGAAACTACAAAATCTCCTACAGAAGGTGGCAAAGAGGAGCAAGAAGGGACTAGGCATAAACGACAAGAAGACAGAATGCATAGTTATCAGTAAAAGGATGAGCCCAAAATATGATTTACGGGTCAGGAACACTAAAATCAAGCAAGTGCAGAAATTTAAATGTCTGGGAAGTGTTCTGACAGAGGAGAATATGTGTGACACTGAGCTCTGAAGATGTATTGGTATGGCTAAATACACATTCTAAAAGCTAGGCAGACTATCACAAGACAAGAGAGTTTCATTAGTAACAAAGAAAAGAGTACTGAACTGCTAAATGATTTCCGTACTTCTTTACAGCAGCAAATTTTGGATGATTTCCTCAAGGATTAAGAAGAGACACGAGACAGTAGAGGTGGGGTTTTACAGAAGGATGCTAAGGATACCATGTACTGAACGTGTGAGCAATGATGAGGTTTTGGAAAGGATGTAAACAAAAAGGAAATTCATATTTAACATCAGGAAAAGGCAGCTGAAATTTCTGGGACACATAATGGGAAAGGAGGGCTGGGAAAATCTGATACTCACAAGGTGGATAGAGGGAAAGAGGGACAAGGGAAAGCAATGCATGACATACTTAAGCAAGAGGATGGCAGAACAGGGTCTGGGAGGAATAACAAAAAGTCAAAGCTTACTGTGAACTACAAGGAACAGGAGGAAATAGAAAGCCATGATTACCTATGTCCTGAAGGGATATGGCACATAAAAGAAGAATACTTTTATAGCATTGTGATTGATTTCTTTCTTCATTCAAATCATGTGTTTCATTTGATTCATCATAATGACAAAAATGAACCTTCATGTTTTTTCAGAATTATTCACACTATTAATTCTTCACAAATTTGGAAATGAAATTTTTTAAACTCTAAATTGAGTAAAAGTTACATTTCTGAAATATATATTTTCATGCAAGGGAATATCTATTTGTAACAGGGAAAATTTAAAAAAATATTCAGTCATTTTTAAACAAATCTTGAAAGTAGATTTAAATTTTAAATCAGAAACAAACTAATTTTGTTTTTGGAGTATTCTATGATTTTAAAATTGATTTTAGATGATGCCTGCTATGTTTTTGCAATGGAACAGTTCATAAGCCAATCAATAATACATTTGAAAGTACTGTATTCCATTGTCTCAAATGCTCTTTATTTATTTACATGTATTATAAATTTTTCTTCATTTATTTTTAAAATATTTTAAAAAGATGACCCAATTATTTAGTATCAATATGCTCAAAATTTACCTTAAATTTCCTTACCTGTAAATGTAATCTTTTTGTAAAATCACAGTTTCTTTTTTACAGCCTGTACTTCACAAACAGATAAGATTTTCATGTATATATATATATATATATATATATATATATATATATATATATATATATATATATATATATATATATATAATAAATAAATATTTTTTAAAATTGCCCTCACAATATATTGCTTAAATTTCATATTGAAAGAGTGATAGTGGTTAAAAATAGAAACAGGTTATAGTATAGTAAAATATCAAATTAGATACCATAACAAATAGATACTATCAATTAGACAGAAATTACTTTTGTTCTACATTAAGAGAATAATTCATAATTGAATAACTTCATTTTATTTTGTAATATTTAGATATGAACAATGTTAATTTCACTTCTTAAATGTTTACTCTGCTTATTAAAAAAACAACTTTCAGTTAAATTACATTCTTTTAGTGTCTAAAATTTTTCTTTTATCATTAAAAAACAAAACATCTATTTCAATAAAATGTATAAATTTTCTAATCCAAGTAAAAAAAGCAAAACAAAAAGGAACTCCCCCACTTCACAAAATTTTCTTTAATTAAAAAAACATTTTAAAAACTACCTACACTCTTAACAAGATCCTCAAATTGTACACATGTATTATCAGACTTGCATAGGTTGTACAAGTATATATTAGCATTGTTTAAAAATTGTTAAGAGAAATTGAAACCCTGACAGTAAAATATAGATTATATTAAACTAAATCATTGTATTATTATTATTATTATTATTATTATTATTATTATTATTATTATTATTATTATTATTATGATTATTGAGTAGTGAGCAGTATGCTAACAAAGTGATGCTGGGGTACAAATAAAGAAAACTCAATATAGCCATGATAACAGCCACTCTAATAATGGTATACCAGGCACATTCATCACAGCCAAATGTGTGCAATATAGTGAAAGGTTTTGATAGAAGCCATGTATAACCTTATAGATGAAACCCAGTTAAAATATGTTCAGTTAGGGTAACTCAGTTGCTTTAGTTGGTTTCTAATTGAGACTGTTCCCAAGTATCTAGAAATGACTCCCAAGTCACTTTAGCTGCCTCATCCTTTAAACTTAAAAAAAACACCTAGCTAAGACTACTCCTAACAGAGGGGACATGCTCAACTGGTTATGATAAGACAACTGACAAGCAAATCTATGGTACTGAACATGATTTTTACTGTAGCTCATCATAATTCACCAATAAAAGCATGTGTTAATACTGATGGTGGTGGTGGTGGTGCTGCTGCTGTTGCTGCATCAGCTCCTTTCAGACAAGTCTATATTATTATTTACTAAGTGTAACTTAGTCTTGGCAGAAGACTAAAAGCATGGGGTAGTCAGTGAAGATTGAACTTACTATTAATGAGCTATCTCATTGACCATTACACTACTATAAGGCATCCAAAGACATGCTGGTGTTGTGAATGAATTAATCCAGTTAATAAATTAAAGACAATATAGAATTTTTAGTACATAAAAACTTCAACACCTGAATGTACCATATCTTACTATAATAATATTGTTTAAAATCTCCCTCTTGATCTTTTTGATTAACATCAAAGTCTAGTACCTGTTCTTTCTTTAGAAAGTTAGGTATGTCTGTTTTAATTGTATTTGAACTGAACTGCAAATCACACAACAAAAGGAAGGATAAGTAGATAAAGTTATATAAAGTTTTTTGTTTCTTAATAATTTATCATAGGAAAAATAAATACTTCAAAAGATTTTGTGTAATTCTACCATGGACATTAATCAATGCTCAGTGTTTGTTTTGTTTTTTTTAAAGAGCCAAGAGTGAGAGAATTTGCCTAGAATATCTAGAAGCCTCTCTGTATTATTGTATATTATTCTCAACCAAACTTGGAATCATACATCTCAAATCAGGTGTCCATTTCTCTTTCTTTGACAGTAATGCTTCAACAAAAGCATTCATTTCTGCTTTGTAAAATTTTCTTTGATCCTGTGGATAGCCTTTCAATTAAGAAGGTGTTGAACTTGGCCATTCTTCATTTTTATTTCTTTATCTCTCACACAATTTTGTTTAGGTTTTAAAAAATAAAAGGTTATTTCTCATTGTTGATTTTTTTTATCAGCAACAACAAAGAAAAAACTTGTATGCTTTTTTCTTTTTCTCTTTCTTCATCAATTTTACTTCATCAGTTGCCAATTTCTAATACATAGAAGTTTGTATAAAAATCAGGGGTACGGAAGCCAGGATAATAAGATCTCTATAGCAATCACACACACATTGACACAAATAGTAACATAGTAATAAAATATGAACATGAGCTCTTATTCTGTTAGTGTGCTGACCATCACAGGCACACATATGGAGAAATTTATATTGAATTCATTAAGTTAGGAAAGCCTTAAAATTATATAAAATACTAGATTTGTCAACTGAGAAAAATAAGATGACACTCACAAACATGAATAGTAACATTCATAATATATGAACACATGCATAAATCTGTCTATATTTCTGAGATGGGGTATTACACTATTTACATTGTTCAGACTATCGTCCTCACATTTGTTGCCATATTGTTGTACACTCTGGCCTTCTTCAGATGGTTTGAATGTCAAATTGAACCCTTTATTTTGCTTGCTGGGGTAGACTATTCTAGTTCCACATGCCATGTCTAATGGATATCAGTTATCAGTTATCTTCTGTTAATTCCCCTCTCCAAGTTCTCCACTGCCTTAAACAGGTATTGAACTCATACTCTTTGGGTTTTGTCACTGGATCTAACTAATGCCTTTATCCACTGTGCCATGTGTTCTTGAGGACATCTGTGTATGAATTTCTGGGTATTATAAACCTAATGCCTTCAGCAACCATTTTTACCAGTGCTCATATTGCAATTTTTTGCTGTTATCATTGCATGCTTTTTACCAGAGCTCATATTGCAATTTTTGTTGTTATTATTGCTTTTCTCTGGCACTCCTTATCTTATTACTGGTTCCCATATTGTATACATTTCTATGCTTGGTCCGCTCAGGAGATTTTTTGTGGCCTAGCATATGTTCTGATTCCTTAAGTTTACGAATTTTCCAATGATGTTCTTTTTCTATGATTTCAGCCTGATCCCACAGAGGGCAGTGATCTCCCTTTTCTCTCCATAGGTGGTCAGTGAAATAAATGGTTCAGTTCGACATTCCACCCACCTGAAGTAGCCCGGAGCATACAACAGCTGAAACATTGGGATAAATATGGCAAGAAAGATGAGGATGATAGTCCGAACAATGTAAATAGTGTACATGCATAAATATCACTATGTTTATATATTTATACAGTTGCAGGAAAATACACATATGTGAATACCCTTAAGTTTCAAATAGATGGTGGGAGGACTGGAATTTTTAAAATAATTTTTTATAACTTTCAGTAATTACACACTTTACCTTAAAATGCTTGTAGCCTAAATTAAGGGGAGAGAAGAAAATTCCTGAATATTTAATAAAAGGAGAGGCTGAAATAAGTATGCCTTGGGTGAATTTTTCTTCAAAAAAGAATGATTATCTGGACAAAGATATTCAAATGTATAAACCATTTTGCAGACATATAAATATGTTACAAATGTTCATGTCTTTTCCTATTTCTCCTTCAATTAGTATAAAAATCTGCCATGTTAACTATGCATTCAAGCAATTAAAGAAATATTTATAGGAAAGGAAAAAATTCTGAATTAACTTAAAATTTGTCACAAAAATATTTAAACCAAATAGAAAAGATGTTGACAATGTTAATCTCTAATTTCAAGAAGAGTCATTAGTTTGACAATATAAGTAATTCTTTATTTTATTTTTGCTATTTCTACAATGTTTTGTTTGATACGCTTTACACTGTAGAGCCTTCTTTATGTGTATCTGTTTTTTTTTAATAGTGAAAAACAAACAATAAAATGTCATTTCTACTTCAGTCTTAAGATATCTGACTGAGATCTGCTTCAAGACTAGGTCAGAACCTGCACCTGTTTACCACTGGTACTCCTGCAATATAATGCAGAAACAACAAACCTATTTAGTATCACAAGGTACTGTTGGTGGCAGGGGCCTGGATCAGTAATAACTATGTTGTGGTCTAGAAACAATGCCTAAACCTAAGATCATCATTTGATGAGGGTTTGGTTGTTGTTATTGTAGCACTCATTGGATCAATTTATATTATGTTCAGGTATATAGGTTTCAAAATAAATTAGCACAGATTAATGCATTGTATATCTTTCTTGGATGTTAATATAGGTCTGTATTGTTGTATGCATATGATCATTTAAATGGTGGATACCACCCTGCATATTCCATTCTTCTTGCACTTGATGATGCAACACAGCATTGTAGGTGAGCTGACTGAAGGAGCCGGGTGTTGTCCCGTCATATCCAATAGATGTTCAATGTGGCATATATCCAGTAGTCATGCTGGCCAGGAAAGTTGTCAAACATTTTGCAACACATGTTGATTAGCATGGGCATTATGTGGATGAGCATTATCATGCTGGAACAATATTTACCTTCTTGCTACTAAAATGACAGCATAATGGGTTGAACAATGTTCTGGACATGCATAATACTATTCAGTGTTCTCTTCATAAAGACTAAAGGTGAACAAGAATTGTAACATAGCACTTCACAACCTGTCACTCACACAGTTTTACATTATACTGGCAAATGGATATCATGAAGACAGTACCTGCTTTTCATCACTAAGCACCATGAAACACAATTCAACCCACCAAGTAACCTACATATGACACCAGTGGAGATGAGCATGATAGTGTTTAGGCCTAAATAGAAGTCTGGCTGGAGCTACATTGACCTGTCATCCTATTAGAAGTAAATGATTTCTCATGGTCTGTGTTGACAATTCTGTGGTCATATTTATTCTGATCTGTGCTGTACATGTCATGCAGCTTGCCAATACACAGCCCTTATAAAGCATTGATCTTGGTGATTATTGGTACTAGATGGCAATCTAGTACTTAATGTATAGGTATCAGAATGTTTGCTTAACCACTGTTCTTAATATCAAAGCACCACCAACGCATCATAACAATTCACTGAAATTTTATTAAGACAAAAATGTATAGAAAGTGCTTTAATGACTAGAACATCCACAGTGAATTTGCAACCAGGTTCTGACAACATTTCACCTTCCTTGGCTGATCTATTATCACAATGTGGGCTATTTAATAACAAAAGTGATAAAACTATAAAGGAAAAGAAACTAAAATAAATTGGTTGGAGTATATACCAAAACACATTAAAAAAAAAGATTCATTATTAAAATCAATAATGAATTGATTTCAATAATGGATCTGCTATTAAAACACGTAAATTTCAGAAATAAGTTATTCCAAAAAAAATTTCGCTTGAAGATGGAACAGAGCTTACTTTAATTCAATTTAATTCAAATAATTATATTGAAGTTTTCGGCTCTTGTTTTGAAACATGAGAACTCTTATGTAGCGTGTTGGAATCATATTTTTAAATAAATAATTATATTTATGCTCTACTTTTGTATCGAGCACTATTTTTTTAAAATAATAACAAAAATACTAAAGAACTTTGGATTATTTACCTAACCAGTTCTTTCCTATTTTCTATATATTTTCACACCACACACACACATATATATATATATATATATATATGTGTGTGTGTGTGTGTGTGCAAAAATACTTGAAGATATTAACATTCAACTCATTGCATGACATATGAAAACATATCTGCACTCCATGGTATGCAAAAATACATTTGAAAATGTACATATATATAATTGCTTTATAACTCAGCTACAAATTTACTGATTTACAAAGACAGAAAGCAATGAATAGCTATTTAAATGATGATAATATACTTTTCTTAGCATTATATTTATGCGGATATATGAAGCTTTTTCTTTTAGCTGTGTTATGTCTGTTTATTATATGAGGGATGCTGAAAAGTTCCCTGGCTAACCTATTTCTAAAAATTTAACCAAATATCCAAATTCTTTGAAATGCCTTCTTGGTTAGTTTGATAACTTTTCAGCACCTACCCATAACCCAGCTTGAGTTTGATTCAGTAAGCAGGCACATAAACATTCAGTAAGATTTTAACTTCCCATTCTAACTGTTGCCAGTTTATTTTCATATTTTTAAATATTAAAAGTGTGACGAAAGACATGACTTACCTCAGAGTTCAAAATGAGCGCAAACGTGTCTTGCCTGCAAAGTAATGACGAAAAGAAACATGGCTGCTATTGATGACACAATTTATGCACACCTATCTCATCCAAAATGAGATGATATTTGCACACATGCAAATTTTGGCAGTATCAGACTAGCATAAAAAGCGGAGTACCAGCAACATGACACAGGTCGGGAGTCATTCAGCGGACTGCATGCAATAGAATTGGATGTACGAATTGACAGACGGACAAAGAGGAAGTTGAAGTAGGTGCAGCTGAGTCAGTGTCTGTTTCATGACTGCCCAGTGTAACAGCCGAGAAAGGGAGTCTTGCAATCCATTTCCTTGAGGCAACCGGCGACGAAGGAAGAATAGCTGGTCTGCCAGCAAACGGCACACTGCACTTTCTAACCCACCTCTCATCACTTTTTTCTTTTTTGTTAACTACAAGCTATTTTGTGGTGGCATGGCTAAAAAAGGTTAGGCTGGTGGCAAGACTTCAGCAGGTGAACGATGTGGCTAGCCTGCTACCATTGTACCTGGAGGTGGACACACTAGGCCTCTACTTGGAAATGGAAGAGGAAGATCAGAGAGATATTGATCAGATCGAACCCAGGCTGAAGCAGGCATTTACGGACGATGTTTTTTCAGCATACAGAAAGCTGACCATGGTCAGGTGGACTGGCAGAACAGTGAACGTGTGGACATCTACGTGAACAAAATCAGACAGCTTGTTGGATTGGCTGGATTCAAGGGAGCCAAGATGGAAAGGCTCACCAAACTAGCCTTCATCATGGGGTTCCCTGATACAATCTCCCTTGAACTCCGACAGGCACCAAATGTTGAAGTTCTGGCTGTAGGGTAGTTATTAGCAAGAGTGAGAGTGCTGACAACAACTGGAGATGAAAGTCAGGATGTAGTTGCAGCTGTGCACCGACCCTGTGGTGACATGCTTCAGGTGCAGCAGCAAAGGCCACATAGCAAAAGACTGCCGGAAGCACAGAACATGCTGCTATTGATGCAGGAAGGTTGGACACTGGGCCTGAGACTGTTCTGGAAATGCTACAGGGGACAAAGCATCAGTGCCAGCCTTTTCCCCAACCAAGATGTAAATACGGTGCTCCCAGTGGCAAACATCCTTGTTGATGGAACTTGGTGCTCAGTGCTGATTGATACTGGCTGTTCACGGACGATTGTCGATGAAGATCAGTGCCATTATTGGAAATGAGTGACGATGGAGAAAGGGAGTCTCACAATCCATTTTCTTGAGGCAACTGATGATGAAGGAACAATAGCTGGTCTGCTGGCGAACGGCGCGCTACACTTTCTGACTCCTCTCTCGTCACTTTTTTCTTTTTTGTTTACTACAATGTATATAAACACCTTCCCAAAATGATTAGAAAAGCATGTGTTTGAAAAATCTGTACTTCTAATAAATACATAGGCATTTTTCACTTTCTTTCACTTTTACATCATCCTAGTTGCAGGTAGTCGATAATTTTTTTAAAAACATTTTTTAAATTTGCAAATCAGAATGCTTTCTGCCCCCAACATTCAAGATAAGAGTGAAAACAATTCAACTGGTCATAGGATAAAAGCAGTGAAATAAAGATTCATACTTTTCTCAAAAGTATTTGTAAAATGAATAATAACTATCAATGACTGTCCAGCAGAATTTGAAATCATTTTGAGTGTTTTATTTTCTAAGCGTCCATTAGTTAGGGTACACTTCCTATGACCATTCATCCTTGCATGTCAAACAATTTAAATACACATTAAAATAACTGTATTTGCATACAGCAACATGTATGTACTTTTTCAGAGAAATGCATGTATGTGGACTAACAGGACAAAAGGCATGAGATAGGTGTTGCCTAGTACAAATTTGAACGTAGTTAAGTGCAGCAGCTCAACATGACAAATTCTCTAAGTTGTCAAAAAACTAATGAAGAAATGTTGAGATGTGTTGTCTCAACAGCTGTTCAGTTTTGTGGTGTTAACAGGCACAATCTGATGGGTCTTCTGCTCCCCTATCCCATTGAACCGACCTGCTGCATATATGTCAGGTACTTTCATTCATGATATGGCAGAATGTAACTGATATAAGTTTAGGCATTTCCAAAGGAAAGTGGTGCCACCTATCATTACTTTTACATATTGCTATCCCATGACTTTTAGTATATCAGTGTATATCATGCCTCGCAACTTTACAACTGTTCAAGTATCAACATCTATGAATGTTATCATTCTCATCAGTTTCTTTCTCTGATCAGTGAGTTTCTGGTAATTTGCAATTTATAACCAGAAATTTTCATATTTTCATCTTGGAAAAAAATGCAATAAAATATATAATAATAAATAACAATTTTATTGCCTCATCTCCTCTTAATCAAGCATGTTTCGTACATTTGATGTTAGATTCATCTCAGCACAAAACATGAAATAACTCACTATCCAACTGTAATTTTCTATAACAATCTTAAACTGCACAACAAAAAAAAAGCTAAAATCAAAGCGGAACTACCAAAGTTAACCTGGTATTTTTCTCTGTAAATATTTTTAAAAAAATGATGAAAATCATATTTGGTAAAAGTATGAGAAAGAGGGATGTAAAAAAAAAAAGAATATGTATTCCTTGATGCGAAAATGAATGAAAAAAAAAATTCACCTGCATCTAACCTTACTGGTGTATAATCGAATAACATGTAATTTGAATACCACAACCATTTTGTTATTTTTGTTGCAATCACTGCTTTGTAATTAATTGATTTATTTTTATTTTTCAAAAAATCATTTTTAAGAAATGCAGAAAAGAGTTTTGTCAAAAATGAAGTGTATAAAAATATTAAAACTTAAGTATCACTTTTCTTAAAATCTAAAATTGAAACTAAGAATTAGGGAAAATCTAGAAATATGTTATTTTGAGAAATCTTGAATGTTCGAGATATCTTAAAAAGTACATATCTAGAATGTGGACATTTTTAGTTTTGAAAACTAAGGAATTTTTTAAAACTATATTTGAATATAACACAAAGAATTCTTATATGCAAAACATGCTAAAAAATAAATAAGAATCACCAAAAATACCCAAGTAAGTTCTGGATATTAAAAATAAAAATCCATGAAAATATTAACCATAAAATACCAACTGTATCCCAACCTTAGATAAGTAAGGTTACCTGCAGTTAATATAATTTTTCCTAATAGAGCTATATTGTGCAACCTCCACACAAAAGTTAATTCTCTACTGGGAAAATAGCTGATCAAAGTCTATGTAAGTTGTTGTCAAGATATAAATGAGAAACCAGACAACCTTTAAATATCAAAGCTGAAGAACATTGGCAAGCCATTAACCAAAGTAAAATCAATCAGTCATGGCAGACTGTGTAGAGAAAAAAGAAAGTACACTGTCCCTTATGGAATTAAATGAAAATAATAGACAAGGAAGCAGAATAAGAAATCCATAAGTTGAAAGAAGCTTAGCAAATCTTTTCTCAAAAAATAAATGTAGAAGCAAACCAGATGTAAACTTTCACACTATATTGTAATTTAAACTTCTGAAAGTTAATTTTCTCAGTTAAGGCCTCAAGTATCGAGAAAAAACTTTGGCACCTGAAACTATAAGCTCATTAATGGCATCCATATCAAAGATCAATGAAACAACAATAAACAGATAAGAATATGTTTTTCTTTCAGTGTTCATAGTTAACACATGACCAGGTAACATTAATACCCAATGCTGTGATTTTCTTATACATTGTATAATTGTTGATAAAGAAGAGAAAAAAAGAGACAAAACATATATAGCAAAGTCCAAGATCATTGGATGCAAAATATACTAGATAATAAAGAGTATACTGGCTGAAATATTGTATTACAAGTAATGAAAATAAAGATACTAGGTGAAAAATCATGTCAAATAATGAAAATATTTCAGAAAACACAAACTTTATAAACTTTAGTAGAAGTTAAAAAGCATATTATAATGTAAAATATAGTATTATATAAAATAGAAATAATGTTCATAAGCCATTTGATATATTTATATCAAATGGCTTATGAACATTATTTCTATTTTAATATTCAACAGGAAATTATTCTGATTATAAGATTGCATAATTAGAAATATAATTGTTGTGAATTGAAACTTTTTATATTAGTGAAAAATAATGAAAAAAGATTATAAAAATAAATAAATAAAAATAATGTAAAATCTAATTTATATTCAGCTATAGAATGAGAGGTACAGGTAAGAAAATTTCCAAAACAGTATCTGCAAATTTACTAAAGCAGAAAATAATTTAATGACTCAAGAGATATTCTGCTAAGTGATCTTTGATAATGCTTTGATACCTGGTAAATTTTTTCAGTTATTAAATTGTTCAAAAAAGAATATTATATCCGAAAATATGGTCGAATGAATTTTGGTAAATGATTTGAAATATGGAAATGGAAATTATATACTTAGAAATTTAACATCACATTTATGCTTATTTCTATGTTATATAAGCATTTTAAAATGTTCAATCAATTTGAACAAGAGTGGCTTTAAAATTTAACATAATATCATTAGAATTTTTATATTGATATACCTGAATTGAAAACAAATTTTCTAATCAAAATGAAAAGCACAAATTTCTACTTTCAACATTTTTTTCCAAACTGCCAAAATAAAGTGATTGAGTCAAACTCAAAATAGGTGGAAAATAATTACTAGTCTTTTCACTATGTCTCAGATACCTGAATATTTTAACTGTAGAAGATGACTTTATAAACTTAGCAGAAGTTGGAATTGATTTTGAGAGTGTATTAAGTCCATAGCATTTCAGTGAATAAAAAAAATAGAACCCATAAACACTTCAGTTTGTAAAGGGAGATAACCCTTTCATATTTATAACAAGTAAAAATTATTAGGTTGGTGCAAAAATAATGACGTAATAATGTCGTTTTTTGACGTTAAAAAATACGTCAAAATCGACATTATTATGTCATTATTTTTTGAACCATCCTAATATTTGGTTGACAATAATTCTATTAAAACATTTATAATTTTTTGATCACAAATCATCATTATAATAACATGTTTACACAACTTCTAATTTCTATTTGCTATAATTTTTAAAAGTTTTGTTAAAACAGTAAATAAAAGGTATTTTTGCTCTGTGTTGTTCAGAGCAAACTTTTTCAGTAGCAGCAGACAGACAATTATTATTCTTAGGTAAGAATATCAAATAGCAAACAACTAAATTTATTAAAATTGGATAGGAAAAAGCAAACCTATTCTAACAGTGTTCCTAAAGTTTTTAACATTGCTAATTTACTGACCATATCTCAAAGGGGTTTTTGGAATGGTGGAAAATATGAATATATTTGCCGTTAGACAGGATTTAACAGTTCCTTAAAGTAAAAGAAAAAACAGCAGTTAACTATAAGATAAATTTGGAATATTGAAAAAATAATCCTAAAGAAACATGAAAGAGAGAAAACAACATGAGATAAAAACAAACTTCAGTACTTAGTAAGATTTCAATCTATTAATATTTTATGTGATGGGTATAGTGTTCAAATAATTATTGGCATAAATTAAATTCAATGCACAAGCCTGTCCCTATATATTATAGATTTTTAAATTGGTCTCGCCAGGAAAAGGGTGTGTTAGAATTTTTCTTCACCTAAAATTTTGTAACAATGGCTATCAAGAATGTATTACCAAAAACATATTTAAACTTTTAATTTTCCATTTATAATCTCAAATAAAATCAATACTTGTAACATTATTGCCCTCAGATGCATTAATTATTGGATTGTTGAAACTTCAAAGTTATCATCACATTGAAGATTTTAAATAAATCTGATCAAATTTCAATTGAAAATATTATTTTCATATTATCAGAATCAAATTGACTACAAAATATCTTAAACAAATTTTCAGAAAATCTCAGAAATCTATAAATCAATTTTTTTCTTGAAGAATCTTATTCATTTCAAGTAAAATAAAATAACATGAAAATAAAAGAATGATCCCAAACTGTAGATCTTGTCAAATAATTTGTGTAAATACCATTGACATTATAAATGATTATAGCAATACAAATTTTGGTCTTTGATAACACTGTATTTTATAAATGCATTTAGTTACAAGTGAATACTAATCCAGTTTTTAGAAGACTTTATATTTATAAGACAAATTTGATTTTAAAAAATGGTATCAAAATCTGTTATCTTATGTGAGTGATTTTTTAGAATAAATTAAAATTTTCAGAATCCTTCATCTATGCAGAAATCTTTCAGTATCAATTGTTTGTTGTTAGTAATGCATTGATCATTTACTTTAAGTCAACCATTTTCATGAAACCAATAAAAACCTTCAAGAGGAATTTAAAATAGAACAATAACGAACTGTTTGGATGTTCCACAAATCTGCAAAAAGGGAATTAGTGAAGAAAATAAGAAAATAACATGGTCGTAAACTGCAATACTCAAATGTTTTCAAAAGAAAATTTCATTATCAATGAAAATTGTGGAATTAGTAAATAGGCAGGAAAAAGTTTTATGTCATGACATAATATTTTTAACTATGTCTGTGTTGACATTGTTATGTGAAATAATGTAATCAAAAGAAAATAATAAACTGAAAAAGAAACTATAAACTCAACTACATGAACATTTTTTAAAAGGTTTTGTTTAAATAGAAGATGTCAAGCTAATATAGAAAGATATATTTCTGTATTAGCTAAACTTATTTTGCTTGAGAAACATTTAACATAATTATCAATTAAAAAACAAAGAAAGAAAATTAAAAACTGAGCACATTTTAACAATATTTTGAGTGATCTACTTATAATTGCCAAAGTTTCCATTTTCTTTCATTGAAATTAAAATTACAAATTGTTAATTTTTTTTACAATGAAGGTCACCCTTTACCACTCAATGTAGAGGGTTATGTTAGGAGGCCATTTATAGGTATAGGTGAGGGAGAGAATGATTACCCTAGTCTTGAATAAGTTAAGAGTATAGTGATTGAGAAAACATCCTGTTGGGCGTCAATTCGACAGGGCAGTGGTATGCAGGAAGAAGCTGCTTGAGTGGAACTTACTTCTCACTGATGAAATATGGAAGGAATGTGGGTGGCTGCCTACTATATAAATGGATTGATTATATTCAATTCAGCATGGGACAATTTCATATAGTTCAATGTACAAATGTCAAAAAGCAATCTATGATTTATCAAATGCCACAGTAAAAATCATAGATGAAAAATTTGTTATGTTATCTAAAATTAGTAGCTTGCAATGCATTTTTAAAAGACAATTTCTTTAGTAAACATACCTTTTGTTTTAGTATTCAACAGGAAATTATTCTGATTATAAGATTGCATAATTAGAAATGTAAAGACAGACTGATGTACTTTTTATATTCAGTCAAGCTAACTTGGTCATTGATGAGTCTACCATGCCAACCATCCTGGTCCTGCATCAAGGTTGGAAGGTAGGTCATTAGGGTGGCATTTTGTGTCATAACATAGTTGGTCAATGTAGGTGATTGTTGTGTGACCAACCTCTCTCATGCTATGGTTAGGTGTCCATAGCAGTAGATCACTCAAAAGTTCATTTTGCTCACCAGCAGTGTCCTGCAATGCACATACTGCATTCACATAAAATTGTTGAGATATCAGGGATGAGTCTATAGATATGCCATTTCTCCTATGTGCAGAATTGAAGGCTTTAGAGAAATCCACAAAAAAGTGGCTTGTAGATTCTTTGCCTTTAATAATCAACTGAACAGTCAGGATTTGTCCAAAGGTTGATCTAATTTACAACAGATTAATAGAAATCAAATCAATTTGTAGAATAGGATAAGCAAAGGCAAAAATGAACTGTTACACATTGTAAAATATTGAACTTCTGTTGACTGTTAAGAAATAAAAGTGGGTTTGGATTCAGAAAATAGACTACAATTGAATTCAGAATGAAACCTCAGAAGAATTTCGTATTTCTGATTTAGCTGGTTGTAACCAGATAAGCTTGACACAAATGTGTTTGCAACTTAGAAAACAAAGGCTAAGGCAATATTTATTTGTGTTAAATTTTAGGTTGAACTGCACATTAGCTTTTTAGTTTGTCTTGCATGAAATGTGAAACTCAAATATAAATGAGCTCAAATTTAGAGCAGTGATTCAGCAATGTGTTACTTGAGCATCAGAGTGCTACCATAATAAAAGTTAATTAGAGGTACATAATAATTTTGCATTGGATGACAATTTCTGCTAAAAGTTACATCTTTTGATAAATGATGGAAAGGAATAATGAATTTTCTTTTCTTTTATTTGATCTACAATTTTCTTTGTTATAGCTTAACATATTGTATTATATATATATATATATATATATATATATATATATATATATATATATATATATATATATATATATATATATATATATATATATATATATATATATATATATATATATATATATATATACAGGATGTGATGGGGGTAAATTTTATATTTTTAATTTTCTGTATGTACATTGTTTTTGATTTTATTGACTGCACAGTACAGAAGGATCAGTTGGGACCATGATGAAATTCACTCTGCTAGAAATTTGGAAATGGCATGTTGTACTGCTTGGCATTAATGCTGGAAGCTCCAATATGAATATTTCAGAGTGTTTGGGTAACAATTTGAAGACAGTGCAGAGGTTTTAGAAAGAGTTGGATGAGTCTAATAGTGATTACAAAGGTATAGCAGCTCAGAAAACTCAATCTGATCATTCTGATGAGAAAAGAACTCCAAAATTTGTTGTTGATGGCTTCAAACTCAAAACAGAGGCCTACATCAAGTGCCTTGGGGAGGTAGTGCTACCTTGAGTCAAAGGGTGAGTTCTGGAAGATCCTATGTCTGGCAAAAAGACTCTGCCTCATGTCACACAAGCAGGAGAACACAGTCATGGCTGTCAGACAATATCTGCAACCAAATCACCACTTACATCTGGCCATCTAACTCCCTAGACTGCAACCCTCTTGATTATTATATGCAGGGCACAGTTAAGCAAAAGACCAACAAAACTCCTTGTAACACCAAAGATGTACTGAAGGCAAGGATTATGGTAGCATTCACCAATTTAAACAAGGAGACCAAACAAAAGAGTTGCAGAAGATTCTGAATTTGTTTGGAGGCTGGGGTTGAAGCCAATGGTGATTTTCATGAATAAATTTACTATTTAGTATTTCAAGATATTATTTTGTAATTTTAGTAAATATTTGTGTTAAAATGAGTGCCACAGTGCCAGTGTTATTTTCATTTTTACATAATTTAGACAACAATTTATCCATTGTACTATCTATGTGTTTGTGTGTGTGTATATATATATATATATATATATATATATATATATAGTGTATCGAGGCAGCAGATCATTATTTAAACATATATTTTTAAATATAACAGACAATGAAGGCCTATTATGTCTTATCATGAACCACTGTAATGTGTGTATGTTTCCTTTAATTTCAGGTAAAAATAAAGACAAAAATTGTCCAACATTTGGATATTTTTTAAGTTGGTTCTTGATCTAAGCTTTTGGCTCACATGAGCCATCTTCAGAGTGGTTATACAGAAATTTTAACAAATATATTCACCATTGAAGATAATATTTTACATCAACATAACAAAATATTATCTGTTATATTTAACAATATATATATATATATATATATATATATATATATGAGAGTTGTTTACTTGTTTCTAAGTTTGCCAGTATGCTCAGGTATATTTGGGTTTTATCAAAGATACCCAAATTATGGTTTATACTGCAATAATGCAAAGTGGGTCTGAGTTACAGTTTCTGGGAGAGAGTGCACATTCTGGCAGGAACAATAATTGAATAAGGCCAGCACTCTCAAATCCTCAGTCATAATAACTTATGAATTTGTTCTAGCACACTCACTGACAGCTTCCCAACAGTTTTATCTGCAGTTTACTTCACAAGACTTAGGTTAACCCATTACATGATTTTCTGGAACTTCCCAACAGAGCCGTGTACTAGGATCATCTCCCAAACTGATATCAAGAAATCACATCCTTGATAAATTAGGCATGGTGGCATTTGAACCTGGATCTTATGATCAGAACTCTAACCACTCATCCACATGTCTATATATCTCTTCTGGCATCTTTTGGTGAAATATGTATAAAGTGCAAGCTGTATATGGGGATGTTCATATACCAATTGTTTTTGAATTTTGTTAATGAAAGTGTTAACATTATCAATTGAAGATAAGATAAAATGATAATTGGACAATAATCTTATTTAATTTTTAATCCACATTTGAAACTTAATAGATTGCACTGTGTCTGTTTTCTCATGAGTATAATATATTTTGCAAACTTACAATTGGATCTGTTATTTTTCAATGACTCAGTACCTAGGTTGATGACACAACTATTTATTTCTGTCTTAATGGTAAGTCTGATCAGTTTGATAAGGTCAAATTGGCAGCTGATCTAGAAGCTGAACTTCAATCTGTTGTTAATTAGGACAAGAAATGTCTTGTTAGTTTTAAGCTCTACAAAACAAAACTAGGCTCTTTTAATCATCTTAGAGAACATTTTTGCCTTCCATCAACATGGCTGATGCTAATCTCCAGGAGAGTGACTCATTGCACCTTCTCAGTCTAATGTTTTCCACTGACAAGAAATGGAAAGATTATATTAAATCAACTGATAGGTTTGCTGCTAGGATATTTGCTTTAGTGTGTCATGAAAAACAATTTTTCTCACCAGAATCACTATTACAACTTTATAAGTCTACCATTTGTCCATGAATTGAATATTGTTGCCACATCTGATTTAGTGCTTCTATATATTTACAGATTCTTGACAAAATCCAAATAAGAATGTCTAATGTTATCAGTCCTGAGCTGGAACCTCACCTTCAGTTACTTTCCCAATGTTGGAATGTTTCTTCCCTGTGCCTCTTCTACAAGTATTTTCATAGTAATTGTTCTGATAGCTTTCCTCTTTGGTACCTCAACTTTATGAACTGAAGTGCAATATTAGATTTGCAAAAAGGTTTCATTTACAGTTAATATTGATAGATGTAACGACAAGTTCTATTCTAACAATTTCTTTTCTTGCACTTCTCACTTATGGAACTCTCTTCTAATTCTTGCTTTCCTATCAACATTGATCTTCAAAAATCTAAATGTAATGTCAATTGTAATCTGTTTTCTTAATTCTTGTTCTTTTACTATCTCTTTAATAATGTTTTTGTCTCAGATTCTTTCACATTTATTAGTAATCCCTTGCATTTTAGTGGCTTTACTGAAAAAAAATTTTTTCTAAAAATTTATTCAAGCAATTTGGAATCGAAGGACTGATAAAGAAAAGAGTGTGTGTACCTAGATGAGCATGCTTCTTCATAATTCTGTTATGATTTGCATGATCCCTGCTTTTTAGTAAAACAATCTCAAGTTACTTTGAATATTTTTCTTCAGAAGATTCAAATTTTTTAAAGAATAAATGTGAAAATAAAACTAGCAAAACTGATGAGTGGAAATTGCATAAAAAAACTAAATTTTTACAAAAATTCAGTCTGAGTTAATAGCAGATATAAAATATAAATTTAAAAACTTTAAAAAACTAAATCTTTAAATATATCAATAATATCTGTTTTCCAACTGAGATTGAAATCAAATTTTGCTTACATTCAACTTATGACTTAACTTTACATGCAAATTATCAGCAGTGAAATAAAATAATCTCTTAGGGGTATTTGTACTGTTTGTATTCTCATGAAGAAAATGTACAGCTGTGCTTATAATCGAACATGTATCAGAGATGAGCTGCAACCAAATATAGTCATGCAAGAATAAATGGAAATATCTGTGATTAATGATATATGATTTAATGAACAGCCAAAAATAATGAAAACAAAACATCACTTACCGCTTTACATCTACCATAGGATCCACATTTCTCTAAGAAATCCTCTTGGCTGTTTCGAGATATTGCCTATGAATAAAACAAAAGGAAATGAGAATGAGACTTCAGAAAAAAAAAAATATTATTTTAGTGAATAAACAAAATGAATTTAAAGTAAAAATATAAAAATGAATTGGAAAATTCACCTGTTGAACAAAATGTAGATGCAATCAATAAATTTCTCCTGGATTTTTTTTTTTTTTTACCCCTTTTACAATTTTATTCATATTTGCAAAAGAAACTTTTTCTTCTACCAAAAAATAATTTGAATATGTCAGTTTGAATCTGAAAAAGCTAATATGACTAAACAAATTTGTTGCTGTACACATAGTGTGAAATAACATTAATAAGCCTATTAAAATAAATTTCAAATAGAAGTATTCTATTATGACTGAGGAGTTGTTAAGTTGTTAACTTGCTTGACCAGTTGAAAATCCTTATACAACCCACCTGGTATTAAAAAGGTATATTTTTATCATTATTCAGTTGGTGGAAATGGTAATATTAGCAGTTTCCTTATAAGGAAACATTTGGCATTCATTGACTGAATAGCCTATGATATTTTTGGTTGAAATTTATAAAATTATTCTATTAAATTTTTTTTTTTGTTCTTTGATTGTGATTTTGTAGTGCCAGTCCACAAAGTTCAAAGAAGAATGGTTCTCACTAAGACATGGATGCTTCATTTGCTTGAAACTCTTTTTAATCATTGATCTGAGAAAGCATTTTTATAAAGCTGAAAAATTAAATATTTCTCAATGAGTTTGATGCCATGCATGGCATCCATTTGAAAGTCTCATTTTGATGAGATCATTTAAAAAAATGTGAGAGCAAGACAGTTCTTATTCGGGTTTCATTGAATTTATGGGAAAATTTGTGATTTCATATATGAGTCATAAAAAGAAGAATGAAGGATGAAGCAAATGGAATGTTTAAAGACATTCTTTTATGTAAATAGTACATTTATACAAAGAGAAAAAGAAGAGAGAATTGCTAAACATATTTCTTTAGCAGTTAATGTCAGTTCAGTGGGAACAAAGTCCAATACATGATTCTTTAAAATTGATAGAAACATGTATCTGAAGTTGATCAGATCTCTTCTTCTGATGTCTGCTTGTTAAGGCATTAACATGTCTAATTAGTTTTGGTCATAGCCAGCATTGCCTGTCCTTTGGAGCAGGCTAAAAATGTATCTTTTCACCTCAGTGGTCTTCAGGCTTCTCCTTTGCTGCCTCAAATCCATTTTGCACTTAAATTTGGTTCTTACCCATTATTACCAGATAAATGGACTCATCTATCCCTACCAGGTATCTTATCAACCAAAGGGAGATAACCTATATTTTTCATAAATGATGTTACGGTTTTTCATTTTTCTCCACATTTCAACATAGTCTATGCTGTTTGGCTTGGTTAATTTGGTTTCCAATTTTCCAAACATATTGGTTTCTTAGAGCATTAACTATTTTTTAAATTTTCTTTTGTTTAATATCCTCTCTTCCATTTTTTTTTCTTCTGTTTGTTTGTTTCTCCTATCAATCTTTTCAAAAAAGGATTGTTGTCCCATGGGAGTATTTTTTCTGTTTAGGTATTCTTAGTATGGTCTAATATGCTTCAGCTGTAGATATGATTACATTATTGATCCCTCTATGCTATTTTGATCAAGATTTAGGGACATCAGTTTTCACTCTAGTTTATCACATAATTTCCTTACATTTTTTTATTTTTTTCATTGGATGTCTTTTGCAGTTTATGTGAGTGGAAGTGAGCTATTTTGTTGGCTAGTGTTGTCAGTTTTGTTACAAGAAGTCTGGGATCAGATTCAAAATGGGAGTTATATACACTAACATCTGTCACAAATTACCTAAGCCAAGAATCTGTGATGTTGAAGTCAATAATCTTTTTGGTTACTTTATCTGGGCTATGCCATGTGATCCAGTGTTTCATGAGATGGTTAAGCTATGTATTTAGAATGGAATATCTTTTTGGATGAGAAAAATTTAACAGGTGTCCTCCATTGCTGTTTGAGCCTCCTGTTTCAAAGGGTGACATCTTTATGTTAAAGAAATAGTGATATTCAAAATTATTGAAGGTAGCATTAATGCAATTTTCTGTTTTTTCACTAGTACAGAAAGCTTATTTAATTTTCTGTAGAACTTATCTTTTTTGAAAGCAATGGTTTTTTTCATTTGCAGCATAAGCTGATATCACTTGGATTTCGCAGTCATAAACAACTATGTTGGCAGCCATCAGTCTTTCTGACTGGTGGAAGATATCTCCTATTACAACATCTAATGAGTTGTGTATTACCATTCCAACTCCATGTTGTCTTTTCTCCCTTAGGCTAGTACAATAGAAGTTGTATCCCAAATGTGTAATGAAGTCACTACCAAGTCAACACACCTCTTGTATATAGACATCAAGATTTTCACTTTGACATTGTTCTAAAGTAAAATGCACTCTACAATTATCTGACCATGACTGGACACTGATTTGGCATATTTTCCATTTGAAAATGTTTTTTAAGTTTATATTTTTAGTCATTGATAGGTTATATGGCTAACTTGATCTTTCCTTACAAGTAGAAGATTCAGCCAAGTTCATCACTGAGGGACACATCCCTTGATAAATCCCATGATAGATGATATGGTATTTAATTAAATTATAAAGCATTGTCACAAAGTCAAAGTGGTTGGTTTTATATCAATTTCCTTCTAGAAAGATGACCATTAATATATATTAATATATTTTATATCAGAATTTGCTTTCTTGATGAAATGCCTTTACCACAGCTAAGGATGTTAAACTTTGAGTTATACATGACTACATGTTATGTAACAGACTGAGGGTACATAATAAAATTTTAACTTTCATTAACTATTATCTAATTGAAATAAATAGAAAATCCCAAATACTTTATAAAGTCATAGATAAATTTTCTAAATTCTGTTTCAAGGTAAAAAAAATGAAAAGTCCTAAATCTATTTTGAAATTCAAAGTAATCTCCTACTTTAATATTCTTCAGTTAATAGTGATGAGAAAGAAATTTAAATAATCAAAATTTAGGTTTGATGTCTGTCAGAAAGTAAGGCTGATTTGAGAGATTTTTAAAAATACCATTATTTGAAATTATAAATTTTCTTTTTGGTAACTAATTGATGTTGATGAACATGCAAATGCAACCTTTCATTCATCTTCCAGTCACCTACTCAACCATTAAGTGATAACTAACAGAAACTGTCTCTTTGGTGTAACAATGAAATTCATGAAACCAGTCATTGCTGCAAATTTTAAAATCCCTCTTTTATATGCCATGTCCCTTCAGGACATGGGCAATCATGACTCTCTACAATTTCCTATACTCTGTAGGTCTTAGCAATGTTTGACATTTTACTATCCCTCCCACTTCCTATTCTGCCATCTATTTACACAAGCTTGTTAGATAAACTACTTTCCTAATTGCTTTCAATATCATGAGAGTATCAAATTAACCAAGCCCACTTTCCTCATTATGCATCCTAGAAATTTCAGTTGTCTCTTTCATATTCTTAGTATAAATGTGCTTTTTTCTATTTTCATCAAGACTTCTTTGTTGCTCACATAATCCATCCATGGTATTCTTAATATCCTTCTATAACATCATATCTCTTTTGCCTTAAATCTCCTTTTCATTCAGGAAGAAATTCTTCAGCATTTAGGGGATTAATATTACATAGCAGTTCAGCACTGATTTCTTTGTTTGTAACAAAATTTTCCTATTTCTTAATATTTTGTTTTCCTTTTGGAAGGTATCTTTCGCTAACACTCAGCTCATCTAATACTAATGATATGTTAATTATAATACATCTTCTTATATAATAATGAACTTATAGTGCTTATGAAATTTTAAACATAATCCTCTATTCCTCTTCATTTATATTTCCGTTTTCAAATGAATATTTGCACTCTCAAACACTCAAGTACTGACTGTAGGAATGATCACCTCAGAGACATATGCGTATATGTAGAGTAAAACTACAAATGCTAAAGTGGCGTAAACTGCAGTACAACAAACTCCATATTGATTTCATTTGTAAAGATGCAGATTAAAAATAAATCTGAAATTTTAGAACAGGCCAGGAAGTCCAAGTGGTACATCTTAAGCAAAACGCTTGTATAACAAAAGAAATCATTATTTACATTATTCAGACTATTGTCCTCATCTTTGTCACCATATTTATTACAACGTTTTGGCTGTTGTATGCGCCGGCCTTCTTCAGGTGGTTGGAATGTCGAACTGAACCCTTTATTTCACTCACTGGGGTAGACTGTTCTAGTTCCACATGCCATGTTTAATGGATGTCAGTTATCAGTTATCTCCTGTTAATTTCCCTCTCCAAGTTCTCCACTGCCCTAACTGGGTATTGAACTCACACTCTTTGGGTCCTGTCACTGGATCTAACTAACACTGTGCCATGTGTTCTTGAGGATATCTGGGTATGAATCTTTGGGTATCATAAGCCTAATATCTTCAGCAACGATTTTTACCAGTGCTCATATTGAAATTTTTGCTGTTATCATTACATGTTTTTACCAGAGCTCATATTGCAATTTTTGTTGTTATTATCGCTTTTCTCTGGAACTCCTTATTACTGGTTCCCATATTGTATTCATTTCTATGCTAGGTTGGCTCAGGAGATTTTTGTGGCCTAGCATATCCGCTGATAAGTTTATGAATTTTCCAATGGTGTTCTTTGTCTAAGATCTCAACCTGATCCCACAGAGGGTGGTGATCTCCCTTCTCTCTCCATATGTGGTCAGCCACACCTGATTTTTCCACTTCCCCTCGTGTTACAGCTTTCTGGTGTTCTTGAAGCCTTACCTTAAGGGAGCAGCCTGTCTCCCCTTTATATTTCTTTCCAAAGCTCCACAGCATAGCGTACACACTGTCTTTAGTCATGTTCTCCTCTAGGGAGGGGGTCTTACTCGAGAGAGATATCTGTGAAGTGTCGTCAAGCTTTTGAAGGTTGTCCTGATGTTATATGGACCACAGATCCTTTCTATTTTCTCTGATAACCTCTTCACATAAGGCAGACAGACTGTTTTCTGAGTGTTGTTGTCCTCCTCTTGTACCCACCTATCCCAGTTTTTGGGGGCTGCTGCCATGTATACAAGGTAGTTGTTACATTGTAGGGTACTACTTATACTGACCAATTCTTTATCTAATGTCTTTGGGTCACCACTTATGACTTTTGCTCGGTGTTGTAAGCAGCGAACAATCCCTTTCTTTATGCTGTATAGATGGTGGGAGTTGAAATTGAGGTACTGTCCGGTGAATGTTGGTTTATGGTATACGGATGTCTTGAAGCCATTCTCTGTTCGAGATATTAGAACATCCAGGAATGGGAGTGTGTTGTTACTCTCTTTCTCCATTGTGAACTGTATCAAAGATCTTATCGAGTTCACATGGTCAAGTAGAGCCTGAACATCATCCTGGTGTGGCATGAAGGTGTCATCTACATACCATAACTATATCGTTAGCTTTAGAGATATAGATTCTAATGCCATTTCCTCAAAGTATTCCATGTATATATTCGTCATTGCTGGTAAAAATGGTTGCTGAAGACATTAGGTTTATAATCCCCAGAAATTCATACACAGAGGTCCTCAGGGACACATTGCACGGTGGATAAAGGAATTAGTTAAATCCAGTGACAGTGGAGAACTTTCAGAGGGATAACTGAGAGATAACTGATTACTGTCATCCATTAAATATGGCACGTGGAACTAGAACAGTCTACCCCAGTGAGCGAAATAAAGGGTTCAGTTCAATATTCCAACCACCTGAAGAAGGCCGAAGCATACAACAATCGAAACTTTGTAATAAATATGGTGACAAAGATGAGGACAATAGTCTGAATGATGTACGTAAAACCTCATCTCAGAAATATAAACAGATACAAAAGAAATCATCCCAAAGAAAGAAAGACAAGAAAAAAATGGACCCGTTTAATGAAAGAGAGACATGAGATAATGCCAAGAAATGGTGCTGAATATATGAATGCTGAAGAAAACCATCAGAAATAAGTGCAAACAGGCTAAAGAGGAATGGCTCAACAAGAAGTATGCAAAGATTGAAAAACTGCAGAGCACAGATGTAGCAACATAGACACAAAGATGAAAGAAAATAATGAACAAAAACATGATCTTTGGTAGTATGTATAAAATCTAAAGAGGGAACAATCAGAATAGAAAATGAAAAAAATGTTTTACAGAGATTGAATACATAAGAGAGCTCTTCCATGAAAACAGAGAGAATAGAAAACTACAATATGTAAAAACATGGAAAGACTCATAACATTGAAGTCTGTGGTTTAGATCAACACTGGCCAAAATGAGGAGAAACAAAGCAGCAGGATCAGATGAGATTATAATATAGATGCTGACATCCTTAGTGATTTGAGGAGTGATAAGATTACTGAAGCAATAAATGAAATATATCACAGTGGCAAAATTAGTAGAAGATTTCAGTAAATTAATCTTCATAGCATTGCCAAAGGAACCAAGTGTGAACAAATACAAATGCCATTGAACAACCAGCTTGATGAGACATATAACTAAACTAATAATTAGGGTCAGAGTTCACAGCAGAATTATAATGGAAATAGGGTAAGAACTGTACAGTTCTATTCAAGATATTAGAGTAAGAAATTCAATTTTCATGATCAGAATGTTATTAGAAGAAGCAATAGAAGTGTATAAAGATCTATGGCTATTTTTAATAGTTTACCTATATTTACAATATACCTATATATAAAATATCACACAAAAGCATTTGATAAATTACAACTTGAAATGCTAGGAAATTTTCATTAACATGTAAATGCTATTCAAATAATCCATAATCATTACTTGAGAACAGTTTGCATGGAGATAGAAAGTGAGTTAAGAAAGAGGAATACAATAAGGATATGAATTTTTACTGGATTTTTTTTTATCAGTGGACAATTTCATTTTTTTGTTGTATGTTCTCTGTCAAATAGTTGACTTCCCTACTTATTTGCCTTATAACTCTGAGCAACATACCTCCTTACTTAATTTGTTCTTTACCTCCTCTTCTGATACTTGTCATGCTTTGTAACTTTGTCTTCTTGGTAATTCAGATCATGATGTAGTATTTGTCAATATTTCCTTTGACTCATATATGAGGCACAAACCCTCTACTCACAAAACTTCTTTCTGCTATCAACATAATTATTGGGATTAATTTCATGATTTTCTTTGTGATGTCCCTTACAGTGAAATCTGTAGTATTCCTACTGAAAACTGTGCCACTGAAGTTCCTTCTTCAGCATTGTGGCTTTTGTGCAGTCTTGTAAATGCCAGATTAAACCACAATTTTCTTAGTTCACATCTGCATGTTCAGCCACTATAGCTCATAAAAATCATTCTTTCAGCTACACAAATGTGATAGCTCTGATCTATCTTGCACATTTATAAGTCTACTATTCATCAGTGTTATTGAATATTACAGCCATATCTGGTCTGGTGCTTCTGCTATATGTCTAGAAATTATTGACAAAATCCAAATAAGAATCTGCAATTTTATCTGTACTGATCTATCATCTCATCTTCAGTCCCTTTCCCACCACCATAATTTAGCTTCTCTGTGCCTTTTCTATAAATATTTTCATGGTAATTGTGAGATTTCCTCTTTGGTACTTTGACTTCATGAATTTAAGAGCATAGTAGATTGGCAGCTTGGTATCAATTTCACTGTTGAAATTGTTAGTTGCAACCAGAAATCCTATGCTTATTGTTTCTTCTCTTGTACTTTTCACTTGTGGAATTTTTCTTCTGGCTTCTTGCTTTAAATAGAACATCAATTGTCATCTTCTGTCTCTTTGAATTCTGTTCATTTATTGCCATCTTTTGTTTCTTCCACTCTCTGTAACCTCTTACATCCTAGAGGTTTTTATTGCTTTATTTGGTGTGAAATAATTAAAAAAAAATTCCTAATAGACAATTAAAGTACTTCTAACAAATTCAAACAAATAAAGATAAAGAGTATATAGAAAATATGAGGAAGAAAATAAAATCTAAACTTGTTACAAAGATTGAACTTAACATTATTAGAAACTTAATAATATTAATGCTGCTTATACATTGTCACAAATAAGAAGAATACCAGAGAATTCTCACATTGTCAAGGAATATGAGCATTCAATGTTGACAATAATAATTTGAATCATTAAACACTGGCAATGGATATGCCAAGAATGTCTGTAGAATATAATGGATTTAAATCCAGAATTAAGCAATTACCCACTTATAGATGAACTAAGTACATATATTGATAGCATGAGGTAGATAAGATTAAAAGATTCATATGGCTAATACTGAGACCATTGTATATTAACTCTACAACTGTTAAATGTGTACTTGTATAAATGAGCCAACAAAATAGGCTGTAATTATGAAAAAAATGATTATATTATTACATAAAATGAAACTAACAAAAAATACTTGAGGCTAAATAATATCTTAAGTAAAAGTGAAGTAGTATTCAAATTTATTAATTTGTATTCAAATCGACAATATATCAGATATTTTTTCTCCAATAAAATAAAAAATATATCAGATATTTTTTCTCCAATAAAATTATTATTAACCATAAGATGTTATTAAAATATTCAGGATATATTTATACAATAAATTCCAAAATAATTGCAGCTTATATATTATAAAAGTTTAAAATAATTTATTTGGTGATTTGAGATTTTATAATGTACTTCAATAGTAGTTCTTTTTTTTGTTTTTTTGCAAATAACTATCTATAATAAAATATTATATTTATTTGTTTTTTAATTTAAATATATAAAGATTGACTTGGATTGTAAGAAAGATATAACCTCAAAATATTGTAAAGTTATGGAGTGATGGGAGCACAATATTGAAAATTGTGAAAAAGAGATCATAGAACAATTAAAAAGAATAAATTGAAAACATTGCCAAGATCAGAATAAGAAAAATAACTAGCTTTAAAAATGTCATAAAAAGAAAATACTTGAAAAAGCTGGTGTTGCAAATGAGAACAGAAAGAAAATACATGAAAGCAACTAACACCTTTTGTGTAAATATCACAAAGAGAAACAAGTTGGATAGACAAATACACGTAAAATGATTCTGCAACAGTAATTTTTAGTGATATATTTAGAGCTACCTTGGATTGGTGGACTAGAGAGTATATGTCTTTTATGGAAATAGTTAAGTAGTGTAACTTAGAATACAACAGGGCAGTTAAATTATGTGTCCTTTCAAAGTTAATGTAGAGAGTTATTTTAAATTTAGGAACAAGATTTTTTTGGATTAGTACAGGTCACATCTAAGAAGACTGAAGCTGAAGAGAAACAAAGCTTCTTCAAATTCTAGGAAGCTATCACCCACCCAAGGTTTAAAAGAACCTAATATAATGGTTCCCAGCCTCTCCAGATATAAATCCAATAGAAAACTTGTGTAACATCATTGAAATACAGGAATCCCTTGATTGATGTCCATTTGATTAATGCATTTTCAAATAGTGTGCAAAATTTTTATATATTAAAATTCAGTTAGTGCATGCATAATACTTGATTAGTGCGGGCGGTAAAACATTCTTCAGTTTAACCATAGTAATTGAAAATTACTATTGTTTTTATAGTTACCGATCAATTAAAAATTTTCTAAAATTTAAAAATGAAAAATGGAAAACTATTTTGTTTGTCAAGTATCATGTTATCTAAGTAATTATAGCAGAGTTAAAAAAATGGATGATTATAAATAGATAAATTTTATAATATAAGCTGATAATAAAAATACATATTTGAATATTTGTCTCTATTAAAATTTTTTGAATATTTTAATTTTTTTCATGCTTATTTTGAAGGTCTTAAAAGGGAATTTCTGATTTTTTGTTAGAAAAATGGATGATTTATTTAAAGATTGTAAATAAAACATTCAGATTAAAATACTAATTATTACGATATGTTTGAAAAATTTGAAGGAGCAATTTCTCAGTACTGCCAATTATATGAACCATGTAACAAACCACTTTAAAGAAGTTTTTCATAAAAACGTCAGATTAATAAACATTAATTTATAGCATTTTTATTGTATCTTCTTATATGTACCTATATTTTAATTAAAAAGTACACAAATTAGAAATTAATTGTGAATGAGACTAAAATTTGAAGTATAAATTACATCATTTCTTATAAGTTATTATATTCAATTAATGAGTTTCTGATTAGTGTGTATCTTTTAATGTACACATTAACCATATGAAGGATTCCTGTATATGTATATGAGAATAGAAAACAATATTCAAGCAAAAATCTCTGAAACAAAACAATAAATTCTACAAGTAATGATGAAACTTAAAATAGAAATTAATAAATGTCTGAAAGTCCAATGATGGTTATAGAATGTCAAGGAGCTCATATTAACATGTAAAATAATAATTTATACATGTCTTGTGTTAATTAAATATATTTCTGCAACCTACATCTTTTGGGTTCATTTAGTAAAAAAATCTACTGGAAATAGCATGATAAAATCTGATACCTCTCCAAAATTCCTTATATAAATATATCCTTAAAATTGTAACATCAGTTGCTTAATACAAATTTTATTATGAAAACAAACTTGAATATATCACACTAGATAACACACTCTTTCCCAGAAACTGTAACTAAGGTCTGCACAGCATAGTTGCAGTTTAAATTAAGGTGGGCTCTGTGGGTGTTGAATAAACACAAATGCACCTGAGTAAGTGTCTGCAATAGGGATTGGCTAGCTGCCTTACTAGATGGGTATTCTCGAATATGAGTGGCCAGCTATATATATATATATATATATATATATATATATATATATATATATATATATATAGATAATATTAGTGATCAATATACATATATAGACATATATAAAAAATATTATATATATATATATATATATATATAAATTCCCAAGAGGATAGAATCCAGGTAGAACTCAATGTCCAGGACAGAGTAAGAATATAATAAAAATGGCTTAAACACTACAATACATACAAATTCAAAAAGAAATCGGAAAATAATTTCTGATTTCTTTTTGAATTTGTATATCTGATGAATTTGATCATGATTACGATTTCAATGTAATAAATTATAATCATGGAATATTAGTGTTTGAGCCTTTTATACTCCTATAAGAAGCTCATCCATCCTTTGACAGGTTTTGTTTCTTCTTATCCTGTGGAGTGACATGTTACACTCTTCACCTGCCAAAAAGCTAGTTGGGACCTGGTGTAGATGCAACCACCTATGCATGCAGCAAGCTGTACTGAATATCAGAATAATATAAGAATGTCAATTAATCTCAATTGAAATTTTCTAGATCCAATCAACCAAATCAATGTGACAAATTAACAATAAAACCAATAATCTCTCTATATAAATGCTAGTGTCTTTGCCTTTGCAAAACAACGGACAAACTGGAGACCAAATAAATTTTTCTTATTTTATTATATCTGAATAAAATATTATAAAAATTTACTTTTGTGCTCATAAAGTTTTCAGGCTGTTTTTAGAATCTCTGCATGTGAAGTTGCAGATTGATAAATTTTTAGATTAATTAATTCATGTGATGATAATTCTTTTTTTTATAAAAGTTTTAAAAAACATTTGTAATATAAATATTGTCTTTAAAGTTTTAATTTTAGCTTTAACTGCAAAGAAACAGCTTATAGTTAGTGAAGAAATTACTATGGTGTACTTAAAGTTGATCTTAGACTTTTTTAATTTAATATTTTCTCATGGCAATTTTTATTATCCTAAATTACTTTGTTACAACTGATGTTTGCTGATAGAAAAATTTAAATGCTGTAATGAAAAAATCTTCCAAAAATAATGTAACTGTTATGAAAATGTAAGATTCAATGAAAATTAATTTAATGATTCCTTCCTCTGCAACTCCTTAGTGCCAATAGACCTTTGTACATAGGTTCACAGCCTCACCATGTTGTTGTTATGGTTTCTGTGGCAAGCAGGGGTTATATGGGTTGAAATTGTTAGTCCCATGCACAACTGGTTTTGAATTCAGAGTTATCCTTCTTCTAGATTGTTTGCCAACTAAGGTGAGAGCCCAGTCTACTTTGCTATTTAATCAATAGCTGGGGAGAGAAGAAATGGATTTCTCCAGGATATTTGTGTGAAAGTGAATGCAACAATCACAAAAGAAATTTGAATTCAACTTGCCCATTTCACTTTCTGTACTGATAACTGCTACATTATGATTACCTAACTAGATTTTGAAAAATATTACCTACAGCATTTTACTGAAAGTATAGTTAAAAATATATTTCTTTAGAGTCAATATTAAATTTATGAGTGTTTCATGTGACAGCTGAAGTGTGGATGATCAAACCCACAAATAGTAAACGTGTATTCCCAGCACTAAACACTGCCAGATGACCAACAGCAATCTAGTATAAAAACAAAAAAAGAATAATGATCAAATCTGTTGATTGGTGTCAATGATGGATGAAAAAAATAACATCTTGGAACATCTTTAAAAAACTGAATTTCATTTATTTACCTGCTTACTTTTGCTTTATACAATTTTCTCTAAATTCGAAATTCTGTTTGTCTAGCTTCCATTTTTTAAGTTAAAAGTAAATGATTTACAATTAAGATTGTTACATTCATGTTTCAAAACTCCAGACATCCTGGCTATATATCTTTGGCCCGGAGGAGATTTGAAATGACTTCAGTGAGCACATTTTTTGAACAGATTGCTTGAGAAGTTGTCTTTCTTTTTACAAGATCATTGTAAAATTATTAATTCTTTTTATGGTGCTGCTTTTAGGAATAATAATAAAAAAAAAAACAGGACAAGTTGATTTTATTTTGGGAAAAACAGATAATGGGGTTTAGATAATTCCCTGATTTTTATGACAAATATCAAATAATAATAATAATAATAATAATAATAATGATGATGATGATAACAATAATAATAATAATAATAATAACCCCCCCCAAAAAAACAAAAACAATGATGATGAATGATGTTGATGGTGAAGAAGGAAAAACATCATGTTTTCAAAATTTACTCAACTTCAGTAATTTTGAAGGAAGACATTTCAAATTAGACAAAATGTCCAAAAAATAACACCTTACAGATATTTTTTTAAATTAATTACAACCAAACATTTTGAACAAAAACAAATTCAACAAAACTGATTGTAAAATTCAATATTTGATCAAGAATATAATTGCTGACTTTCATGTTCTAGGAGCAAAATGTATAAATATATAAAGCTAGTGTTATTTGTTAGAGATGAGTGAAACAATACTGGATGAAAAGTAACCATCTTGAATAAATCATACAAACTATAAAATAGTATTTATGAGGGTATGCTGAAAGTCTTTGGCTTAACCCACTTCCCAAAATCTGATCAAATAAACATCAAAATTTTTATTAAATCCTTTGTTTGGCTGAGAACTTTTCAACATCATCTAATATTTGATATTTAATTACTGGCAAGATTATGAAAAAAAAAATTGTATTTATAGAAACCTCTATTCATAATTTCCTTAGTTCCTTGGACTATAACTTACTTTCTCTGGAGAATTATTATTGGATAATTTATAATAAGCTTGCATATTGTTATATATCATACCTATGGACACTAATGTGTATGTCCCAGTCCTCATAAATATATTGGACATTATTGTAAGTGGGGTTATGATGTCTAAGTAGCCCACCACGAGCAGTGGTTCACCTACTTCACACTGCTAGTGAGTATTGAAATTTTGTTGATGTTATAAAGATTACCATTTCATTTCCAACTTTCATTTTGATTATTCCTCATTCAGTAAACCTTTCTAGGTTACAGCACATATAATCTCAAAGATAAGGAAAATAGTAAAAATGCTAAAGGTGGTTTATGTATAATCCAAAACATTACATTGTTTTTATCAGTCCAATTATGAGATTTTTAAATAAATATAAAAAATAAATAATAAAATATACTGAGATTTTATCTTTATTAGTAAATATTTAAAACCATCAAGTTACTTTTAATTGAGGATTCCAAATTTTTTATTTATTTATAGTAATTCTATTGATAAATATAGACATTTCAGTACAAGAAATTTTTAAAATTTTGTTTTACTCATGGTAACTGGAAACATGGTAAATATTTCTACTCATAACTCTAATCAGAAATCATTTTATGACATGTTCTTGAAATCTTTTATCATTATTTTCTGATTTTCATAATTTTATTCTAAAGGTTTGCAAAGGCACAAGCATCGACTGTCAAAAGGCTTTACAAATTCATGTTTATTTGAAGTATTATGTAGCAAAAACATTCTGCTGTTATGGAAAAGTTTAAAATAGCTACAAAATGCAAAATTGTAATACTTTCTTATCTAGCCAATTTATTTTGCTGAACATGTCACAGGTCAAATGTTTTGTTTTGATGAAATAATTTCTGTTAAACTTGAACAGAAAGAATGTTTTCAGTTGTAACACCCTTCTCCAAATAGAAACAAAAATTATTTTATGCTAAGAAATAAGGTTTATTTTGAAAGATTGTTGAACCTGTAGTTTTTTATATTCCCTTTAGAAAGTAAATCACTGTCAATTTGTGCAGGAGTGTTGCAACATGAAGAAAAAACATGGGGATTGGAATTAGCAATGAAGATTTTCTATATCTCAAAAGTGAACCTTAAAAGGACTTTCATTATTGTTTTTAGGCATTTCAAACAACAGTTGAAATGCTCTATATGATTGAAATTCTAGAATGCTTTACTGTGTTTTGTATAAATGGTTACAGTTTTACTTGGCTTGTAATTTACAGGAGGAATTTGAAAATGAGCATTGTCTATAAAAAGACAAACCCTCAGTGTCTTGTAATATAGATACAAAGGAAAAGATTATGAGAATTGTCAGAAAAAAGATTTTTCTCTGTTCTTTTGAAGATAAATGAAAACATTCATTACCTGGTATAGATTTCCTTTCTGTATATGTGTGCGTATGGAGGAGAGCTGAAAAGTTATTTCAAGAAGGGATTCCTCCTAGAAGTATTATGTTTGGACAGATTTTGGGAAGTGGGCTGCAATTTTCAGTACACACACACACACACACACACACACACACACACACACACACACACACTCCAATACATACAAACATATTTATATATACAGACAACAGACAAAAGCAAACACACACCTCTATATTCAAAGAAAAGCCCATTCAATAATCTACACAATTCAAAAATATTTTAGTTTGTAAATAAAATTTGGTGAACTTGTCATTAGCAAATTATAAAGGTTTTCCTCTTGTTGGCATCAGATTTTTCAGGAATGATTTCTTTTCCTTGGAAATATCTGACCAGACTAGTGGCTTCATGCCTTGCTTGGGGCGCTAAGCTTAAAAAAAAAAAATCTTTTTTTTAAATTGGTATCACCCCCAAGCAAGGCAGTAAAGCCACTAAGAAACAAAGAGTTACAGGGTGTGGAAGAATTAGGAACAGAAACATTAATAATGAGTAGGAAGAGAAAAAAGTAATCAGGTGAACAGTAGATAGTGATTGACATTGCATTTAAATTTTTGCAGATTAAAGCTGGGTGCAAAGTATGGAGTGAGAAGTGTAAGAAAAGAAACTTATGGCTATATCTAGCCAGCTCTACTGTAAATTGATGAGATCTCAATGCCAGTCTAGTACTGCATTTAAATCCATACAGTCTAGGTACCATAGTGAAGAGCTCATCTGAACAATTACCATGAAAGTATTTATAAAAAAGACATAGAGAGGAAACTATGGCGGTGGGTAAGTGACTGAAGCTGAGCCACCAGATCAGGACCAATAATATTACAGATTCTTTTTTGGATCTTATCAAGGAGCTCAAGGTAAATAGCAGGGGCACTGGACCATATGTGGCAGCAATATTCTAAGTATGGACAAATGTTAGATATAGATATGCAAGATAGATTCTGGAGAGAAAAATTGTCTCACATGACACAGTGAACAGACTTTCTTAGCAGCTGATCTTGCAATGGATTCAATAGCGTCATTAGCCTGAGAAGGTGCAATGAGCCACTTTCCTGAAAGTTGGCATCAGCCACGCTGATGGAAAGCAAAGAGGTATCTCTCAGATGATTAATGGAGAAAAGTTTAGTTTTGGAGGCATTAAAATTAAAAAGCCATCTTTTGCGCCAGTTGAAGATGGACTTTAGGTCATTTTGGACATCAGCTGCAATTTTGCCCTTGATTAGACTTACTATTGAGCCAGGAGTAAATGGTTGTGTGATCAGCATAGATGCCAAATTGAGAGCTGATGTTATCAACTAGATGAGATGCTGTTCAGGATAGCTTTTATTTCACACTTTGATAGGAAAGACTGGATAAACTCAAAAATGTGTCCAGAGACACTGTAACTTTTCAGCTTGTGGAGAAGACCTCTATGCCAGATCCTGTCAAAGGCTTTTGATATGTTCAATGCTTCACTGTTTTTATCTAGGGCATGACAGACTCTTTCCACAATTATCATCAATACTGGAGAAACAAAAGCCATATTGCTTGCCTGAGAAAAGACCCGGTGATGAGATATGATGAACCAATTCAGCATTAATCAGGGCCTCTAGGGGTTTTTCAAAAAAGGCTAAAGGCTAATAGGTTGATAGTTGGAAGTGTTGGACAATTCACCAGAATTCTTAAAAAAACTGGAACAATGGATGATGACTTCCAACAGGCAGGAAATCAGGAGGCAGATCACATTTCTTAATGATTATTACAGGGATACCATTGGGTGCACATGCTTTGTGGGGACCTAGGTTAGAGATGATAGCAGAAACTATGGATGGGGTTATATCATATCATTCAACAGAGATTTAGTTCTAAGTTGGAAGTTAGGCAGGGATACTCCAGATGAGTCAAGAGTAGAACTTGAGGAGATTTCATGGGTATAGCATTTAGCTTTATCCGCAGAAGATGATTACACCTCAAATTGTTTGAAAAGGAGAGGAATAGAAATCTTTCACTTATTTAATACCCTATTACAGAGCTGCCAGTTATCGCAAGAGTCAAAATTGTTAGAGGCTATGTGGTACCTCATTCTCTCAGTAAACAGGGAATTTAGCTCCTGTGAGGACTCACTTACAATTATTACAAGCAGTAACGAATAGGCACCTGCAGTGATGAGAGCTATCACACTGGCATAGCCAAAAATAGTGGTTCCTGTGTGATATATTGACTGAGCATGCTGCTGTGAGCTATAGAGAGGATTGAGGTTTCACCTGGTATTTTTGAGAATGGATGAAAGTATCCATGCCAGCTTTGACCCAAAAAGAAACCTCAGTGGCGTAATTTTCAATTGGGAGTTTGAAGATATCACTCTGTAGGGCATCATGAAGAAAATCCTAGAGTGAGTCCAAATTAGCAGGCTGGTAATGGAAAGAGGTCTTATGGCTAGGGCTTCCTGTTAAATAGATGATTGGAAGGTGATAACAATAGCTACCACATAGTGGTCTGAGTTACCAAGACGGCAAAATTGTGAAGCTTGGCAAGAGCAAGGAAAGGAGGTAAGAAATAAATCAAATCGAGAAGCCTGTTTTGCTAGAAAAACACATAGGGAAATCGACAATTTGAGTAAGGGATTGGAAGAATGGAAAAATTTAATGTCTGAATAATGGCAATATCAGTATCTTTAGAATGTTTCAGCCACATATCATGGTGAGCATTGAAGTCATTGAAGACAAAGATGTTTGGGCATAGATGGAGAGAAAGTGCCTTTTCTATAGTGCCAGCTATTATGTTTAATATGATGCAGTCCTGAGAAGAAGGAGAGCGATAAAGGAAAGAGTGATAGCGAACTGAGATTAGTAATGAAAGACAGAATCACATGAAAGAGTAGTCAGTGACCTTGAGAGACAATTCTCTGGATATCAGAAGATTATCCCAGATGTAAACACTAAGGCCATGCATACGAATAATGGAACCTTTTAGCAAAGGGGAAGATAGCCTGGAACCAAGAATTTATTTAGGAAAGAGTGATAGCGAACTGAGATTAGTAATGAAAGACAGAATCACATGAAAGAGTAGTCAGTGACCTTGAGAGACAATTCTCTGGATATCAGAAGATTATCCCATACGAATAATGGAACCTTTTGGCAAAGGGGAAGATAGCCTGGAACCAAGAATTTATTGGGTTCAATAGAAGAATTCAAGTTGTTTCACAAAGGGCAAAGATATCTGGTAACCATTCCAGGAGAAAAGATTCTATACTGCAGAAGTTGGAATGGATACCACAAATATTGGAGAAAGAAAGATTGAGTGGGTTAGGTGGTTAGCTGGTTTAGTTGTATTTCTTTTTGTTGTGATTTACATTTGATTTGTCTTGAGAAGAGGGAAAAAAGACCACCATAACTGTCACTATCTGTCATCAATGGCAATACAAACCAGCCAAAGTGTGACTGAGAACAGAACATAATGTGGTCTCAGGGTTGCCCACCCAAAATACATGCAGGTATGCCTACCCATCGAGACATGGTACTATATATAACCTGATGTTATGTGGCTGTAGATCAGAGCAGCTTCTCTAAGTGCTACCAAAGAATTTAGGCTTCTAACGATGAGTTGGAAGCAGTCTCTGAAAGTTATTTTTAATAGATATTTTCTTCATTTCATTACCAAAAATAACCAAGGCATGATGAATAAGATCCATGTCAAATATAGTTATGAAAGTTACTTTATAACATTTTGGTGTTAGTTTACTGTGTGACATAGAAATCCATTGTCCATGTGAAGGGTCCTATTTTTGTTGAAATAACTGTCAGTAAGTATTGGGAGGAATCCCACTCACAGAATGGATATGGATTTTTCTGAATTTATATTATTCCTGAAGTATAGAAGTCTTGAACGACCAATGTTCCAAATTCTTCACTATACAATTACAGAAGATCTGCTATGTTTTATTAGTGGCTTGCAAACAATTCAAACAAAATTCTTGCATATCTTCAGATTTATTCTCATCTACTGTTCATGTATTGATGAAATGATCTGGAAATATGACAAAACATCAACCTAATTACCTACTACTTGCTTTGTTGAAGGTTGACTGGATGAAGAAATAGCTTTTTTTCTGCCATGTAATGAAGACACAGTAATTCTTTGAATGTTTTCAACACATTCTTCTGCTCTATTTGCAATCTTACAACTGAGGTTGTTTTTTCAATTTCCCATCTCATTACATAGACACCTTTCTGATGGCTCAGTTCAACCTGAACGAGATGTAGTCTCTTATTCTATCAGGTAATTGTGTAGTTCACAGGTGAAGGTGGAATTCCCAATTATAATTCTGTTCTTCTGTTGGCGCATTCCATTTTTCTATTGACAAACAATGCATGTACTTTAGAAATCTGACAATTCCCATACTAAAAAATTAAATTATTAGGCATTATAAAGTGAGTATGAGAATTATTTCTCCTGTAGCTTTTTATTGAGTAATTCCCACTGATTATATATCTTTATTAAATGTCAACTCTAAAAATAATGGTGTCTAATTATATATATATATATATATATATATATATATATTTATATATATGTGTGTGTGTGTGTGCACATGTGTGTTTAAATGTATGTATTCAAGAACAAGTCTAAAAATCAATTTAATTTCAATGCTAAAGTGTAAAGCAATAAAATAGATAAATATCAATGCATTGTATGATTACTTTTCATGAAAATAGGATATCTTTGTAAATGTACACACTTGTACATTTATAGGTATATACCCAAATATATGCAGACACACAAGGATATGCAAGTTTTGCGCATGTATTTTTACATAAACATTTATGAATGTGCATGTATGATTATTTCTCCACATTTAGTTTTAACAAAAAACATTTAAAATCCTTATAAAAGTCACAGAGAAATACAAATTGAAATGTCACATTTCAGAATATATCATAAATCTCTGTGTGAAATGATATCACATTCAAATGCTATATATTGAAAAAGACTACAAAAGTTTTGTTTCAATCCTATGTATATAATCATACACATACAAATAATACTTATACAGAAGCCTTTCATTGTTACTAGTTTCATATCTATATGATTTAAATAAAATGCATATCTATGCACACACACGCATATAAGGAAGTCTGAGCAGTTCAATAAAGTTATATTGATAGCTATCTAAAAAATGATCTACATTCAGTTGATAACTGGGGCAAGGAATGGATTGTTAATTTTAACACCTCTAAAATGAAACAGCTCTCTTTAAATTATCAGAAAGAATCCTTTTTATCTTCCATCAGCATGGCTGATGCTAACCTCCAGGAAAGTGACTCATTGTGCTTTCTTAGGCTAATGTTTTCTGCTGACATGAAGTGGGAAGATTATATTGAATAAATTGCTGCTAGGAAGGTTGATTCCCTGTGTTATGCTAGACAATTTTTCTCACCAGAATCTGTCTTACATATTTATAAGTTTACCATCTGTCCTTGCTTTGAATATTGCTGTTGCATCTGTTCTGGTGCTCCTGATATATATTTAAAATCCAAATAAGAATCTGCAATGTTATTGATCCTGACCTGGCATCTTGGCTTCAGTCACTTTCTCACTGTTAGCTTTCCCATATCTTTTCTATAAATAGTTTCTTAGTAATTGTTCTGATGAACTTTCCTCTGTGGTATCTAGACTTTATGAATTTAAGCACAGTACTAGATTGATGAAAAGGTGTCATTTTATAGTTGAATTGGCTAGATGTAACCATAAGTTCTATGCTAACAGTTCCTTCTCTCACACTTCTTGCTTGTAGAACTCTCTTCCAGCTTCTAGTTTTCCAATAAAAAAAATTTAAATGCAATGTCAATCGTTATCTTCTGTCTTCTTAATTTCTATTCTTTTAATGTAATCTCTCCCTAATAGGATTTTTTTCTGTCATATTCTTCCACACTCAGTAACTGCTTTGCATCTTAGTGACTATTGCATTGCTTGGGGTGAAATAAAAAAAAAAAATCCAATTCTGAAATGTGTATGACACTGACTAACTTGTGACAAAAACTGCAAGACAATATCCTGCCTGAATAATGTGACAATTTAGTGAAGCCTTGTCATCACTGTGCAGAATTAATCAAAAGTCATGGCCTGTGCATGTCTTACTGATATTCTTTATTAACATTAAATAAATATTTTTAATTTTCATGTTTCTTTCTAATTTTTTCTCAAATTTTACATGCTACACTTTTCATATGAAATTATAACAATTTTCTTTAATAATGTTTATATTATTCTCATATACTTTCACACTCATGCATCTTAGTGGTTTTCTTGTCTTGGTTGGGGTGAAATGATTAAAAAAAAATAATAAAATCCTGATAGATGAGACAGAAGAATATTGATGCAAGCAGAGTGAACTTCTATTTATGTAGTATGCAAAAATGATTACAATTATGATAATGGTCTAATAATGCAGAACTATGTTGCTAACATTACTGCATAGTGAGACATTCTTTTCTGCCATCATTTATTTCCATTATGATATTTTCATTATTATTCATTTGAATGGAATATACATTTTTTTTTTTAGTTTCAAGTAAAGATATCTAAACATTGAAGTTAAACAGTTTATCATTATTATTTAATGAATTTTATTTTGTCTTAATTTTTGCTGGTTTTTTTTCTCATGTTCTGGTTGGATCATTTTTTTTATTTTCTTTTGTTGAATGAGTTTAGTGCAAAGGATTTTACTATTCTGATCTGCTCTTGTAGTGTTATCATGCCACTTTTCATTGATTCACTGGCATCTTGTGACTGCAGAAGTCATTATGATGATACTACAATTGTAACGATACATGCTAACAAAATAAATGGCAAAAAAGAAAAGTCTTTATGCAGAATAGCAGCATCAATAATGAGGCCAGTAGTTAACAAAACAAAGTCTGAAAAAAACAAAACAAAAAAAAACAGTTAGGTTTCTTTGTGTTGTAAATTTCTTTCTTGGGATTTTGTCTAATGTTTGTATCTTGTATGTATCACCTAATACTTTTGAAAAGTTTTTGGAGGCAAGATGGGCAATAATCAGCTTTTCAGAATGTGAATGAGTACTATCTAGTATGAATATATCCTTGAGCTTAAAGCTTATTGGTTGTAACCTGGTGCACTCAAAAATATCCTCTTCTAGAACTTAAAATAATTCTTGGCAATTTATCTAGATACTATTATCAACTTCAGTGAGACCTATATAATGTACTCTCTTCAATACTAACACAAAATATAACTTTGCCTCCTGTTATCTTCAACTTGTGTTGGTTGACTATTTACATCAAGATCCCAGATTTTAACCCAGCCATTACATCCATTGAATGTAGCTCTGCAGTCATCAGTAAAAGTGATTTACATGTTTCTCTTTGTAATGTTACTTTGATCAAGTTCAGATTTCTTAATATTTTGCATATTTTTTCTATTTACATTTGTAACATCAATGTTTTTATACTTTTCTTTAAAATTTTATATTTGTGGCATTCTTAAATGCAGCTTTTTTCTTGTTCTTATAAGCCGACATTCATTTAATATATTAATCCTTAATATATCAAAAGATATGACTAACACTTTTGATTAATTCCAATTTTATGGTGAAAACATTGACTTGTAGGATAAAATCTGATCCAGCATAATAGATAAGAAAGTATGATCAACTGCCTTAACTTGAACATACAGCATATTTTAACCCAAATTTTAAGACCTGAAATTGTTACCACCAAATAATCTATTTCATGTTTTCATAGACCTATTAAAAAAAACTTATATGCAAAAAGGCTTTCCAATTTTTACTCACATATAGAAAATAACTTATATTGGTATCCATATTTTTTGTGACAGAGAATGGATATAAAACATTTATTATTATTCATAAAAAGTGTTATATTTTTTGCATCTTATTTGAATGTGTGACTGCATATGTGAGTGTGTAAAGAGAGAGAGAAATGGTGTAACACATAGGAAATAAATTTGGTGAAGTTGGTTTATTTCAAGAAGAGAGAAATGTTTTTTGTTTTTTTTTAAATAGTTATTTCAGGTACAGAGTAGAACATTCTTAAAGCCTATTCAATTCTTGTTTTTTATGGTCCAAACTTATGGCACCAGTTTATGGAACTGGTAAAATTATTCCTAATAAGATGATCATTAAGTAAACAGAAAAAAAATAGGGATAGCCCTGGGAACTATAAAGATTTCCATACATACCATTATTATCTAGAATACGACAGTTGCCACAAGCATCAGCAACAGAACCAGTGGACCTTTCAATTATAAAGGTGACTTTAATTTTTACAGTAGTCAAAATGGTGTAAAAATTCTCACTGAATTCAAATGATTACTCACACAAGAAATATTTTTTCTGTCTTGGTTTTAATACTTTCAACAATATACATATTTGCATTGAAATTACTCTCTCTTTTCATATATATATATATATATATATATATATATATATATATATATATATATATTAAGAAGATGGAAAGACATGTTTTGTTCTGAGAAGAAGCTTCTCCAGCCAACAAATAATAGTTGTATTGTTGGAACCAACCTTACAAAAAGAATAAAATATGTGTGTGTGTGTGTGTAGAGAGAGAAAGAAATATAAATAATGTTGGTTACAGTAGTTGCAAAAAATATTATCTGTGCTTACATTTCAAGTATCAAGAATGGGTAAAATAAAGTGAACCATTCATGTTCCAGACCAGCAAGCAAACTAGCTAATATGTTTTCCCTCATCACTTATTGCTTGCAAGATACTGGCTCAATATAACTATCTTTAGTAAAACTATTTAATATTCAACAAATATCAACTTACTTGGCAACATTGGCATTTAGTACCATTTAGTAACACTTTAACTCATGTTTGTATATTTGTATACAAGTAAATGAATAAAAAAATGAAAAACAAAACAATCTATGTTATGCATTGAAAGGACTTCTTCAAGCTAATAAAGGTTTTATAAATGGAGTCTTATATATATATAGCAGAGGAAGAAATACAACAAATGTTGGTTACTGTTGTGGATTTCGAGATGAATTTGGTCTCCAAGGAATGACAAACGCAATAATTAAATATAAGAAATAAAATGTATTTACACAATCATACAAAGAGTAATACTGTTAGTAAGTCCAGGAATGTGGTTAGTAGCAAATACAGATAGACATATACAGTCTCGAAGTAGGACTTCCTTAGAGTCTACATGCTTGTAACTGACTTCTACAGGAGGTTACCTCACACTATCTCCATTCGTATATTCTCTCACTCTCCGTATATCCTCTCCCTATCCGACTATCGACTACTGACTACTGAGTTCCCTCACTGACTGTAACTCTGGGTATTTAACGGCAGCAGTCCAGGTATACTTGGTAGAGTCCACTTATATGAAAAAGGGGTGGACCCCATAACAGTTACAATTTTACATTGATCAATGCTAACAATGCAGAGACTGTCAGCTTCAAATTGAAATTTTTAAGTATTTGGTATCTGGGATCTAACCTAGTCAACTTTATTCAGTTTTCTGTTGCTTTTGCTTTTATTTTAATCCTTTTTACATATCCCACATTATAACAGAACTAGTTTTGTTAGCAAAGGAGATATGTTGTATGATCCTGGGCAAAAATTTACCATAGCTGATTCCAAAATTAGTTCCAATAATTTTTCACCATCATCATTTGCACTCTTTCCCCTTTGATTAAAATTACATTTTTGAAGTTGTAGTTATAGTCAGACTGATTACAATGAATGACTAATGCATTGAATGCACTGTTTCCTTTTGTGTTCATACAATCTTTTAGTTAAATTCCAAGATATTTCAACTATAATTTTCTTGTGAGCTTTTTTACAGTCTATTTTGGTAAATTCCTGCTTCAGTTTTAAGGTTTTTATTATTTTGTGTTGAATTTCTTTTTGTTTTTGAAGTAACTGTAACAAATTATACAGGGTGCAGCAAAAGTAACAACCTTTTTTATTTATTAACTTTTGCTAAAGAAAAATAAATTACAGTAGTTTAAGATGGCCTAAGATTAACTATGGTTTACATGTTTGGGAATTATTAAATCTTAATTTAGAACTAAGGTGGATTGGATGATGTGGAACAATTGAGTGGCCATCACAATCACCAGATCTAACACTACCAGATTTTTTTTTATGGGGTGTACTGAAAATTCTTGTTAACAGGCTCAAACTGAAAACAATTCTTTGAACAAAAACAAGCAATTTCTGATAAACTTTCTTTCTGTTTAATAAGTAAATTCAATTTTGTTTGATATTATTTAGTTTATTTACATGATCAGGTAATATTGTTTTGTTAGGATATATTAATAAAGCATCATGGATATATTGGAAATAGGCTATTTAGGTAAAATATTTTGGAATGGACCTGTCTCTAAAAATTAAGAAAAAACAAACTAAAACACAACTAAGAGATTACCATTAGTAATCCAAATGTTTTTCTTTAAAAATCATTGTGGGAATAAATTTTGTTTGTAATAAGTTATCAAATATTTACAATTTTATCTATCTGTAGGGAGAGGTTAGTTTTTGATTTTACTAGATTTTTAGGAGATTATTTGTTGACACGTATGTTAGTGTATAGGAATTTAATATCTAAACTAATCATGTGTTTATCTCTCATACCTATGTTTAACTTTTCAACAAGGTTGTTGAAATTTTTAATATGTGAAAAGATAATTGTTTCAAGAAAGAAGTTGAAATTTTTTCTCTGGCTTTAGCAAGTCTATTGGGTACCCTTATGCTTGCTTTTGGTAGACCATAAAGTCTGGATATTTTAGGTTGGTATTTGATTAATTAATATTTATATAGTTGTATATAGGGAATTGAACTTTGCCTTTTGCTTTGTCAATGTTTTGGGAGGTTTTTGTTTGATACTTTAAATAAATTAATAATGCTGTTTTTCAAAACATTTATAAACAACTATCAGTTGTAACTTTGCAGTTGTCACTTGATGAATACCAGAAAACTAAAGAAACTAAAAATGAATTAATTTAACAAGAAAATTGGATTCTTTATGAAGCCTGCTTGTAATAATTCCCTAAATTGTGAAAATGATGCTGTCCTATCTAGGAACAGTATAGAATACAGAATGTTTGGCATGAAAAAGAAAAGGTTATATCTATATCGAAACACCATTACTCTCTTATAGATGTTATGATTACATTCATAATAACAGCTAATCATAATCAAGGTAGAGAAGATGAAAAATTAATGTTTATGTGAGAACATTTACAGAGAAGCAGTTTTAGAGGAGGATAATCATAGAAGCTTTTTACTAATGTCAAAGGCAGAAGTGAAGCAATATCAACATTGCTATCTTGGTAATTATTAGCCAATGTGACTACAGTTTGTATATTCCTTTGTTGAATATTTCTATTGATGTGGAGACATACTTTTATTATACAGTCTAAAATGAGGCTAAATGAAGATATTCTTTCTTGCTTCTAAAAATCTTTGTAGAACTACTTCCAGTCAGAGGCATGTATATCTAATAGATCTTTCCCTTCAGATGAATGCACAACATAGAGAATTAAACTTTCATTGGCTTAAATAGCAACAAAACTAGATTAAAAACAAGTACAAAAAAATGAAACCAGAAAAACAATGTAAATGCAGACAATAAAATTGAAAAGTTTTCTTCTATTTTTGATTTTTCCGAGCAGTCAAAAGAGATGGGTGTTATTAATCAGTTAATACGTTAGATTTAATGAAGCATAACAAAAATTTAGCCAGCTGAGTAATCCCAAAGATAATAAAAATAATAATGTTTAAAGACATGACACAAAAATTGTCATTCCAATATTCATACTTATCTCTGATACTAGTTAAGGAGAAAAGTTTGAGAAATATCTCATTTCTAATATTTCAGCTCAATGATGCTTAAGATTTTTCAGTTTTTTTAGATTATAAATTAAAAAATAGTCTTCTCTTTTAAATAAAACAGTTTAATTTGGTAGTGATATAAATAGGCACAGATAGGAAATAGCATTGTTTTTTACTAATATTGTACAAAGAGCAAGTTAATTAATAACAGTAGAAAAATGATATGAGTAATCTCAAAAAGAAAAAGTAAACTCTAAATTACATACCTAAATTTAATTATAAAATAAACTAAAGTTCATTGTATTGTAAAATTCTTTTTCCTTCTAAGCTTCTATATATTTTAAATGAAATCATATTTCATTTTATCATATTCATATGCTAAGATACAACTTTTGTTTTGAAATTTCAAGCAATTATTATTTACATATTTAATTTTGAATAAATAATGTTAATACAATTGTTATCTTTAAATTATATCCTTTCATTATAGTCATTTTATTTCTGTGAGATACAAATACATTCTAACACAAATTTGATTTTTCTTATCTCTGCAGAGAAATGCACACAGAATTGCTCATCATTATATATTTATCATTTTTATTGCTTCTAAATGAATTATAATTGACTTCATCAATAATTAACTGTAATAAGATCAATGTATGACAACAATATCAATAAATCACCTGACATGTAAGTAAGAACTGAATTTGATTCTCAATTTTCTTTTTGTTATGTTTGATCTATATAATTTACATTCCACACTGAATTAAGTGTTTTCACAAGGAAGGAGATTATGTTCAAAAACAAATACATGTTCCATAACATGTTTTCTTTTATTATGTTACAGACTTTTTGCATCTGTGTTTGCATTGACAGTTCTTATCAAAGATAACCTGACTGTTTTCACCCAAACTTTATTTGTGGTATAAATATTGTTCCTGTCTATATTTTTGAGATGAGGTATTGTAATTATTTACATTGTTCAGACTGTTGTCCTCATCTTTGTATCCATTTTCATGATGTTTCGGCCATTGTATTCTCCGGCCTTGTTTCGGTGATTGGAATTTCAAAATGAAACCCTTTATTTTGTCCACCGGGCTAGATTGTTCTAGTTCCATGTGCAATGCCTCTTCTGGATTGTCTCAGTATCAGATATCTCTGTTTAACTCAACTCCCTAAGTTTTTTTGTTCATCTCAGCTGTATCCAGGTATTGAACTCACAACTCTTTGGGTCAAGTCACTGAATTCAACCAACACTTTTACCCACTGGGCCATGTGTCCTTGAGGAAAAGTGTATGAAATTTCAATCACCTGGAGTGTACAATGGCCGAAACATTGTGACTATGGCAACAAATATGAGGACAACAATCCAAAGAATGTAAATAGTGTAAATATTGTACCCATGTCTCAATTATGAAATTTAAATTTTTATATTTTTTAATTTAAAATAAATACATTTCCAAAACTATAAAGTATAAAAGTATAAAAACAGCAAAAGACACATAATTATATAATAAATACAATGATACAAAGAAGAGAGAGTGCATCATATTGGTTTGCATTTTAGAAAGTCTGCAGATGATAAGTATTCTCCTTCATTCTTTTACTTTTGTTACATAAAATTAGTGAAACAGTTCTTGTAATAAGAATTTATTTATGTTTTGCTAAGAAAGAATAAATTAATTAAAATAAATACTCTCAACTCAGAAAATTTTTTGAATTTATTCATAATGCACTGAATGCAATGCTTCATATTATGGACTATTTTACCCTTCTTGATAGATCAGAGTATACAGATGAATTGATGAATATATACACCAATAGCAACATTAAAAGTTTATTGGAACAAAGGCATTATATATCGTATGTAAGACCTATAAAAGCATTACCCATAACTTTGAAGGATGACAAAGATTTATGGCAGCACAAAGCTTTATTGATTAATGACCAAATCGTATTCTAGCAAATAATTTATGAAGGTAGCAAGAGACAAGTAAACAGATAAAAACTCAGGTAGATGTATAGGTTGATTAGTCTATGGATGGATGGTCTGATTGAGAGGCAGACTGAAAGAATATAATGGAATAGATAGGTGAATAGTAGAAAAAAAAGATATAAATATTAACAGAATAAAAATGAAAAGGTAGACAAGCTGAAAGTTATTAAAAAATTGAAATAGGCTTGCAAGGAAAAAGAAAGTTAATTTGGGAGATACGACTAATAATAGCCAAATAAAAGTAAATAAAGTGATTGAGAGAGAGCAAAGATTAGAGATTAACAGAGAAGGACTAGACAGGAACCAGATGACAGACAGAAGCACTTTTAAGTAATGATTAATAAGCTAAAGTTGATTGTTCAATATTCACTGGATGCCACAATTATTGTGGCCTTGTGTCAAACTTAGCTAACCATAGTCAATATCTAAATGTACAGACAGTAATAGCTGAGAAAAAAAAATGCAGTAAAACTGATGATATCAGAAAATGGTAAAGTTATTAGGAGAGAAAAAGGGGTTTTGGTGAAGGGGAAAATAAAAGATAAATACTTTTAATTATAACTGATTCCAAAATCTTCTTAATAAAAACAATTCAACTGGTGAAATTTATTTACTGTTTAATTCTATTAAAATGCAATAAGCTTTACTATGATTTCTATCATCCTAGAAGTTTATTTTATCTATTCTTGGTGAAGACTTCAGAATAGATTTTTCTTTTATTATGAATAGAGTTTTGTGCTTCTTTTATTAAGTAAAGCTGAAATGGTTACCATATAATTATTATAAAATTACCTTAAAATAAGTTTCTTCAAAGTACAATTTCTGGCCCATTATTGGGTCACTGGTGCACAATAAATAAATGAATAAATAAAGAGTGAGAAAAATATTAATGGCAATAAAATAATAAATAATTTAAAATATGACTTTATCTAAGTCTTATTATTACCTATGTTATAATTAATTTATCAAGTAAACTAATAAATCATAACAATACTACTTGCCTTGGTATAGTTTAGACAAAACAACAAAGGTTTAATGAGAATGTGAGATGGTGGTAGTCAAGATATGATTTACAATGTGATTAGGATTCATACATCTATGCTCTGAATTGTATTTAAATTTCAAAATTATGAAGAGGTTCTTTTTTAAGTTGTATTTAGTCTATTCCCTAACCCTGAGATAAAGTTTATTGTTTTGTTATTGGAACAAATGTTGTTCTTCTTAATCATTAAAGTCACTTTGTGCAGCTGAAAAGGATTAATAGATAAAGAAGTGAATGAAAAGGTAACAAATATGGGAGAGGCATCTGCATCCTCTTTTGAACCAACAAAGAAAAAGTCATGAGTAAGGCAACAGCAGAAGAATGAAATTTTGAAATATGACATTATAAAACAGGAAAAGGAAAACTGAGAATCCAGATCCCATTTTGTTGTTTGCAGGGAGAGTCTTGCAAATAAAAGCTTGAAATCATCAAAATTAGAAAGGCACTTTCAGATAAAGTATGTTTATTTATCTCATTGTAAAAATCAGAGGAATATCTTTAAAGAAGAAAAACCTAATGGATTTATCAGTGACATTTCAGAGTAAATCAGTCGCTCTTAATGATAAAGTAAAACTGACATCCCACTGAATTTTTAATGCATAGCTACAGTGAAAAACTTCACCTTGCAGCTACCATAGATTTCATGAATACCATTCTTGATGGAAAATTCGTAACAGAAGTCATTGATGCAATAGCATTTTGGTAGATTAGTGATACTGCAAGCGATTCAGAATTTCAGTTGTTTTCAGGTCTCCAGTTTGCTGAAAATTTTGTTAACCAACTGGATGATTAATTGTTTAACAGTTTATGTGAGAAATCTATACAAAGAGGATTTCTGGAAAAAAATATTGTTCTGCTTGATCTTATCTCACCATACTAAAAAATACAAGAGATATTCATATTTTTAAATGACTGCATAGTTGGAAAATACAAACAGAATTGGATTAATTGCAAGTGGGTTACAAAGAACATCAAATATGAAACATAAAATCAGTATAGTTGTGAAAATATCATAGGCAAAAAGTAATGCTATATATTGGAATCACTGCTTCATTTCCTATTAAACTGGTTGCTTATGTTGTTCCAGTCTGTAAAGATCTAGACATACAATTGCATCTTCAATATACCTCAGTGAGTTTATGTAAAATTTTTCAGAAGAGATGATAAAGTTGAAAGAAAAAAAAGAAAAAGAACAGGCCGATTTACATTTGAAATTCTAGATTATTTTGTTAAGTTTTAACTAATATATAATTAAGAAGAAAAATTAATCTACCAAATGATAATTAAGAATCAGACACAAGACATCCTCACTGTCATCATTACAGATCAGTATATTCAAGGAATGTACCAATTTAAGTAAAAACATTTTAAAAGTTTGTAATTCTCTTGCTACCTTTTATAACCATTTATTTAAAAGTATTTCTTAATCCTAATAAAACTGAAGTCCAAGGAGAAAAATAACTTTAATCCCTCCACCAATGTCATGCATGATGTTAATGTTGTGCTATGTTGGACAACTGTAAGTAATAGTGAGTGATGAGACAAAATGTACTGTATGCTTATCTGTAGCAACCCATGGCATGACTAACTTTCACTGATATTAGCCACAGACAATATGCTTCATTGAAATGTGATTGGCTCTATATTCCTTAGTATTATTCCAGATTTCACTGATAATATTGTCTGATCAATTTCTCTTCTTTTGCAGGTTTCAAATATTTGCACTCATTTTGCAGACATCTTCAGGACTGTTCAAAGTGATTCAGTAAATATGTAATTAATTGGTCCTTTACAACTTCACAATTTGTTAAGTTCTCTGACAAGATTCAACTGTTTGCCCAACATTTCAGTTTTAATTAGTTATCTATTGAAACAGGCACATTCATTATTTGATGGATTTTCTTTCATTTGTGGTTACAAAAATTTAAACCTTCAAATGATGTTGGCTTTTCTTAATTTTAAAATCCATAAGTATCTTTTTTTTCTATTCCCAAAGATCGCTTATAGCTTGTGTGTATTTGTCTGTATGGTTGAGTCTGACACATTTGCCCAGTTCCAAATGGATATTTCTCTATTAACTTATTACATTATTTACAATTGTCTGGATGAAAAAATCATATTTGCATTTTAATGTAATGCGTTTATTACGGCTTTGATGTTTTTTTATTCTTAGAATTTATTTCTGAATTGTTCATGATTCCATTCCCTTTTTTAAGTATCCATTTTGCCCCATGTTGCAATTTCACATGCAATCCCTTTTGTATGGCATATAGTTGCTTTTTGTTTTTTTCTTTCTATTTACTTTTATGAACTAATGTCTGTTTTCTGTTTGTTGTAGTTTCTAACTGTCAGAATTACTCTGTTTTTATTATACCATGTTTAAGCCACTAGTCCTTTTATAATCAATACAGTTTTCAATGTTGATGACTCCTCTTCCTTCTGTTATTGTCACATAAAGTCTATCTACATCATATGAGGTGGATAAGGATTTATACATATCCAGTAATTTGCTTTTTTTTTTTTTTTTTTTTAAAGATTTCTTATTTACTTTGTTCTCATAATGCATTTAAGCCCTAATTCTGTTCTTAACTTACTTTTTATTTAATTTCCTCATTCTGTACTGAATCTAATTCTAATGTCCTAAGAGATGTGTTGTGGTCTTTTATATTCAATGTCCTTATTACATCAATATTTGTTAATTAAACATTTTGATTCACACTTTTTCATGCATAATTGACATTGCTCATATCTTATTCAAAATTGAATTCTAATGACTTCATTAAAAATCCTGGCTGCTTACACTCATGTTTCCACTTTAGTTTTATTTTAAGTAAATAATTTTAAATCCTATCAGATGGCTTGAAAATATCACATTTTACCATTTCCCAGGATGAAACTGACTAGACTCATTGTTATTATGCTTTAATGAGAAAGACAATTTTTCTTTAAAAAATATTTATATATTTTTATATTATTATACTTTAGTTTGAGAATCTCTTTTCTTCTCTTCTTTATATTTCATCACTAATAATTTTATGTTTTGAAATTTTTAACATACTTAAGTATTTTAAAATTCAAGATTGAGGGAACAGCACAATTTCTTTTTAAGTCAATCTTTGACAAGATCCCCAATTTTTTCAACAATAAGTAATCTTTTACTGCTTCAGATCTTTTTCTACATTTCTCATGTTAACTTTCAAATATGTAGTGAATCAGCTCAATAAGTTATGCTGTTAGAATTTTTACATTAAGGTAGGTAAGTTATAGGTTTATATTTGATTACTTTATATTGTTCCTTATTTTGGTATCTGTATATAAGGGTTATTTTGTTTTTCATCATTCATTCTGGGATTTCTGCTTCCATGTGGCATTTATTCAATTGGCAGATAAGTCATCTTTCAAAAAGATATAATGACTGTTTCTAGTTCCTGATTTTGCATCATTTACTCATATGTATAATTGTTTTGAAATTATATCTATCTCCAAGTAGTTCAATTTTTAAGCTCAACACCTACTTTATTCTTCTATTATGTTTCTTCCTCCTTCCATAACCTTCTCCAGAAGTGCTTCACCTTGGTTGTATTTGGTTTGTTTATTTTAATAATTTGTTTTTTCATTTAGTTGTCAGTAAAATTTATTTTTCTCTATTTTGGAACATTTGAATTTGTCTGCATTGTTCAACTTGATATTGCTGTCTTTTTCGCTTAACTTACTTGGCTAAAGTCTTTTGATTTAATTTCTCTGATTTAGTAACTATTCCATTTTGTTGTATTTTATATTTTGTCCAATTTGTTGTGTAGCAGTGTATTTTCATTTTTGCATTAATTTTTAATAGTTCTGCTTTTCTGTGTAAAGTCTTAATTTGTTATTCCAGTCTCTTGTCTTACTATTTTTCTCTCTCTCTCTCTCTCTTTCTCTCTCTCTTTGTATTTATTTTTCATAAAACAAAATTTTCAGTAACCAACTTTTCTTCCTGTATATATTAAATGCTTCAAATGAGTTTTCTTGTCTATTTCAATATACTATATTTACTTGTTTCAATTTTCACATTTTGACAAACCATGTTTCTCTGGGATTAAAGTAGTTGACTTTCTGTCATTGAGTTCTATCCTTTTCACCACCAGTAAAGTCTCTTATATTTTGTTGCTTATTTAGTTTCTATCAGATTCTTTACAAATTTTACTTTGCATGGTTTTAACTGAATTAAGTGATTTGTCATTCTCTACATGTATATAGTTACTCTTATATTTTCAAGATTTCTTTAGACTGGTCAGCTAATTTCTGGCTTGTAATATTGAAGTGTAGTTCCTTATAGAAGGTTATATGGTGGAGTGGTCAAAATATTAGTAGTCTCACCATGAGACTCATGTTTGAATCTCCCTGTAGTCAATTTATCAAGAAGGTGAATTCTAGATAATAAGTACCTTTTTCTTTTTTTTTTTTTTAAGCGTTTCACCCCAAGCAAGGCAGAAAGCCACTAGGATGCAAGGGGTTACAGAAGATTTGGAGCAAGATCAGATAAGAGTGATAGAGGAAAGGATGAGGAGAAGGATAGTGGATAGATCAAGGCAACTGGAGATGTCAATTGACATTACATTTGAATAGTTGGAGATTATAGCTCTCAGGGAAACTGGAATAGAGAAGAGAGCTCCACAGGTGAGAGGTGCGAGACATGAAGCTATTGGAGTAGAAGAAATGGCTGCATTTAGTAGTTTTGATAGTGAAAGGGTGAGAGTGGGATGCCAGCCTCGTAGGGCACTTGAATTCATGAAGTCTGGGAACCAGCGAATGCAGCTCCTCCTGAAAGTATTTGTAAAAAAGACAGAGAGAGGCGACGGCACATCTGTGAGAGAGTGACTGTAGATGAGATGCCAGAACAGGGCAAATTATATTGCATATCCACCTCTGGAGCTATTGTGGAACCACTGGCTTGTCTCCAACATCCCAGATATGACAGACCAGGGGATTCAAATCGGGAGTTAAATAGCTGCATGTTGGCAGTAACACGTTCATGAAAATTCTTGGCTAGCTACACTTTTGTCAGGGAGTAGAGTTTTGCTGAAATATATATTCCCACTGCCTCCTTAATATAGTCCTAGACCACCATGTTAAGTTACATCAAAACCAGAATATTATGAAAGGGTGCTAAAAAAGTTATTGGCTTGAACGACTTCCTCAATTCTAACCAAATGACCAATCAAAAGAATATTTTTGAGGAGGACTTCTTGGTCAGATCAAAAACTCTTCAGCATCTCCTCTAAATAGTATTAGCAGTTCTTGAGAAGTTTGAATTTATCACCAGAATACGTCAGACCTATGATGTCCTAAACATTAATTACTGTTGAAACATTAAAAATGGGATATTTAGGAACTGAATTTCTGAGATTATTTATTAATTCAGTTAAGCTGGAGAAAGTTTTAACTTACTTTGCATCCAATATATATAATGAAATTTATGTAAGTATGTCAGTAAAAATTAGTATAAATTATTTTACTTGCCACTTGAAAGATTAGTTCAAGAAATCACCAGTCTAACTTTGACATTATGAGAAACTAAGCTTTCTTTGTATCTATCTTCTATCTGTCTAAAACTAATTCAAAAAGAGATAGTAAAAAGTAACTTTTCTTTTTCACTTAAAAATAAAGAAAATAGAGAATTTGTAAATGACAAACCATAAGAAAATATGGTGGGGTTGCTGAAAATAATGGTTTCAAAAATCTGATGTTTGGCCATTTGGTCAAATTTTGGGAATCATGTCAGGCTGAAAATCTTTCATCATCCCCTATATATATATATATATATATATATATATATATAAATAGAGAGAGAGAGAGAGAGAGAGAGAAACAGTGAAAGAGGGTGGTAGAGAGGAGAGAGGGGGATATAGAGGGAAGGGATAGATAGATATAACGGAAGGAAGGGAGAGAACTGCAGTCACAAATGAGATAAGTATTATTAGGTTGGTGCAAAAATAATCGTTTTTCTTTTGAAGTTGAACGTCAAAAAACGACATTATTTTTGCACCAACCTAATAATACCAACTGGGTATAAGAGAGCAAAGAGATAAATATCGAGATGGTTTAGTAAAACCGGCTGAGCTTTGTTGTTCATTTTATGTGATATACATGCATACTTTTCTTATATTTTCTTATTGATTAGCTAATTGTTAGCAGCTTCTGATGTTACACCCAATTAATTACATATATAAAAGCAGTTTTATTGAAGGTGATATACTCAAAGTCAAAAAATTTGTTGTACATTGCAATCAGATATTGGAAATACACATTGTAACTCAAAGAAAGAACCATTAGTTTATATTTGTACTCAGGCTCTATAATTATTTACTGTAAAAATGCAAATTGCAGATCCTTTAGTATTAATGCCAGATGACAAAAACAGTAACAGTTAATACACTGTTTAATATTTTCACCTAATTATTGTTGTTGATATAGAAAAATGCTGATAGCATAAAAATATCAGATTATTCTTTACATTCTGTTTTTGAATATTATTATATTTTCTCTATATTAGAATATTGCATAGAGCACAGAATCTGCAAGTAAGATGATGAATTTTAAAATGCTATATTTGTCTGTCTTTATGAGAAACACACTATTTGTCTTATGTAAAACTCTACCTGCTTATCATTTCCGTTTTTTGAAAGTTAAAGTCAGAGGCAAGCACCAGTGTAACTTCTGAGCCTAGAGTCTTTCATGGAATAGAACTGGGGATAGTGCCAGACAAAGTTCATTGATATAAGGCCAAAGTTAAAAATGTTGCCAACTGTGGGGTTTGTATGATAATAGTGTTCTGACTGGACAGTTTAGCTGCTGCTCTTAGTATTGGTCATCCCAAAAGAGATGTTTCAGTGCCAGAAATCAGATATTCAATTCACCACCTTGGAACTCAGATGACCAAGCTGGACAGAGGTCTTTCTCAGTGGCCAAATAAATCATCTTTGTTGCTTTGTTAAGTCACCAATACAAATATAAAAAGATAAGTAATTTCAAAGTTAATGATTGATCAAAAAACAGTGTCAACTTGATGACAAACAATTTAAAGAAGAAATTACCAAAGATTATTAATTTTTATAGCAATGCTCACAGTAATGAAAATGTAATTATTCTTTAATTTTTTTATGACTTCAGAAGAGCACAATAATTTGAAGTTGGGTCTAGGAGGTGATATTATACTTCCTTTGATTTTGGTATAGTGTCAACATTAGAACTTTGGAAATTATTTTATAATAGCTCTACTGAAGTGATTTCATTCATCTTAACAACCTTAAAATTAGTATATTGTCATTGTGTATGAAATACTAATATAGGAATACTGCTACTTTTATCCTGAAATTTTAAATGTGAACTGAAATTATGACATTTTGATAGAAGGCAAAACATTTTCTCAGAATTAATATTTTTAAGTTTTGAAATAAAGTTTTATTAAATTTAGATGCAGAAATGTTAAATTATACTTTAACCATAAATGATGAGCTAAATATATATATAAATATACAAACATAAAAAATATATAGTTAAGACTCAATAGATATTTTGAATCCTATATGTGGTTATTCAGTCTGTCAGATTTTATTAAGTCAACATTTTCATAATAAAATTAGTATTAACCATTTGATGTTGGTAATATTTTCAGGATTTATATAGTAACTATACTATTTTTATTAGAATTATTGACAATTTATGGACATAGGGATCAACACTGCATGTTGAGTATCAGTTTCAAGCTTCAGTGTAATCTTCAGATTGCATTGAAATGTGAAACTAACAATCACTGTGAAGTGTTGATGCCTATATCTAAACTCTCTCTCTCTATATATATATATATATATATGTGTGTGTGTGTGTGTGTGTGTGTGTGCATATATTAAGAAAGAATTAAGAATAGTATTCATTTACTGTAAAAGCTTTTGGAGTCAATGAACAATGCCACATCATAAAACATTCAAAACATCTATGATGAATAATTGACTTGAATGCTTCGTTTCTGAAAGAGTCCATAATGAAAATAAAAAGGAAAAGATTAAAAGAACAAAAATACATAAAGCCTTGCTGCAAATTTGTAAATAAAAAATGTTAAAATTTCAAGGCATTTACTAAGATGGATAATGAATGTGTGTTCATTTACCAGTAAATAACTTCCTAAAACAAAAAGAAAAAAAACATCTGTCCTTAAATATTGCTGAATAGTCAAACCAGCAAAAACTGTTACATTCTTATGATGTGATGTATATGAAAACTAATTTTAATGTTACATCAAGAGATCCATATTATTCCATATCATAGCATAGTTTCCATTGTTTTCTATGAAGCAGAATTTATGATGATATAAATTTTGTTTGTTATTAAAATTAATTTTTATCAAAATTCATTTTTTTCTCTAGCTCATATTTCTTACTCTGCCTGCATCCTCATTGCAAGAAGAGAAAAGGATATATAGTTTTTTTTTTTTTTTAATTCAGGTTTCTCTCAGGCCAGACATATATTTTGACTAATGTTGAATCAAAATTAATTTATTTTTAACATTAGTTTCAGGACACTCAATATATGAGTTTTTGAATTATTAAAAAAAGTTTAGAATTTTTTCTTATAAAACAAACTTTACCAAATTTACCTACTATTTTATAAAGTATTTTGGAATGGTGAAATAGTTGGCAAATTTGGACTGAGAATCTGTAATGAACTTGGAGAAAAATTGATCCAATAGTGCATGGCAAATAACCAGGTAGCAGTTAACACCTGGTTTCAAAAGCATCCAATATGTTTATGAAGACAAAAACTAGAAGGAGTAATTAAAAACCAGATTGACTATATAACAATCAATAAGAGATTTAGGAGATTTACACTGTAAAATGTACTCAAGTGCTGACTATGTGAGCATCCATATTCTAGTTATATGTAATCTTAATGTGAAACTACAGAAGTTGAAGAGATATGATAAAAGGACACAGCAAACAATGCCAATATTTGGTACATAATATAGTAAATTACAAAACAAAATTAGAAACAAATGCAGGCAAGCAAAAGAACAATGACGCAATGAATAGTGTGCAGAAATAGAAGGGAATCAGTATCATAGATAAGGCAGATATGCATAAAAGAATAAGAGAAATAACAGGACAAAAGATGTGCTCATTGGCAGGATGCACAGATAATAGACAAAGAAAAATGCTTCAAAGATAGAGCAAATAAATTGGAGAACTCATCCACAATGAAAGAGGAAAACTTGCAATACACAAAAATATGGAGGGAGAAAGAATATTAAAGTCTGAAGTGAAACTGGCACTGGCCAAATTGAACAGGAACAAAGCAGCAGGATGAAATGGAATTGTAATAGAGATTCAAGCAGACTTAGTTGATTTTGGCATTGACAAAACTAGGGAAATATTAAATGATATATATGACAGTGATGGAAAACCTAAGTAGATCCATGTTCATAGTGAACATTTCTAAGAAGTGATGGGTAAATGAATGCAATCAGCCTAATGATCCACATAACAAAACTTATCATTCAAATTCTTATGAATAGAGTGCATCATAGAATTAAAATGGAAATAAAACAGGGACAGCGCAGTTTCATTGAAGACACTGGAACAAGGAATACAATATTTATGTTCAGAATGATATCAAAAAGAGCAACAGAAACTTATGTAATTTATTCAGTGGTTACTTACTTATGTAGCCAACATTTTATGATAAGAAAAAAATCACAAGATTAGCAGCTATAAAATAAACATTGTTGATGCTTATTAGTGCTACTAGCTCTTCAATAAAAAAAGAAAAGAAAAACAGACTGCAGCTTTATTTTCCATTCATTGTCTTAAGTTTAAACTGCACTTTCTATCAAAGTCTCTCCTATTTGTCTCTATCGTTAAAACTTTAAATTTTATGGTTTGTTTCTGATCTTTGTTCATTCTTAGGTCCTCCTATATTTAGGTGTAAGCAAAATATATTATTTAGCTTGTTTGGTATTTAGCTGTATGTGTAAGCAAAATATATTATTTAGCTTGTTTGGTAGAATTTGTAAATAAAATTACATTTATAAAGAAATTATACTTTTAATTACAAAAGCAATGTAGTTACTTATGAAAAAAAAAACATTTAAAATATGATCTGATGTTTATAAATAAATGTTTACATTAATTCTCTTTCATAATAAACATTTTCTTTAATTTTTGGAGCACCGAATTGAAGAATGTTCTTTTATTATTATCGATCTTAAATACATGCTATCTTCTATAGTTTATCAAGTATTGTTTCTCTCTCCATTATGCTTATTTACTTTCATAGCAATGAAATTTACTTAAGTTTTAACTATTATTTTCATATACAAAATGCATATTGGAAAATGTATTTAAATATTTTATTATCATAGAAGGAATAATGTATGTCTGAATATCTGGGATGAAGTGTTATTATTTTTTTCAAAAGGGCTCAGCAAAGCAGTATCACTTGAAGTAGGTATTCCTTTTTTATCCTCTTTGACTTTCAACATTAGAATTATGGAATTTGTGAACTTTTCAAAGTAAGCAAATTTCCTTTGATGCGAAGAAATTGATTTGTATAAGCTGTTGTTCTAAAAAAAGTTGTTACAATTTCTCTGTTGTTGAGGAAAAAATTGTTTTTCACAAGTTGTTGTTTTCTAAGAGAAAACAGATTTTTATGGTGGAGAACTGTTAACCTGCCTTGATAGTTTAAGGCACTCAAGGGAAATTTTGTGCAAGGCCTATATTGTAATTTGGACAATTTGTATAGGGTGCAATGTATAAACTTTTGTCTAAATTATGCAAAAATTAAAATAACACTGGCATCTCATTTTAACAGATATATTTACTAAAATTCCAGAAAAATATCTTGAAATACTAAAGAGTAAATTTACTAAATAAAATCACCACTGGCTTCGACCACGGCCTCCAGATGACTTTAGAATCTTCTGCCTTAATCCTTGCCCTCAATTCATCTTTGGTGTTATAAAGAGTTTTGTTGGTCTCTCAGTCAACTGTGCCCCACAAATAATAATTGAGGGGGTTGCAGTTTGGGGAGTTAGATGGCCAGATGTAAGGGGTGATCTGGTTACAGAAATTGTCTGATAGCCATAAATGGGTTCTTCTGCATGTGTAGCATGTGGCAGAGTCCAGTTGCCAAAAATAGGGCCTTCTAGCAGCCACCATTTTGACCCAGAGAAGCACTACCTCCTCAAGGCATTTAATGTCAGTTGAGTCTGAGGCCCTGTGGGAAGATGAATGGAGATATAACGTTTCCATCACTAGTGATCACATCAAACACCTTTGTAATCACCATTAGACTCATCCAACTCTTTCTGAATCCTCTGTACTGTCCTCAGATTGACATCTAAACACCCTGAGATGTTCATTTAGTAGCTTCTGGGGCTAATGCCAAGTACTGCAGCATGCCATTTCCAAATTTCTGGCAGAGTGAATTGCATCATGGTGCTCTTTTTCTCATGATGCCCAACTGACCCTACTATACTGTGCAAGTTGACAAAATCAAAAATAAACAATGCACATGCACAAAATTAAAAATATAAAAGGGTGACAATTTACCCATTGCACTCTGTATAATGTAAAAATAATTTGTCATTTTAATAAATGTTTGTGTCTTTAGAAGTTTCACTTTGAGTAAGAGTTCTTGTCTTTTTCATTAGGACCTTTAAAAGTACTTGTAAAATGAGGTTGGAGGCATTTGAAACTCCCTATTAACTTCTTCCCTTTCTTTTTAATCATGTGACCTGTCACTGGATCCATATAAGCTGTAAAAACATGTCATCCATCTTATATGTTTTTTAACATAGAATTTTAATATATTTAAAATATATAAAATGTTGGAATATCTAAAAAAAGCAAAAGCAAAATAAAATGTTATAACATAACCAGCATTCAAAAATACTTTTCTCCATACTGTCATGTGTGAAAGACTGATATTCTGGTATAACCCTATCATCCTTTTCTCCGGACAATCCTGACATGGTAGTTAACATGAACTTCTTTATCAAGTCTCCTTCTGTGAATGATTTTCTTACAACTGCAATTTTACCTGGAATTTTCAACTTATTCTAGTTACAATTGATTTTTCTTGTATTAGCTACTTTGAAAAACCTTTGATCCTTGTCAAGATTTTTCACCAAACTGGATCCTCTTTTCATGCAAAATCGGGACACAATGAAAAATATTTACTTGTCCAATTCAGGTTAAAATCTGTTCTCAGGTTTCATTTTTTTCTTCTTTTTGCTCATGATATAGAATATATTGTAAAAATTCCAAGAGAAGGTAGGAGAAATGTCCACACAAAGCAAAATATTCCCCAAAATCCAACTGAAATATTAACACAAATTATCTATAAATATCCCAAGATAAGTCAGAAGAAATTTCTGCAAGAAAAGTATTTGCAGGTACAAAAATAACAAAATGAAAAAATATCCTGTAAAAACGTATCTTTTGCTCTTTGTAGGATGAGAAAAATTTAAAGCAATAAACTCTAAAATTGTATAGACAACAAAAATTTATCTAACTCCTGTAGACAATACAGTGACCATTGAATGGAAGAAAATCCTTTTGTTGTTGTACCTGGGAATGGATTTTAGGGACCAGAATGATACTTGAGAAGTAGAAGAATTAAATGCTATAAAATGCTTCTCTTTCTAAAATACTGATGCTATGTTTGAAAGTTAAAAAATATGAAAAGAGGTAGTATCAAATTTTTTAAAATTTGATTTAAAGTCAAAAAATAAATTTGAAATAAATTACAAAAAAGCTAGAAATTATTGGAAATTAGAAAGTAATTTTTAAACTCCAGTTTAATTTCAACAACACAATGGATTTTAACTAAATTACTAAAAAATGAAAAAGATTAAAAAATCAAAGAACTACGGATGAAGACAGTCAACTGCCAATTCACATTCATCTAATATTTGTTGAATAAATCAGCCTTTCTGCATTGTTACTATTTTTCAAATTTTCTAAAATATTGCAGTTTTTATTTTCATTGAAATATGTATAATTATGGTGTTTTATTTTTTATACTTAAAAACCTGAACATGTTCAAAATAAAATTATAACAAAGACAAATTGTGCACATTGGTTTTATATTAACTAGCAAATATAATTGTCCTTGCCCAACCTGTTAACTATTAAATCATTTTTTGCAAAATGAATTTGTGTTAGAAAATAAAAGGCATGTTAAACATACCTGTTTGTTACAAAAACAGTATCAATTACAAATTTTGTAAATACTACGGCAAATACAAAACCAACAACCCCATCAATTTTTGTGAAAAACTCACAACATTTGTGTCTGTGTGTATGTGTGTGTGTCCTGCTCCACCTTACACTGCTGTTTGGGTCCCCCTGAAAGTGAAATGGGTGGGAGAAAGACTGAGAGAAAAAAGTGGGAAGACAAAGATGGGTTAGAGGAAACTTTGGAATTGTTGACAGATATATTCAGTAGGAAATAAAGAAAAAAAGAATTTCAGATATTGTGGAGTTGGAACACAGAACATATGAAAATTAGGATTAAAATTAGTCAGTTGTCAAATATACCTCAGTTAGTAGTTTTCATTATGATGAAGCTATTAAGAAGATCATGACTCTTGACATGTAAATTTTTAGGTAACAAATAAACAAACAGACCTGATTTTAATCTACCACCTAATTGTGATAAATTTCAGGTGACAGCTCAAGCCAAATCTTTTGGCATACTGTCATGCAAAGCAGGGCTACAAATGAAAGAATTGGATAGCTAACACTAAGCAGCATGACTGTCTTTTCAGTCTTGTGTACTATTATGACTAACAAAGTCATCATCATTTTCTGAGATACTTTCATGAAGTTGAATTTTCTCAAATTCCTCTTCACACACACTTTATTCAAAAGGAGGGTAGGAGAATGCAAGCTGTGTGTGTACCCTATCCATTCATTTCCATCAATAACTTAAGAGTCTGGAAAGGGTTTCTTCACATTGTTTCAGTGTTGCAAACATGAATGTGATTTGATTCTTGTTTGGATGAAACCGATCAATAGAATTTTCAGTGTAAGTGAGACAGAAATAGATATATATATATTGTGGGGATTTTTGTCCCTGAAAGTTATTTAGGATAAAGAACCAAGTCAGATGGGTTCAGAACTGAAGCTAAGTGCATACAGGCAAAGTTGATCGGCAGCTTTGGAAGAAAGGAAATACAACTGTTTGAGTTCAGTTAACTTACTTCTAGGAAAAAAAGTTGAAAGGAAAAAGTTTATATGTGTGTTTGCAAACAAAGTGCATTTGCAGAATTAGCTTGCTTGAAGATTTGTCCTCATAACTGGTAGGATGATCAGTCTGTAGCATTGGTAGTGGGCTTCTAAGTAGCAGTCCTAGCTTCTCCTGGGTTGCAGGCTCGTATTTGGGTTGGGTGTCGCACATGTCGATAGTGGCAGCTGCTTCTCTTTGGCCACCTAAGGCTTAGGTAAAGGCAGTCCATCATGCAGGGTGCAAGACACAGGTCAAATGATCATGGCTAAGAGCCAGTCACAAAGAAAAGTGAATGAAAAAAAGAGGCCAAACTCTGGAAGTCAGACTTTATATAGGGGTTTGGCAAAGGTACTACATGAGTTCTATAAGGGCACTGATTGGGCCCTCATTTTGGCCCATTCCACATGTGACCATTAAATTCTGATAATATAGTAAGGGAAGATAAGAAAATACTTTCCTTTCTTTTTTTTTATAAAGAGTTAAAGAGATTATCCAACAGTGAAATATTGGTTGAATAAAGTATGGATTCCAAAAAAACTGAATTTTTCAGACGCAATCAGTTGTGGAATTTATTCTGATGAATATAAAAAAAAACTTATATTTTTGAAAGCCCTCATAGACCACACTGGATAGTTCCGCAGGCCATATTTTGTGCTGGCTCTAGGCTATTTTCCTGGAAGATAATCTTGAATCTAGAACTTGGAGCTTTACACCTCATGAATATAAAGACAAGATATTCTTAGACATAGACAGAATGAGAAAAATCAACCCCCATAGATTAAATAAAGTTTCACTACAAAATTTCTTAAAAGCTACACTGATTGACAAATACCTGGATAATGCCAGTGGGGCACAACGGCTGAAATTTTGTGATAATAACAACAAGGATGAGGATATTAGTTCAACTGTAAATAAAAAAAATAATAGCTTTCTAAAATTTATAAAATAAAATGCCTTTAACATCATTAAGTATCACACATATTGTATTTGTTTGAAAGTTGTTATAAAAATGTTTTTTGATAATCTGGCAAAATATAAAGATTGTTGTGAAACAGAAAGAATTATCATTTTACAACTCCTGGAGTAATTAACCCAAGAAACAACATTTTTTAGACTAATATAAGACTAGATAATAAAAAAAAGACAATGAATTTGAACAAACAACAATTAATAAATGTATTAACAAACGTTTATAAAAAAGTAGGAAAAGAAATTAACTTCATCATTGAAGTTATTGTTATTTCAACACAATCTTCACTTGATGTTTCTGAAGTACTTATATGCCACATGTTTTTTCAGAGAAAGAGAAAACACATTGCTCTGAAGTCAAAGGGAAAAGAGAGTGTGCCTTTCAAAAGTCGAATAATTAATAGTGTTACATTTGCTAAATTGATTTATTGTAGTTTAATTTGAAGTAAACCATGCTTGTCTTTCCTAACCTAGATTCATTTCACTTTGTTTTTAGTTATATACAAAGTGATTAGATAGAATTAAAATATAGAAAAATATAAATAATGAAATCTTGCTATTTGGTTGATTCATTGTAATTTTGTAAAATAGTCAACAAAATTTCATATAAGTATGCCATATTAAGTGATATTAATATTGAAATATTTTTTATGACAAAGGTGCACTAATGTAAAGAAGCATTATTGCAGATAATATTCAATTTTTCAAAATAATTATTTGAATAAATTAAGAATTAAAACTATTAAACAACATTTTAAGATGTTTTCTTCAAATCATTTTTCACTTTTCCAGATATTAGTAAATTTTATGCTAGTGACTCCTTTCAAAACAAAAAAAAACTACTTTAAGTTATTTTTTGTTATTAAGATATTCTTTGTTCCTAATGAAAGTTGTAAAAAGATTCTTGGAATAACTACACAAAGAGAAGAGCAGCTCTTCATGGTGTAATGGTCAGCCAGCTAGACTTATGGTGAGCTTGATCCTCATTGGGTACACCATACATGTGACCTTGTGCTAAAACTAAACTATACTTAGCAAATAAGAATTCCAAATGAGTAAAGAAAAACAATGGTGGACAAAGATTTTTCAATGCTTTTCAGTAAATCAAATTATCTTGTGAGTTAAAAATCTGTTTATTACAATTGGAGCCTTTACAAAATTCCAGATTAATGTTATAAAGCATAGAACATTGAACCATAAGACACAAATACAGAGGTTCTTTCACTTAAAAAGTGATTTCTTTAAAATTATATTGTTAAAGGAAAATTATCATGTCTAAAGAAAAAGAAAATATTTTCCCCCACAAGGGATGTCTTCTGTTCTTGATTTCTAGAAATAACTCCATATAAAGATTCATGATGTAAAATGGCATACAGAAATACAGTGTGATAAAGTATAGCAACTTTCCTTGAAAAGCACTATTTTTAAAAAAATGTGGCACAGGATTACAAAACGATCTTAAGATAAAAGCCTTTGATTAAGATCAAACAGGAAGAGATAGAAACATAGAAGGGGAGTTAGAGCAAAGAGAGTAAAATTTGTCTTCATCCTGTCTTTTATAGGGGCCTAAATGGTCAGTATTCACTGAAAGAAGGGCATTTGAATGGCTTGGTTATTGTGAAGAAAAGTCAGAAGAATCAAGGACAATTATATACACCTATGTCAGCTTAGACAAGTTCAAAATGTTTTTGTTCATGGACTAGAGAGAGAAAAATTTATAGCCTGAGGAAGTGGGAGGTCAGAAATGGTATCAAAGAACATTTAATGATAGTTGTTATATTCTTGTGTATGTGTGTGTATACATACATACATGCATGCATGCATCTCTCTCTCTCTCTCTATATATATATATATATATATATATATATATATATATATATATATATATATATATATATATATATATATATATATATATGTTTGTCTCTTACATTTTAGTCTTCTCTACATATTGAAAATATATTTGCACACATTTATGTAGAGATTATATACACTTTCAGTAAATAAAAGAGGCTGAGATTGTACAAACAAATGTGAAAAGTGACAAAGCAAGAAAGAAAGAATAAAAAGGTGAATAGAAAAAAGAATCTTAGATAAAGCAAGAGAAAGCTAGAGAGAAAGGAGAGCAAATATAAGGAGAAAATGATACAGAAGATGTAAAAACAAATAAGAGACTAAGAGAGAAGGAAAAGAATTATAAAGAAGAAAGAAAATGAAATTAGGGGATTAAAGAAAAAATGAGGGTAAAATGAAATAGGTTTCAGGAAAAAAACAATATCAGAGAGATGAAAAATGAACATTTTAAAATGTATATAAGAGAGAGAAATAAAGAAAAATAAGGTGCCTTGTTTAGATAGAAAGTTTGAATAAAAAAAAAATGAAAAATAAAGTGTAGAGAAAGAATTGCAAAGCTTAACAGGAAAAGTAGCTGTATAAAGTGACTGCAAAAGCAAAGGGAAAGAAAGAAAAAAGTCAAAATAAAAGAAAGTAGAAAGAACACTTAAAGCCCAATTCACTTGACTCAGCCAGGGGCTAAGTGGTTGGACTCAACACCTCAGGAAATAGACAAACACAATGGACTATAATTTACTAGTCATCTCTTATATTTTTCATTTAATAAACTCATAGTGTCAGAATGTCTCTTAAACTTTCCAAACAATTCTAATAAATTCTGGGGTGTATATCTTTTAATGCTTTCTTGTTCTTTCTTTCAATAGAAATCAAAATATAAAAGAAAGGGGGTGGGGAGGTTCTGGAAAACATTTTAAATGTCTGTGAAACAGTTGTAAAACATGAATAATTGTGAAATGATATTGCTTGTATTTTGTAGACTTCATGATTTGGGCCGAGTGTATATCTCAAGTATTTTTAATCTTTACCACTTGATACTGTGGTGGAAAGATGCTGATTAATTATTTTGTCAGGTAGTAAATATTTAGAAAATAAGGGCTGCTTGAAGTAATTAGCTATTTTCGCTCACATTTAACTTTTGTATTCAACAATATTGATAAAGCATAAACATGACAAACAACAAATCTCTTTTGTAACAACAATAATAAGAATATTTTATATAACATAAAACATACAAGCAATAGGTGTAGGTTGAGTTTTGTGAATGAGAGATTTTGTTGGTGGGTTTTTATTTTGATATATAAACTCTTATAGTGATATGAAGTGTTCAATGAAATTGAGTTCACTAAGAGAAATATTTGTTTTATGTAAGTGTGTGTAACTTTAGTGGAATTTGTGAATAAATAAACTTGTTTAAATTGAATTTTAAACAGTTTGTAAAACAATTTCAGAAGTGTAATTTTTAGTGTAACAGTTTAGTGACAGAAGTTGTTTGCCTTCAACGATATACATTTGTGTGTCAAAGATTGAATAAAATATCTTACAAAAATGCTGGAAAGAAGTTTGTTCTGTAGTTAAGAACTAAACTTAGTGAATAATAAATTCCAGTGTAAGAAATGTTCTGTAGATTCTGTTGAAGATAAATTCTATGATTGATGAGAATTTTCAATTTGTGATAAATTAATCCAGATATGGTGAGTGAGAGAATTGAATTGAGTTGCATTAAATTAACTTGACAGGACTTGTTTTGCATTGAAGTAATTCTAACTTTGTAACTTCAAGGAAACAAATGCCATAGAGTAGTTTGGCCATTGTTAATTGTGCAAAAAACCCACTAAAGTAAATGTGCTCGTACACTCTATTTATTTATTTTTCAATCACTTGATCGGCTCATGAACACGTTTAAAGATTTGGGCAGTAACCTGAGTCTAAACGCTATTGTGTAGGCATTGTTGCAACTTTTGATATATATTGACCAATCAACGATGAATAATGTAAGATTTAAGCTTGGAGCCTGGGTTGCATTTAGGTTGCACATAATTTGTCATTAGCAAAAGAAAATATACAGTGAATGTAACTGAATATTTATTAACCAATGAAAATCATTAAATCAGAATAATATGATAATTAGTTAATGGATCCTTGGTGTATTGAGGTTAAACTCTATAATACCATTCTGTTCCAATAAGGAAAAATAACTGAAAGAAGTTTCAATTTATTATTTAATTTTTATCTTTAACCAAAGAATTTACTATAATTTTGAACTGTAACCATTGGGTCTAGAACTAATTCCCAATGGAAATTGATAAGAATATTGTTAATAAGTTCTATTTTTTTTGGGTGCATGTTTTGCAATAATACTAAATTAAGACAATGGATGTATCTGAAACAATTCTAAGCCTTTATAGCATTGCTACCAGGGATTCTAGAAAGAGTTTTAAATACCAAAGTTAAAAGTAAATTAATGAATAAACACTTAAATAGTATCATTTGTTTGTAAAACAGAAAAAATTGTTGCTCAATGTCATTAATATTAGAAAAGATCACCCAAATGAATATGGATGTAAAATTTTAATATATTATAACTGAGTACAGATTCAAAATCAGCCTACTCAATTTTGTCTAAAAAATGCTTTTTACTCAGACAGCTAAATCTTTGTTTTGAAATGTAATTGATAAATTATTGACTCTGTCAAAACTATTAAATAGTTCAGAGGGAATATTTTTTATTATTTTGTGCTGGCAGATATTGGAATAACAGAAAGTTCTGAATTTTGAACGGATTAATATTGAATTTGGTGTGAAAAAGCGCAACTCTCAGACAATGACAAGATTAGAACTTTTTTCATATATGTTTTGTGTCAGCAGACATCAGGCTTGAGCAAATCTTTAATCTTCTTGGTTTCACTGTCTAGAAGTTTTTTTTTATTTCCTACTTGAAATATTTGGATTTTGTAAATCACATGTTGTATATAGCAATGTGAATGCAAAAAGAAGAATAAAAGACAAACTGAACGTAGTATAATTGTAATTATTGATTTATTTTATATATTTCTTTTTTGTTTTAAATAATCTCTTACTCTTATTGTCTTTTATTTCAATTATTTGCCTGCACACACATATCTGAACGTAATGACATCTAACTTGTTAGTTTGATAAAATGTTGGATCTTTTAAAGAGAGGAAATGTTCATGTGTATTTTCCTAAGTATATAACTTGAAGGAAAGTTTGGAAGTTTGTTTCTCCATCAACCTGTAAGTGAACAAACAGCTTTTCTTTCTTTCTTTTTCCATTTGACCTTCCCTCCGACTCACCTGTCCAGGGTAAAGGAGGCTTGGCTATTTATCTTTTAAGCAAAGCCAATTTACCAAAAGACTCAACATTTGACCAAATAGAATTTTCTCTAGTGCATGGGTAAATGTGTACTGGTTTTATTTTTTTTCTCTCTCTCATTGTGATTAACACTCCTGAAACAACAAATTCAAATGTAAGAATCAATTGTCAAAGTTTATTTAAAACTAATTGTTGATTTTGAAAAGATTATTAATGTTTATAAATAACCTGCAAGTATTAATTAATATAATAAAATCATATATTTTTAGATAAGTAATTGATACTAATTTAAATTCTGAAGTATCCCTATATTACTACTGCTACTACATAAATTGATGATATTGCTTGAAATCTTTGTGTCTTGTGGATTGTTTTTACTCAAGAGGCATCATGTGTAGTCTTGGTTTGATTGAATCTGACCCAGATTGAGGAGACAGTTCCAGGGATATAAACTATCAGTATGCATTTTTTTTTATGTCAGCCTTAAAGATTAAGGAATGTTGGGTCATGAAAAATACCAATATACAAGAAAACTAAACCTAATTGAAAACACTTCATGTGACGGTAAGCTTATACAAAATAATGCTGAAACCAACATAAAATCAGCAAATATGATTGCAGCTATGAATTTCTCATTCAAGATCAATATGTGTTATTTAATACAAGCAAAATTTTCATTTTTTGAAACTAAAATTTTCTTCAGATAAAAAGAAGAATTCTAATGATAACATTACAATTAGCAAACTAAAAATTTACAGCAAATAAAAATACCTTTTTAAATTAAGAATACATTTTTCTTGCATTCTCTGTAGGGTTTTCAAACTAATGAAAACTTGAGGTTTTGAATGATTCTATATTTCATAGGGGTCAGAAGGTTATGGGTATTTTCATTTGTTTTCATTTTTTCCTAATCATGTAACCTTTAGATATTCTTCCTATTTTAAACAGTTGCATTTTCATTGAATTCTTAGAGATTAAAAAAAAAAAAAATTCATTGTTGCAGCTAAAAAAGAACTAAAATGTCAGCAGCACTGGTTCTTATTCTTAGAATTTCCTTTCCCTAATTATGGTCCAAATTTAAGATTTACAGAAATCCTCCAATGCTTAAAAGTTTGCACTGAATACAATCAGAATTTTTTTCCTTATCTGTCATTGTTTGAGCCAAACATTGATACATCTACATATGACCATAGCAATTTCTTAATAGCCTCTTCTTTTATGTAGTGGGTAACCAAAATAATTCATATTATTTATAGATAGGAAGGTGTTATAAACAATCAGAATGTGAAGAAAATATTTTTTGCTTCAATTTAAGGTCTTTTAAGCAACAATTATTTTACATTTTGTTGTAAATGTTTTATTTTCCTCATTTGAACAAAAAATACAAAAGTGAATAATAAAATTGATGAAAATTGCAAAGGAAAAAGATAAATTTCCACTCAAAAAAAGAAGTAAAAATAAACATGGACAATTTTCTTCCAACTTACCCTTTTGCCTAAACTCAAAGAAACTTGAAAAATGAATAATTATTTTAAGGATAAACAGTTGTAAAATAACAACATAAAACTGCTGATTTTGCAGTTCGGATTTTCTATTACGTATAATAGAGCAGGCTTAGCAAAGAGAAGCAGTATAAAAGACAAATACAAACGATATATTAGGTTGGTGCAAAAATAATGTCGTTTTCTCACATAGTAACATATGTGAGAAAACGACATTATTTTTGCACCAACCTAATAGTTCTTACACTATTTCACATCTTCATGCCACAGGGAATATTATTTCTTCTGTTCCTGTTATTTTATTTTCATTATTATCCAAATATATTTAATTCTGTATTTTCCCTTTATTCAGGCACTTTATTTCTATTTTTAAATGTGAGTAAATCAATTATTAAAAAAGAAATTCATAGCTTCATGCCTTGTGATAAAAATCTCTTGGTTTTTGAAGGAAGAGAGGAAAAAAGAAAAAGAATCTCACATAACTGATGCAGGCTTGATCTCTTCACTCTTCTGAATATTTACTGACTTCAGGCCAAGAGTAGCACTTGGTTTCAATATTTCATGAAACTAGCAGTCAGTATGAAGCACTCTTTCATCAGAAATAAAACAAACTTTAAACAGTGTGTGTGTGTGTCTGTGTGTGATCCTTTATTTCTCAGTCAAATATAAATTTGTAATTAAGGCTTTTGTCTATCTGAGATTATAATACTTCAATGATCATGCAATAATAAAATATTTCAATACTCCACAATTTTAGACAGCTGTATTATGTTAAATGAAATCAGAGAATTCCTGTTTTTAATGAATTTTCATGAAGAATTTGTCTGTGAAATGTCTTGGAAAATATATTTTGCAATTATTTATATTTTTGTTGGTAAGAAATGATGTTCAATTACTCTTTTCAATGCAGAAAAAAGATATTTTATATACACTATAATTATCTAAAATTTAGTTATCAAATTTATAGGACTGATTAACCTGTTTTGTGTTCTTTATTGAAATTAAAATTATATTTTACTTATATATTTATATATTTAATGCATGTACATGACTAAGTATGCAAAATGATAATGTATTGAGAATTATGTGAATAAATATGAAAATAAATCCCATTATTATCATTTTAATTACACAAATATTATTCAATTAGTCAAATATGTCTGATTAGACATAAAAGCAGACATAATTTAACTTTTATTTTTTGTTTTCTTTAACATTCATCACCTTTTTATAGCCCAGTTGTGATAGCACTAGTTTTGCAGGCTATTGATTGTGGTAATAAAATTTATTTTTGAAATAAAAATATTGTTTCTAGTATTATGTTCTTATACTAAATTTTAAGTATTTTATTATTATGCTCATTTTAAGTTCTTTTACACTGGCGGTGGGTGGATTGATTGATTTCTGGGTTTAAAGGCACATCAACCTTCATTAGGGTTGTGGTTGTGAAATGAAGGATGAAACTATCAGATTGAAAGGTAAGACTCTGAATTCCATAGAACAAAATATCATGGAGTTCATCAGATTGATATTTTGAGCTCTTTTGGAAAATATGCCGTTCTCTGTAAAATGCTAAAATAATTTCTTTTTCTAATTCAAATAAGTGGGGATTTGAATTGAAAGTCTTTGTGTTTTCAAGGAAACAAATTTAGTAAATATTCTGTTTATTCTGATAATTTTCTTCACTCAATATCAGCTGACACAGAAATTGATAGTTTCATTTAATTGTGATGCAGTGCAAAAGTCAAACATTCTATTTTGATACAAGTAAGCAAAACTGATGTCAGTTTGAAAGAAAGGTGCAGCCAATTTTAAAGAGTTCTAAACTATCACAAAAATAGTTTTAGACAAATAAGTGTATCCAGGCTTGGTAGATGTATTCATAAAACAACCTGTCTCTTATATATATATATATATATGTGTGTGTGTGTGTATATATATATATATATATATATATATATATATACAAAAATCCTTTCTGAGATGAACATTCAAAGTTTTATAAGTAGATATCCACTCCTTTTGCAGAGATATATTATTGATTTATTGAGGACAGTCTAGAATAATTGTTAAGCATACATACACATATCTAAAAATGACATACAGGTATATATGTCAGTATGCAATTCTTAGAAAAATATAATCATACAAAGCTGCATATATGCAAAAACTCATACAGGGAGAAAATTAAAGATTGGGACAGGTCTGAATAAATGCTATACATAAATGTTTATATCTTGAGACATTTATAAATGCACAAGAAAGTTTTTTTGTTGTTGTTGCTTTTTTTAAATCATCCAAGGTAATACAGGAAGTTCAAAACAAGACAGGATGAAAAATGTGGAGTGAATGTCTCTGTAGCTTTCTTTTTTTATCTATATATAATTACTTTAAAGCACATGAACACAAGCACACACTTTTAGTTAATGTGCCTGCTGCCAAAAAAATGGACTGAAGTCTACTTAATGTTGGAGAAATGCTGTTAATAATCATCAACATACATTTCTATGAGGAGCTCCTGAAAAGTTCTCAGCCTAAGGGATTCCTAGAATATTCTGTTTGGTCATTTGATTAGATTTTTGAAAGTGAGTTGATCTAAGAATTTTTCAGCATCCTCACCTATGTCAGGTGAATAACATACTTAAAACACTAGTTGGTTTTCAATATTTAACTAAATTAACATAGCAGGCAATTATTACTTTTTAACTATTTACATGTACTTAAGATTTTATGTCCTTCCCCTTACACTTGTGCTGATATACAATATTTCCAGTTTGTTTCAAATTTATTTCTGTGTATTTAATAAGAATTGGAATGGATAACCAACATCAGTTTTTCAGAGAACAACTTTAAATCTGTTTTTGTTCTCTTTACAAATAAATTCAGTTCACAATCTTAACATTACATATGTGCATAACACATCATAATCACTCAGTTTAAAAACTTCTAAAATTAAAATTTTACATTTATTTACATAAAGTAAAATATTTAATAACATCTTCTACATTGAGTCTGTTGGAACCCCCCCCCCTCCTTAGTCCTTTTACGCCACTCTGTTACTCAGGATCATTTACAATTCTGCAATGTTGCAATCAGTACCCTGTAATAATTATTTGATAAAAGATTTTCCTGGTCAACTTCAAATATTTTTTTTCAAGTTCTTCCCAAAAAGTGTCCTACAAATTTTAATCTATTCTTCCGTATAGTTTCAGAGAAGAGAAAAATTTTGCCATAGCACTCATTGTTTGATAGGAGTTAATTACACAAGATGTTAAGAGCAAGTGTAGATCAGAGCAGAGCATACTAGTGTAAGCACTGTTTAGTATTTTCCTCGTTGATGATGGCAGAAACAGACAAGAATATAAAACCATAGATAAGCAATAGGAGAGGCAAACTTTAATCCTCTTTCAATTATAATATAGTTTGCTACAAAAAAAAACTAGAGCAAAAATTATGCAATGATTTAAACTAAAGTGTTCATACTGGACAATAACTCCAGAAGCTGAATGTTTAAAAATTACTTATCACCCAACTGGTGTCTATTTGGATAAAACCTGATCTTGACAACCAAGAAAAGCTACTCTATGAATATGTAGATACATTTACTTACTGTTGATGAACAAAAGGTAAATGATAGCTATTAACACACAAAATTATATAAGCAAAAAATAGGGTTTGAAAATAAATATACACAATATAGATTCATGGGAGATGTGGCTTCTAAAATTGCAAGTGTTATAATGAGTGTTTGGTTGTAAAGGAAAGAAACAAAAAAAAGGATTGAATTTTCAACAGTGCATATTCATCAATATGTAGAAAATATACATAGTTGTTTAAAAGGTGTAAAAATTGTTCATATGTGGTTCTTCAGTTTCTGTTGGTAAGGAAAATGATTAGGTGTAAGAGTTGACCAATTTCTTGGGTTGGTTGGTTGAGGTCACAGTTGGTCTGGAGCAAATTAGTCATTTGTGGGGTTTGATGTATGTCCTTTTTCATGGCTGAAATTGACACCTGTGAGGTGTTTTATGAGCTGGCCATCAGGTAAGGCCAAGATGTTGAAGCAAACAGCCTAGTAAGGTGGGTTGGAAGGTTGATAGCAGAATGTCTCTGTTGGTCTCTGGTTGAATGTGGCATCAATGAAACAGGGTCATGGCAGTGATAATAAGGGAGGCCTAGAGTGGATAGTGAAGGTTGATTGAGCAGAATGTTGGATTCTGGTCGAATGTAGTATCAACAAGATGGTGGTGATGATGAGGGAGGCCTGAAGCTGGATAGTGAAGATATTGATGTATTAGAAATCAAAGTGGATGGCATTGGAAGTCCAGTGGTGTTGAAGCTGGCCTGTTGGCTGCATTCTGTATGTAACAAGTTGGTGAGGTGAGTGAAGTTTGGGTGAGATCATTTTTTTTTTTTTTTGGTGGAAACATTACTAATTGCCTATCATATTTTATTGTGGGCATTTGTTTTGTGGACTGGATGTGATGCTCAGAGCCATTGCACACAAAACAACATTTTATTTTGTGTTTTGATTTCTTAACATTCACACCTGGCCAACATGTAATGTGAATCAGAAAGAGATCTAATTGCAGTGGAGTATAACACAAGCAGCATCCAATTTTTCATAGAGTAAAGGATTAGAGCTTTGAATGGTGATCTAAAGTGATATAGACTTGAAATTTAACATCTTTGGATTTGATGGTCAATTGTATATTTGAAGAAGTTTACATGAAGAGTATCATGCATACAAACTGCATTAGAACAATAGTTAAACATGGAGAGTGTCATGGTGTAGAGTTGTATGTCTAGAAACAGTGTTGGCCCATTGTATCAAATTTAGGAAATTATGGATAGTAAACCTTATGTAGAAATATTAGATAAGGCTGTTACTATACACCTCAAGCCATATAGGTTGGTGATGAGATTTTCAACATCATGCCACCAGACAATTCAGAACTTATATTAAAGACAATAATAGTGATATGCTGTGGTAGCCAACCCAGTTATTAATCTTCAACTCCATTGAGAATCTATGGCAACAAAAGGTTAAAAGTAATATTTGATACAATAAACATAAAAATATCAATGATTTCAACAATAATAGGATGGAATGTTGGGGAAAATACCTTTGGGAATAATAAGGAATTGCATTGATAAACATGTATTGATAGTTTTTGTTTATTCTACAAAATCTTAGAGGATGATCATTCATTTACTCCTTTTGTTTGTTTCTGAAAACTGGCTTTATAAAAATTGACAATAATTGAAGTGTTTCTAAATTAGTTGACCATGGAATTTTTGGCAGGTTGACATTGCTGTACCTAAAGTATACGTATTAAAATATCTGTCATTTAAAATAGCAAATATATACCTTAATCTATTTTGGTTTAATGGACGTATACCAGGTGAAACAGTAAGATTATCCATCCCTCAAAAGGTTTAATATATATAAAAAAAACACTAAACTAATTGAGTTTCTTTTTCCCAGATTTTCAGATAAGACATTTAGCCATCTTGATACAATTTGTCATAAGAATCACTGAAAAACTCACAAGAACAAGTTAAAATTGTATTGTGTTAGACCCACTATGTCTTCTCAACTGAGCAATGGTGAAAGGAAAAAATTATTCAGACCTTCAGTAATGGTACCAACATTCATATTCTGGCTTCCATCTTCCAAGTCCATTTAAGAACCATCAAGAGAATAGTGAATAAGTTTAAAAAAAGAGGGAACCGCAGAGAAGAAAACTGGATAAGGAGGCCTAAACAGGAAGAGGGATCATGATTTCAACTTAGAGTTAAAGAGATCAATTAGAAAAGATCCAGTTCAATCCATAAGATGCTTGGCATGTGACAGAGGAGGTTCACCTAGGACAAGAGCAGTGAAAAAAGACTTGAAAATGAAATTGTATTTGAAACCTGTGAGGCACTGTGTTACTCCAGGACAGAAAGTTAGAAGGTTAGAGAGGGCGAAGATAATCTTGAATAAGTTGGAAAATGATCCTGGAATAATATATATATATATATATTTTAACTTTATTTCAATCTTTCATGAGCTTCTGATCCTTAGCTATGATTAATTAATGATGAGCATGTCATTTTCATTTATGATTGATTTCATCATGATTCTTCTGTTAAGCTTAGAGAGTAATTAGACATTCTTATTACTCAAAGTAGAGTTCAATAGTGTTAGAAAAGCCTTGGAGAATTCCAGTAAGATGTGTTTAATCATTTCTAAGACAATGATTCAAAGCTTAATCTAACAAATGGACAATTTTGCTGTTACACCCGGTAAATTAGGTAAGATCAAATACAATTTTTAAACCAATATATTTGCTTATGCTAAATTAAATGATGCTACTGTATGCATGCACACTCAGTTTAGTCCACTGTGTCTAGTTTTCCTTTTGTTTTGTGCTCTTTTTAAAGTCACTAGTGATTGATTTATTTTTTAACACTTAACCTTTAAAGCTAGAAACAGTGGCATAGCTATTGTTCTTACCACCCAGAATGGCCTTCAAGTTTGCACCCCCTTCCCAGAAGAAACACAATGCACATTAACCTCTTAGTTCATATATATATATATATATATATATATATATATATATATATATATATATATATGGTGGACTCTCCTGTCGTATTCAACATATGAGGGTCAAGCAGCTCAGTTTCTAGGAACCGACAGTCAGACACAAGCACATATGATTTGATTATAGTGGTGAAGGATTTATGCAGAATCAACCAAACTTTTTGAAGGACCGAATAAAGAAACCTGGTGCACTAAGTGTCACAAGGTCCTCAAATGACCCTTTGCAGGTTTTTAATTCAGAGTTGTCCTTCTCCTAGACTAGTTGTCATCCAAGGCTATAGAACCCAGTCTCTCCTGCTATTTACTCATAGGTGGAGGGAGGAGAAGAGGATCAATACTTTTTCCAAGGGTATTAGCACATAAATGAATGTAATAGATTTGACTGTAATTTGAATCAGCTCTCCACTTCATCAATCTGAGCGACTATATATATATATATATATATATATATATATATTTAAATATATTTTTAAATCAGGAAAACTTTAAAAACTTTTTGCGCTATTAAAAGAAAGACAAAAACAAAAAATACATTGTACTTTTAATTCATAATTTATCAGTTTTTTTAATATTGATTTCAATTTTCAATTCTAACAAGTGAGTTGTCATAAATTATATGCCACATTAACAGAAACACAGGTCTTTTTTCTTTTAACACTGTAAAAAAATGCAATGTCTTTTTAAATTATTTTGTTTTACATAGTTCAAATTATTATTAGCAAAGTAGTAGACTGATAAGTTCAATAAAATTAATTTCACGTTTAAAAACTGAAATAAATGTTATCATACTTTTAATTCTTAATCTATTTTGCTTAATAAAACTTCAATTATCTAAACAAAAATAAAACATTGCATTGTTTTACTACCAAGAAAACATGTAAATGGAAAAATTGAAAAAGATACTCATTTTTGAACTTTAAATGAAGTTTTTGTGCTTAAGAAATAAATATATATTAATTTTCAATTTTCTTTTAAATTTCAGTTCAACATTTCCAGGAAAAATTTGAATGCATGTAATATCCTTAAAGCACTGGAATTATTTCAATTTATTTATTTATTTTATGATTTATGAAAAGTAATGATTTTATATCCATATTAAAGCTAGGCCTATGATAAAATAAAACAACTGGTACACTTATTTATTTAATTTTTTTCACTTACAAGTTCACAGACATGAAAAATCAAAATCAAAAAACTGACACTAAAGTCTGGACTTCTCACATAGATGTGAAAAAACCCATGGATTCACTAAATTCACTTAATCGAACCCACATCAAGCTCTTTAAAAATGTTCAAATTTTTTTTCACACTTTTTGTACACAGCTTGTAAGTGGGGTTTATTTCACCAGCTGACAGCATGTTTTGGAGACAATTTTTCTTTTATTGATAGCCAGTCATATCAAAGACAAATTGGCTTTATTTCAACTCTATCTTCTTCCTTATCACTTCTTTTTTTTGACAAAAATTATTGAAATTATGTTATTGTCTTTTTTTTTTTTTCTGAAAGCTCACTGCAGACCAAAAGCTTGATATTAGCTTGACACCTTCATGTCAATTGGAAAGGAACGATTATGCTAGTGTTATGGGCATTTTCTCCTCAGAATATTATGAGCACACTTTCTGACTGATGATGAAGATTGTCAGAACTCATCTACTCATAGATGTAAATGATCTTACACAAATGAATATTAATAACTATGATCAATGATACTTACAACCTGATATATAATAAAACTGATCAGAGTTTTTCAAAAGCTAAAAATGAAACAAGAAAAAATCATGTTTACAAAATAAAGGTTATTATTTCTACTTATACAAATTTATATATTTAAGCAGATGTACAATTAAAGATTAAAATAGCTATACAATGAAAATATCAAAATAGAAAAAGGAAGAACACTTTGAAGGCAGTGCTGTCAACCATTTTGACTTACTTGGATTCATTGTTAATGATATACGGAACAAATGTAAATAAAACAAACAATTTTTTTTCCTATGCTTAAGCTGCTATTGTTCTTTTGAATGGACATAGCACTGAGTCGGCCAATTAAAAACTTTGTCATATCAACACATTCCTATAAGTGACATCTTGAATCAAGAAGAGTAATAAGAGCATTAGTGGTCTGAGAAACTACTTGAATGATCTTCTCTCTGAATACAACTCTATAACAGGTTTTCAGTTGAGGATAAGAATCAAATATTAGACAGTCTTACTGAATGGTATTGGTCGATGATTCCAAATGGTGGGTGAAATGTATTGATAGATATGGCAACAGAAAAGATGGGAACACTTGATTGAAAGCAAAACCATGTGGCTGAGAAATCAATATAAAAATAAAAATCCACTGCTGTCTGTAGACATGGACTTTGTATTGATGTGTATATATGGCTGTATTAACAATAGATAATGAGCCCTAAGCGCACTCTCATCCAGACTAGCCTTGTTAGCATGACTGTAGTATAATTCACCTCCCCTGACAACCCTGTGACCCTTCCTTCCTCTAAACCATGGCTAAAGATGAGAGGATTCTTTTTATGAAACAACTTCCCAACCCTAACAACAAACCCTGATACCTTAACCTTGTGATGTTAATCTTTCTCTTTCCATACACCCTGGATACCTCAATCAACCAACACAACAATCAACAAAATCTGGTCTTCCTCTTTAAGGAAATAGGTCAGATAAAATTTTCTCTAACATGACAAAAGCCAATCTCATAATATGCATAACTTTTACATGCCTAACAAAATATATATAGCCAAATGCAAATAGACATACTTGTGTGTGTA
>OZ010584.1:48266156-48281156 GCA_963932145.1 Acanthosepion lycidas
ACCAACAGATGCAGGAGATTCTGAAGTCATTTGGAGGCTGGGATTGGAGCCAATGGTAATTTTATTGAATAAATTTACTCTTGCGTATTTCAAGATATTTTTCTGTAATTTTGGTAAATATATCTGCTAAAATGAGATGCCAGTGTTATTTTCATTTTTTTTTTTTACATAATTTAGACGACGATTTACCCATCGCACCCTGTATATAACATAGTATACCACACTGAAGATTTACCCATTGTAAAACTGATCATTGCATTTTATTCTTTGTGTCTTTAATTTGTTTTTACCTATATAATTTATGACATGGTAAACAGAATTTTATTAAAGTCATCATTTTTTATTTAAATTTTCATTTGCAAAAATTGATTTTTTTTCCTCTTAAATTTAATAATTGATTTACTTTAGTCTGTTTCTCTTTATTATCACTATGGCTGCAAAAAATCTTTTTTTAGTTAATCAAGGCTTATTTGAAACAGTCTCAAAGTTTTTGAAAAAATAAAGATTGATTTGCTCTGTTATTATCACATATAATTGCAATTACTTGACCATTTAAGTGGTTTATTGCATTAATATATAAAACCTTTCCATATAAAAAAATTGCATCTAATTTGATAACAGGTATCATTTTAAGAAAGAATTTTAGTTGACCATTTAAACATTTTACCATTATGTGCAATATTGTCATTGCTAATCTCTCAGAATCTTTAGCAAAACCAAATAAATTTCCTCTATGATGTTATGCAATAACTTGATCAACTAAAAGAAAATACATTTTCTCACTTTTAGGGATGATATTAAATATACATTCACTAAGAACATTACAGTCTTCTATCTTTGAGACTTTTGCTGTCAAAACTGATAATGCTCTCACACTTGGTAACTGTAATATGAAACAACAATTTTTTTCAAATCATTTTTTATATTTCTATAAATAAAATACTCCAGACAATGAATATAAAAAAAAATTAAATTTTATAAAAGTTAGTAGAGAGTTCAGTTTTGCTTTGTAAATTCATTGTAAATTGATTCCCTTGAAATGTCAAAACAAAATGTGATTTCTAAGAAAAAAAAATGAAAACAATAATCAAGAGTACCTATTAATTAAGTACTTCAGATTAGACAATACTTTAAAAAAGAATTCACAGTGCATAAACATATTTTATTTTGATTTGACTCTTGGGATCAATTTACAATTAATTTAATAGAAAATTGGACTCCCCTATTAACTTTTAAAAAATTTAAAACAATAAAAGCTATTGTGTGGATCTGGAAAACTCTAGGACTTGATTTGGAAATTTTAGCGTTTGGAAAATTAAATGGGGATGGGAAATAGGTAGGAATTTAAAATTCATATCAACACAGATTAGTGTAGCTTCAAAGATTCACTAAAATATAAGCATACATGATGAGAAAATTCTCAAAACTTATAAAATATTTACCAAAATCTTTGTTGTTATTGATAGTATCATGATGATCAAACTTAGTAGCTGTAGATATTCTGTATACACTGATTCAAAGATGCTTGTGAGCTATAGTCATAGCTCTCTTTATGCTAATTACCTATTAGCTAAACCAATCCCATTATCTCTCCCTGAATCTTTTGGGTTTCATGCCCTGCATGGATCTACACCTTCTACTACATTCCCTCCCCCTCTCACTCATTTCATAATTTCATTATGGGGGACTTTGATCTAGTTCTTTTATTCTCAGTGTCCCATGTTTCGTACTCCGAGTCTTCTGAAAAACTTTGATCATCCAATGATTCTTCTGCTCTGCTTTCATGTTCATCTACATAGTCATTCAAACTAGCTTTGGTTTGTACACCCTCATAATTAAAAAAACTGGAACAAGAGACAATGATTTCTAGCAGGCAGGAAAGCAAGAGGCAGCGAGGCATTTATTGTACAGGAGCAAATTCAGGATCACACTTCTTAATCACTGTTACAGGAATACCATTGAGTCTGCATACTTTGTGGGGATCAAGGTTAGAGATGATAGAAGATGGATGCGGTTATATGCATATCACTCAACAGAGATTTACTTCTAAGTGGGAAGTTAGGCAGGGATACACCAGAGGGAGTCAAATTTGAGAATTTACAAGTAAAGCATTTAGCTTTATTAGCAGAGGATGATAATATCCCAAATCAATTGAAGTGGGGAGGAGCAGAGACCTTGCACTTATGTAACACATTCTATAACAGAGCAGCCAGTAATCACAAGAACCAAAGGTTTTGGAGGCTATTGGATATAAGGTGGATATTTTAGGCACTGAATTGTTTATAAGAATTAGATTAGACTTTTTGAATTTATTGTAATGAATGATAAATCTAAGGTATCTGTTAGGATCAATCTTTCTTTGCATTAATGCAAAGAGTTATTCATCCTAGCAAATGTCTTAAATTTATCATATATATATATATATATATATATATATATATATATAAATATATATATATATATATATGTATGTATATATATGTATATATATAAATGTATATGTATGTATATATGTATGCATGTATGTATATATATATATATATATATATATATATATATATATATATATATATATATTTATATATATATGGTTTTATCATGGAAACATAAATTAGTTCTTTTCCATTTAAGTTAGTGGATAACACAAAGCAGATAATTTCACAGTTGATTTAATGCTTTTAATCAATACTCTAGCCTCGGGGAGATAAATCTTAAACATTTTATTTTTATTTTTTAATATATGCATGTGTGGAAAATATTTAAGTTTGCTGCATACACAGGGTGTTCAAAGGAGTATTAATATAAAAAAGAAAAAAAAAACAAATATTTGAAAATTATCAGATTTTAAAATCTCTTGTTACTGTAGGTTAATATGATTGTTTTAAATGTGGTACATCATAAACTTAGTGACTGGGATACAAAATGAAAATTTCCTCTATGAATGCTTATATTTTGCAAGAAGCACTTATTTTTATATTGCTCTCTTTAATTTTTATCTTTTTTTTTAATGAAATTTATTAAAAAGATTTTCCTATATGTATTCATGAATATAAACTTTCAAAAAGAAGTAAATGAAAATAAGATTTACTTTTAGATTTTCAGTTTTATTTTTATCTATCTATACTTTCAAAATTTAAATTGAAAATACCCTTCAATAGAAATTTTCTAGAAAGCCATCATAAATAATGAATTTTTTTTATGTTAAATAGAGAAAAAGAAAAATCCTTATTTGTGAGAGTATATTTACCTCTGCATTCTTAAATGTTGAACTCAATTTAATGTTACTGATGTTTTCTATAAAAAATCTTTTCAGTTTTCCTCTTACCTATTTTCATTTAATAATTCAAACTAAATAATTATAATTATTTATACTATGTAACTAAAAAGCAACAACAAAATGCCAAAAGGCTACTTTTCTCTTACCAAATGATCAATTTTTATTCATTTCATGAAGGAGAGGAAAAGATGGTCAGTGCTGCCAGATCTTGAAAAGAAGGATTAAATTTGAAGTGAAATTTTGTTCTGAGATTTGTTTTCCTATAAATTATGTATTCAGAGTGACATGAAAAAATTCTACATTTTAGCATTGAGGATCTGAGTGTTAAAGTGGATAGAAACATTGTGTATGAGAGAATTAGAAACAGATTATGAGAGTGAAATGATTCAGAATAATTGAGGTCACTAATTCTGATAACTATCAGGGTTCAGAATATTGCAAGTGTTTGATATTACATGACACTGTCTTTCTGTTAGAAAATTAGGAACAATACTATAACCAAGTGAAAGGAAAAATGTTTTCATATGACAGCGAAACAATAAATGTTTGGTATGTATATTTTGACATTTCAGAAAATTTGATATAATTTGTGAAAAGTTTTGTTATTCCCCTACAATTTTACATTATGTTTTGATTTCAGGTGAGAAACAGAATGTAAATGTAAGATTTTAAAATACAAGTATCCAACCATCTTAAAATTTGCACTTGCCCAAATCTTATATTATAAACAAAATACTTCTTGTTAATTTAACAAGTCCTACAGATAGAAGAAAACAATCATGCTAAGAGGAATAGAGAACAGATAAAGAAATACACTTCTGTATGAGTGCTTTTCCTCTTTTCCTTCTAGTTATATTCAATCTCTTCTTGTGTTATTTAATTAATACATAGTTATCAAACTAAACAACTAAAGTGTTCCATCAACAAATACCACATACCAACAACTTGGCATCAGTTTCAAGTATCTGAAAAGTGCTATCTCCCCTGAAAACGTAATAGATAGAGAAATTGATTCATAAATCATCAAAGTTAGTCAGGCAATGGAGAGACCCTATAACATTATGCACAAGAAGTATAACATATGCCTCTCAGCCAAGTTGAAAGTATACAGTAATATAGTAAAACTTTTTTTACTTTCCACTAGGTACGAATTGGGAATCTTGCATGTTCAGACATTGGGAAACTTTTCCCATGTAGGTTCTTCATTCCATGCAGAGAATCTAATAGCAAGATTACATCTCAAACTTTGAAGTCCTGAAGTGAATTGAATTCACCACTATTTAATATTTGCTTATTTAGACCTAACTTGGTGAGTGCAACATGTTACAAACATGCCAAGGTGTACTTAATGTATAGAGAGTTGGCATTTTACAAAAGACATTGAAACTGATTAAAAAAAAAAATTCCAAAAATTTGATCAAAATCAAACTTTAGTGGTGTATCAAACCAGATGAGCAGGAGGAGAATGCTGGAACTTTTTGACAGTGGTGGGATATGGTGCATTAAGAATTTGCAAAATTTGAGGAGGCCTGTTGTTAAGAATGCATTATTGCAGAAAGGGAGCATCTTGAAGTAGTGCAGGTTGTTGTGAGATCACCAAATTTCAGTGCTCGTGGTGTTCCATACTATATTAGATTTTGGCCATTTTAAGTCCATTTGAAAAAAACAAAAAAAAACAAACATATAGATAAAGATATACAAGATGAAAATGGAAAACAGAAAAACAGGATTTAAAATTCTGTTAACTAATCAACATCCTAATAGAGAATGTTTAAGAAGGCATATGTTACATTTCCCTGTACCAATACTATACAAAATTACTCTTTAGCTTTTCAAAAAGAGGGAGTTGCTTTTATATTTTTCACTAGACATTGACCAATAAATGTCCCTGAAATCTACGTATTGACAAGAATGTCTTAATAACTGATCTTTTCCTTCTTCAATTATCAGAATATTAATCTTGTTATGTTTGTTACTGAAAGGGTATCCAAAAAAATTCAAATCAGAGAAAAATAATGAATATTTTAAGTGAATGTTTTTTTGCACAATAAAAAATAAAATACAATGCAATGCTGTACTAGACAAGTATTTTAGTTCACAGTGGGGTTGTGCATCAAAACTATTTGTCATCTGCTTTTCACCACATCGAAAAGAGAAAAACTATCAAAGAAAGACAAACCCTTTGGCAACATGCAAGTGTTGATCAGTTCTTGTCATGCTAAAATGTAGAAAGAAATAATAAAGAAAAGACAATGTAATATATTTTTTGTTCTGTAAGATTATTTGATGTTTGATTTGTTTAATGAGAAAAAAGCCAGAAACAGAAATACTTTTTTTTTTAATGTTAACAGTTGAGAAAGGTTACTCTGACATTACACTGATTGGAATAGCCACATAGATGATGATAAACCTTTTTAATCATCCTTTTCTTCTCTCTTCTTTCCTGACTAATAAAGATGTGAATGGTGAAAAATATGAGTTTTCTACAAGGAATGAGCTGAAAATAACTTTTGACAAAAATAATAAAAATCATTTTTGCTAGTTAAACAAAATATAAAAATGATAGTAAATATTTCAGAAAAGAAAAATCAAAAATTGTATGAAAAGTGGAAGGAAATGAAAAATAATCTTCAACCTTTCATTCAACTGGAACACTCAACAAATACTTTTCTACTTTTCTTATATCTTATTTCATTTTCTTAGAGGAAACAGAAGATCTGAATATTAATCAAATTTTTATTAGCTCATTCAAAAATTGTAAAATGAAAATGATTTTATAAAAAGAAGTTGTTTAATATTTTGAACCAATTATGATGCAAATTTAGATCCAATGTATGCTTTTAACTTTTCTTGTAGACATTTTTTCCCCTGGTGTTAAGTAATATGAGAAACTGTCTTACTGAGAATCTAAAAGTGTTCTCATCTAATTTTCTAACTGATGCTACAATTGCAACAATTTATCTCTGGCATATTTCCCAAGTTCTTAATTATCTTGGACTTTCTGTTCCCTATCACTATTGCAGACAAACTTAGAATGATTTGCAGTCTATCAAGAAAAGGTCAGAAGCATAGCATAATTTATTACCTCCATTATATTTATATACTTCATGTGGCTTTATTCTGTTCAGTTTAGTGTCAGAATTTAAAAATGAGCCTCTTTACTGACTCTACTCTAAAATGAATCAATATGCATTGGTTTTGCCTGCTACAAAGCAGTGAGAATCAAGGGAAGTCATTTGCTTTCCATCAGTTTTGTAGAACAGTGTTTCCAAAACCCATGGTTGTGACCCAAATGTGATTTGCAAGTTTGCTCCTGATAGCTGTGGGATAGTTAAAAAAATAGAAAATAAAATAACAATACTAAAAGTAAGAAATAACACTTTTACATCTAAATTTTGGAATATAAAGCATATTTAATTTCAACTGCAACGAAAAAGAAAAACAGTTCTGAATAAGGAATGCCTAGTAAATGTATGAAAACTTGAGATATATTCTAATCTGTTTATATTCAATTCTTGTACAATGAAGTGGTTGAAGATTGACACTTTTGCAGTGTCATTTCTTAATCACTTTGGTGTGTGTGTGTTTTTTTTTATTTGGTTTACTGATGTGATGTGAAATACACATGATAAATCTACATGAAGTTGTGCATTTCTTTTTCTTCAATCTGTATATCAAGATTTACTGATTATTAAAATGAAATTGAGTAAAATTTATTACATAAAACTAAGTGAAAAAACACTGAGACTGTCATATGATGCCAAAGAGAAGATTAACACCTACACACCCACAGTTCTTCCTATGCACAAACATATGTGTAAACAACACATGTGATTAGAAAGATAAATAATGGGCCAGTCAAATTATGAAAATTTATTTCTCAGGGATTTGAATCTTGTTCCTCCAAAATAAAAACATTGGTTGGCAACTCAAAGCAGTAGCCTGCTCTTACCTAGAAAGGATTTTGGTCTATTGGTTGCCAACCAATACTGATTTAGCCTTTAAAAAGACTTAGTTTCATTTTAAACCTTTCTTCTCTTTTATGAACTTTAATTCATTTCAAAACAACTCTGTCCACTCTTGTCTTCCTTCAATGTCTTTTGTATTTTGATTGTTTGAATATATAAATTTATTGTTACCATTTCACCTCAAATCTTGTCTCTCATTTTGAATGTGCATGTATGTATATCAATCAGTTGCACTAACAAGCAATGATAGGATTATGTTTTCACCCTGAGGGCAGCGATGCTCCCTAAAATTCCATGTTTAAGATAATGGCCTCAAAAACAATACATGCCAATAATTTTTAATTTCATATTATGATGCCTAACTCCAGTTTAACCAATTCTATCACATCAAATAAATTCTTCAAGTTGACTCTTATACTATTTCATCATATATCCAAGACAAGTAATATTACAACAATGATTCAGAAAAATGGAAAAATTATTTTTTGTGAATACCTTTCATATTTCATACTTGCTTAATTCCTTTAAAATTGGACAGTTTACTCTTAAATGTATATCAATACAGTATACAAAAATAATCTAGTAGAATTTGATGACAAACTAGGTTTTCTTTGAAATGTGAAAATTTTGAAACTTGAAGATTATATTGAGAAACAAAAAGACAAAGAAGAAAAATTAATTAACACAATTTGGAAGAACTGTATTAGTACATTAATACTTTGCTATAGCACTTTTTGTCTTTATTATTACTTTCATTCATTATAGTAATGAACTGATTAACCTACAACAATCTCTCAATGTAACCAATACCCACACTTCAGTAATGGCTTGTTTCAATTTTTTTAAATTTAATGGATAGTATTATCCTAATATCTGCTTGATGATTCCCATAAATTTTCTCCTGGATTTGAATCTGGGCTATTTGCAGGCAAAATCAAGAACAGTTATCCACATCTCCTTAAACTATTCTTTGTAGATTTTATTGTGTAACCAAAGAAAATACAGAATTTTGATTTATCACTGAAAATGACCTGGTTATTAATCAACAGATCAACTTTGATGGCCTCTAGTTTAGATTAAACACTTCTGATTCAAATTTAGTAGCAGCTTCGAAAATATTTAAGCCAATAGAGTCTCCAGAGTGTTGTGGATAAAGAAAGAGCTGTAGCAGCATCATTCCAGACTTTTGAAATTTCATCACAATTGACAAATTGATTGGATATAAGGATCCTAGTCAGTTGATATTCATCACTAGTTGTTGTTTTCATTTTGGAACTGCAGTTGCAATATATTGAAGAAGTTTGTCTTGTTATCTCTGAGACAGCAGAGTGATGGCATCCCACCTTGAAAGCAATCTCCCTTTAAGTCATATCAGCTACCAACAATGTTAATGATGATTTTTGTCTCTCTGATATATCCTTGCCATTTATAATACTGAGCAACAATATGCTGAATGCAGAAGATTTCACTCTTTTTATACCAATACTTTACAGAGAGATTACTCATTAAACAACATCATATGTAAATTATTACATAAATTTAATCTGTCAAGGAGGAAATGGCAGATTATTTACATATAAGAAATTGATATATTGTTAAGAGTAAACTATTCAATTTTAAACAAATTTGAGTGAGAAATATGGAAGTTAATTGCAAAAAAATGCAATTGTCCATTTTTTTTTTAATCATTGTTATATATTCTATCCTTTCTGTGAAGGCCAATATTTACAGAGAATAGGTAAATGTTCTAAAGGTGAGATGTAGAGGAAATTACTTTCCTTAATTTTCATATAACAGAAATTTTAAAAACACATGTAAATGTTTTTGTATGTTGTTTTGAAGTAAAGTGTAACTGAAATAATTGTCCTTGTATTTATTCTGTGTTCCCCATTATCTGCCAGCCAAAGATAATACATAATTGGGAGGAAGGTCTATCTCATAAAGAATTAATGATAGCTGAGCAAAATGAGAGAAGATAATAGCATTTAATTTTTATTGGTTATATATATGCATGTACTCAAAAATAAATGAAAAGAGAAGTTTTGGGTCATAAGTTTTGTGAATGATATAAAGAAAAAATTACTTTTTTGTTAATCAAATATTACCTACAAAAATGTTTTTGAGAATGACTTTCATCAGTTAAAATATAAGTTTTTTATGGGTAAACTATTAATTGATATAATTTAAATACTATTATAAGTGATTTAAATTGGAAATAAAGCCATTTGCAATCTTTTCTTATATTAGAAATTATATATCTTAGTTTAATCACTGTATGGTTTATTTTATATTTTACTTGTATCTAATAAAAAATGATTACTTACTAACAATAAGAAACAAAGTAAATCTTTATTTAAGAGACTGAAATAACAATATGATAGTATAAGGGAACTTAAAACTTACTTGTGTGTCTAACAACAAGGAATCCTTTTATTTCCAATATTTTTTACCTTTCTTTTCAGACAATCAAACCCAGTGACCAATGAAAATCGTTGCTTCAGATTTTGGAATTTCTTTTCTGACCTTCTTTTTAAATTTGACATATTTTGTTTATGTTTTTGTGAAGAGTGGCTCGTATTAACAGAATTTGGTAGCAAAATAAGTCATAACATTCACTTTAATAAAGATAACACTGAAATACTGTAGTAAAGATTTATTAAAAACCACAAACAATAAGGAAAAGTTGAACTGAAAATATAAACAATATATATATATATATATATATATATATATATATATATATATATATATATATGTATATATGTATGTATATATATATATATATATATATATATATATATATACATATACAGAGAGGAGCACATCAAGCTAAATGACAATTTCATATAGGATACAAGTTCAAATCTTGTCGGAGGACAAATATTTTCTGCAAAAATTTCTTGGACATTCAAGCCGGTAAATGTTGTTTAATACTGTTTATTATAAACAGGGCATTTACTTAAATATTTGTATCTATAAAAAGAATGTATAAACATAAAATGTCTTAAAATAATTGTCCGACTTTGTCCATTATATATATATACTAGCAGCATGGCCCGACGTTGCCCATGCTTGATTCAAAAATCGTACGACTCATACAGCAATCGCTATCACTTGACTTAAAATATTTTTGCCCTTTCTTGCCTTTAAAGGAGTGTCCTTTGCCGTGCTGATGTTACTACATGCCTTATTTCTGGCCTATCTCACACTGCAAATTATTTCTAAGCTCTATACTAAACATTAAAACTGTTACGAAAAAAGAACTAAACAAAATGAACACAAAATGATCAGCTTTAAAAAAGGACTCATAACTGGAAAAACCAAATGAAAAATGAATGTTAACAACAAATACTTTTTCACATCCAACCCAGTTCTGCTGAATCAGAATCAATGTTGAGTTTAAGCAAGCGAATGAGCCAATTGGAGTAAAGTGCCATGCAGATTTAAATTTTTCCCACTTGTGGCGAATGCAGCTATCAGTTTTTTTTGCATGCAAGTATGCTAGTTAACAATTCATATCAGTCAGCTGTTGGCTTTCATGCTGGCCAATAGAATCTTCTTGCCTATTCTTGGCAGCCATCTATAGGCTCTCATTCTGGCCAGTACAAAATGGCTGTAAACTACATGAAAACTGCTGTAGAAGCATGAAAAAATTGATTATTTCCACTATCGATGGGAGTTGGGAAATGCAAAGTCAGTCTTGGCCTTCTTGCTAACTTGGAGCATGTGCATGTAAATTTTGGTGCAAATCCATTGAAAATTGCGGCCGTCCATTTGTTACACACACACACACACATCCTGCCTTTTATAGATAGAGACTATTTACTATTTACTATTTGATGGGAATTGGGGAATGCAAAGTTCATCTTAGCCTTCCCACTAACTTGGATCATGTGCATGTAAATTTTGGTGCAAATCCATCGAAAACTGTGGTCATGCATTCATTATACACACACATTCTGGCTTTTATATATATATATATATATATATGATAAAGATAAATGTAGTTTTGATTAATATTTATACAGACAAAAAAAAATGGATATATAACTGGACAAATATCACAGGCCCATAAGTCAAAGACTACAGGAAGAAGGTAGGACATTTGTCAGTTGAGGAAAGGGACATCACTCCAACAACAACAGCAGGAGAAGCTTGACCTCAATTTGAGAGAACCTACCCGATTGAAAAACACTATTTTGAATATGGCAACCAACTTAGACTCTTTTGGTTCAGTTTTCTTCCCCTTCATCTCACCTTTCCAGTTTTCCTCTTATGTTTTCCTTCAAGTAAGATTTTGTTCTAAAATATATCAAAAGGGATTGAAAACCTTTCAAACTGTCTACAAGAACTTTTGGCACACAACAGAATATTTGTGCAATTCTTTCAAAACACTTGCTTATTATTATTATTTTTTTGCATAGTTTGTATTTGCTATTTGTATTGATTTTTGTGATAGCATTTTTCTCATTATAAGATCCTTCTTATGTTCTATAATCATTTATTTAAATTTCTAGATACCTCACCAATGTACTTCAGGAGAGATATTTGCAATTTATGTTAATTATTTCTATTTTGGGTTTAATATTTCATTATTTTGTTGTGTATTGATTAAATACATGATTGCTTTTTATTTTGAAGTTAGATTTAATAAATTTCCTTTTAATTTTAGTCATTATGTAGGTAGTATTATGAATCCAATTTCCTATCAAGCTTATTTATATTACTTCCATTTTTTGTTTTATGGATTTTGTAAGCATTCCTCTTCACATTACATATATAATAATTAAGATACTGGATGGGTTTTAAAGTATTTTCAATGTATTTTTTTTAATCATGTTCATAGTGAGGGCTACAAATTTTAATTGCTCTTGAGTAGAAACCTATATTCATTATTTACAGGTTATACTGACTAAATAAACAGAAGTGCTCAAAGTTAAGAATCGGTCAATGAGCCAATAAACAAATTAAAAAAGTAAAGTTCCTTAAATGTAGGCAAAAAATTTGCATTGTGAAATTTTTATACATAATTTTTTTACAATCTGTAATGGAAATATTAGCTGTTTCCTTTTCAGCAAACATTTGGTATTCATTGACCAATCAGCAAGTACTGTTGAAATTTCTAAAATCTTTCTCTTAAAATAATTATTCAGGAAAATAGGTTTCTTAAGTTCAATAGCTGTTATAACTCTTTCTATCACTGATAGGGGTTTCTTCCTTAACCTTTTTTTATTTGAGGTAGTGTGGAATATCAACCTCTTGATTATGTCATTATTATTTCTTCAAGTTACTTATGAAAGTTAACTAAAGTTTCCAGAGGGACAAAATCTAATGCGATGAATTAATGTGAAATAATCATATTTTTTTAGGATATTGCACTCATTATTACATGACAAATTATACCAAACACAGAATTATAAGAAGCAGAGCTTAATAAATCTTTGTCTTCTGACTCTAAGATATTTCACAGAAAAGATTTGTAACAAACACAAAAAGATCAACATGAAAGGAAACAATTTTCTTGATTAAATCTGTTTTTTGCATTTGCTTACCTCTTCTTATTTATGAAAGTTAATACGTATTATATATATATATATATATATATATATATATATATATATGAGAAGGTTTCAAATATTTTTAGGTTGACCAAACAGAAATTTTTAATCCTTTCTTGGTGAGGTTGAGAACTTTTTAGTACTCACATATATGTATGTGTGTGTATATATATATATATATATATATATATATATATATATAACCAAGAATTTCAACAAAGAAATGCATATTTACATTCACTCAAGTGAGCTATTATATATATATATATATATATATATATATATATATATATATATATTCAATATTCAATAGAAAAGACTGATATGTATGCTCTTAGACATAAATAAATAAATAAATAAATATATATATATATATGTGTGTGTGTGTGTGTGTGTATACACACACCCATTAATCTTTATATTCATAAATATACACCACATTCACAAATTCTAATCAATCAGAATATCAATTTTGCTAATACATTTTCTTTTATTGATTTGTAAATCTGAGGAATGAATTGTGTTGAGGTTAACAGGCAAGCAAAGTTGGCAGTCCAAAAAGAATTAATGAAAAGTCATTTAAAAAAATGAAAAATAGTAAGATAAAAATTAAGCAAATACACACACATTCACATTTCCTAATATGCATACAGATATTATACATCAAATTTATGCATGTTTGTTTATTTCTTTCACCCATTTTTTTCTTCCTTAGAATAAACACTTTGAATAAATGAAATCAGTTTCTGAACAAGATGGACACATATTTTAACACAGTGAACTCAACACAATGATTAGAAGTTAAAATGAAAAGGAACAACAAGTATTCCTTCTTTAAATAGAATAAAACAGACCTCTTCATGTACATACTTATAAAGAGAGACAGAGTCAAATAATGCAAGAAATCTGTTTTATTCAGTATTGGACCACTGATTTTGACCAAAACAGATTTTTTTCTTACAGTCAGTACCAGAAATTATCCTTAATGACAATAACAATGTTTTTGTTCAGGACATTTCTCAGACCTTAGAAGTGTTCTGAGTCAATGGTTTACTCACATAATCACCCTTACTTGGAAACATTAAAAAGATTGCATATAAAATATAAACAAAAAGCTTTTTCTGCTCTTCATAAACAGTTGGAATTCAAATCACCTTTATGATCTTGTGTACCAAAACTGAATTAAAAGAAATGAATACAAGTTTTCTTTGAATTGTAAACCCTTGTTTTAACCTTTCAGATTTCTGGGCAGTGCTAGTGATGCTAACAGAATGTAATACCAGTTTTATTAATATATTTTTCTGATATTTAATCTCCAAATTTTTAATGTATTAATATTCAGAAATAATGTTCATTACATCTCCTTATTGTCTAACAACTCAATCTTTTATTGTCTTATGTCATGTCTCCATAATTTTAAGTAATTAAGTAATCTCAAGACAAAAGATATTTTTACATCATATGTGGTTGGTGCTGTAAATTTTCAAATGTTTGATTTATAAGAACCAGTTTTACAGCACTTAGCACTCATATAGGTAAAGAATGCCTTTATTATTTATTAGAATAATACCTTTATAAGTTATTTATTCATAAAACATTATATAAAAACTTGAAAAATTCTTTTCTGTATAAGTAACACTGTATAGGAGCTTTGGTGATTAACTGAATAAACTATGTGATTAAAAAAGAACTGGTTTTGTGAAGATTAAAAATGCTTTGGAGAATATCTACAGTCAGTTATGTGCCATGTGTGATACACGCTTAGGTGATCATGTATCTTTTGATACATGACTCATAAGGTAGATTTTTTCCCACTGTAGGTTGCCATTTCTTTCTGAGGTAGACCAGTTGCCATCCAAGGCTATAGAACCTGTTCTGTCCTACTATTTACCCATAGCTAGGGGGAGAAGAAGAAGATTCATACCTTTCCCAAAGATATTAGCACATATACTGGATTCAACGCTATCCATTACTCCACCATGCTTAAGCATCTCTAATGCCCCAACAGAACGATGCATGGATTTGACTGGAATTCAAACTCGGCTCTCCAATTCCTCTATCCAAGACACTATCCATTACTCCATCATGCTTAAGCATCTCTAATGCCCCAACAGAACGATGCATGGATTCGACTGGAATTCAAACTCGGCTCTCCAATTCCTCTATCCAAGACACTATCCATTACTCCATCATGCTT
>OZ010584.1:48283656-48351156 GCA_963932145.1 Acanthosepion lycidas
TATTCAATAAAATAGACATTGGCTTCAACCACAGTCTCCAGACGACTTCAGAATCTCCTGCAACTCTTCTGGATGGTCTCCTTATTTAAGTTGATGAATGCTGCCATAATCCTTGCCTTCAGTTCATCTTTGGTTTTACAAGGAGTTTTGTTGGTCTCTCACTCAACTGCACCTTACACGTAATAATCAAGGGGTTGCAGTCTGAGGAGTTAGATGGCCAGTTAGAAGGGCTGAGTGGTCGCATTAATTGTCTGAGAGCCATAACTTGGTTCTCCAGCTTGTGAGGCATGGTGCAGATTCCTGTTGTCAGAATATAGTGTCTTCTAGCAGCCACCCTCTTGACCCAGGACAACATTACCTCCTCAAGGCACTTGATGTAGACCTCTGTGATGAGTCTGAGGCCCTCACCAACAAATTTGGAGTTCTTTTCTTCTTAGAATGTTCAGAGTGAGCTTTCCAAGGTGGTATACCTTTGTAATCACCATTAAACTCATCCAACTATTTCTGAATCCTCTGCAGTGTCCTCAGATTGGCAGCCAGAAATTCTGAAATGTTTGTATTCAAGCTTCCAGTGTGAATGCCAAGCAGTACAAATTTCTGGCAGTGTGAATTGTGTCATGGTGGTCTTTTTTATCACAGGCAGTGCCCAACTGACCCTACTATACTGTGCAGTCAACAAAATCAAAAACATACAATGTGCATGCACAAAATGAAAAATATAAAATGGTGATAATTTACCAATTGCACATTGTATATATAAAGAAATGAAAAAGAGGAACACCTGTTTTTGGCAGCAAATTTGATTCCTTGAGGAACTTCATCAAAAGTAAGGAATAAAATTCATTGCAAAAACGATAGACATTTTTTAAAACTTTTTTTTGCAGATATATTCATTTATATCTCAAATTGTATACACACACACACATATATATAAGATATACATTTATATATGCATATTTTCCTTGTTAGGTTATTCTGCTTCATAAAATTTATTCACCTATTTTACATGAACAGGTGCAATGTTAATTTTAAAAAAATGAGAGAAAAAAATTGTAAAGTAAGAAATTTTAATCAAATTTAAAGGTAGATAAATGTAAGAATATATTTTATTCGTTTTCTGGGAATTAATGAATTATTTTCTTTATATTTTTAACTTTAACTGTCTTTATAAGTACAGTTGATTAATTCCCATGAGCTTTTAAGATAAGACATTTGTAATTATCAATCTGTTTTTAGATTTGGTGGGAGAGGATATTTTAATATGATTGAAGTTATAATTAGTTACTGTATTAAATAGAAACTGAAATAGATTATAATTACAAACAAGTATTTTAAAAAAGAATTTAAAATAATTAAAAATAAAAACTATATGCTCCAGATATTTTAATATTGGTTGGTTCTATAACCCTGAGGTTATTCATGCATCATACTGGATTTTAGTTCTTTATAGCATCTTGAAGGACAAAAAAATTTACCTGGCAGTGTCCCTCTGTTTCCTAAGTATCATGTGACAGGTAAATTACATGGGACCATTAGTAGAGAATAAGCCTTTACCTATCTGCAGCATGTCAGTATTGTGATCTTTGTCAATATATCCATGATATCACATGGAACAGTGGATTCATGCCTTTCTGTGATGTGTATACAAAAAACCTCAGCTAGAACTTATAATCATTATATTAACAGTATTTATGATATTTTTGCTCCAGAATTTATACTATTTCAAATTATAAAATATGATACACACACTCTCTCTCTCTATATATATATATATATGTATATATATATATATATATATATATATATATATATATATGTCAGACTAATAGTGTGCAACTAAACAAAAATAAAAAAATAACTGCTACATGTTTCATCTTTCAAGAGGACTTCAGACTAAATGATTTTAGTGATGGAATTGATGGAATATATATATATATAGAGAGAGAGAGAAAACAAAATACATTAAACACTAGTTATAATTCTACATTGAGAGAAATACTGGGGATACAGAGGTGCTTAACATTAAATTTAAAATTTTTGACATTCCATGTTTTTGAGATACACAACCTAGCTAACCTTATTCAGCTTTCTAACTCTATTGTTTTTAAATATCCCACATTTCAATAGCAGTAATTTTGTTCGGAAAAGAAATATTCATTGATTCTGGTGTAAATTTACTATGTAAAACTCAGAAATTAGTGCACTTTCTGTACATTTTTGCTTTAATAAATTACAGCCTTTCTTAAATAAAGCTGCGCAAACTGTATTCTTTAAGTCAAAATTGTGGTCAGACTTATTACAATGATCAAATACTGTCTGCAAATTTAAATTCCTAGATGTTGCACTATGTATGTAGATCTAGTGACATTTTTACAGATTATTTTGTGAATTGCTGCTTCAATTTAAGGTTATTATTGTTTTGTTTTGTCTTAATTAAATCTCATTGTTTTTGAAGTAGCTGGAACAAATTATATATTAAGGTTAGATAAATTATTTCCAATTGTAATCATTATTCAGTTGGAAGGTAGTATTATGTGCCTGTTTTATCAAGATTATTTATATCTACTGTCCATCTGATTACTCTGTTCTCATTCTATTCATCATTAATGTTTTTGTTCCTAATTCTTCCACACCCTTGTGTTCTAGTGGTATTACTGCCTTGCTTGGAGTGATTCTGATTTAAAAAAATATATATATTATTTACTTCTCTGATTTTATGAACCTGCTGAGCATTATATATAAAATAATTAGGATGTTAGAGGAGCTCAAATATATTATCAACTAGTTTAAAAGCCATCCTATTGGGCAGCATTTAAGCAAGCTACTGCAGGGTGCTCTTGATTGGGCCTTCATCAAAATAGGCAGAGAAGAGTAGATGAAAAAGGCAGCAATAAACTACAAAACTCAAAATTGATTGCTGCATTTAAGTATTGTATTAATATTTATGCTTACCTTTTGAAGGTTCAATGATAATTCTTTTGCTGCCACTTAAAGATAATTTGATGTATCTGGGTCCTTATTTTCCATACAAACAATTATTTTTATTTCATGGGTGACTTTTGTTGGATTTTGCAATTAATTTTTATTATTCCCAAATTTACTTGCAAGTTATAAAAATTGTTATCGTACAAAAAATTTGTCAAAAAGAATCACATAAGAAAATCACTGAAAACAATTGCGATAATGAAAACTTGGGAATCCAAAAGTTTAGGATTGCAGGTCCAGATCTGGCCCAGAATGTTTTTAATTTGCTCACAGAAGTCAGCCTGATTCCAAAATGGTATATGTTGAACTATGGCTTCTAGGAGTAAAGTTGACAACAATGACAATTTAATTTTGAAACACTGTAATTTGAGAACAGTAATTTTTTTTCATTTGAACATGAGCTATTCAAAGTTAGAGAGTTGTATTCCTTTAATTGTTTTGATCAGTAGAAGCCAAGATGGCAGAATCCAAAAACAATTGCAGTAATGAAAACTTGAGAATACCAAATTTCAGAATTATGGGTCTAGATCTGGCATGGAATGTTTTTAATTTGCTCATAGAGTTGGCCTGATTCCAAAATGGTATGATATACTGATCTATGGTCTCTAGGTGCAAAGTTGAAAAAGTGTGACACACTAACATTCATATTTATTATATAGACTACCTTAAAAGCTGCCCTATTAGGCAGCATTTAAGCTAGCTCCTATGGATAGCTTTTGAATGGGCCTTCATCACAATAGGTAGGGAGGAATAGATGTGATATGCAACAATAAGCGACAGAAGAACTCAAAATGGATTGCTGCGTTTAAGTATTCCATTAATATTTAACCTTACCTTTTAAAAGTTCAATGAAGGAGATAAGCTATTGATAGTTGTCTCCCTTTATTTGAAAATGTGTGAGACACTGACATTGGCATTTATTATATAGATGTATTTCTCATCATATAAATATTGAGTGTTACAATTTTTAAGTGGTCTTAAATAGAATCCAGTAATTATTCAGCATTTTATTTTGTTGTTATGGTGTGAATAGAAGTTTATGAAATCATTTTTATTGGTTGATTTTTGATAGACACTTAGTTCTAAATCATTATTAATATGATTGAACATGATATTAATGACAGGTATTTTTGCTTCTGTTTCATAAGTAAATTTGATTTTACATTTGATGATGTTATATTTATTTATATTTTACAAATAGTATTGTTTTTCAAGGATGCATTAAAGCACTTCAAGGATGTATATTGGAAATATGTTGTTCAAGTAAAATATTTGGAATGATCCAGTTTCTAGAAATTCTAAAAAAAAGATAAGCTAAGACACTGCTAACAGGTGATACCAACATTTTGTCTATAAAAATCATTGTGTAAAGTGAAATAGCATTAGTTTGTAATAAGTTGGAAAATTTTTATTACATTATGCATCAGCAGAGAGAGATTAATTCAAGCATTTGTGAAGAGATATATTAGTGTATAGGGGCTTCATATCTAAACTAGCTATATATATATATATATATATATATATATATATATATATATGTGTGTGTGTGTGTGTGTATGTGTGAAAAATATATAGAAAATAGGAAAGAACTCATTAGGTAAATAATCCAAAGTTCTTTAGTATTTTTGTTATTAGGTTGGTGCAAAAATAATGTCGTTTTCTCACATACTAACATATGTGAGAAAACGTCATTATTTAAAAAAAATAGTGCTCAATACAAAAGTAGAGCATAAATATAATTATTTATTTAAAAATATGATTCCAATATTATGTAGCATGTTGGAATCATATTTTTAAATAAACAATTATATATATATATATATATATATATATATATATATATATATATATATATATATATATATATATATATATGATACTTTAAAAGTAATTGATATAGGAACAGAAAGTACACTTTGATCTTACTGAAAAGCAAGAAGACTTGTGAAGAGGAATTCTTGTTGCTCTCTAATATGACATACAAAATTAACTTGTCTATCACTAAACATTTCAAATATTCTGGCTACCTGATGAAAAGATATAAATATGACAGATAAACTCATGGCTAGTCTAGATATGAAATCTCTATACACTAACAGATAAACTCCTGAATACTTGTTCAGAAGTTATAGGATATAGTTTCTGACAAAAGATTTTAAAAATACAGGAAATTTAACTTCTGCTTCATCTTAAATAAACATAATTTTCAGTTATCCTGATCCAAATTACTATTTACTTCAAATCTTATCAATAACAGTACAAACACTTAAAAAACAAATATGATGCACATATAAATAAAAAAACATTATAGTTTAAATAATGTAAGCATAATCTGTCACCTTGTCTACTCATATTAAAAGTATTGCAGTATGTTAGCCGATATTACCTGTATCTGGCATTTAAATCATATAAACAGATATGTAGGTAGGCCTTTCACACTTAGAAGATATATGCTACATATTATCTTTATCCTCTGGTAATTATCATATTTAAACATGAAATATTAGCACAGAATAAATATGTATATAAAATGTAACTTATTTTTTAGAATAATTTGTTAATCACTTTCTTTCCAGAATATATAATTCAAGTATGATATTAATAAACATAGAAACAAAAAAAAATCAAGCAATCAAATATTTGTTATGTCCAAGAATATTTGTGGGAATAACTTTCACCTGATAAATGTGCATTTATGTTATAGTTAAATTTCAAATAATTTCAAAATAAATTGTAAAGAAAAAAAAATTGTTTCTCATAAAATATTCATCAAATGTGATGCATAATTAAAATTGTCTTATAGGCCATCTTGTTTGCTTCTATTTTTTCAGCCATACCATTACATTGAGGGACATAATAATTCTTTAAATACCTTCACAACATATATCAAATAACTTCCAATCTCAACAAACCCCACTGTCCTGGATGTATATCTATCTAATAAAGAAGATAAAAGGATAGAGGTGGGAAGGATTGCTATTTTCTAGCACTTTCTTTCTGACACTTATCCACAGAAAATACTGTCTATCTTTTGAAATAAGATATGAGCTGTAGAAGAAGATAAGCAACTTATGGGGTTTAGGAGCAAATTTCTGCTAATGGGCTTAAATGTGTGAAAATCTGTCATTCTGGCTCTTACCCAGTTGTACATGATTTTGTAGATGGACGTCCTTTTATTTAATGGCAATAATTAGTAAGGCAGATTAAAAAGTTTGTTTTCTCTCTTGGTAATCTGTTATTGTTGTTTATCAGATAAAAGATAAACCAACATTCCTGTCTTAATAGAAATTTGTAATAAGACTACAAAGCATAAATACAATCCCAAGAAAAAAAACATTAATGCTTATTATATATATATATGTATATATATATATATATATATGTATATATATATATATATATATATATATATATATATATATATATATATATATATATATACAAACTGTATTTTTCAACTCTTCTGATTTAAAATAAGTAAATTGATATTAATCCGATTTAGTGAAGGCATTTACAGTTTTGTGCAGTGAGAGAGAAACAAAAGAGTTCACTGTTGGCACCTGATTTGAAAGATAGAAAAGTAGTAAATGAAAAACAATAGTAGGGATTAAAAAGAAACAGAAATAGAGGAAACAATCATGCAAAAATAGTAACAAATTAGAATTAGTCATATATATATATATATATATATATATATATATATATATAAATGCAAGAAATGTCGAAAAAAACTTTTATATATTTGTATTTTGAGATGACTATGAACAAGTGGTAAATCTGATAAAGAGACATTGATGAATGAATAGTTAAATAAATCAGAATTGTAAAAGTAAAAAAATGGACAAGTGAAATAGAAAATCATGAAAAAAATATTGGAAAGACATTGGTGAAAATAATAGTAACTAACGTAGATTGAGTCCAAGAGAGCCATGTGAATTGGTTGCTTTGATCTGATAAAACTGAAAAAAAATTGTAAGATTAACTATTAATAATAATCTAAATCAAATTTTATATACTCTATAGGAACATAATTTTCAGTCACCCTTTAACCACTTCTTTATATTGACACACTGACAATCAGATGATGAACACTCAAAAATAGATTAAAAGCAAGAAATATTGAAGAATGAAGCAAATAAACAGAGTCACAAAAATACATGTAAAATATAGATATGCATTCTATAATTGAAACAGATTAAAAATTGCATTTTTTCAAGTGTTGGATAACATTTTCATTCAGGTAGATAAATAGACATATACACACACACACACACACACACATATATATATATGATAATGATATATATATTTTTTTACATCTTGTCACACATATATATAAAATTTAAAATTTTTTATATTTATGTAGGAAATGTACTCAATATTGAGAAGAGAATGTATGCAGATATAAACAGTATAAACATAGAAGTCAACAGAGCATAGTGACTATAAGTTTCACACTTTGTGACGATTGCTTAAGGCATGAAACTATGGTTAAACATGCAGTGTTGATTTCTATGTCCACACCACTTCTATCTATCTATCTATCTATCTATCTATCTATCTATCTATCTATCCAAACATATATAGCCAGGGTAGTGAGCCAAGCCCTATTACAAATGCTTGCTCAATCCACATTGCTTACTTGTGGTTTATAGTGCAACTATGCTGAGCAGATCTTAGTTACAGTTTCTATGAAATAGTGTATAGTCTGGCATAATCAATTTCTTGAACAGGGCTAGTATGCAGAAATCCTCTGTCATGGGGAATTATGACTTCATACCAGCACAACCATTGGTGGCTTCTGAATGGCATTGTGTAATAAATTTAATTCACAAAGCTTGGATCAATTGATGGCATGGTTTTCAAGCACTTTCTAAAGATGCCATTTTCTGGAATTGCTTCCTCCAGTTAATAACAGCAATGAGTCATGTTGACGAACACTTCGACCATGGTGAGATTCAAACCAGAGTTTCATGGCCAGAAAGCAAATGTTCCCATATAGCATGCATACATGTATAGAAATACATAAACATGTATGAGAATATAGTTTAATAAAAAAGGGAATAATATAGACCAGAAAAAAATATATATTGTAAAATATCCTAGGAATTAGAGCTATCAAATTAGAATAAGAATAGGAGAAATTTATTAGGTTGGTGCAAAAATAATGTCGGTTTTTGACGTATTTTTTAATTTTTTAAAAATTTTTTTGCACCAACCTAATATTAGGTCGATAGACCAAGAATAAATATGTTGAGAAAATATAAAGGAGTCCAAGTTGTAACAATAAAAAGAGTATAAATCAATGTTAATATTTAGCGAGACAGAAAATTACATTATTTCTTATAATGATCAGTGTGAAAGTCACTGAAATGGAAAGGAGGAAAAAGCAATCATATAAAAACCTTCATCAGACAAGTACATTATTTGAAAAGGTTTAGTTGCATGCCATTTATAATATCACCTTGACTTCAGCTAATCCATTATCATAAGATTTACAGTAATAATCCCAGATAATGAGCAACCTTTGTTCACTAGTTGATGAACTGCTGCACCTGATGATGATAAAACATTAAAACCTTCAAAATACAAAACTGCTTTTTTAATAGAAAGGCATAAAAACTAATGATAATTTTAAAAATCTTAACACATAATGAAACATTTACTTAGACATAAAAAAGAGCAGATTGATAAGTCTATAACTTGACACATAGTTTATTACCTGATTTTTTATTTGAAATATTTATTGTATAATGTTTGATCTATAGGACTTAAAAGTGACCAATGAATTAAGTGCATTGTCAAAGGAGATAGAGTTAAAAGATAAATGTTTATTGGGTAAAATAAGTGCCCTTTTCATCATTAGGCTGTCAACTTACTGATGTACAAAAAATCTTTCAAACAGGACATTTTTACTAATGGATTTTTCAGACATTTTATGTGCAACATATTTGAATCTTTACATATTTTTATATTTATTAGCTTGAAACTGGATTTTAAATCTACCAACTCACTGTAAAGAAAAGAAAATTGAAAAAACTATTTTATAGTTCATTTTTATGTAGTGGTGAATATATACTGTTTTAGAACTTGAGGGACACAAATGTTGAGAAATTTTGTGCTGTATGAAAAAAAGGAAACAGATTTCAACCAACAAGTTTCCCAATCTCCCAATGTTATATTTATTTAAAATTTCCTTTCTTTTTGACTACACCTAATTAAGAAATGAAGGTACCAAAATGAAAAATGATCCTTTAATTTTTAAAAGATGAAATCTGAAGATAAAATTAATGCAAAAGTATTTAACTTACTTCCTTGTACAGAATGATAGTTCATTAATTACAGTTGAAAAAACTGAAAAAAAACCCCTAATATTTCACATATTATAATTGATTTCCACGAGGAATAAGGATTATACATAGTTTAAAACAATCACATATTATTTACTGCTTTCTTCAAAATGTTTCTTAGTTTTTAATATTAAAGCTTTCATATAAAATGTCATCAGTTAATTCATTCTGAAATCTAATTGGAACTATTCCAAATAAAATATTTCAAGAATCAATTTAAGTTTTCACTTAATATTCCCACATATTTTTGTCAATATTCTTATTTTCTATTAATCTATCACAATATGTAGCAATTATCTCATTGTTTTTATACAATATATAAATAATATATTTAAAATAACCTGAGATTTTTGTTGAAACCTATTCATTTTAGTTTAAATCTATCTCTTCAATTAGTCTTTGTATAGCCATCAGCCAAAAGGTTTGCATCTGATACATAAAAAAATGTTAATTCAAGTAATTGTCATTTTAAGGCAGATGAAAACATTTCAGTGTTTAATTATTCAACAAAATATTTGGGTTCTAACTCTGGGAAAATTTTGCACTTGAGATTTTAAGTCAGTTAAAATATTAGAAAATGAATAAAAGGGGACAAATATGACAGAATCTTAACAAAAAATAAAGAAAACTTATAAGAAAATAAATCCTTTCAATTCTCAGTGAATTGAAATTATTTTAGGAATATATTTTTCTCAACAGTTGTCTAAATGTATTGAACTTTTAGTTTATGCAAATTCTAAAAAACAGAATCACAAGTCTCAGCTTGAGATAAAAGTATTCTATTTGTTGTCAATGAGATCATTTTGTATTTGTTTGCAATATTATCATTGATTATGATACATGTTATCTCAATTGTTCCTGATAAAATTGTCTTACTTGTGGTGAGGATTCTTTTTATTTTGATACTATCATTCCAATATCCTAAATAATCTAAGATGCAATGTTATTGTAATTTCTTTTTCAATTGATTCTAATTAAGAAAATGTCACATTTACTTTATTGCTGTTTTTGCAGAAGTGTTTGTATAATTTTTTAAAAAATTCTGACTGTTGGTCTAGCATACAATTTTTTATGTATTTTAGTTTTTGTTTTTATATCATTCACACTTGATACGTTCAGAAACAGTTTTTTTTTCTATTTAACCCCTCCAAAATTCTTTTTCAACTCTAGAATTTCATATTTACTTCAAGTCCAAGAATCTCTTTGGGAGAACTGACAACTATCAAAAATTAATCTGCTAACCAATGATGAAAATTTTTTTCACAAAAGCAAAACATTACATAAAAAATAGCTAAAAGACTTGTAAACTAGTTCCATTCAAACATCTCAGTAACAAGACTCTCCAGTTAGGCAAATAGAATGAAAATTTTCAATATTGCTACCAGTAAACTACAATCAAATCTGAGACATATAATTTTCTTTTGCATTGAAAATTACTTATTGAATAAGTTTATCTTTTTTTACCTCTCAGAAGCATGCTAATGAAATTATTCTTGTAATGTTTATAATTTGATGTTAATTTGCTGAGTTTGGAAAAAAAAACAAAACTTGCTCTAAAGTAATTCAAGACAGATGATACAAAATAATAAATTCGAGATTTTTGCCTCTTCAGTGAAAAGCTGATTATAATACAAATGAAAAAATTATAAAAAATATTTGGGACTGATTCTCTCATCCTAAGAGATTTTGTTAAAACATCAGCCATTACTACTAATATTCTAATTAATATTTCATAAGAAAATAGATCAAATTATATACTTATAAAATTGTACAAACCTAATTTAGGTTTAGAATATCAGTTTCTTTAGATTTTGGTTGATGTTAGTAATTTTTATTCACTTACAAAATACTATTCAAACGTCTGTTGTTCATTTAATGAAATGTAAATTATATAAATAGGCCCATTTATAAACTAAATATTTGTCAATCATACTGAAAGTTTTGAAGATTTATTTTTAAAGTTGTAGTTGATTAGATTGAAAGAGAGTGACCCATTTTAGTTTGTCAAAGCCATAATGTAATGAAAACTTATTGGACTTTTACAAAAAAATTAAAGAAAAGGGCACTGTATTTTTTTTCTTTTCCCTCAAATCAATAAAATATCAAAATCATATTTATTCATTTGGTTTACATCATAATTTTAAAAAGGATACGTGATTTTCATGTTTAGTTAAAAATCTTTTAATTATATATGAGGTCATTCTACTAGTAAGGTACAGAGTCTGATCACAATAAAATTGAATTCTCATTCCTCTAAAATAAGTAATAAAAATGCATGCTGACAAATGTTCATACAGATTTAAATAAGTTATATCCTCACATAGAATTAACTTAGAAATTTTTCCCTCCTAAAAATATAGACATGTCCATGAAGTATAGATGACATTTTATATTCGAGGAATTCAGAAGAAACCTGAAATACTGATAATTGGTTATGAGATAGATTTTTAAATGAAGGAAATTGCCAAAAATAGTTTGAAAGATTTAGAAAAGATGATTCTCCAAGAATAGGTCATTCTATTGAGTTTAATGATCTGCTTTTGCTTGAACTTGTTGGAAATAGCACTGTAATTTTTAAAGAATTAACTTGAAAACTGAATTCAAGTATTTCAATGATTCACTGTCATCTGCAATAATAATGATTTAGTTAAGCACAGATATAACCCAAATTTGACTTTGACCCAAAGTTATGATTAGTGTTTGGTGGGACCAAATCAGTCAGACTAACAGCAGACAGAGAATTTAAACATTGCTTTGAATGAAAAAAAAAAGAAAGCTGAATTTGCTTATTTGCAATTATGTAGCTTTCCATTATAACAAACAGTTTTGTATAACAGTGACCATATTTGAAAAGATTGAAAAAAATTTTTCTCTAGGATTTGAGGAATTTATTGAACCATCCTGATGGATTAAAAATGGATGAAGAGGTGGAAACTACCCACTCTACATTCTTTTCTTCAAATTAAGAAAAAATTGTATTATGAAACAAAAAATTGTATTATGAAACAAAAAATTGTATTATGAAACTTGTTAATCACTGGAAATTAGATAATGATGAAATCTAGGTTAATGAATAAATTCTAATTAAACAATTTTTTCTTGAAAAAGTTTGATTTTACTTATGTGCTGAGCTGATAAAAAAAAAAGTAGTATATTTTAATGTATAGTTTAATTTGTGGAAAATTGACCTAGTAGTTTTTTTATGCTTTTGGTTACAGACTAACAGATAGGAATATGGCTCCAATGAACACAAGTCTGATTCTTCTTATATTCAAAATTCTAGTGGAATGAGTTATGAAATGTTAGGCTGGTTTGAAAAGCAAAATTTATGATGTTCATGATGGTGATTATCGGAAAATCTATTTTGAACAAATTGCATCACAAAATAATGGCACAGTTTTCTTAGCATTGACCTAATAGTTTGTCCTTTGAAAATAAAAATACTTTTATATAAATAACTATTTTAATAAAAGAGAAAAAAAGAACAACTGAAAAAAATAGATATAAACTTGATGAACCAATCTGGTAAAGAAACTTATAAAACATATTTTAAACTGCAAAGTGTTTTTTTGCTTAATTCAGTCAGCAGTTTAGTTTGCAGAAAGTTTATTTTGTATTTTCTAAAGCATGTGGTGGAGCAGGTGTGAACACTTTAGGATGGACAAGCACAAATTGCTAGCATAAATTTAGAAAATCAAAATAAATAGGAAATAACAAAAAAATGTGTGAAGAAGAAAAAAAAAAGAAATAAGGAAAAATTTCAAAGTAGGAAATGGTGCTTCTTAAATAAATCTTTAAATTGGATTCCTAAATTCAGTCTTGCTTCTACTTGGAGAGGGATTCAATTTTCGAACGTCACCAAGAAAGGAATTTAATTTCACCAATAAAGCTGCAATACATTTATTCTAAATTTATATATTTTATGCAATGCACCTGTGCTCATATGTGTATAAGTCCATTCACTGGAATACTGATGTATGGATGCTTGATGAAAATCATATATATATATATATATCTATATATATATATATATAACAATTTGATATTTTTTGTATATGTTCCAGAATGTGAATAATTGTGCATATTGATGAGAAGTGCTTGAAGTGATGTAGACATGCATTTAATAATCTTGTATAATGTTTGTATGTGTATCTGCTTAAAACTATTTGTAGATACACATAATAATACTTTCATCAATTTACTAGTAAATGGTTTGGGCATATGTTAAATGAAGATCTATCTATAGGTCTATCTGCCTACATATAAGAAAGACAGATCTATCTCTCCCATGTTTAAGTGTGCATAAAATTTGAGTATACATACCTTGGTATTTCTATAGCCTCATTACATATACCTGTATCATTGTGTATACATATATCCATATTGGTTTGTATGCATTTTTTTTATGTTTCTATTTCATACTTGACAGCAACACATGTACATAAATGTCTGATTACCTTGTTACTACTATACATTTAAACGTGTGTGCATATATATATATATATATATATATATATATATATATATATATATATATGTATATGTATATATATATATATATATATATATATATATATGTATATATATAGATATATATATATATATATATAGATATATATATATATATATATATATATATATATATATGTATATATATATATATATATATATATATATATACATGTATATATATATAAATATATAAATATATATATATATATGTATATATATATATATATATATAATGAAAAAGCATTTTACATAATTATTCTTCAATAGTCTTTCTTTGTAAATACACTAAATTTAGTGATGCATATTAATTGGGTAGATCAGATATTATACAGTGAATATTTCATATCAAAATTCAGCTAACTACATGTCAGGTTACAGACTTAATGATTCATCCTTTTATGTACTCAGATGCAATTTATATATATATATATATATATATATATATATATATATATATATATATATATTCATGCATATTTCAACATATAAATGTTTATAGGTTTTAAGTGTAAACTGATGTTCAAAATCTTTTTTACTTTGTAGGTGCACATATTTACTCATAGAAGTTCTATCGTTGTACATACCTGTACACCACTGCACATGTGGAAATTCATAAAACCTCTTGCATGCAGTTTCATTGTGCTAAACATACTCTACTGACAGGTATATACAAGCATAATTATATATTCATTTAGCTCTGTAAATGTATTTCTGCATATATATATATATATATATATATATATATATATATATATATATATATATATATATATATAATCATTTGCATGAAACTGAAGATGTTTTTATTTTCATGTCTATTTTCGTGTGCAGACGTAAATTTGCACTTTAAAATTTATAAGTATAAACATACTCATTAATATATTCATTCATATATATATATATATATATATATATATATATATGACTATACATGTGCAAATGTATGCATACATATATTAAATATATATAAACATATATATTACTTTTATGCGTATATTATGTGCACATGAGGGTGTGTGTGTGTGCATGAATATGCATATGTTCAGATAGAGCTTAATGCAAAGAAACACTTCAATAACTTCAATAGCACAAAAATAATCATTATTTGCTTGACTTAAAAGCAAAATAGATGCAAAGAATGCCTAGCAAATTGCAAGAAAGTATTATATTAAAAAACATTCCAAAGTGTTTATTTCTTCTTCTTAGACATGTGAGTGTGTCTGTGTGTGGGTGTAGATTATGAAATGTCTTTGGAAGAATAATCAAAACTGAAGAAGAAAAGTCTCTGTGAAAATATGATTGCAAAGATTTGAATGTTTTTCCTTCTTTATAGAAGTGATATTTGAAAAGCAAATGATTCTTCTATCTGCCTTCAATGCAATGTAGGAAATTTATCTTTGAAAATTGCTGCAAAGATTATTTTGCCAAATTTTCCACCAAATGCTATTTGGCTTTTAGAATTTATCCAGAATGTAAATGATTCTTTAACTTTCACTCTTTCCAATCATTTTCAATGCCTTTTTTTTTCTTGGTGGATTGCTGGGAAGGTTAAATTCTATATAACACATGATTGTATGCATTATGGTTAGTATTCTCAGTCCTTTACAAACATCAGATAAGTCATTTAACACTTTATAAATAAAAATGCCAGCCATCCACTAATATCTGTATACACACAAATTACAATTAAACACAGAGTGTATATATATATATATATATATATATATATATATATATATATATATATATATATATATATATATTATGAAATGGATTAAGTCCAACAATTATTTATTTAAAAAACAGAGTATTTACTTAGATGAACTGTATCTATTAAAAATAACATATAAACAGAAAATATATTAAATAATTGTTGGACTTGATCCATTTCATAATATGTTGTCAATGTTTATGCTAAAGTATGTTTCATGAGTAGATATGATTGTTCAAGAAAGATTGTTGAAGATTTGTTGCTTATAAACAGTAATTTGGACTTTGCTAACCAGATCAATTGATGCTTCCATAGAAAACACAAATACAGGTTCAATTCCTATCTAGATACACATTTTCTTTTATCAGATATCTTGAACTCTTGGCCAGTTGACATTAATTTCACTGTTTAAAAAAAATGGAGGTCTACTCAAATATGTGTACCCACTAAAAATAATAATAAGAAGAAATAAGGCTGGATTAAAAAGCCATGAATTGTTTATATATGTATATATATTATAAATTTACTAATTTAAAATTTTGCTAGACAGGAATTACTATGTTTCAAAAACAGAAACTAAAAACTTCAAATTCAGTTATAGAATCAAGTTAGTCCTTAGTCCTGTTTCATTTTCAAGCAAATTTTGGAATAGCTTATTTTCAAATTTACTGAGTTTTATAAACACATACATTCATAAGGATACAGGAAAATCCAATCATTTTAACAAGAGGCAGTAGGGTATTCATTTTCAATGACAACTATTGTATCAAAATATGAGTTACTTTTGAAAAAAGGTTAAGTCAAGGTAGGTTAGGGGTGCATTTTCCAATGAATGATGACATGTTCAAAACATGTTGTCTGGTCTTTCTTAACGATAAAAAGTTTTTTGGTACTTTTGTTTTGCTGTTAAATTTGTAAGTGTATACATAAATATTTTTTTCTAAAAGGGTTGTTGTATTGAACTACAATTTTAAAATCCTATTTCTAATTCTAATTACTAATAGACTATACTTCTTTTAAAACAAATAAATGTAACAGAATTACTTAAATTATTTAAAAATCATTATTAAATATCAAATATAAATAGGTATATTTCATTTATCAGCTTTTTTTTATACATTATTTAAGTAGAATCTTTGACAATGTCGGCAAAGAATAGCTATTTCATTTCTTTGATTAAGTAAATTTTTGTTTTTTATTTTCAGTGCAACATTTATTATTAAGAGGACAGTTATGAGGATTTCTGCAGTTACATAATTTTTGTTTATCTTCATCTCTTTTTATTATTATACTGTTTAAATTTTTTTGGTCTTGATCTAAGTGTTTATTCAAGATATTAGCATCATGTTTCTTAATATTTTTTTCTAAGTTTTCAGTACAATTGTAACTTAATTTTAGGGTATTTTATTGAAAATAGTACTGAGTTTGCTATCTTTAGGAAAATGTTTAATGATTAATGCAAGGAATTTTTGTCCTAATTTGTTCTTGACCATTTGGTTGTATGGGCTTTATTCCAAGTTATTTTTCTACTTCTGTTTTTTCTATGGTTTCCATTTTCATTTTTAATGTAAGTTAGTTTTGGGCTTTTGTAGCCACTATCTTTTAGAGCTTTATTATAGAAATTAATATGGTCATAAAAAACCTTTTCATTTTCTGAATTTGTACTTATTCTCTTTTCAATAGATAAAGGTATATGCTTAATTATAGATGAAGGATGATTAGATTTAGGGTGTATATATAAAGGATTAATATTGAGTTTTTAGAAGGTATGTATACATTTTTCATTAAATCTAATGTTATATCAAGGAAGTTCACCTTTTTCAATTTAGTGCTTACAGTAATTTTTAAGTTCAAGCACTTAAATTCTCTATATAATATCTTTCTAATTTTATCGATTTTAAAGTTTGTAGAGTTCTTTATATTTATAGTTTATCGCCTCTGAACAATCCAATGTCAGTTATATTAATTTTAAGACATGCTGTGAGATTGTATAATATAAAAAGATCTATAAGGTCAGAAGACTCAGCAGAGTCTAATGATCCCATTGTGATGTCAAAATGGTCATAAAAAGTTTTTATCCATTGCTTACCCTTATATATTAGTACCGATTTTTTCACATTTATAATAATGCTCTTTTCTTCTTTTGTTACATCTGTGTATTGGGTAGCAAAGTTTATCGCATTCATGAAAAGATCTTTTGATATTGATTGATAGTAGTTTTGAATATCAAACTGCATTAGTGTACAGTTTGTTTTATCTTTGATATCAGTAAGCCAGTTTGTTACTTCTTTGGTATTAATCCAAAGTTTCAACCCTAGCTTTTCTTTAATTTATTGATTAACCCTTTATTTATTTATGTTCTGTAGATTTGCATTGAGCACTGCTTTGTAAAAATAAAAATAATTAATAAGAACACTGGGTTATATATCTTACTGTTTTTTCTCTTTATTATAATATATATATATATATATATATATATATATATATATATATATATGTGTGTGTGTGTGTGTGTGTGTGTGTGTGTGTAAAGCCAAACTACCATAAGTCAGAATTTATTATTTTAATTCTAGGTCAGGTATCATTAAATATAATTTCTTTTTCTAAGTATAAGCTAATCAAGTATTAAACTGTATTTTCATTTTTATCCATAAACAATCTATAATTGGACATAAAGTCATCCTATAAAAGTTTTTATAATGTCAATGCAATGAAAAATGCCTTAGAAAAATATTTAGATTTTAATTTTATACTTTTAAAAAATCCCACAAATAAAATAATAAATATCTGCTTTTTGGTAATTATTTTTGATTATTTATACTGCTTTTGTAATATTCTTTTCATTTAAAAGAATGTTATAACATTGCTACATTTTAAATTAGACAATATATTTCAATACTTTACTTGATTTCTAATAAAAAAAAGAATTTACCAGCATGAATACCTATAATATTCAGTAGTAGTGTAAAAACTGTAATTTTTATTATTTGTATTAAATATTTAAGAATTGTTTCAAATATTTAATTATTTATCATAAATTTTGTTTTTCCCCAAATGTAAAATATTTTACAATGAAAATGTTGAACACAATTATAAAATTTTAGAAATCTGAATGTTTTCTGCATATTTTGCATATTTAATGTTGATCTGATGCATTTCACTCGTCTTTAAATCTCTGTTTTTAAAGTGAGAAAAAACTAATGTTAGAAGAGTGTCTGCAGACTGCGATAAATGATTTGAGTGTGCAAATATTCACAAATCTGTTACAATGTTTTTTTCCAACAGAACATTAATTTGATGAAAAGTTTTGGTACACCAGACTAAAACAAAAGGACATACACATAAATCCAAGAAAAAACATGACAATATATGCAGAATAGTAAAGATAATAGTGTGTGTGTATATATATATATATATATATATATATATGTATATATGAATGTTTTATTTAGGTCATAAAACTACAGAAAATAATAAATATTTTTCAACACTAAAGTTTACTCAGTAAAAAGTTCGAAAGCCATTCTAAGCAGAGAGTTATTAATAAAATTGTTACAATGAATGTAATATGAATGAAAGAGGATGTATAAAAAGTAAATATTATGAGGATAAGGAGGATAGATTAGGATTGATCATTAACTTGAAGAGGTTAAGATTTTAGTTCTTGGGGAAGCATCCATGCAGGAGTCTGTTCCACAAGGTAAATGCTTTCCAAGTGAAATTTTCTCCTTACAATTGGAAAGCAAAGGATTTGACTCACTCAAAGTAGCATGGTGAGTCCTAGTAGTAAAGGTCTGAACTAGTAGAACTAAAGAATGGAGAATACCCGAATATTTGCCATGCTGCAAATAAAAATATTTCAAGTATGCAAATCACTCAAATGTATTTTTCAATAAAATGTTGACTATTTCTCAATTTCATCTTGTTTTTTTTCTTATGTTTAGATTAGATAAAAAATAAAGTTGCCTATCAAATAAATTTTTAACTAAGATAGTTCAATGATTATCAAAATGACTTTGTGTGATTATTAAATCACATGTATGTGTCTACCAAGTTCTAGACTATAGTAACAGGTTTCATAACAATAAAATATGTTGATCATAAGTAAGATGCTGTGATTTTCTAAATTGTATAACAAAAGGCAAATGTGTAACCCTGTCAATTTTCCCTTGATATGTTAATTCTCAGTTCAACACAAAATTTCATGTTTTAAACATATACCATTATATTCCTTGGTGGTTGCTGCCTTGAATTATGATCATATCATCAGACAATGGCAATCATGCTTTTATTAATATACCCAATAAAATAGCTGACATATTTATTAGAGAGTAATTTTATTTTCTTCATGCTTCACCAGTTGTATTAACTGTCTCTAAAACAGAATATTCAGTCTTATATTTTGAAGGAAAAAAAAAAAAGGAATATAAAAATTTCTACATCTGAATGACTGTATGGAACTTATCTTTCTGAATTTAAAGAAAATAATTCATTTGAAAATTATTCTTTTTTTACATTTTATTATGATGGGAGCCTAATATAAAATTATATCTGAAGTACCTGAAAATCAATTCTGTGTCCCAATATATTTATACAATAAAGTTTTTAGATTTATGCTTTCTTTCTTCTTTTATTTGGAAATTGACAACAGGAATTAAAGGGAATAAACTGGAGAGAAGTACTTTATGAAGATAATAAAACTGATTTTTCTCATAGGATAGTTAGAGAATCAATATTTTTATGTCTCAGATCATAAAAGCTATAAACTGTAAAATAGAAGCACTTACTTCCAATGTTGTACAAAAACAATGAATTTCAAAAAACAAAACAAAAAAAACAATGAATTTATTAATGACAAATTACAGTTACATTCTTGTAGCATTATATTTGAATGAATAAATTAATAGTGAAGTCTTGATAGAATGATATAATGGCATATGTACATACATACATGGAAATGTTTCTAATGGAAGATAGTCATCATTAAGTGTTCTTTTTTAATCACTTCACCACAAGCAAGGTAGGAATGCCACTAGTATGCAGAGGGCTACAGAGAGTGAAAGTGAGAGAAAAGACTGGGTATAGGGGGGATTGAAGAAAGGATAGAAGATGAACAGGACTGAAGAATATGGTGATTGACATTGCATTTAAGTTTATGAAGATTTTACAGAAGCAATTAAATGGGAAGTAGTTCCACAGGCAGGAAGTGTGAGAAAAGAAAATGCTGGAGTAGCTTGGCACCAAGAAAAAAAGCTCATTAAAGCAGTTGTCATGAAAATATTTGTAGAAAAGACAGATGGAAGGCACATCACATTTGTGAGAAAGTGACTGAAATTGAGATGTCAAGTCAGAATCGATTACATTCTTTGGATTTTGTTAAGAACCTCGAGATGAATAGCAGGAGCACCAGACCAGATATTCAATGCACAGATTAATGGTAATGTAAGACGAACTCTGATGAGGAAAATCTTCAGGCACAACACCTTTCCTTGCTTTACATACAGCTATTGATTCAATGTAGTCAATTCCACTTCAAGTCAGTTAAGAACGTGAGGCCAAGAACATGCAGTGTGTTGCTCTCCAGGAGTCTAGCATCAGCCATGCTGATGGTGGACAGGAAAGTTTCTTTATGGTGGTTAAATGAGAGCAGTTTTGTTTTGGAGGCATTAAAATTTACAATCCATTTCCTTCCCCCAGTTAACCACTGATTGGAGGTCCTTTTCAAGAGCAGCAGTCAGATTAACTTTGTCAGCTCTGACAGACTTGCTATTGAGACAGGAGTAAATGCTAGTGTCATCTGCATAAATGCTTACTTGAGAACTGATGAAATAAGGAAGATCATTGATGAAGAACTGAAACAGCATAGGATCCAGGAGCCAGAGTCTTGGAGGACATCTGAGTTCATGTGAAAGGATCTGGAAGTGAGCCCATTCAAAATGACCTTTATTTTATGATTTGATAGGAACAAACATCATGCCAAACCCTGTCAAATTCCTTCAAAATATCTAGAGCCACAGCTTGAGCTTTGCCATTATTATCAAGAGCTTGATATACATATTAAGTGATAGCCATTAGCACATCAGCGGCAGGCCTCACAAAACTGAAGTCATATTGTTTGTCAGAGAGTAGATCATGAAAGGTAAGATGCTTAACACCAATAATCTCTAGAATTGAACTTGTGAGAGACTATATGCTATTTTATTCCATCAACCAACAGCAACTTCACTTCTTTGAGATCACATTTGCACTTGTTATGAGCAGAGACAAAAAGACGTGTGTTGCAATTAGATGTGTTGCTCTTGTATAGTCAGAATAAATGATTCCTGTGGGCTATAGTGACTGAGCATGCAGGTGAAATCCAAGGAGATCAATGTAGTTTAACTTGCTGGAATGAAAGCATCAATGCTAGCTTTCATCCAGGAGGAGACCTCAGACTAGTCAAATCCTAGATAACCTCAGTAGATAAAGCTTAACAGTACTGCTCAAGAAACTAAGTGTAAACAAAGGTGAACTACACCATCAGCTTTATGATCCACATAACTAAACTAATAATTAGGATTCTCAGGCTTAGATTTCATAGAAGAATTAAACAGGAAATAGGACAAGAACAGGGTGGCTTTGTTCAAGAAATTTAACAAAAAACTGGATTTTCACGATTAGAATGCTATCAGACTTGGCAATACAAATGCAGTAAAATTTTATTAATAAATTACCGAAAAGGTATTTGATAAAATAAAACACAAAGAACACCTTGAAATATTAGGAAAGCTTGATCAGCACGGAAAAGATATTAAAATATTCCAAGGCATGTAATAGGAACTAAGAACTTGGTACAAGGATGTTTTCTCACTGGACTTATTTAATCTGTACATGAAAATGATTCTAAGAACATGCCAAGATTCATTATTGATGATACTACCTTGACAACATATGCTACTCAGACAATACTGTGTTGATTGACAAATGTACTAGAAGAGTATTGGACTCTTTAGTAATTTCTAATCTCCTGCAAGGCATGGAATGCTAGACAGGGTTGTCATAAAAGGAGGAAAAGCTTAAAGGGACAGATGCATGGTTCTATTGATGAATACCAAAATGAAGAAGTTTTAAAGAGAATAAAAACTACAAATAAAATGCTGTTAATAATCAGAAAGTGATAAACAAAATTTTTGAACATATAATGTGGAATGTAGAACTCACATTGTACAAGAAAAGCCTGTGAAAATAGTAGGTAACCAAAAAGAATGCATCAAAGTATGAAACACATCAAATAAGTTCAGTAGAAATATAATTCTAAGTATTTCATCAATACAGAATTTTTAAAAGTTCAAGTTTGTGAAAGATGTTAAACATTTTAAAGAGCTATAAATGCTATCTGTCTATATTTCTGAGATGAAGTATTCTAATTATTTACACTATTTACAACAGACAAAACATTGTGAATATGGCACCAAAGATGAGGACATAGTTAAAAGTAAATAGTCTCTATCTATAAAAGGCAGGATGTGTGTGTGTGTGTGTAACGAATGGACGGCCGCAATTTTCAATGAATTTGCACCAAAATTTACATGCACATGCTCCAAGTTAGCAAGAAGGCTAAGATCAACTTTGCATCCCGCAACTCCCATCGATAGTGGAAATAATCAATTTTTTCATGCTTCTACAGCAGTTTTCATGTAGTTTGCAGCCATTTTGTACTGGCCAGAATGAGAGACTATAGCTGGCTGCCATGAATAGGCAAGAAGATTCTATTGGCCAGCATGAAAGCCAACAGCTGACTGATATGAATTGTTAACTAGCATGCTTGCATGCAAAAAAACTGATTGCTGCATTCGTCACAAGTGGGAAAAATTTAAATCTGCATGGCACTTTACTCCAATTGGCTCATTCGCTTGCTTAAACTCAACGTTGATTCTGATTCCACAGAACTGGGTTGGGTGTGAAAAAGTATTTGTTGTTAACATTCTTTTTTCATTCGGTTTTTCCAGTTACGAGTCCTTTTTTAAAGCTGATCATTTTGTGTTCATTTTGTTTAGTTCTTTTTTCGTAACAGATTTAATGTTTAGTATAGAGCTTAGAAAAAATTTGCAGTGTGAGATAGGCAAGAAGTAAGGCATGTAGTAACATCAGCATGGCAAAGGGCACTCCTTTAAAGGCAAGGAAGGGCAAAAATATTTTAAGTCAAGTGATAGTGATTGCTGTATGAGTCGTACGATTTTTGAATCAAGCACGGGCAATGCCGGGCCATGCTGCTAGTGTAAATATAAATGTGATCTTTTGAGTTATAATAGATCAGATGAAAGTATGTTTTTTTTAGCAGAGAAAGGAAAGTTAAAATTTTGATCCTTAAATAGAATAGTAGAATGATAAAAAACATAGAAAATAGGACAGCATTAATTTAAATGTATGCTATACTATTGAGAGGAAATGTATAAAAGTTATGAAGAAAATTATTTTAAATAAATTCTTATTACAACAATTTAAAGAACCAAGTTAAACAATGATGACTATAGGAAGATGACCTTTGAAACTTTTGACATTTTCATTATTACATCATGTGAATGCTTATAAAATCTTCATTTTATGATGAATGTTAAAAAACACTGATATAATCTAACAATTTTGAATTAATTCCTTTATGTCAATGGCTGATGGTTTGGATCTGATATAAGTTAATCTAATAATTTTTTCTTGTGAATTGGAAGGAAAAGAAGAATTCTGTTTACAGTTAATAATGTTTACTTTACATGTCTGACATCTGAGAAAGTCATGTGTTAACTCCCTCCACATAATATCATAGATCAAGGTTAACTGTTAGACAATAATACATTCCATTTGAATTATGTAAATTTTTGCAACTGGTTAATTTAGTAATATATAATGCAGTTGCAGCCCTTTAGATACTAACAAATAATTTTCTGGCTTTTCTTTTTCAGTACTCAATGTATAATTATTATAAAGAAATGATTAAATAATAAGAGATCCAATTAAATTTAGATGGACGTTTAGGGATTCAAAATCTGCTGAGAAACTGAACAAATACAGGAAATTTGATAATGCAAAATTTCAAATGCCACTGTAGATTACATGCTGTAGATTTTTTAAAGAAAATTTCTTCTGCCGACTAAAATAAGTAAATAAAAAGTTTTCACCTATGAATACAATATGCCAGTACATTTTAGAAAATAAGAGACTCAGGAAAGTCATTCACCAGTTTTGAGGCCAAAAGAGAACTATCAGTTTCAAGTTGTAGTTTGGTATAATCAATAGAGAAAATTATCTATCAGTCTTTTCAATTTACTTGGTAGTAGGTGAACTAGAGGTGACATCAAGGGACTTAGACCACCAACTCACTTCCATGTTTTTCTTTTGGCTAGATGAATAAATTGAAATGAGACAGTATAACTTTTAGAAAAGTTTTATTCAACTGTAAAGATGAAAAACTTGAACAATTTAAAAGAAATCAAATAAATATTAGGTTGGTGCAAAAATAATGACGTAATAATGTCGTTTTTCAAAAAACGACATTATTACGTCGTTATTTTTGCACCAACCTAATATGTTGTAAGCAGTGGGTATAAGAACAATAGATTCATAGACTATTTCATTAGAACCTAAAAATACAGGATTGGAATCATTGTAAATAAACTTCTTTGCACAAGATTTTTTTAGCAAAATTAATTTATGACAAGTTTTCCAGTGTTTTGTTGGCAACACTTTGAAAACTATTTAAATGTATTACTGATTTTCTTCTCCTAGCAAAAATAAAACACTATCAATTTATATTGTCTAAATATTTAATATGGAAAATATACCATGAAAAATCTATTTTATCAAACATAAATTATAAGAGGAAACTGAAAAGTTCATGGTCCATCCAGGAAGCTCCGAGACTTCGAAGAAAAGCTAATGTTTGGTCATTTGGTTAGATATTTGGAAGCAGGTTGAGCCGAGGATTTTTCAGCACACTTATGTCATTATTTCCATAAATTTCTCTAAATGCACCTTTTACTAATACTAAAATCAAAGGTGTTTTCAGTGCAATCATTTTACAAGCATTTAATATATTTTAGTATCAGCTGTAGATTGTGTGAATAAATGCCTGATAAAGAAAGGAAAAAAATATTCAAATATTCAAAAATTGAACCTATTTATATATTTGATTGACTGTTATCAGACATTGGGGTGAGTGCTGAGGTTCATTTGGGAATTACATTGGTTTTTCAATAGAGTATAACTACTGTTATTTTTTCTATTAGCAAAATTAGCTATGATTAAACAAAAAAATAATAAGAGATGGATTTTTGTTAACTATTCACATTAAAATTGGACTGAAAGATGAGTAATTAAAAAAAAACCTCAGTCATCAGAGGTATAAAATTCAGGCAAATATAGAACTGAAAATTTTGCTTAAGCCTAAATTATAACTACATGAAATGAGTTTTGAATACCTCTAGATGCTAATATATATCTTTTGGTTCATTAATAATGCCCTCTTGATTTGTCCACTCACCTATGTAATGTTCATTTGGTACAGAACCATTACTTAGAGGCCAAAAAGACTAACTTTTCTGTAGAGACAATCTTTATTAAGAAAACCACTTCTTTTAGAGATAGTGTATAAAGAAGAGGGAGTAAAAGATTGTAGTAGTGGGGGGGGATGGTGGAGTAGAAATAAGAAAAACCAGTACCATTATAGCAAGAAAGTAATTGCAATATAAAGTGACTTGTGTCTGCTTCAAAGACCAAAGCATAACTTTATAACCATTCAACCAGAAAGTCACGGAAGAGTAAAATATATAGGATGTGGATTGTAGCTGAGAAGACAGTATGCTATTTACTTTGTTTTTGGCTTTCCCTCAGTTTTTTCCCCTCAATCACCTTCTATTTTTTTTTCCTTCTTTTCTTTAAATTGATCTATTTCACAATGGCTGGATGAGGGATAAAAAAGGGAAAATACATAACTTATATTTATGGCTAATGCGTGTATATATATATATATATATATATATATATATATATATATATATATATATATATATATATAAATATATATAAATATATATATACATATATATATATATATATATACACACATTCAATTCATATAGTGGTTGAAAATGCAAAGAAGGCTGATATTTTATAGAATGCTTTTAAATTCTAACAGTGTTTGTTTGTGTGTATATATATATATATATATATATGTGTGTGTGTGTGTATGTGTATATAATATATGTAAATGGATATAGAATTCTCTCTCACTCGCTTTTCCCTCTGTGTGTGTGTGTGTGTGTGAGGGGAGTGCTGAGAAGTTTTGGGCTCTATTTATCACCAAAATCTAATCAAATGACCAAACATAAATTTTTTTAAGAGCTTCTTGGTTGAGCTTAGAAGTCTTCAGCACCCCTTGCAATATCTGTAAATGGATGCACAATTCTTTATCTGTGTGTGTGTTCCGCATACAAATGAATGAATATAAAATTTTTTAAGAGTAAAGTTTTAATATATAAAGTATAATTTTTCACTTTCTGGTTGTCAAATAGAATTACTCTACCTGCCAGCCCCATAAGAACAATATATACCACTACTCCAAAACATTATCCAGAATTTGTGGTCTTGGTTATATTTATATATATTTATTTTGTATAATAATAGATTAGAGAGTTTTCAGTCTTTCCTTGAATTTGGTGCTTTTTGAATTTTGGTGTTATCTACTAGTATTTGTCTTATGTTAGTAGCTGTATTTTGGTCATTCATGATGTGCTTATTGATGGTTACACAGATTGCACTATGTTTCGACAGGTGACATGTCAGTCTGTGAGAGAGTGTGGTGCATGTGTGTCTAGTGAAAGTATTTAATATTAGTATTTGTTTTTTGTTTATTAGTGTTGGAGATATAATCTCCATGGGGGTAGGATAATTCATAGACAACATTATTTTTACATATAGAGGATTTATAAGGCCCAGTGTTGGTGGTAATAATTAAGTTAGATGTTTTAAACTTTTTGTAGTAGATGATAAATCTTAGTTGTTTATTAGGATCATTGAATTATATGTACCAGTGAATTATGTTACTAATTGCTTTTTCATCCTGCTTATAATTAGAGTGCATATAGTTATGATAGAATGATGGTGTGTATTTTTCTTTGCATCATGGAGGGGTCTGCATCTTTTTTTCTAAAATTCATTATGGCAAATATTATTTGTTCATCGATGATGGGGTTAGGGAAATTATTGTTGATTTGGGTTTGTTTAATGTTGCTAAGTTCCTTATAGAATAATATGTCTGAAGAAGTGATTACTTTGGCTCAGTAAATCATATTTTTTATAACAGCTATTGAGGAATCAGAGAGCTGAGCTTGAATTCCAGTCAAATCCATTACATTCACTTATGTGCTATTAGGTTGGTGCAAAAATAATGACATAATAATGTCGTTTTTTGACATTAAAAAATACGTCAAAAACCGACATTATTACGTCATTATTTTTGCACCAACCTAATAATAACCTTGGGATAGGTATGAATCGTCTTCTCTCCCCAGCTATGGGCAAATAGCAGGACAAACTGGGTTCCATAGCCTTGGACAACATCTGGTCTCCCACAGAAAGAAATGGCAACCTTTCTGCAGGAAAAAAATCTGACATGTCAGTCATGTATTGAAAGATACCTGATTGGCTAAGCGTGTATCACACATGGCGCATAACTGACTGAGACAATTCACTTTTGTAGTTGAGTAAACAGGAGTATGTGCTAGTGACTTTTTTGTAAAGAGAGATGGTAAAATTATGGCTATTGTTAGCGATTAATATGTCAAGGAAAGGGATTTTATTGTTAATGTTGAGTTTGTAAGTAAGTATAGGACAGAGTTATTCTCAAAGATTTCTTTAAATTTTTTAACTTATTCTAATCTGTTTGCTAATATAAGTATGCTGTTGATGTAGCATGCTTATGGTGGGGTTGGGGCTTAGTGAAATTATTGAAGACTTTGTTTTCCACATGGCACATGCAAAAATCAAAGGGGCAAATCCATTGCTATGCTGTCAGTTTGTGTATAAATTTTGCCATAGTGCTTGTGCAGGATAGAAGTTTTTGTTGAATAGTTGTTCTAGTTTTAGTTGGGAACACAAAGTGATTGTATACATCTTGTAGGACAATGTCTATAGTTTCTTTTATACCCAATGCAAGAAAAGAAACCAAATTCTAGAAGCTATTATTATAGCCCACATTAAATAAAATATCATTCATCATAAAAGAAAGTATCCTGAAGTACATATGATATAATTAATGTGCACACATATTTTATAAGTATTATATATAAAAAAATAAATTAAATAAATCACATTCTTTTGTGTGGCCTTGTTCGCAATAAATGTCATACTAAACAATTTCAAACATCCAGTTTCCCAATGAATACCAGGATGCAGACAAAGGAATTCTAACTCTCACATACACACCACATCAGTTCTTGATAATGACTGTGAAAGTCAAAAATTTATGCACAACTTCAAGCACAATACTCAACACCTTACTGTTTTTTTTTTAATCAAACTTGTTTGGAGATTATATATATATATATATATATATATATATATATATAACACTTTCTGCTGCTGCCTACACCTGGTGGTTTAGTGATCTGGTCCTCAGGATCTTAGAATGATGTTTTAACCACAGGGCTAACTCTGTGCTGATCAATGCTGATGCCGGTACAATCTGGTTGTTGGTCACTGGCTGCTTTGATCCACACCAACTTTGCCCATGTTGTGTTCTTGATCACAGAGCAGTGGGAGATTAAATGTCATAGTAATCACAGTGCTGGTTCAAGCCATGGCAAGTGCTATTATTAAGGAAGAAAATATCTTCATGATGAAAAAATAAAATGAAAGATTCATGGGGTTAGTCTTCAATTGGTTTATATAACTATAGTGACAATGTGCCTCACCTAATAATTTGTGTTCAAAGTTCTTTGGAATCAGGAAATCTGGTGGCAGCTGACTTAGATTCCAGAGCCACTTGATGTAGGTTCTCAGCTCAACTCTCCAAGCTTCCAAAACCATCTACTTATATGTACTTTGGTCCAAAATTGGTATGAAACCAAAGGGTTCTTGGGATTTGTTGATTCTTTAATTTACACATTAATTCTAATAAGGGCTCTTTGTTCCCTATTTCTGCTTTCTTAATCAACTTTCCAAATTTGGAGAATCATCTATCTCTGGAATAGTTACAGGGATTGCTCTCCCTTAACTCCTACCTGCTCCACTTCAAATCTCACACCACTACTCCAAACAGATGGTGCCAAATTTTACTTATTCCTCCTACCCTCCTAGCATTCAACCTCAGCCCACTTCCTAGGGCATGCATAACTGTCTTTGTGAAAAATCTAATTTTTAATGCACATGGATGGAAGTGCAGAGTTTTACTCTAGTCATTAATTTTAATTCTTTTCTATTTTCCTGGAATTATCCTTGTCCAGTAAATATATAAACCAGACCACAGATGACAGAACTTGTTTTTATAACTCTTGTCTTAATCATACCTTTGACATGTTAAGAGAAATTCATCCTCATTTAACCTTTTGAGCAAGAGATCAAATTATTTTTCAGTTTGTTTTTGTCAACAAAAATATATTTGTTTGCATAAATTTTCAAAGAAGAGATAAAATTGTTCTCTATCCATGGGTTGATTGCTGTCTTTAGCAAAAACAAACCAGATCACCTGCTTGTCATGACAGGATCAATTTTCATAACCTTGTCTAGGTTTGTTACTTTGGGTTCATTTCTCTGTTCATTTTCATCAATAAAAATATATTTGTTTGCCTAAATTCTCAAAGAAAAGATAACATTGTTCTCCATATCAGTTTTCATTCACATACCAGACCCTTGATAGAGAAGAAATCCAGACAGTCCCATTTTCACCAACATGACTGGGCCAACATGTGTTGTTGATTTTCAACAGCATGTCATCAGTTGCTTGTTCAGCAGCAATGTTAATGTGGTCAATAATTTTAGCTGTTGGGATAGTTCAATTGGTATAAAAGGCAAAGAAGGCTTCAACAGCTTGTTTGTGATGTTGAGTATTGGGTGGTGAGTGTATGCCAGGCCTTTAATCTCACTGAGGTACCATGATGGAACATGAATATGTAGGCTGAAACCTTGAAGAGTGAATGTTTTGCCTCTAGCAATTAAATTGGTTTGTAGTTTGTTCTTTTTAATGTCATGTCCTTGACTGAGCATGTCAGTCCAGACATTTGAAACACCTTCAATGAGTTCCAGCATAAATCTATAGTTTACAATTTCCTCTTGCCACTTTGTATTTTTGCATTGTTAAACTGACACTGGTCTGAATATATCAGGTACTGATAGTCACTGAAGATGACAAAAGGACAGCCATGCAGGAAGTAGTCAAACTTGGATATGACCCATTTTATGTCATATGCTTCACACTCAGTGGTGGACCAATTCTGCCCCATTGGACTGAAGGCATGTGAGGCAACTGCAATTATTTATTCATCCATTTTCAGCTTCTTGCATGATGATGGTGCCACAGGCAATGTTGCTGGCATCACTGGTGAGTGTAAAGAGTCATGTGAAATTGAGGAATGAAATAATTGGTTGTGAGGACAGTCATTTCTTAATTTTTTCAAAGGCCTCATGTGCCTTTTCAATCCATTCAAACAGCTTGTTGACTTTGTTGATCAGGGACCATGAAGTTGGCGAACATATCAGTTTAGACCTGTTATGTAATCAAGTCTCTCGGAACTGACAGATCCAAACATGATGTCCAATGAAGCTTTGAAGTTGCCTTTTATTCATAAAAGGTTTCATCTTGATGATAGTGAAGACATATTATGGGTTGGATTTGAATTCTTCACTGTTTACTATGTGTTAAAGGAATCTTGCCTCTTTGGCAAGAAAGGTGCATTTATCTGGATTCAGCATAAGTCCAAACTTGTGAAGAGCAATAAAAAGTTGTCTGAGCGTGAGTATATATTCCTTGAATGCCTTAGCATGAACCAGGTTGTTGTCACTGTAGGAAGATGTGTTTGTATGAGATTCAACAGCGGCCAGGGCCTCTGCTATACATTTTCAGAAAATCTGTTCAGTGGACATAAGGCCAAAAACCAAGCATGTATATTGGTAGCATTGACCCTTAAACGTAAAGGCAGTTTTGTGGCGATTGAGTTCATCGATGGTGATTTGCCAGTAACCTCTGTGGAGATTGAGTGTCAAAAATAGTTATTGCCTTCACTGATCTTATTAAATAGTTAAATAGTAAATAGTTAAATAGTTCAATCCTTGACATTTGTTAAGGGTCAAGATCAACCTTGTTGATGGTTCTTTTAAAGCTGGCAGCAACCTGGACTGCACCGTTCTTCTTGCACACAGCAAATACTGGGCTTTTGAAGTCCTTGGAGTCATTGCAAGGTTCAATAATCCTGTCCGTGACCATGCGGGTGATTTCAGTATCAGCATCAGCTTCCAAAGCCTGAGCGATTGGGTGTTGCTTTTTGCTGTGCATCTGGCCACTGGTTGGTATATGGACGAACTTGATGAAGGTATCCTTTTCCCCATTTTTGGTACTGATGATGTTGCTATATTGGATAAAATAGATTTGCCATATTCTACAACTCATTGTGGTTTGGGTGATTTGGGAGTGATAGTCTCGTATTTTGTTTTAGCCTGTGTACTTGCTGGCCTGTACTCATATGGGTCACTATTTCTCATTGAGAAGCTGGTAAAATTCATGTTGTGAGTGTGTTGTAGGACCAGAGTGAGAATTTGATGGTTGTATCCTGGTTGTTGATCACATATGCATCTAAGGTGTTGTGAGTGAGGATATTTTGGCCAGTCAGGACTGGTGTGATGGCGCTTGTGATTAACAGGCTAATTCTCTTTAAGGCAGGTGAATTGTGGCTGCCAAAAGTGAGGTCACAGTTTAGCTCACCCAAGGCAGTGATGCTGCAATTTATTCTCTTCATGTGGACATCGAAATGTGTCATGTCCTGCCTGACATCTTCAGGTAGCCAAAAAATTGGCACAATGCAGGTAGAGCATCAAGCATCCAACATTGCTATGTCTGAGAATGTGATGCCTTTAATAATCGAGGTGGTTTTGATGAATGTTGATTGCAACATGGAGTGTTACTGGAGGTTGAATATGTGATGATGAGTGTAGTGGACTGAGGGACAAACCATCACATCTTGTCTGGTATGTATAGAAATTCCTGCTCCTTGATGAGAGAGAAGGTGTTAATTGTTGATGTTGCACTTCCCATCTCAGTGAGTGAGTCTGAGTGACGATATGGACAGTTGCTTCCATGGAAACTTGTATAACCCATTGTATAGTTCTTGTATATGGCAGGTTCTGGATTGTGGCTGCAAGTTCTGTGTGTTTAATAGTCATTGCAGTTCACCAAGAGTCTACTATTGTGTGGCATGGTGTCATTTGTCTGTTACGAGTGAGATGGTTGTCTACTTATTCTTAGTGGTTGCCTCAGTTTGTTTGGCACATTCCCTTGAGTCCATTGTTGTGGCCTGTGCATGTAATATATGATCAAGTTGTGGTTGATCACATTATCTGTTGTGATACTGCAATTGAGGTATCATTGGGTATCATCAGCTATATATGTATAGTGGTTATCCATAGTCTTTATCAGGTGTTGGTATACATTTGGCACCCTGGCTTTTACCTTCTCATTCATTAACATTGTGTTCATGAGTGAGAAAACAGTATCAGTGTGCATTTCTTGTGCACTATCCTTCTTAAATTTATTCTTTAAATGAACCATCACCTCTCTGGTTGTGTTTTCTAGATGGCCAGTGAAATCCATTAATTTCTCACTGTCTTGCCACTCAAAAGCCCAAGTTCAACTGAGATGCTGAACATTTGACATATAGCTGTTGTAGGTTGCTAAAGAAAGGTATGTTTCAACTGTTCCAAACTTGACATGTCATGTTAAGAGTCTACCATTTGTTAAAATATGCCTTCTGATAGAAGCTGTTTGCATATTTTGTTGAATTCCTCTTCAATCCTGGTGGTTGGGCAGTTCGGGCTTGATGTGGATCATATATGCATTGTTTAAGTCTGTAATGAAATGATTTACATCGTTTTCAGGATAGAAGTTTTTTTATATCCTTCACTACATCACAAATAGGTTATAGCTATATCATTAGCTCATAGTTAATGATTTGTTGATTTCATTTTTGGTGGCTGGGGTGATAGATTTTAGAATGATCTGTATGTTGTTTAGGTCTTTTTAGAGTTCTTCAATAAGTGTCTCATCTGGGCGTATTGGTTCGGATTTTATTTTTAGCAGTGGTGATTTCTGTTGTCTGATGAGGTCAAGAAGTTTGGTGTGAGTGAGGCCTGAATAAAATAATTGTACACATTCAGTCCAATGGAACAGAATTGGTCCAACACTCAGCACAAAGTATATGCCAAAAAATGTGCCATATCCAAATTTGACTATTTCCTCCACAGCTGTCCTTTCATTGTCTCTAACATATTCAGACCAGTGTCAGTTTAACAATGCAAAAATACAATGGTGGCCAGAGGAAATTGCAAACAATAGATTTGTGCTGGACACATTGAAGGTGTTTCAAATGTCTAGACCGACATGCTCAATCAAGGACATTACTTAAAAAAGAACAAACTACAAGCCAACTCAACTGCTGGAGGCAAAACATTCACTTTTCTTTTCCTCAGCAGCCAGTTGATCTAAGTACTATTATCCAAACACATAGAGTGAGCTTATTAATTTTTTTTATCTTTTAAGGCAGGTAGTGTTTGAGGTAAATAATAAATTATCTTGAGTTAATCTATATATATATAAAGTTGTAGCCTCTGTCTGTCTGTTATCAAACTCCTCCTAGGGTTTTAGAGATAGACACCGATAACCATATATATTCTGAAACCTCATTAACCATGGTACTTATCCAAGTATATTTCATTTTGATCAAAGTGGGTCCCCCACAACTGAATTTTTTATTCTGATATAAATTAAATTTAAATTTGAACAAGGGAATGACTCCTAGGGTAATTAGATAAGTATATTTAACTTTGATCAAAGGGAGTCACTGGGGGATACCCCACCTCACACAGTGAACAATTTTATTCCTTTCATTTAAATTAAATTTAAATTTGAACAAGGAAATGACTCCAATCCAAAATATAGAAAGAGAAAGTCAGAAGATGGAGGTCAAATCAACAAGATCATTGAGTAATATTGAAATGCATCATTTTTCTCCACAAATTCTAACAATGATTTAAAATTAATCAACATTTTCTTACAAAAAATGTGTGACATGGGGCAAGGCACAGGTAAAATTCAGCTTGTAAATAAATAAATAATAATTAGGAAAGAAAGAAATTTATTTCAGTGTTCACTTGATATATATATATATATATATTGATATCTATCTATCTATATATATATATATTGAGAGAGAGAGAGAGAGAGAGAGAGAGAAAGAGAGATATGGTCTAATGAACTGTACTTCTTAAATGAAACATCTAAAATCATTGAAAAATTACTTTGAAGTAAAATACAATCTACTATTTATATTATAAGCAAAAACATTTTTAAAATACACATGAATGCTTAAAGTTATGACCTTATGAAAGCAAAATGAAAATATGAAAAGAAAATTGCCATTATTAAGAAACTATAATCATATATTTATAATGTTTTGCCTTTGTGTTGGAGAAATTCCCTTTTCTGTAAGAATTATATTAAATCTTCATCAGGGAAAGAGACATGAATGTTAAAAAGAAAAAAATATGGAGCATTTCTGTTACATTTAAACTTTCACATTTTTTATAATACTGAACATTGGTTATAGGAGTAATTAGAGATGAAGGAGTTTATGTCACTAAAGAAAACTGACTTCTTTTACAATGAAAAAGAAGAGTAGGATTTACTCTCTACATATGTGCAATCAGATTGGCAGCAGGTTTGCTATGCAAGGAATACAGATATGTATAATATAGAGTTATGATTTATGCAGTACTAAATATTGAAAAAAGGGTCATTAATGTACTTTTAGTTAATAGTATAGAATGAGCAGGGAAAAGAAATAAAAGACAAGAGAAAGATTTTTCAACCATTCTCTATGTTGATAAGATCAAATTGGCAGCTGATCTCAAGATTGACCTATGGTTTGTTGTTAACTGGGGCAAAGAAAGGCTTGTTAATTTTAACATCTTCAAACCAAACTGCTCTCTATTAATCATTTGAAGGACACCTTTCTGCCTTCCATCAGCATGGCTGATGCTAACCTCCAAGAAAGTGACCCATTGTGCCTTCTTGAGCTAACATTCTCAGCTGACATGAAGACTATATTAAACCCATTGCTAGGTCTGCTTCTAAGAAAGTTGGTTGACTGTATCATCATAGATATGTAAGATAAATTTTGGAGAGAAAAATTGTCTATGTCTACCATTTGTCCATACTTAGAATATTGCTGCCACATATGATCCAGTGCTTCTGCTATATATTTAGATATTCTTGATAAAATTTAAAGAACCAGCAATATTATTTGTTTTGGCTTCAGTCACTGGTGTCTTGGCTTCAGTCACTTTCCCACCAACCTTAAAGTTGCTTCCCTGTGCTTTCATATCATATGGGCATGTTGATGTGGTGTAATGGTTAGCAAGCTTGTTTCACTAGATCAATTATGACTGAGTTGTGAGTTCAATCCTCACTATGTGCTCCACACTTTCGACTTTGTGCTACATCTAAGCTATGCTTAAAAAAATCATGCTTTCAGCCTTGTGCTATGCTTACTAAATCACTTAGTGAGTATGATCCTCAGTGAGGGCCCTATATTTTTGGCCTAGCGGCACAGCTAAGTGAGAAAATCACAATATCATATCTAGATAAGTATTTTGAATATTTACATGAGGTTATTTATATTCATATAAAAGCAAAATATCTTTTCAATATAAATTTGTATAAAATGAGAAGCATATAAAATGCATAGATATAAAACATCATGCAAACGCCTCTATAAATAATTTCTTTATATTACATAGTATATATGTAAATAGACAATGAAAAATTAAGTAGTAAATAATTTAGTAGTTTTTATTTTATTTCCTAATATGCCATCAGTTGTGATACCAGTTTATTTTCAAATATATAAAAAGCCACATCACAAAATTTTCAAGAAAGTAATTTTTCACTTTAAACATTCTTAATTTTCTTTAAGTTGAAAGTCAGGATTACCCACAAGAATGAACTTATTATTGTTCAAATGATTCCATAAAGACGATTATGAACTTAACCCTCATGTAAATATATGCATGTAATGTATTAGGTTGGTGCAAAAATAATTTCGTTTTTTAACATATGTTACTATGTGAGAAAACGAAATTATTTTTGCACCAACCTAATATAATATAACCCAAATGAAAGCAGGATGAAATAGCAAAAGTAGAGTAATGAGCAGAAGCAAAAGAAGAATGAAAAGAGAAAAGAAAAAAAGAAGATAAAAAAAAAAAAAAAAAAAAGAGATGAGATATGAAAGATAATAAAAAAGAAATTAACAATGAAAGGGGAAAATAAATATTCAAGAAATGACCTGAAAAAAAAAAAAAAGAAAATAATAATAAGAAATACCAATGACAATAAAAAAAATTAAAAATACAAAACAAAATAATCTTTTTGGGAGAAAGAAGATAAAGAAATGTGAGAAAAGACAAAAAAAATAGTAGAAAGAAAAGAAAAATGAAAGTGGATGAATGGGAGAAGCTAAAAATGTAAAGAAAGAAAATAGTGAAAAATAAATGAGAAATGGGGAAAATAAATGAAAAGGACATGGAGAGAAGTGTGAAAGGCTGAAGCAGATGAGGAAGAAATAAAAGGAAGACATGATGATGAACAATAAAAAATGATGAAAATTCCAAAAAGTTAAATTTGAAAATAAATAAAAAAAAATTATCTGTTATTTTAAAGTGTTTAGAATTTTAAAAAATATTGATTTCACAGCAAAGTGAGCTTTGAAGCAGCATGCATATTGAAATATCAATATTCTAGTTTAAACAGACAAAATATCACAAGACAACATATATTCATATATTAAAATATTCAGCACTATATACATTTATGCACATGCATATTAATAAATTTATATACATATTCAGTGTAGATATACAAATTTAGGCCTGCGTATAAATACATAGTAGTGGAAAGTCAACTCATGCCCACATATGATCATTTCCATAAGATTATTGTTGATTTCCTTGTCGCTGATGATGTCTCTACAAGTGACTTAGATTATAAGCCATAGGTTTTGCAAGCAAGTTTACCCCTTGTTTCATTGGTATCACTTGCAGACCTGCACACTTGTTTGCATAGATTAAAAGCAAAATAAGGCTAGATATCATAATGATAAATTGTGTTGTAATTAACGTAACAAGTGTGACTAATTGAGCCAGACTTTGAAAGACTTTTGTGCCCACATTCTGTACAGATGAGGCACATTTTAGTACCACCTTTTCCTCAGAGGAGGCTTACATCTCTAGCCTATTTTAAATCTGAATATTACACCCTGTCTTTCTCAAAGTCGTTAATACCAGTCATTGGACACTAATCTTGAAAGATCAAATCCCACAAACATGTCATGAAGTTTGTGTCATCATCTTGAATCAAAACTTCATTACCCATAATTTCTTCTTTTGATAATGAGGCTCATCTAATCTTAACCCTACACCCATCTGCGAATTCACAATACCAGATTGATGCCTGCTTCCTACTCATAACATTTTTATCATACACAGTTCAAAAGGAATTTTGATTGGATGTTTGCCTTTGACATACAAAAATCATATTACACCTCATACTTCTGTACTTATCCACTATTTTATTGTAGTAGTAATCTTTTTGAGTTCACATGCACACCACACATATATACAAGGTGGGTGGAAAGGAACTCCCTATTGAAAATTACTTAACTTTTTCTAATATCACTACATTTATATGAAACAAAATATATTGTGATCCCTAAATTTCATTGCTACTTTCTGCTTTTATTTCAGAATGAGAAGTGTATTTCCTTCAATATTCAGATTGGAAGAAAATGCATAAATGATAAAATTTTAACACCATAGTGTACCTCTACCATTATACTATTCAAAATAAAACAGGTTTTATGAAAATCAACAAATAATAAAGTTATTAACAATTTTAAATAGGGAGTTACTTTCTGCCTATTCTCTTATAATCTAGTATACTCTATAAGTATAAATATTTCTATGTTCTTGTGTTGACTGAAAAGTAAAAAATTTATTTTATATCTATTCTATTTCTTGTTCCTACTAATCAGATATTCTTAGAAGGTAAAAATTTTAGGATTACTATTCCTCCTTCGTTGACTAGTAGTCATAGTATAAGTTAAAATTTTAATGTATTACAATGGCTCATGCTTACACAAACTTCACGCAACACTCCATTTAGGGGATAAACTCATTGTTCTTTTCAAATTTCCTGTCCTATGATAACGATTTTTGGTTTCCGTCCATTTTTGCTCAAAACTTTCAATATCCTGCAAAACATCCACAATATTAGTTAGATTGCCACCACCCCTTCAGCCCATCTCATTCTATGCCAGTGGTTCTTTCCTTAGTAATACTTCCTGAAATGGGAGTAGGAGATATCAGTTTAACTCTGAATAACTTTAGTAATCCCTAATTCTCTAAGTGGGTTTCTTAGTCCTCACATTCAAACCTGGGCCCTACTTAAGCATGATATTTATGACCCATGTAGAAGTTCTGCTGCCTGATTCCTGGATTAACATTACAATTTCACTTTGGGTTGCATGCCAGTAATTTCCTTCCAGAAGGTACCAGGTTGGCATTATCCACATGCTAGTCAGAGATATGAACCTCTGAGTAACACCTAAGGAAGATCTTCTATCAGCAGATGCATAATATCAGGGCTACTGTACTGCCATTTAGTGAATAGGATCTAAACCATGCATTTTCCAGTGGGGCCTCTTGATACCATGATGATGACTAATTCAGGTAGCATTTTTTCTACATATACCACTTAAGCAGTTGCTATCTCATTACCTTGACTCCTCACTCCAATTTCAAAAATGGACAAATTAAAACATGAAGAACTAAACCCAGATCAACCATAAAGTGTATCCTAAATTCCCATCTCCTTCACTAATGCAAGGAGTCCATGATCTAAATATTGTCCTCATAATATTCTCTTACAATCTCACTCAGCAACCTTCTAGCTTGAGTGGCCTTTGTACTAGGTAGAACTATCAGTAAAAAAATAAGTCATAGATAGTTATCGGTAAGTGTGGATGCATAGAACATTACATGTATATAGCATTTATATTTGAATCAGCATAATTCCCAACCTAATTAAATGTGTTTGTGTAATATATATACAGTGTGCGATGGATAAATTGTCCTGGTGGTCTTTTCCACACAAATGGTGCCCAACTGACCCTACTATACTATGCAGTTGACAAAATCAAAAACAAACAATGCACAGGCATGAAATAAAAAGATAAAATGGTGACAATTTACCCATTGCACCCTGTATGTATACTTAAACACAGTTGTATTTAAGCATGAAACAGACTATCACCACTATGTGTTGAACTCAATGTTGACTTTTATATTTAAACATACCTGATAGTGAGCACTTTAGCCCATAAATGTAGCATACCTTAAAACTATATATATATATATATATATATATATATATATATATATATATATATATATATATTATTTCTGAATTTTTTATTTGCAGCTGCTAGTCTCTGGCTGTTAATATTATATATATATATATATATATATATATATATATATATATATATATATATATATATATATATAATATACAGTGACTTACATTGAATCTCACATTACTGTTAACAGCCAGAGACTAGCAGCTGCAAACAAGTTCAACTACCTAGGTAGCATTCTGTCATACTCTACTAACATCAATGCGGAAGTGGTCTACAAAATTTGGCATTCTGAAGGATAAAGTCTGGAGTGACAAGGAGTGAACCTTAACACCAAAAGCTCAAAGTGTGTATGGAGCAGTGGTCACTACCATGTCGGCTCTATACATGCAAGACATGGACAGTCTACAGCTGTCATGCTAAACAGCTTGCCTTCCACATTAGATGCTGCAGGACCATCCTCCATGTCAAGTGGCAGGACAGAGTCCCAGACATTGAAGTGCTCCAGTGTGCTGAGATGGAGAGCATCTGTGCCATCCATCTGCACTCTCAGCTCCAGTGTGCTGGCAACATCCACCACATAGATAACTCCCAAAATGATTGCTCTATGGTGAGCTATCCACAGGCAAGTGCTCACACAGCAGACCAAAGAAACATTACAAAGACATGCTGAAGGAGTCTCACAAGCATTGTGGCATTCCTCATTCTACCTGGGAAGAATATGCTGAAGAGCATGCCATCTGTCACTCCCTTGTAAGACCTGGAGTGTCTGATTTTGAAGAGAAAAGAATCAGGGAAAAAGAACAGAGATGCCAGAAAATGGAAGATGAAGAGGGATTCATCTCCCAGCATGGTTCAGCTCCCAGAATTCCATGTCACAACTGCAACAGATTTTTCAGCATGAAGATCAGACAGATTAGTCATCTCTGCATGTAATTCGAAGTCATGATCATCTCTGCATGTGAAGGATGAACGTCTATGATTAATATATATATTATCACTCAGCAGTAACATGATGGAGTTTCATGCAAAATATAATCTTCAGGTGCTCAATATACACTAAAGGCTTTATTATATTACATTGAGCACTATTTTACTTTTTTTTAACATCAGTACTCAATTTGCATATCTCATATATGTATATATATATTTGTTCAAAAATCAAGTATTAATGTGGGGCTACTACCCAAATAAACAACCAAACACACACACACAGATATATATATATATATATATATATATAGCATAAACTAGGAGGTGAAAAAAAGTAGAAAAATAACTCCTACCTATACAAAGCCCACAAAAAAAAGAAACAGGCATTTACCTTTAACATAAAACAATCATTCTCAATTCTTATGGAATAAAGAATTGCAATCATCTGATGATTAAAGGTGGTGTGAAACTCAGATTGGAGGTTGGAGTCTCTAGACAATTTCCTGATTGTTGCTGTTCTTGTTTTATATATATATATATATATATATATATATATATATATATATATAACAATGACATATATATATTAATTATTGGAGTGAAAGGTTCAATATACATAGACTAGTCACACACACAAAAACATGAAAGTGGGGGGTAACAACATTTGAACTAAAGAAGAAAGAAATAATATGTCTATGACGGTATACATTCCAACTTCAAACAAAAAATAATATCAAGATTGTTGTAGAGCACAAGCCAGTTAAGATTCTTCATTAGTTTATTGGGGAGTGAGAGAATTGGGCGTTTAGTAGAAGAGATAAAGCTTAGATGTATCACCTGGGTGGTAGATATGGGGGTGAGTAGATGGTGCGATGGATAGCAGTTTCAAAAACAAAACTTCAGAAGAAAAAGGAAAATGATACACAATTATGAAAAAAAAACAGAAAGCCCTAAAAGAGTGAAATGTTATTGAAAATCAGACAAAATAGAATAAATAAAGAAATAACTATATTATAAAAAAAAAAACATGTTCTCTTTGGAGTAAATGCATAAGTAGAAGGAATGATAAGTGTAAAAGACAATAATGTAGAATTTTGCAATGAAAAATAGTTTATTTGATGTCTAAATTTTATTCTATAAGCATATATATACACACATCCACTACATGTGTGTGTTTGTGCTCAGGTAAGTATGTATATCATGTAGTTCAAATTTTGGCAGAAATTTCTATTTCCAGTTGTAAATATATATGTGTGTGTGTGTGTGTGTATGAAGTATATACATACATCTCAGAGTATTTATTCACAACTTTTAGGCATTCCACAACATGAATTTTTAAGTGTTTCTGAAATTTTGTTGATAAATAAATAGAATCAAAATGAATATCTAGTTTTAATCAATGGTTAATTCAGAGAATAGGGTCTTTATAGATATAAGCACTGTGGACATAGGAATCAACCATGCATTGTGACTGTCAGTTTCACTAGCATTGTCTGTGTTATTTCAATGTTAAGATGAACATAATTGGAGCAAATTAAATAAAATTTCAAAGATTTATCTCCCAACTCAGAGTTTCAGAAATAAATCAACATTTCAGGGACAAGATAAATCAATTCCTCTTTTTTCAATCAATTCCTCATCTATAGATAAAATACAATATGTATCTGCACACACATTTTTGTCCATTTCTCTGTTTTGATTGATTTTTTATGGTATATCAACCTTTTGCATATTATTTAAAATATTTTTTAGAATTTTTGGAAATGATAATGATTTAGTGATGCAAGTACTACTAATTAACCCACAGCTGGGGGAAATGAGGTGGATTCATATCTTTCCCTAAGGGTATATGCATGTAAGTGAATATAAGGAACATGATCAGAATTGAAACATTAACCATTACACCACCAGTACATCAAAGATTACAGCACTTGGTATTCCCAAGCAGACACCATCTAAATATTGACTATACATGATGTTGCTTAACTTTGGTGATCATATAAGGACCAGTGTTTCAATATGATATGGCCGTAAGCCATTTCTCTATGAAAGTACACATATATATGACATGAACATAAACAATGCTTTGATTTTTTGTGTGTACACATTTTTATAATAATATATGTGGTTGGTCCACCGAGAAATGATCCAGTATTTTAACAAAAGAGTAACCTACCTAAGGAAATAAAACTTTAGTCTACTTCAAAGTACTCCTTCTGAAACCTGAAAAACTTATCCCAGTGTCCCTTCTACTTTTCAAAACAGTTTGCAAAGTTCTCTCTAGGATCACCTACATTGTCTTCTTTAGAATCGTCCCTTTTGATTATTATTTTATCTTTGGGTTGGAGGAATCAGAAGTCTGAGCAGACAATATATTACAAATAGGTGGATACCTTTTAGAATGAAATTCTTGCACTGTCAATGATCCAATTTTGAAAATACTGGTAGCAAAATTTCATCTGGCTTTCAGAAGCTGGATAACACTTTTCCATCATTTGAATAGTTTCTTCAGATAAATGTTGACATTTCCAGCAAAATTTTATGCATATTCTTTGTGAATGTGATAGTCACATAATACTCAATGTCACTCAATTTCATCTCACTGTTGATAAGTAATCCCTATGAGAATGTTTGTTCTTGCATGTAGAGTAAGGCTTTCTCTGATTGGTTACCATAAAAATATTCAAAATAGTTGAATACCTTTTAGAATGACATCACACATAAGCATTTACATAATTACATAATTGTACAAACATCTATAAACATGACACAATCATTAATTTTCAGCTATACAATATATGCTCTAAAAGTAATGCCTCCTATATATCTGTTTTGACAGAAACTATAACAGAAGGAGCACAATAACACTGCTGAATAGAATAACTTTTCAGCTACAAAATTGATTTTCCACTTTTTTATATCAGCAATAATGTCATTCATGTAGTCCATTTTTCATTGACCTGATCATGGCTTATCATACACATTGCTGTCACCACTGATAAAATGTATTATTCACTACCTAACAGTGCTCACATCTATTGTTTGATCTCCATAAATATTTAACAAACATCCATGAATAACAATGGATGATACAACTCTGCTTTATATGCACTTTCATATCAGATACCAATTTAACAGACTGTTGCTTGTAAAATAAACTATAGGTTATTGATGGGAAGGTTCCATTCAGATGCTACAACATCCATTTCTATGAGCCAACGTAATAAAATAGAAAGCATTTTTTCAGAGGAATCTGCATATATGTTTTAAAAGATGAACTATTAAAGAAAAAAGTCTAAAATCATTTACAATGGTAAAGTTTTCTAGCATTTTCTCAGATTGTGATCTACATTTGTGTGAACTGTTGACTTCAGGTTTTGTCTGCATGAGTGACAGATTAGGTAAGATTTATAAGAGATGACAGCAATACCAAAGTTGGAAAAGTGATCTCAACACAAGAAAAGATGGTGATCAGCATGAAAGCAAGAATAAGTTGATAAGCATTCAATAGAAATTTCATATATTTATGAACTCAGAATTCAACTACAGCAATCTAGTATATAAGGTATGAAACATATGATTCCCAGTTTTTAGATATAGTCTTTAACTTTACTTGAGATACTGTTTTGTTCAACAGCTTATTTTTTAAATCAAGAATAGACTTATAATGATTATATTTGCAGGCATTGTTAAATTGATCATCCAAATAGAGATTAAAAATGACACCTATATACATGCTGTTAAAAAGGCATGAAATTAATTAAAGAAGGCTGTAATAATAATATAATACTATTACTAATAATACTAATCTAAAGATGATGATGATAATAATAATAATAATACAGTTTATTTCTTGCCAGATTATTGTTTGTCACTGTCAGCATGGAATTCCTCCAGCCTGCTTTGCAAAATTATTTTAGAATCCTAACAAGCATTTTGTAAATTTTTTTCCAACTCTGGTTAGATTTCTATAATAAAAAGGTTTTTAAATTATTTTAGCCTCAAGTTGTCAAAGTTCATTCAGTAACTTTGATTTCAATTAAATTTGGTTACTCAAGATACTGAAAAGTACTATTAAATGTGATGAATTGAGTATTTCTTTTTTGAGTAATTTTGATTCATACTGTTTTTCTCTTACTAAAAATAGACACACTAAATAGAGGTTAATAAAATCTTTTTAAAATGCCATGTTCCTTTTAGACAGAGACAATCATGGCTCATCATAGTTTCCTTTCCATTATTATCTGAGAATTGATATGCCTTTTGTGAAAGATAGTGTGGTGGATTCCTGTTGCCTTCTCCACAGATTCCTTTCTTTTATAATCTGTGAATTATTATGCCTTCTTGGGAAAGATAATGGAGTATTTTTCTATTGTCTTTGCCCCAGTTTGGAATTCATAGTTTAACTTCCCTTAGACTGGTTGCTACACAAAGTGATCCTGATATTTAACTCATAGCTGAGGGAAGAAGAGATAAATACAGGCCTTTCTCTGAATGGCATAAGTGCAAAAGGGAGCACATCTGACTAGACTAAATTTTGAACTTGGTTCCATTACATTATTTGCATTAAAAAAAAATTCGATTTTACAAAAATTTCATCCAAATCACTACCTTCATTCAACCCTATCCTTGAATCATAATTAATTTTAATGCTTAATTGTGCAGCCATCACTTGTTTTAAAAACAGTTCAGTTTTACTCAACAATTCTTAATTTCATTATTTTTTCTCCATACTAACATGTTGTTAGTCTGTGGTACAGTCATTAATCTTGTTGTCCAATGCCATCTATGCTCATGGTACTTGATAAGCCCAAACAGAAATTTAGAAAAAGTGATATTTATTTATGATTATATTTTCATGGATTTATATCATAAAACCAAACTGTGAATCTCTGGCAAAAAGTATAAAAATATAAATAAATATTCTTCAGATTTAAAAAATAAAATGCTGGCATTTGATAGATGTTCATCTACCTACCTCCGCTAATTCATTAAGTTTTTTTTAGATATGAGATTAAAATTAAAAGGTGTTTAAAGTTGTTACTTATCTGAGATGAATGTAAAGTAATGAAATTGAAGCATAATGTAAGTTATAAAGTGGTACATCAAAAATATACATAATTTGTATTTTTACATATAAAAATAAAACTGCTATACTGTAACTAATAAACAATTTACAAAGTTCTTACATATCGCATTTTTTTGTTTTTTTAATAATTTCACCTCAAGCAAGTTGGTAATGCCACTAGTATGCAGGGGGTTCCAGGGATGGAAAGTAAAAGAGAATGAGAAGTCTGAAAACAGGAAGGATTGAGAAAAGGATGAAAAAAGAAGATAGATGATGATGATTGATGTTGCATTTAAAATTAGTAGTTATCAGGGAAACAAGAAAATGGAAGGTAGAAAGTGCAAGAAAAGAAACTGTTGAATAGAATTAGTGGTTGCATTTAGCTATTTCAACAACAGAAGCTAGTTGCCAATCTAGTAGCACACTTAAATTCATGTAATCAAGGTACCAGAAAAAAAAAAGCTTGTTGCCATGAAAATATTTGTAGAAAAGAGAGAGGGAAGCCATGTCACATTGGTGAGAAAGTGACGGAAGTTGAGATGCCTGGTCAGGATCCTTCTTTGGATTTTTTGCAAGAATCTCAAGATATACAGTATGAGCCCCAGAATAGATGTGGCAACAACAACGCACAGAAGAATGGTAGATTTATAAATGTGCAAGATGTATTGATGAGAAAAATTTTCTGGCATGACATAGTGAATCAACTTTTTTTGTAGCAGATAAAGCAATTGATTTGATACTGTCAATCCACTTCATGCCAGTGGAAAATGTGAGACCAAGAAGGCACAGTGTGTTGCTTTCCTGGAGCTGAGCAGATAGCAGATAGAAAAAGTTTTCTGTGGTGATTAAATGAATTTACAAGTCATTTCTTGCCTCAGTTCATCACTAATTGGATATCCTTTTCAAGAATAGTTGTTAGGTTTACTTTGTCAGCTCTTCTACTGAGACAGGATTATGCAGCAGAGTGTCATCTGCATAAATACCTAGTTTAGAAAAATATTATGACAAATTGGAAAAAAGGTTTTCTGAACCAATGACATCAAGGAGATATATTTAATCCTTACTATATTTTATAATAAAATGGTAATTTTTTTTTTTATCAATGTCAAAGAAATTAAATCAATGAAAAATATTCATGATAGTATCTTTTTGATATAATATTGAAATGACTTATTCAAATGGAATCCTTAATTTAATTAGGTTTTTTAAAGTCATTGAAGTTTTGAAAATAAGTATAGAATTTGATACTGTGTGTATGTGTGTGCAAGAAAGCGACAACGACGAGGAGGAGAGCTGTATATTTTTTGAATTTTATTTATCTTGCCAGATGTCCCTCTAAATTTAATTCTTCTATTTTGATTCTCATTTTTTGATCCTGATTATTTTAACTACAATGGATAATTAAAACCAAATTTGTTGTGAAAATATTAACATGCATAATAAAATCAAACATAATGTATACATTTGAAAACTTTTGCTAAAAACACAAAAGAGGAAATGAAAGTTGGCTTGAATAACTTCATACAGGCACATCAAGTTTTGTAGTACAATACTCCTGAAAATATTTTTTTTTTAATGTAGTAGGAACAACTATATCAATAACATTCATGTCATAACTATTCCTTTTCAGCTCAATAAAACATTTTTAAACTTTGTGGTTTTCTTTATTTTCTTGAGCAAATAGAAAGAAAATCTATCAAATAAAATAGGAGCATTTTCTCTGAGATGCTGCCACACAGAAATAGGGTCTTTTGACACATTACATCATTATTATCCAACCAAGTTTGTAGCTGTCTCCACATCTCTACCTAACATCTCTATCTCTGTTGACAGCAATTCCTCAAGTTTGGGTCCACATGATATAACAAATAGCAACAGTGACATGCAGGGAAGTAATCTATTTGACATATCACATTCATCCATATTATATGAACATTATGCTTTCTATAAGTTGGGAAGATATATTTGAATATCTGATGGACTGTAGGAGAGATAATTTATAGTGTGTGAGATGATGTCGAAAATTGATAATCCTTTTCTCAAATAAAGAATTGAAATAAATCTAAACTATAAGCATTGATAATTCTTTGACCGAATTGTGAAAAATCATGTGAGAAAACTTCTATGATTTATAAATTGTAGGAGGCTATAATACATGGTTAGGCTTTTTTATATAAAGACTGACAAAAATGCTAATTTATTTCTTTCACTGATAATACTTGTCATATATATACTGCAAAACTTTGATATGAGCATCTATCACATCCAAATATAATATCACTAAAGTCCAGATCAAACTTGCTTTCCATTATATAAATCTTCAAACCCTTCTGCTAGAAAGCCATTATCAAACACTTCTGCTAACATGGAGGATAAAACCAAATGCATGAGGAAAACAAAATGAAATGGAAAAAGAGGAGATTTTATCTAAAATTTTCTCTCTTTTTTTTAATAAAACAGAGTTTTATTGAAATGTAGTTTTTAGTCTTTTTTGTTTTTCATCTCAGTTAACTGCTTAATGCACTTCTTTGTTCAAGTTTTGATAGCTATAATTTGTGTAACAGTTCCTACACAATATCAAAAGTTACTGACTTAACTATCTCAATTTACCCAAAGATCCATTAATGATTTTACTGGAAAGAAAAATTTCTCCATGTAGTGATGATGGCAACAAATAATGATCATAGTTAGACCTTTGGCAATGGTTGACTATAACTACCACTGGCAACTTTATGTTATTGGTTTATTTTTTCTCAACTAAGCATTGAAAATATATAAGAGCTGAAGTAAATTACTCATCAGCATAGAATGGAAAATCAAAAGAGGAATATTTTTCGCCAGAAATATTGATGCTCATAATTAAAGATCAGGATATTTCCCATTAGTATTATAAAATTGTTACTTGATATTCAATTATTTTCATTTCCTAAATTGCAGTTTTAGACAGATTTTCATTTGGCTTGTTTATATATATATATATATATATATATATATATATATATATATATAATTACTATAAACTTTGTATTTAAGGGATACATGTGTTTGAGCATACACACTGTTTTTTAAACACTGTAATTGATATTAACCTGCCTGGGCATTTGATAAAGATAATACACATTTCAGCAGTGTTTGAACCATTGTTCTGCTTTATATTAGAGAAACCACCTTCAATCAGATGTGCTTTAGGCTACTCAGCCATTAAAGACTTTGTAACAAAGAGAAACAATCTCAGATCATAAATAAGATCCATTATATATATATATATATATATATATATATATATATGTAAATGTGAATGTGAATGTCAGTGTGTCACACTTCTCAACTTTACTCCTAGAGGCTGTAGCCCAACATATTGTACCATTTTGGAATCAGGCTGACTTTGTGAGCAAATTAAAAACAATCTGACCGGATCCAGACTTGAAATTGTGAAATTTTGGGTTCCCAAGTTTTCATTTTGCCAATTGTTTTACATGATTTTTTGTAACAAATTTTTTTGTATGATAACAAATTTTTTTTTTGGAAATAAGTTTAGGAATAATAGAAATTAATTGTGAAATCCAGCAAAAGTTACCCATGAAATAAAAACAATTGTTTGCACCTACATACATCAAATTGTCTTTAAATTAAGTGGCAGCAGAAGAATTATTGTTGAATTTTTCAAAGTTAAACATACATATTAATGCAATACTTAAATGCAGTGATCAATTTTGAGTTTTTCTATAGTTTATTGTTACCTATTATATACGGCAGCAGTATGCCTCTCAAAAAGCACTCTCCATCAGCAGAAGACCAGATTGCAATCAAAACAGCCAAGGCTTCAGTGAAGAAATGAAAGTCTTGTGCAAATGAAAACCCAGATCAAACAGTAGCTTCCAATATTGAGAATATGTAAAGGGACTCTCAAACTCTTGAATAAGCCAAAAGCCCAATCAAGAGGTCTCTGCAGGAGATAGTTTAATTGCCACTCAATAGGGTTCAAGCTTTTTAATTAAGCTTTTTAACTATATGTCTGAAGCATTAATGGATTTATTTTTCATCTACATTTTTATTACTTCATATGTTCTATATATTCTATATTTGAAATAGACAATCCATTTTGATTTATTAAACAGTATATATTATGTCTATCAGTGCATTCAGAAATCTTAGTAAAGAAAAATGCAAGGGCAAAGATCAAACCTACATCCACGTTTGTAAGGGAAACTCACTGTTTAGATCTCTACTGGGACACATTTTTCTCTGCCGCAATAATACAGACTTTTTAATAAATAAAAATGAGGCATCTATTTCAAATACAGCATATCCACTGTAATAACAGTTAAAATAATAAATATATGTATGTATCCAATCCTGTAGCACAAAAACATTTATTAGCCAGAATTGTAAATATATTCATTTCTACATCTATTTTTCTCTGCTTATATATAATACTTGTATAATTTTGAATTGAGATAAGTTTGATTCCCTATTAATTCTGAAATTAAATTTGGCATAGACTTTTTTGGTGTCATAGAATTTTCAATATAGTGTGAATTACTTTTGCAATTCATTCATTAATATATTTTGCTTGTAATGTGTATTAAACTCAGTTTTTCACCAAAAATATAGGAAATTCATCTAAATTAACTGGTATGATATAATAGTAATGGGATAAAAGATAAAATCATAGAAATTAAGCAAATCTTAGTCTGTCCTTTTTACATAATTAAGAATTCAGTTTTCTTATGAGTAAATTACCAGGTGTTTAATTCTCCTAGTTCATTCAAATCTCATTTAAAAATTGTTTGTGCTTTAATCAATATTCATGTTCTTTGTAGAATGATTGTACTAGTGGATTAATATATATGTAAGTTTTGTAGACATCTCCATAGAATAATGGGTTACAGCCACATCATGCTAGACATTACTGCTGTAGTTTCTGTAGTAAGTAGTTTTTTATAGGATGGAGTTGCTAGACTAGTTACTACAAAAACAGCTAGAGAACCCAGTTGGCTCTTATCTTAACCCATAGCTGGTGGAAAACAAGACTGTATTATACTTTCCCAAGAGTATTTGTGTGGAAGTGAATACAATGACCTTGGCTGAAATTCAAACTAAATGTGCCAATTCCCACTTTTCACATTAATAACTGTTATGCCATGTACATCCACCCTTCTTATATGTGCCATGTTCCTTCAAGAAGTAGGTGATCATGGCTCTCCACAAGTTCTTCTTTTTGTAGCTTTGAGTAAGGTTTGTCATTTTGCTATCCCTCTTAATCTGTTCTTCTAACCTTTTACACAGGCTTGTTAGAGAAGTTTACTTGTTGCTTTAATGTAGTAAAATGTTGGTTAAAAGCATAACTGATTTTGTGGCAGCCAGGAGTTCAATTCCTAGGTTGGGTTGTACAGGAAAATCATATACTCTGACATAAAAAAAGGAAACCAATGAGCAAGGCAAATAATCACAAAAGAATTAATTGGTATGAGTTATTTCCCTTAAGCATGGAAAGTAAAATGAGAACAATCTTCCATCAGTTTGAATAATGGATTTGGTCTAAAGTTCTGAAAAGTTTACCAAATATAACATACACTTGAAGGAGGATAGAAAGTTCAACTTTAAAAGTATAACAACCAAGAGGAAGATATCAGTCTAAATAGAAAGGAATAATAATAATAATAATTATAATCATCCTCATCTCAAAAATTCTGAAATTAATTGCATTTATCTTTGCACATTTTTATTTAAATAATCATTCATGAAATATACAAATTCCTTTCATTGACTATTTACTTTCAAAAAAGAAATATTTTTGTGTTTATATTCTTCTAATTTCTGTACACCTGCACACACACACACACACACACATACCTCTAACAGGAACAAATGTTATTTATCTGTAAATCTATGCTTTCCTTGCAACTGGGTGTTTTACTCTTTATCTCTTTGTGTATAATAAGTCTTCATATGGGTAAGTCATAAAATTTCTAAGTTAAAATGTGACTACAGTATGTATTTTAGAAATATGTGAATTTTCAATGCTTCAAATTTTCCTTCTTAATATATGAGTAATCTTTTTAGTGTCTTAATAACATCAAAATTAAAATGTTGCTGACATCAGCTGAAGCTACAATACATTATGGCCTGTCAGTCTCTGTTTTTAGATTCATTATTCATTAGACAGTCACCAGAGAAATCTAACATTCAATAGAAAACACAAATTCTGCCTTCATTTGTCTGTATAGATTTTTAAACATATTTCTAATTAGTAATTTTAGGAATTCAATCAGATTTGTTTAAGAACATACACATACATACATATATACATTGAATTTGTTTTCATCAACTAATGAAAGATACAAAATTTTATGCACTCCAAAACTTAACCCCTTTTATGACTTTACATATGATTAAATACATAAATATTTGGAAATAATTATGTCCACCATTGTAGATATTGTATTTAGAAAAATGATACACACACAGATATGAAAAACATAAAAACATATATAACCTGTGTATTATGTGTAATATGGAAAAGAAAACAGAAAAGATGAAATTTCTGTTTCCTTAAATGAAGATTTGAAAACAAAAGTAGCACAAAGATAATATTTATCCACTTCAGTATGTGCATCAACAACAAACAAATTGAAAAGTCCTGAAGATAGGACTTATTAAAAAAAACAATCTATCTATCTATCTATCTATCTATCTATCTATCTATCTATTTATCTATCTATATATATATATATATAATTAAACTTAAAGAGCCAGACAAACCTACCAAGGTTTCACCTACATGGATCACCAGGAAGTGCTGGCTAAAGAAGTAATGTAAGAACGGAATATATAGCCTAGGGACATAAAATCATGACCATATGATCAACAAAAAAAAAAAAAGAAAAAGGAAATCAGACAATGCTGGCGGATAAACATTTATTCAGATTGAGATAAAAAAAAAAATATATAAAAAGTGGAGGAGGCCGGGTCCAACAACCAATATTTTCTGTGTCTACATTTACTTAAGACTTCAGTTTTTCAATTTAGTAAATGATCAGGTTCTTTGAATAAAGCAATTGCTAATTTTTCCTCTAGACATAGTTGAAAAATGTTGTTACCTGCTCTATATTTGGGACATCTTTTTAATATTTCCCATTTCAAAATGGGGTCTTTATTATTATCACATTTAATTTTCCATATATAGGTAGATAATTGAAGCTAGTCATATGGTTATAATACTGTTTTTTAAAGACATTTTCAGTGGATCCTCTGTATACTTTAGGATTTTCCTCATTGTTATTATTAAGTATATCCTTATATATTTTAACTTGATATACCATGCCCTCTTGCTGGCACTTTCCCTGGAGGGCACAGGCTTTCTTATTCCTACAATTACGTCTAGGAATGGCAGTGCATGGTTTATTCCTAGTTTTTCTCATGTTTTATCCGTTAATTAAGTTAGCTACATTGGGCATACAATTATAGCATAATTTGACACTGTTTTTATTAAATATTTTGTATAATTTACTTGTCTTTGGGAAATTTTGTTCTAGTAGATTAAAGAATATTTTACCTATTTTGGTTTTCACTGATGAATTAAGCAGGGGAGTGGGAGGTTGAACCACAATATGTTTCTACTTCTAGTCTTATGTTTATTCTGTGTTTCATAGTTGTCATTTATATTAATATATTCCAGCTTATTCTTGTGTCCACTTTTAGTTAAGCCTGTTCATAAATTAATTTATTAGCATCGAAAATGTTTCTATTTAAAATGCATACATATATATATATGTATTATGAAATGAACAAAGTCCGACAATTATTTTAAGACATTCTTTTTATAGATACAAATATTTAAGTAAATGCTCTGTTTAATACTGTTTATTATAAATGGAGCATTTACTTAAATATTTGTATCTATAAAAAGAATGTATGAACATAAAATGTCTTAAATTATATATATATATATATATATATATATATATATATATACATCCATAAATGCACACATACATATACACATGCATATATACATCCATAAATGCACACATGCATATATACATCCATAGTTGTATATATATATATATATATATATATATATATATATATATATATATATATATATATGTATATGTATATATATATATATATATATGCATACACATCTATAAATACATACATATGTATACATCAATAAATACAGTCAATGACAAAGTTATTCATACTCCCATGAATTTTGAACATTTTTATCCATTTCTCAGAATCTCATGCCTTCATGTTAATAAGTACAAAGAAGGGGGGAATATAAAAGTTAATTTTCAGAACAATAGGGTAAATACAACAAATTTGACAGTCAAATTATGCAAAATAGGAAAAGACATAATTATTTGTATAGTATGAAAAATAGAAGAAATTGAACATTTTTCACAATATTAATAGTCAATAGCATGGCCCTTCATCTTTATAACTTGCTACAATTGTTTTGTAAAATTCTTGAGGAAATTTGAATATGTCTTTTTCTGGGGTTTTCTTCTATTCTTCAATGGTTACATGCTCTATTAGGTTGGTGCAAAAATAATGACATAATAATGTCGTTTTTTGACATATTTTGTAACGTTATTACGTCATTATTTTTGCACCAACCTAATAATTCCTGAAGGTCTTTTGGTGACGGAAAATTTATTTGAACTTTAAATCCTTGCCGCAGATTTTGAATAGGACTCATTGAAGTTTATGGTGTAACTGTAATCTCTTTTTTCGGAAGACATGCAGTCACTGATTTAGATATATGTTTGGGATCATTTTCTTGCTGGAATGTAAATCACAGACCTAGATGAAGATTTTGTGCTGATAGTTGTATCCAGAATTTTAATATAGTCTGCAGATTTCATTATTCCTCTTATTGCAATTAATTGCCCTGTCCCCTTGAGCTAAAACAACCCCAAAATATCAACAAGCTGCCTCCATGTTTTAATGTTGCCACTGTGTTCCTTGGAAGAAAAGCCTCACTTTTCTTGTGCCAAATCTTTTGTACATCATTATGTCAAAAAAGCTCAAGTTTTGTTTCATTAATCCATAGTACTTGTTCCCAAAAGCAGTTTTCTTTGCCCAAGAGCATTTGGGCAAAATTAAACCAAGCTACAATGTGTCATAGTTTGCAAAGAGCAGTTCATCATGGTCAGTTTCCATACAATCCATTTCTATTTAAACAAGGTTGTATGGTGTGAGTACTTACACTGATAACCATTATATGCAAACTTTCAAAACAACAGTTGAGTTTCTGTTAACCTCATGACAGTTTTTGTGCAGTTCTCGGTGACAAGTTGTGTTTTCTTCCGCATTCAAACAAATTCTCTGTCATGTCAAACTGTTCAAACTTCTTTATAATGGACTATACCATAAATCTAGAGATTGCTAACTCATTTGAAATAGTGATGTAACTATTTACTGACTTGTGGAAGTTAATAATTCTCTGTTCTAAGTCAATGCTAAGTTCTTTTGTCTTCCCATCATGTAAGAATAGCAATGGTGACACTCTATGCATCATGTGATGTTCTTTGTTGGAATTATCACAAATATTCTACTATATAAATAGTCTAGAAGGCTTCACTGATAAAATAATTATAATTAACATAAATAAAAAAAACCTGGTATCATAAGAACATTAAATTCTAAGAAATGGATAAAAATATTCAAAATTGATGGGTGTACAAATAATTTCAGTGTTGACTATATATATATGTATATATATATTTATATATATATATATATATATATATATATATATATATATATATATATATATATATATATATAATATACACACACACACATACATACATATATAAATACATACATATAGAGGGTGCAATGGGCAAATTGTTACCATTTTATTTTTTTTATTTTTTGCATGCACATTGTTTGTTTTTGATTTTGTCGGTTGCACAGTATTGTAGGGTCAGTTGGGCATCATCTGTGAGAAAAAGAGTACACTGATGCAATTCATTCCAACAGAAATTTGGAAATGGCATGCTGTACTGCTTGACATCTGTGCTGGAAGGTCTAATACAAACATTTCAGAGTGTTTAGGTGTCAAACTGAAGACAGTGCAGAGAATATGGAAAGAGCTGGATGAGTCTAATGATGATTATGAAGGTACAGAAGCTCAGAAAACTCACTCTAATCACTCTGATAAGAAATGAACTCCTAAATTTGTGGGTGAGGCCTCAACATGGAGACCTACATCAAGCACCTTGAGGAGGTAGACTATCTGTTCCTTTCTTTTTGCTCACCTAAAAATAGGGAGATCTGATAAAAAGGTGGTATATACAAAGCTGTTTAACATATCTAAATGTGAATATCCGGAGGAAATAAAATCAGAAATTCTGAACTCTTGTCTCAAATTCATTTTTTAATTTTAAAACCAAATGTCTTTAGTGAACAACTAAAACAAAGGAATTGTCCTTGCTATTCCAATACTTTTGAAGGGGACTGTATACACACACACACATATATATGTGTGTATATATATCAAATGGTCAGTTAGCAAATCTCTTTTATAGATGTCCAACCCACAGTCTACTTGTGGTTTATACTGCAACTATGCTGAATGGATAATGGACCTTAGTTGCAGTTTCTGGCAGAGAGTGTATAATGATGTGTGTGTGTGCATGTGTATATATATATATTATGTATATGCAGATACATTTTTAGAATATTGTAGACCATTTTTTAAGTCAAAATTTGAAAACTTGCTTTTGTCTATAAACAGAGATTAAGTAAAATTTCTACACATGCTTTGAAAAATTTCTTCAAGGAATGCAACACATCAGCATATAAGTTTTCCCTCATATATATATATATATATATATATATATATATATATATATATATATACCCATTTGAACCTGCTACTTTTTTCTGAGCATACATGCACAACTCAGGTCTCTCTTGACTGAATGTTCATTTAAATCTTGTCTGCATAATTTTATAAGTCCTCAAATAAAAAATTAAAGAAATTGTGCACAATGCTTATACAGATTTATCAATAGAATTTTATTTGTGTGAATATTAAAATGCAAATGTAGGAAGGAACCAAGATAGTGAAATAGTCAGTAAGCATGGACTTGCACCCCATAATAAATCTAATGAATGTAAAGAAAAAACAAGTTTCTTGGTGCACAGAGAATGGTAATGTAAATACCACCAGCAGATTTGAAGAACACCTGAGATGCTTTCGGACTTGGAAAAGCCAGGTAGGAAATATTTAAAACCAGATACTTAACCATCAGCATTCATTTCAGAAATGCAGTTTTGCACTCTAGAACATACCCAAGCACTGACTGTGGTAGTAATCACCTTCCAGTCATAGGAAAAGACAGGGTAAAATTACAAAAATTAAAGAAGCTGAAAGCAATGCCTAAATTACAATACAACAAACTCAACAGCATTTCCATTTCCAAACATATACAGTCAGAGTTTAGAACAAGTAGAAAAATTTGAAAAATGTCAGAAACTCAAAGTGGAACATCTTAAGGAAAACATAAGTGATAAACAGTAAAAGGAATCATCCCAAGGGGGTAAAAAGACAAAGATAAAAGAAGTAGATGACAGGTGAAAGTCTTGAACTTATGAAAGAGCAGATAATGTCAAGAAATGATGAGGAATATACAATAATAAACAAAAATATCAAAAATAAGTGCAGCCAAGCAAAAGATAAATGGATCAATGAGAAATATACACAGGTAAAAACTTCAGAACATTGACATAACAGGTATGAAGTAGACATGATAAAACAAGTAGGAACAGAAAACTTGTTGTTTTACATCAATTATAATAGAAAAAGAGCAGGTACAACAGATGGAATGAAACACTGTAGAGTGCTTCTATGAAAACAGAAGAGAGAATCCTATAATTACATAAAAACATGGAAGGACACAATTTTAAAATCTGAGATTAGGTCAGGACTGGGAAAGAGGTAGAGAACAAAGAAGTAAGACAGATTGGCTGATAAGATTCTTCTTCTACATATCCCTTTAAGATGTTGGCAACCATGGCTCTCCACTATTTTCTCTCTTTTGTAACTCTTAATAAATTTTGTCATTTTGTTAGGTCTCCTAAACCTTGATCCACAATCCATTTACTCAGACTCACTAGGTAGGTTTATGCATTGTTTTCCTGTGTCCTCTTGCCTCCAATCTGTCATGTGAGCATCATTTATCATTTTCCAAGCCCTCTCTCCTCAGAAAGTGCCCTAGAAATTTCAACTGTTTCTTCCTGAAGTTAATGTACTGACATACAGAAGGCTTCAGTAAATCAATCTTCACAGCATTGCCAAATAAATCAAGTGCAAATGAATATGAAATCTACAAGACGACCAGCTTAATGAACCACATAATTTATCATTAGGATTCTAATGAGTATAGCTCACAGCAGAATTGAACCAGAAATAAGGCAAGAACAATGTAGCTTTGTTCAAGATACAAGAACAAGAAATGTGATTTTCAAGATTGCAAATATATACAGTTGCAGTTATTAAAGTTAGCAAAGGAAATACAGAAATATCTGCACCAATGTTTCATAGATAACACAAAAGCATTTGATAGAATATGACATGGAACCCCTTCAAATATTAAGAAATCTTGTAACTTTTACTAGTTTTCATATGGACAGAGAACAATTTTAGTGAATACACAAAAATAGAAGGAGGACTATAACAGGAATCTGTCTTCTCATCAGATTTATTTAACTTGTACTGTGAGAAAATACAGAAATTTAACTGAATAGTTTAGTAACAGATAACAATTATGTATGTGTATATGTATGTATGCATAGGAACCAATCATTTCTCTTCATTTCTGTGATTATACATTTAATATTTACATTAAAAAACTTCTGCAACTATGAATAAATATGTACAGCTCAGCAATGATATCATTATGTCTGACATCTTTCTTGATTGTGAATGAAGGAAACTACACTGTACATTACAATCAACAATGAATTAACTGCAAAAACCTATTACTCTATTCCTATTCCCATCAGACAGTCTTAGATAAGAGTCCAAATTTCTCACTTTAATCTTTTTAAAGACAAAATGATTCTGCTTCAACAGAAATCCTATTTTCATATTTCCCAAAAGAAAGAAAAATGAAGAAATTTCTCAATTTAATTAGTTTGAAAATTCTTTCTATTTTTTTGAGTAGGCAGGATTGCCTTGAAAAATTAGGAACATTCTTTTAATTAATTTTTGTTTTATTAAATCAACATTGTTTCAGTTGGTATGTTCTGTGATTAGTTTTTGATGCTACATTGTACCCTCATAATTGAATACCATCTATTTCACACACACACACACACACACACACACATATACATATATATATATATATTAGGTGCTGATAAAAACATAATCCGCATATTTCATGCAGGTCACACATTGCTATTTGTAGATTTACATGTATTTTAGACTATATATTCATGTAGATATATCTTTTTATAAATCAATTGAGGCAGATGAATTCATCAGTGTAAAAATGAATATGTCTGTCTGAATTGCAACAGAAAGCATAAATTTACCAAGAAAAGTAGAATACTGCTCAATTATTTCAAATGTAATTTATTTATAAAAACAAGAGAAGACAGTCTCAATGTTAAAAAATAGTCCAATTCAGGATTAAAAAAAAATAGTTTTCTTCTCTTGAGACTTTCATTTGTTACTATCAAGATTAAATCATAATTTTTTATCTACTTAGATGAAGATGGCTGCATGAAGATTTACAATTTTACCACTTCTTGAACTGACTTAATAGTAAGTAAGCAGATATATGACTTATGTTAAACAGAATATTTGCATCAGAGTAAAATCATTTGATTGTTGCTTCAGGTCTGCTATTCTTTGCTATACCCACCAGATCTAATTTATATAAAATAAAAATATATCTCCTTGATTTGTTCACTTTTTATTTATTAAATGTTCAAGAAGTAATTTAAGCCATCAAGTACAAATATACCATAACCACTCTTAAGTGAAATTGCATGTTTTCTGAAAGTTTTTTCCAAGCATTGTAATGGTCAATTCAAAAATCATCACCATGACAAGTCTTTGCCACAGTTTACAAATCAATAAATTAGGAATCAATGTAAGGATAGCTTCTTAATTAAGACACAGTCATATCCATGATGAATTTACTGACTGAAATATTCAATATAGAAGCATGAAATCAGAGTCTCACACAAGTACAAATAATCATGGAAATATAAAAAACTGTTTTATGAGTAAAGTGAAAAACAATGCAATGAACCCTTTTCATGACATATAATGAAAACATGAGACTAAATCTCTCATATTTACAATGATATTCTTTACAATAATATGCACCCTGTACAAGGCACAAGAGCCACCAAGAGGGTCACATAAGGAAAAGGCTTTAAAAAGAATTGAAAAACCCAATCTAAAACAGAAAACAAGGTATAAACCAAATGAACATGGAGGAGTGTGAACCAGATGATATATGAACATATCTACTCCCACTAAATATGCAACATTATGTTTTATTTCACTTCTGATTTTGTTAATTACAGCCAGATTGTGTATGGTGCCAGGTCCTCATCCAAATATTTGATCATACATTCTCATCTCTTTTCACTTGATTGGGTGTTTATATACCTGTCTGTATTATGATTCTCTCACATGTTTGCGACCCAAGTGCAGCTGGGCTGATCCCACAGGTCTGCAACTCTTCACCTGGCTTCCTTGATGTACCTGCTATTCTCTGGAGGTGAACCCAGTAATACTACATTACTATAACCATTCAAAATGGTTGTAATAATTAAGGTCAGAATGCAATCCTGTTATGGAAAAAGCTAATTATTTGAAGGTATTTAATAATTACACCATGATATCTCTCTATCTCTCTCTCTCTATATATATCTATCTATAAAAGGTAGGATGTGTGTGTGTGTGTGTAACAAATGCACAGCCGCAATTTTCGACAGATTTGCACCAAAATTTACTTGCACATGCTCCAAGTTAGCAAGAAGGCCAAGACTGACTTTGCATTTCCCAACTCCCAACTCCCATCAATAGTGGAAATAATCGATTTTTTCATGCTTCTCCAGCAGTTTTTATGTAGTTTACGGCCATTTTGTACTGACCAGAGTGAGAGCCTATAGCTGGCTGCAACGAATAGGCAGGAAGATTCTATTGGCCAGCATGAGAGCCAACAGCTGACTGACACGAATGTTAACTAGAATGCTAGCATGCAAAAAAATCGTTAGCTGCATTTGTCACAAGTGGGAAAAATTTAAATCTGCATGGCACTTTACTCCAATTGGCTCATTCGCTTGCTTAAACTCAACATTGATTCTGATTCCACAGAACTGGGTTGGGTGTAAAAAAGTATTTGTTGTTAACATTCTTTTTTCATTAGGTTTTTCCAGTTACAAATCCTTTTTTAAAGCTGATCATTTTGTGTTCATTTTGTTTAGTTCTTTTTTCGTAACAGATTTAATATTTAGTATAGAGCTTAGAAAAAATGTGCAGTGTGAGATAGGCAAGAAGTAAGGCATGTAGCAACATCAGCATGGCAAAGGGTACTCCTTTAAAGGCAAGGAAGGGCTATTTTAAGTCAAGTGATAGCGATTGATGTATGAGTCATACGATTTTTGAATCAACCACAGGCAATGCCGGGCTTATATATATATATATATATATATATATATATATATATGGTATATTTAGGCAGCAAGAATTCATCCAAACTAATTTTATTAAATAACACCAATATAGTCTGTCTTTTTGTTATGCCTTTCCAATTTAAAAATGAGGTGTTGTACATTCGGATTAAAGTTGTTAATAAATTGTCTAAAGTTCATTATTTTCTGTTATATTTGAGTACTTTTGAATATCACAATCACTTTTAAGATCTGAAAGTGATTAGTATGGAAAGGAAACTGTATTTGATTAAATTCCAGCATTTTTAAATTGCTGGAATTAGAATTTAAGTCAACTGAAAGTGATGTCAACTGCAACAGTCAAATCGAAAAGCATTTATATATGTGCTTTTCTTATATACATACAAATTATGTCAGATTTTATTATGCAAGTCAATTTTTTCATGATAACATTGGTATTAATTTCATTTATTATTTCACAGAATATTTATATGAGTAATATATATATTGCAAATATCAATTTATAATAGCTGATTTTTACTAGAAATATTTACAATAACTTATTTGGTGGTATGCATCTTAGAGTTTTTTTTCATATTGGAATATAATACTGATATTTTTTTTATTTCAAAGATTGCCTTGTGTCATAAGAAAGATATAATCTCAAAAGAGAAACACGATATTGTAAAGTTATTGACTGATAGAAACACAATGTTGGAAATTGCAAATAAGTTGAACAAAGATCAGAGGACAATAAAAAAAGTGAAAACATTGGCAAGATAAAAAGGAAAAAATGGTTTTAAAAATGTTACAAAAAGAGATTTGAGAAAAAAAGTATCATAAACAAGAAAAGTTTATTGGCCAACAAGAAAATATTTGAAAAATTGGTGTTACAAATGTAAACAGAGAAATGGTGCAGCCACGAAGAAATTAATTTGTGGACTTGAAATGATTAAAAGTAAGATAAATAGACATAATATGTCTAAATTATTTAACCAAACACACTTGAACATATATATATATATATATATATATATATATATATATATATATATATATATATATATAATTGATTGAAAACCAGAGAAATATTTATTTTAAGAATTTTTCAAATTTTTCTTGGTTTATTGCAAGTGTTTTAATGATGGCTCACAAATTTATAATTGATTCACCATATTTCTCTAAATACATTTTCACCATCCTCAGTAAAGTTATTTTCAATGGGAAGTGGTGTTTGCGCTTTCTGGTGTCTTATTTTGATAAGTTGATGTCAATGAAAAATGTATTTATTACAAGAATATTAAATTAAGAAAATCATTGTAAGGTTAAGAAAAAACATTAATATCTTAAGTTAAATTGATTTATTAGGCAAAAACAAAAAAAAGAAAAATAAATTGTTTTGGTTTGCTGGAATTCAATTCAAAATTTTGAATTTATGGATTTTGAAGAAACTGTTACTGCACAATGATACAGGGAGCAACTGGTTCATTTGAATAATGCATCAGAAAAGAAAAGTTTTTTTTTCCTGAGTAAGAAAGTCAGTGGTTTCACTGAATGATAATGCCTATTCTCATGTTGAAAATGTGATTCAAGAAATGGCCATGAAAAGTGTTTCCATTTTGAGATCTCTCATCTGAACATAATCCCAAATTTTATTTCATACCTCAATCCTTGTCCAACCAGCAGTTCTAATGATTGCTTTATTCTAAATGATTCACACCTAGAATTATTGTTTTATAATAGAAATTTACCTGACTGGTGGAATAAGGAGATAGAACAATAAGGAAAACATTTTGATGACTGAATAATGATATTTCAAGAAAATGTCAAAAACTTTTACATCAAACCCATATTAATATATATGAGTATATCCATAAAATTAGCTGAGACTTAAAGAGCTAAATTATTAAAAGTCTTTAAAGATTTTGTTCTTTGATAATCAACATATACTTTATTTCATTATAGCCCTCAATTTATGGCTTTGTTTATTTCTCTAGTAAAATTTGCAATGTTCAAACAGATGAAGAAATCCTTGACTGACTTAAGTAATAAGAAAGCAAAGGTTTGTATGCAGCCTCACAATGATGTAGACCTGGTTATGGTCCAAGTAAATCTGTCTCCTCATCTTAATGCAGGAAATGGAGATTAAGAGAATGACAGTTAATAGCACAATTGGGGGTCCACCAAACTGGATACATGCCACCTCCTAAAGTCCACCTAGGATGTTCAGATTATTATGTTCAATTAGCATTCTGGCAAATATTTGTTTTAAGTGGACCTGTTCAAGATACAATCTGAGAAATAAAGACTGACTCCATTAACATGATGGCTTTGAAAAATCAAAGATATTCTGATACAAAAATTCAGGGATATCGATAATTCAAAGACAATCTAATTTTTCATCAACATTTGAAACCAAATTGAATGGTCTGATTTTTCATGACAAATATTTTCTACAATCAATATGTCCATAGATATTTGTAAAAATTAGAAAAATCAATGCAATTTATCTTAGTTCAATATTTGGTGACCTTGTATCTAATTAAAGGATTAGCTCTTGACCTCATTTTACAATGTTATTGACTAAAAAAAGCTCAAGTTTCCAGGTATTTGTTGCCACTGTATTGATTGAAGACATTAAACCCTCACCAAATATCTCATAATTTAAGATTATTTAAAATTTTTCACATTGTTGTGGATACATGAAAGTTATAAATTAATGATTGAAAAGGTAGGATAGTTCATGAGTTAAAAGTTAATGAAAGGTATTTATACCTCTTTTAAATGATCTAACAAATATCAGTATCTATCTGGTGCTTCAGATTTTAGGAAAGTAGCAACATTATATCAGGTCATCCCATAAGTTCTGTCCGAATCTTAACTTTTTGTTAAAATGATTGAAATTTAAAGAGTATTTTATAATGTCTAATGAAACTGAACATTATTTTTATGTTTAGATGTATTTAAACTGATCAAATTTTATTTCAGAGAACAATAAAATTAAATTTTGTTAGATTAAAACCCTGCTAACATGGAAGTACCCAAGAATCATTTGTGGCATATAATGCTTTATGAGTTCAAGAAAGGAAACTCAGCAGCTGAAGCGGCTAGAAACATCCACTCAGTTTATGGAGAGGAATGTGTGAATGAAAGAACTTGCAGAAGATGGTTTGCAAAATTCAGAGGTGGCGATTTCACTCTTGAAGATGAAAATCGAACCGGACATCCAGTTGAGTTTGATGAAAAGCTTCTTGAAGCATCCCTTGAAGAAAATCCTGCTTTATCAGTTGAGGAATTGGCAGTGATTCTCAGTTCAAACCATACAACTGTTCATCATCATCTTCAACAACTTGGAAAAGTTCCTAAACTTGGGAAATGGGTGCCTCATGAATTGTCTGAAAACAACCTCAAATCCCGAGTTGACATCTGCTCTTCTCTCCATTCTTGCCAACTTGTTTCACCTTTTTTGGATAGACTTGTGACGAAAAATGGATCTTTTATCGAAATGTTAAGTGTCGTAGACGTGGCTTGGTAAAGGGGAAGGACCCCAGCCACAGCCCAGAAGGGAACTTTATGGGCAAAAGGTTTTTCTTTCAATCTGGTGGGATCGCCAAGGAATAATCCACTTTGAATTCTTACCACCTAATGCAACAATTAATGCTCAAATATACTGTCAGCAATTAGAGTGTTTGAACCAAGCTTTGAGGAAAAAGACCTGCTCTAATGAATCGAAAAAGGGTGATGTTTCATCAGGACAATGCGTGACCCCATACAGCAAGAATCACGTCACAAAAGATTGAAGAACTTGGTTGGGAGAAAATTCCTCATCCACCTTATTCTCCTGATCTTGCTCCTTCAGACTACCATTTGTTTCATAGCTTACAGAATCATTTGAAAGAAACAGCTTTTGTAACACAGGAAGAGGTTAAAACTGACATTTGTGAGTTTTTCAAATCAAAGCCAAAAGAATTTTACAGTAATGGAATTAGTAAGCTTCTTAATAGATGGAAGGAAGTCATAGATAATCAGGGAAAATACATTGTTGATTGAATCTGTAATTAAATGTAACATTTGGTCACTTGTTTTCTTTATTCAAAATTCGGACAGTGATTAGTGATAGAGAAATGACATTTTCTTGTGACATGTCACATGTTATGATTACTAATATTAGATTTTGTTGAAACAAAATAAAAAATTAAAGGTGGCCATAACACATACTGACCATATAAACTTTAAAATTTGTCCACCCAATATTTATTTTTGTAAAGAGGAAAACTGGAGAAAATTGATACGATTGAATATATCGTCTGACTTACAGTTTCTTGAAAGTAGATATTCTAGGTTGAATCAATCCATCAAAAAGATGAGGATTTTCATGGACTTACCTGTAAAAATAAAATAACAAGAATTTAATATACACAAAGTATTTTAAATTTGATAAACATGAGAAAATTAAAATGCAAATTACATCTTAACAGCAATTCAACCAATCATTTTCATGCTAAAATTAATTAAAATTTTGACAGAATATAATCAATGTTGGTTCCCTGAAAATTGACTTGAAAAAAATCTTTTGATATTTCATTATCACCATTGATTTATATTCTTTTGATTGCATAAATTACTTTATATGTCCATGGCTTTATCAGAATATTCTCTTAATGTATATGATGTGATTGTAATATTCAGGGGAAATGTGTATGCAGCTATCACTCACTGGAACACAGCCTACTGAATCTGCCAGTAGGCTTTTGTTATCAACTTGTTTTCATTTATGTGAGAGTTTATAGTATTGTGTTGTAATGGTTCTATTATCTTTACAAGGTTACATAAAATTATAGTTGAAGCCCAGGAAATAAGCTACCAAAAACTTTGAAATACTTCAGATTAAACATGAATTTTTGATTAACATACAAATTTCAAGGCCAGACAAGTGTTTTTTTTTTACTTAAGATGATGACCAATCATCAGTAAAATGACAGAAAAATGTGGAAAGAAATTTTTGAACTCATCTACAGAGATTTTTGCCAAAATATCCATCAGCTCTCTCACATGATTGGAATCAGTTATGGAGACTATCAGGAGATTTTAGTCTGGGAAATTTTCAGTAACACCTCAGATGGACTTCAACATGAGTGTTCAACATCTCAGTTCTCAGAAAAGAACAGCCAGACTACCTGCACATATGATTTGATTATAGTGGTGAAGGCTTGTGCAGAACCAACAACACTTCTTGGAAGTTCTAAATACAAGACTGGTGCACACAGTGTGTTACAAGGTCTCCAAATGATCCTTAACAAGTTCTGAATTCAGAGTTACCCTTCCCTTAAACTGCCCAGTTTGCCTTACTATTTGACCTATAACTAGGGGAGATTAAGAGATGGATTCATACCATTTCCAAGAGTACTTGTGTCTAAGTGAATGAAACAGACTTGAGTGTAATTCAAACTCAGTTCTCCAAATTCTCATTCTGAGTTACAATCAATTACATCACTTTTGCACACATACATTATATATATATATATATATATATATATATATATATATATATATATATATATATATATATATACT